>CM053622.1:81310388-81341507 GCA_028646595.1 Phalanger gymnotis | reverse complement strand
TCATAACTGAATTGTCACCTTGGGTTTCTGTCTTCCTCCTTCTTATGGGACAAACATCTGTCTGAGTATTTAGCCATCTCTCATTCTCTATGCAAGAGATGTCCTGAACCCTAGTAGCGTTTTGTACCTCAGCCCCTAACATTGTCTCATTTTCTCTCCACTCCCTTCCCCTGCCACCATGGCAAGGACAAGGCAGGCAGTCAAGCTCGGCCTGGGCTGAGTTGGAATACCCTCTTGGCTTATTTGGACTCCTGTTACTCCTAGCCACATTAACAGAAAAGTTCTCATTTGAGTCAGCAGATTCCTGAGCAGCAGTTTGTTCCCCAGCTATTTGAGATTCCCCTTCTTGCCGTGGGGTAGGAGTGTCCTCATCTCTTTCACTTAATCTCAATCTTTCATATACTAGCCGGTAGGCTGATAACACTATCCAGCTTTTCCTAGATAGTGATGCCCCTGACTGAATTCTAACCACTTGTAAACACTTTTCCAAATCCTTAGGATCTCCTCTCTGTAGCCTTGGTTCCCAGTTTTCACAGGGTCCAGCTCTTTTATCCAATTCCTTTGCTAGGGAGGAATAAAATGGATCCTCCCACCCTGTGACATTCATCCCTTCCTCTAAAGTTTTTCTGCTTCTAAATAGAGATACCCAGCGATCTCATCAACCTAGTCGCCAAATGAAGTAGGAAGGCTGAATTTATAATCTCAAATATAATCATGTATATGTTTGAATGGTTCGAAATCACAAGGTATGAGAGATTCTCTAGAACACAATAAAACATTTATTTAGGGTCCACAGAAACAGATTCACGAACCAGCCTCCCCATTTCGACACTTTGATCACAGGCTTCCAGGCCCAATAAGTCTGCCTCACAAGAGTAACCAGGAGGCCACAGAAAAACAAGATAGTATTTAGCCAAATCATATTTACTGGCCTCAAGTCCTTGCTCGCACTCCTGGGTCTACACACGGGTGAGCTCTGCTTCCGCAGCTCCTGCTTTCTCTTCAGCTTCGGCTGTAGCTGTCTCTGCCACTGCTGTCGCCACCGCTTCCACCACTCTCTCCAAGCTGTATTCCAGCTGGCTGACTGCTTCTTCTCTCCTTCAGCTCTTAACTCCTGTCACCAACAACCTCTCCAACTGCCTTTAACTGCCTCTTAGCTCTGCTCCAACCATTCCACAAGCTCCTCCCACCACAGGCTTCTATTGGCTCCAGTGCTAGCCACTCCCCCCAGGGTCCTGGGAGGCTCACATCCGCATAGGTTCCACACCCAACAGGGCTCTGGGCCTGGGGCTTAACACTTAGCAAGGCTCAAGGAAATACACTGAATTACTCAAAGAAAACAAAGACCATTTTGCTTGTCAACACACCAACATCTGAGTTCATGTTCACAGCCAGCGGTCTCCTTAATAATGGCTACTTAGTCTCATCCAAGAAATCAAAAAAGTCTCAAGTGAAGCATCTTTCCCATGAGCAAGCCTCAAGGCCAAATATCAACTTCCCAGAATATATATAGTTTCAAAATTTCACTGGGGTATATCAGCAACCCATAGGCTCAGAGCCAGAAGGTGCCATAACCCAGGTGACTCCATATTTGATTGGCTCAGAGGCATGAAAACCTATCAGTCTCAGTACAGGATGTGTTATAGCTGTGAACTGGGCCAGAGTTCAAAGGAGTAAGACATCAGTGGTTGATAACGCAAAATGTCTGTGTTCTAAAGGACACAGAATTGATTCTGTACCTTCCCAGAAGGGTGGCCAACACTTCAAGGAAGAGTAATCAGCCATATTGGCCCCTGTTCCAATGTGAAAAGGGAACATATGTAGTCACCTAGGCCTATAAATGTACAGGGAAGACTTTTATAGCTTATTAATCCTTCAGCCTGGCAGAAACTTCCCAGGTCATTTAGTGCAACCATGATCCTACTGAAAAGATGTCTCTTTGAGCCTGTGGTGCTATTCCAACAATCTCCAAGTAAAACTTGAACCTCCACACTGCATTCAGTGGAGTTCCACATGGTATTCTACACTGGAAAGGTCTAGGATACCTGTTTCCAGAAACCTGGGTAAATAAACTAAAGGTCATACTGCATTTCTTCTTGATTCTTTGTAGCTTCTTTCTTAGACCTGGTGGAACTGTTAGTTTTGGGTTATGAGGTTCCAGGGAATTTTAATTTTGAAGCTGTTCCAGAGGTGACTGGTCAATTATTTTGATTTTCACTTTGACCTCTGGTTCTAAGAGTTCTGGGCAGTTTTCATTTATAATTAAAATGTAATATGCAGACTTTTTTCTGATCATGGTTTATACAGTCTTGTCTTAGTTTCTCTCAACTTTTTTCCACATCCATTGCTTTTGATAGTTATTTTCTTCTGTTTTCAATCTCTTTATTTTAATATCTTTTCTTCCATTGTTTTCTACATGACCCATTCTAACTTTCAGGGCCTTCAGTTCTTAGGTGAGCTTTTCCATTATCTCTCCTAAGGTAACAATTTTCCTTGCTTCCCTAACTAAACAAAAAATTTATTCCTTAAATTTTCTATTCCTTATCTCTTGTCTCATTTCTTCCAGGTACTCTTGTAGTCATTGTGGCCAGGATATTTTTTTTCTGAGGCTTTACCTGGACTTCTGTGGTGTTACTGTCCTCATTTGGATTTATATTCCCCAAACCCCACCATCTCTCAGAGCAATGTATTCCCTCTTAGTTCATTTCATCCATTTTGGTGATTAGAACACTTGAACTTAGATCAAGTTATACAATTAATGGTATGGACAGGGCCTACCTTGTCCCAGGTTTAGAGGCCCAGAACAGGCCTTTTTTAAGAGACTCCAGAGTTGCCTGTTATGCTGGACTCTGCCTCAGATCCTCATCTTCTCCCATAGTGCCACGTGGGGTTTATCTGTTCCAGGATCTCCATAGAAATTCAGAGTTATGGGAGAATCAAGAGATAAATTGCCTCTTACCAGTGGTGCATTTCAAAGCCCCAGTGGAGTATTCCTAGTAAATCTAGGATCCTCTGTATCCTAGCACACCATCTTCTTTCAATTCTCTTAAATTTCAATGCCAATAGCCAAGTTTACCAGGCAGGAAATAGCAAAAAGAAGTCCTTCACCTAAGCTCACTTCACCAAGGGCAAACTTAAGTCAAGATGACACTATAGTTATGGTGAAGATAGTAGAAGAGACAGTCCAGGTGATCTTTATATAGCTTTCTTGAATGAGTAGGTAAGAACTGAAGAGAGTAAGAAACCAGTGTGAAATCTCCAGGGATTCATATACATGAAGACTGAGGCTTAGTTGTCCAGTGTGACTAGTTCCGGCCCTCTCTAGCAATACACATTAATGTCTGCTTTTCTGAGGGACTAAAACAGTCCCACCCCTTTTGGCTAGAAGCCATTGCAATGATGAAGATGGAACTTATCTTAGCATGTTCGAAGTAGCTGATGTGGCCAAGAGAATTGTCCTTCATCTCCTCAATTCTGCTGTTGACTGTTGTGTTTCAAGAAGTTAATAGAGGGAAATAGCAGTGAAATGCAATGGAGTGTCAGGAGAACTGAAGAAGTGCTGTATGGCTGATTTTGTAAGCTAAATCTTCTCAGGGCATGGGGAGGGACTTCAAGTGCAAGACCCCAGTCTTTCTGAGGTCTTAATATTACTCCTTTCATTGGATCTCAGAATTTTAGAACAATACGTATGTCCATGGTCAATTACCTTAGGCTAATGTAGAAAAACCCACTTTCTGAAAAGAAATGTAGCTTCCTTGAATTGGCAAAAAATTCGCCAATGCCATATCACCTTCACTTTAGCCTTGAATTACCACTTGAACCTAACTCACAAACATTGTGTAGAACTTCTAAGGAGGCAGTTAGCTGAGATGGATGGGCACCAAATCTTTGAACTGTTGCATCTGTTGGCCGACTGAGGTTAATGTACCATAAACAAGACAAAGGGCTGAAGTAAGAATAGGTCAGGCTCAACTATTTCTTAAGGAAATAGTTATGTCACAGGAATGAAGGCAAATGGTCCCTTCAATTCCTGTAGGGCAGCAACTAATTCATATTGGACTATGGATTAACATCAGGAAGATCTTGGTTTCTAACTCAAAACCAAGGTTGGTGCCTCATGGAGGACACAGCTATGGGTAAATGTGCCAGAATAACCAACTTCAGATGATCTTTTACCCAATAGGCAAATGTCATTGTACCACTTAGGTATATGACCAGGGATTGTCAGTGTTGTGTGAGAAATAGCTGTTGATCCTGTATTCTACATTTTACTCTAATGTAGCCCCATATAACAAACCTCACCCTCTTCTTCCTCTAAGTGAAGAAGTTGATGTATTCAAAAGCTCAGTCCTCTCCAAGTTAGATGTCAAAGGTTTAAGCTTTCCGAGAATCACTGGTTAATTAAGGAGAAACTCCAAGCTAGAGTTTAGAAGTTCAATACTGAAATAAAACACTCTAAGGGAACTATTATGCTAGCACCATCTGCAAGTCCAAGGCATTTGTATGTTATCCTTAAGAGCTGACATTGTCCCATCTTAGCCTCATTCTTGCCAATTCAAGGTGGTCTTATCTAATGCATAGGCACCTATGAGTTGGCCACTCTTGGTTCACTATCGGTAGCCTCAGGATGCAGCTGGGGACTCAAATTCATAAGGCATTCTTTCAAAACTGAAAGAAGTGGTCTTCTTGCATGTACTAGCCAATTATGATTTTTCTTCTCTGTTATATGCTTATAAAATGAGTCGCATCTCCAGTTCTGGAACATTTGGCTATTCAAGGCAGAAGGCAGTTGAGGCCTGCTTTATTGGCTGATTGTGCCCCTGCTAATAAACTATAACCTTGCTGGGAGAAATGTGCCAGTTTACCTTTCCATTACATTTCACTGTGACAGTTGCAAGAATAGAATACCTGGGAAAATAACATGAGTCAATTTGAATTTGGCATATGTTGCCAATATCTTATCTCTGGTTTTAAGAAAGATTAAAACATCCTTGCTACCCAAAAGTTTCAATTATCAAATATTTCTTGAAATCTTTATAGGCCAAAGTATAGTATTCTGAAAGGATAGTCAATGGTTACAATTGAGTCTACCGCAAGAGTTGAAATAGGTTCTGGCCTGAGTGCCTCTTTCATGATACAAATGTTTTATCTGTTAAAATATCATTGTGTCTTTGGGTGATATTGTTTCCACAGATTGTAGTAGTAATGGCATAAAAACTTTGGGAATGTCTAGTTTGGTTCTCTCTGCCCATGATAACACTTATCCCCTGAACCATAGAGTGCAACCCAATCTGATACATGATGTAAAAGTACCTTCCTTTATTTAAAAAAAAAAGTTTAAATAGTGGTTATTGAAAACACTTTTCCCTAGTCAGACTGGTTGATAGATCTCTGCTTAAAGTTGGCAAATGATTTCTTTCTACTCCCTCAGAAACCAATGGGTAATCATTTGCCTACAGTTCCAAAATTCCATTGGTCACGTTTCTTCTTAGTAATTAGTTAGAAAGTAGCCTCACAAACATGTCTGTCACTTAGGAAAAACTGCAGTGTGGTTAAAGTCCCATCCCACTGAGTTACTGAAATTTAGCAAGCTCCTCTGACTGATAGCCATGTCTTAATTTGATTTTCACTACCTTCCTGAGAAGAGAATGGGAAACTTGACCCACATCTACTGACATGAATTTTTAGTAAACTACTTGACTATTGTCACCATCCACAACTGAGGGCTATTAATTGGCTTCATCCCTCTCATAGCAGAGGTATAATTGTTTGATGTTTCCTCTCTGAAAATTGAGCCTATGATGTTGACTGCTTTATGGATTGTCATATTTAGAAGATGGGGCATTTTCAGGGACCGTTCTGTTCTTAAAGTAGAAAATGTAAGTTAAAATTAAGGTAGACTGAGATGCAAAGGTCTGAACACATTCAATTTATTGATAACGAATTCATCTATAAATAGGATCTCAGCTTCCCTAGCAAAGATAAGATTCCTTACCCCCCGCCCCCAATAAAAGGGATAGGTCTCTTTTATAGTTTGGGGGAATATAGAAAATAAGCCTAGCATCAGATGGAAGAAAGTATGATTGGATGGAAACTGGGAATGAGGGCTAGCAACAACCCCTTCCTTCCATCCTGTGACTAAGAAATGTTCATTGTCTGAGCCCAGCTGCATGGGCAAGAACAGAGATAGCAAACCAAACATCCTCGAAGAATAGCTTGGTGGTCTAAAGATACTAGACCAGACTCCTTGGAGTCCACCTACCTCCTTTAAAAGTAACAGATTTCCTTGACACAAAAATAGAACAGCGATTAACAGGAGAACTGGTATTCTAAATTTAACTCTTAGGACAGCTGAATATCTGAACTAAGTTCAGAGATAAAGAATCATGACTTTGGCAGTTACAGGACAAAATCATTCAACTGTAAGATCAATAAAAAAGACATGGAATCTGATCTCAAAAGAAATACATGACAATAAGTGTTGAACTGTCACATTTTTGCAAAGGTGAGAAATCTGGTTGGCTAACTCCAGATCAGTTCTCACTAGTGAGTTGGGGTGGAGGGGGGGTGGTGCTCTCCTAAGCATCTTCCAAGTTGGAGCCACTGTATCCCTTCCTCTTAGGAGGAATGTTATTGAGATAAGCATGAGTAGCTTGAGAGTCTGAGTTTAGAACTATGCTGGACTTGCAATATTTGCAATTTTGCAAGCCTCTTATTGGAATGGGCTTGGCCCATTGTTCTGTACTTATGGTCCATAAGATTGAAAGAATATTATCCTAGAGGAAAAATCTGTAAAGCCCATCATCAGAATGGGCCTCCATATGTCTCGTCTTCTCTCTGACTAGTTTTTATCCCCACGTATATCTTATTACAAAACAGTGATATTCAAAGATTATAAAAATGTTAATAATAGTGCATTAGAGTAAAGCTAGTATTTTAAGGCTCTTTAAGGTTTACAAAGTGCTTTACAGATATCTCATTTTGTCCTCAAATCTTAGAATGTAGATAACCAACAAGCAAAGCAATTTGCCTAAGGTCATATGCTATTATCTGAGGCCAAATTTGAAATCTAGTCTTCCTGACTCCAGGTCTAGTGTTCCATCCACGGTACCAACTAGCTATGTTCAAGAAAATCGCTGGACTCAGGAATTTGGGGTGGCCTTACCTTTTTGACAATGGTTGGAGTGGCCTCTCAATGCTACACTTCTAACTTTCTAGTGGATAATCTGCCATGCTGCAGCAAGGTTGAAAGTTGAGAATGTCTCTTACTGTGTCTGGGATATACTTCAAATATGATTTACTATCTCAGTTGAGGCCACCAGTCCAATGTTAAATTCATCCTTACTACAGTTATGACTGAGGAGCAAATATCAGTCTTCTTCCTCTCCTACTCTTCCCCTACCCCCACATCCGGAGACTTATATGGCAGCTACAGTCCTTATGATAGGTCATATGTGGGAACTTTCAAAGCAGCTGGGTGATGATTCAAAGAACCAGTTGCAAGTGGATACATTGCCTCCAAGGCTTGTGAGCTTGAAGCGCAGTGGCTTTTTGTATAGACTCTCTGACTGTGACCATGGGTGCTTGATTTATTTTTAAGCAATTCAGATAGCGAGGTAACTACAAAGTGAAAATATATTTATAGGACAACTTTTAAATGGTGCATATCTCCCACGGATTCATGAGAACTCTACTGCAAAGTGGGACTGTACAGAATTATCTTCCAACTCCTAAAAGAGCCAAGAGACTCTTGTGCTTTGGTGCTCTGCCTTTCAGCTTTGCCAATGAAAGCTATGAAGCTCACTCCTCCTGGACTGATGAGTCTCATTGCCGTAGCTATATTCCGAAGTTTCTGTCTTAGCAGTTGGGCTTAGCTCTTTTCTGTTGCTCTTTGGGCTTTTGAGTCACCATCACTGGGGATTCTACCCTTCCTTGAAGGAGCAGCTACAGTCACAGTAGGAAAGTACTATCCTTCTTCCTGAAGCTAATCAACTTTATCAGCTGTTAAACGGTCCCATGGGCTCTCTTCTGACAGTAAAAAGGGCCACTGAGGCAGCTTGTAAGTCTTTCCTCACTGGACCCTCCCAAATGGGCAACAGATCTTCTGTAACTATGTACTCATTAGTCACAGTCTTGAAAGTAAAACTTGGAGGCATCCTTGGAGACTGAGAATTTTTTTTTAAATTTACCTTAAAAGCTTCTTGGGTCACTCTGATTCTTTGGGAGTGTCTGGTGCCAAGGAAACCAGAGTTAACCATCTAGTATTCTTCTCTTGCTACCTATTGTTCATGTGGTTTACAGCACCATTCTTGTAGCCTAGACATATTCAAAAAAGTGTGCTGATGACCTGTCTTGAGAGCCTTCTATACTTGAGGCTCTCTTACCAGTTCTTGCTGTATGAAGCTCTAGCATTGTACTACTAAGGGCCTTTATCCTGATGTTGGTGATGCTTCTGGGACTTGGCTATTGTTCTGAGCCTTCCACCTACCCTGCCTTATCTCTGGTTAGAGCTTCCATCAAATTATGGCTACCTTTTGTGAAGACATTGACTGGGTATAGAAGTTTATAGTTGATTTTGCTTCTAGTTTTTTTTTCTAAATATGGTGTGTGTATGTATGTATCACACATACTTTTTTTTTTAGAACTTTAGTTAAGGTGTTTGCAACATGGATGCATAGGTCTTAATTCCACTCTGATCTCATTCACCTATCTTGTGTCTAGCAAGGAAGCTGAGAGAAATTATTTCTTCCATATATTAATAACTAGTTATCAAGCTTATCCCCCTTTTCTACTTCCTCATCCAGAAATGAACTAGTGGAGGAAATTTTGCTTGGAGACTTACCTGGCCATGAAAGCTAAGATCTAATCACAGACAGTAAAGAAATTCTAAGTTTAAATGAGTGGGTGAATTCCTGCTCGTTGTGTTTACTTCCACGTTTCTTGGAAAATGTGTGTTCTCCCTTCTGGCAGATAAATGATACAGAACTTGATCAATCTCTTTGAGCAAGATTTTGGTGCTCAATATCATGTACCCCAAGACCTTTATTAGAATATAGTCCACCTCTCATAATACTCATTCTCTCATTATTTGTTTACCAGAGTTGTTTTTCACTCTCAGGTGTACCCCTTTTCAAAAGACTTTATAAATATTAAAGTTTTGGCTGGCTTGCTCTCTTGGCTACTGTGGGGATGATGGAGCCTATTTGGTTGATTGCTTGCTTTCTAAACATAGTCAATAAAACTTACTTTAATTTACCCAGAAACTCCATCTCTTGGAAATTTTCAATCATCATAGAGCCAAACTCACAATCTCTTGGTCAACAGACTGTTGGTCAAGAGCAGGTTAGACATCCTGCTGGGATCAGTATACATGGGCATTGAAGCTTAGCTCTATAGCCAAAGAAGGCTGGCCAGACTCAGTCAAGTCGGAACATTTAGAAACTTTGTTCCACAAGAGACCAAAACGACCTCAATCCATCTAGAGTCACTTGGACAGAAGCCATTGCAGTGATGAAGATGAAGTTGATCTGAGTATGCCTGAGAAAGTAGTTGATGTGGTCAAGAGAGTTACTTTTATAAATTTGGTCAAGATCAGTGTGGAAACTACTTTATAGGACTATGAATATGATTAGGGTATATTCATTTTATTGTTCAGTGGTGGGGGGAGTAGGAGAGAGAACAACTTTTAAAAATGTATTTTTAAAAGGGGCTTGTCTCCTTAGATGCAGCATTAGAGTCTATACTTCAGGGTAACAAATAGGGGGAAATTAATGTGAACCCCATTTGACCTCACCAAGAAAGCTGAGAAAAATCCATAATTGCTCCTCTAAATAACAAAATTGGTCTAAAGGGTCCAAATAAGCTGAACCCAAATCTTTTTTGTTAGAATTAATTGCCTCTGTTAAGGATGGGCATCCCTATGGGGCTAAAATTTTCTTCTCCTTTTCTATAGCTTGGAAGAATGAAAGCAAGCTGCTGAGCTGGACTTCTAGCAAAGGTGGCATAGCTTCATAGAGACTGAGCATTAGGAATGTGGTTGTGGTAAGGAGTCAATTCAAGCCTTCCATCAAGATGGTTTTGTTCTGGTTATTAAGACAATGTCCTGTATTCATGGGTCTGGTAAGACAAAGTCTATTAAGGCTTAAAGAATGATATCCTAGAAGATAGTTCTTTGGCACTCGTTCTGATCTGTCTTGTCTTCCCCTGATAGCAAAGAGAACTCTAGTTTAAGCCTCCTCATCTGATTACAGGGGCTTTCAGTGATTTTGAAAAGCATTGAGGGAAATTACTAGGCTCAAGAATTTGTATTGTTAGAATGCTCTTGAATTCTTCTAGAGTGGCTTTTCTAGGCCTCACTTCCAAGTTCCTAGTGGAGAAATTACATTATTCTGGTTAGTTTTAATGTTAGGATATCTCTCCATGTCTGGGATATAATTTGAATATGACTTACTTAGGGCCTTCTCAGTGTCAAATTGGAACTTATGTAGGTCAGTCTTCCTCTTCAGACTCCCACATAGTATATAAGAGTAGCCTACAAAAAAAAAAAAACCATGGATGGGAAGTTTGGTTTCAAAGCAGCTGGTGATCACTCCAAGGGCCAGTTACAGCTAGAGATACTACTTCTCTGGCTTGTTAGCTGAAGCTTTGACTCAGAGCAGCTTCATCTTTGTCTTTTTCTGGCCTGGCCACATATATTTGGTCTTTATTAAAATTTAAATATCAAAGCAGTTAATTGGGACAAGATAACAAAATAAGTAGTACAGAGAAAATTCCATTTTTGGAATAATTCACAAATGATTACTATCTCCAGTTTCAAGGTGGGAGTCTATGTGATTCTGCCTCTTCAAGATCCTAGATATTTCAAGAGCTGTCTCTGCGATGGGACTTTGCCCTTCAGCCTTTCCCAGTGAACGCTACGAAGCTCACTCTTAGATCAACGAGCCCTGCTGGGTGTAAGCTGGCTTCTGAAGCTCTTGTCTTAGCAATTGGGCAACTCTTTCCTTCCTTTTGGCAGCAGCTATGGTCACTATAGGGGGAATACTACCACCCCTCATGAGAGTAGTGAAAGTCTCTTGCTATGTTAGTTTCCTATGTTACACTGGGAGAGAAAAGGGCCACTGAGATATCTGCAAGACTTCCTGACTGGCCCCTCCCAAATAGACAAAAGATACTTTCTGATCACCCATTGTTTAGTCATACTCTTGAAAATATTGCCCAGAAACATCTTTGGTGACTGGCTTTTAATTAGTCATGAAATAGTGGCTTGGGTCTGTCTAATCTTTGGAAATTTCCAATGTCAAGGGAACTAGATTTAATGGTCTGACAATCTGATCTAGCTACTTGCTATTTACATGACTTGCAGCTGAGATGCATCCGGGTGAAAAAAAGTAGACTAATGAGCTGTCTTAAGAGTCTAGTAGGAGAAGCTCTGCTACCATGTTTGTGACTCTGCCACTAACTTCAAACCGGTAAGGATGACCTTTCAGCTTTTTCAGCCCACAATAACTTTCTGGGCTCCAATATATAGGGTCATGAGGCTGAGGCTTACCAAAGCTTAACTTCAGCTTGACTCTCAAAAATGGAGTTCTGAGATGAGAACAATATAAAGAATATAAGTTGGTTTTCATAGATATGAACACAAAAGAAATGAGTAGCCTTCCATTAGCAGGGTTTGGAATTCTCCAAAATACAAAGAGATAGGAAATGATATATTACCCAGTCTGAGAAAATAGGGACAGAATTTCAGGTTCCAGAAGGTGTTTCAACAATTCAGCTAGCAGCTGCTGTGGGAGTGAAAAACCAACAGGAGCCCAACAACAAGAAAACTGCAAGCCTAGGTTCTTTTGATGTGCATTACTAAGGAAATCAATGTTAAGGGGTTAACAATCTTACTTTAATCCAGCATTCAAATATCATTCACTTAGTTTAGGGGGAAAAGCCAGCACCATGAACTTCAGAACAAACATCAACAGACCTTGTCTGATTCAAATCCCAATGCATAGTTACCAGAGTTTAACAAAGTCTGAACATCCATGTTTACAAGCTGGAAGGCTCTAAGCTACAGCTGCCCAGAGTCTCCACATCAGCATACCGCCAAGAGTGAGAGCCCTTGCTCAGCACTCTCTGGTCTGCACACAGATCAGTCCTGCTCTCAATAGTGCCTGCTGCTTCAGCTTCTGCTTCAGCTTGGCTGCTTCCTCCAAGCTCTGCCAAGAGTGATAGCCCTAAGCAAATAGCTCTGTCCTCCCTTTTTACTCACTCTTTAGCCATCATCAAACATCATCTGAGCAACCAAAACTTAATCTCTTACTATTGGCTCTGGTGTTAGAAATTCCCCTTAGGACTCTGGGGGCTTCACATCCACATTGGCTTAACACCTAATAGCTATGGGTTTGGGGCCTACTTGGGAGAGAAGATATAATCAGACCTCCCTTCATTGGCCCCACTTGGAGCCACACCTTAGTTACCAATGCAGAAGGATGTCCCACAATATGTTTAATGAGGATTTAACACTAATTCAGCTAGGCAGAAAAACCAAGTCGGTGATGGGTGATCCCACTATTCACTTGCAGTGACTGAGTTTTCCAAGGTCAGATGCTGAAAAAATTCTATTAAAAAATTAAAACATCTCTTTAAAGTCTATGTATTTACAAAGCGGCAACTTTGTTTTGCCAGTTTCTTGTTTGTCTTTTGTACTCCAGGATCAGTAACATCACAATGTTGAGGACAAGGTAGAGTATGTTTGACTATGGCTGATCAGTTGATAAAAGCTTGGAAGGCTATACCACAGGTGGGGCACAAATAGTCAGTATGAACGTTTGGGATGGAGATGCACAAATCTAGAGACATCTCATGTTTCCTTTGTGCTATTGTGAATCTGCTTTGTTCATGGAGTACATTACCACCTTTGCAGGCATGCCATGCTGGACAGTCCTGTGTCTTATAATCAAAGTTCTTCAGACAGACCTTAAGTGTCCTTGTACTACTTCTGACCTCTGTAAGTTGTCCATAAAATAGTCTTTTAGGTACACCTATGTTTGGAATTCAGGCTACATGGCTTAACCCATTGGGTTTGCACTCTCTGCAATAGAGTTTGAATGCTTGGGCAGTTCAGATTGAGAGAAGACCTCACTGTCCAATACCTTATTTTTTCAAGTAATCTTAAAGAGTATCTAATGTATCCAAGTCCAGAATCAGAACTAGAATCCCAAGGGAGAATGTCATGTCCAATTAACAAAATATGACTAGTCCAGACATAAACCTAGATAAAGAAGACTAGATTTGTAACTTTATCTGACATATCTAAGAGACTCCTTCTCTTTTAGACATGTGGACCATCCTCCTAAGGAAAATTTAACAGTCCCAAATGTAGAGAGATATGCTTACAACTCTATCACTGGCTTCTCTGGTATAGAATAACTTGTGTTGTATATAAATATGACTATAGGAGAAGTCGAGGCATTCGGAGACCCTGGTTGGTGGATTGTATCAACCAACTGAAAAGTGAAAGTAGCTATGAATGTCCATTCTCCAAAGACACCAGAGAGAATATATGCCTCTCTTGTCTTCTCACTGCTCATGCTTTGGTAACCCCTGTCCTCTTATTCTGAAGTTGGAATTCAAGGATTCCTAACCTTTCCAAGTGAATCCATTCCATCAAGCCAATAAACTCAAGTATCCATGATGGAAATAAAGTGATGAATATTGGAGCTTAGAAGACTTCAGTCCGGCCATAAAGAGAACATTTCCATTAAAACGAACTTGATATATCTGTATATGTTTGTATGCCACACATTTAACAAAAGTGAGTCAGAATATGATCTCTACATCACAAAGCTTTGAAGCCAGGATAAAATAGCTACTATTTGAAGCCCTTCAGTAAAGAGAGAACCTACCACCTTCTACAAGGAAGAATATAAGTGGGGGGGGGAAGTGTCATGACTTTTTTTTGAAGGAGTCTATCTGAAAATTAACCTCCTTTCCACTGTCAAATAAGTTATCCCTTATGCCCAAACCTACTCTTGGCTGACAAGTAATATGATGTAGAAAAACAATACTGTTCTTCAGCCAGCCTAAATGTGAATAAGTTTGCCTGCAAGGTTGAAAGCATAAAATGTCTCTTTCAAGTTCTGTTTGAGAGGCAATTAGAAAATCAGGAGATTCTAAGGGATTATTCATTTTGTTCATGTAGATTTGTGGTATACATAGAGGTATATGAGCTATCTGGGGTCAAATCTGTGTGGAGCAGAGGTGGATAGGGGATAATATTGTACGGAATTATAAATCCTGGCGTTTAAAAGCCTCATTAAGACACATACTTGATTCTTAACAATGGTGAAGCTTGACAGCTGATGAGCTGCAAGAAATGTCGATGGATAATAGGTGGAGAGTGAGTAGCTTCAGCAAAAGAGGCTGCTTCCCTAAAACAATTGGCGATGTTCTAATAACCTCCAAATTGAACAAAAGAGACCTAATTCTTAAGTTTTATGGAGTCCCATCATTTGCCCTGGGAGAATCTGGGTTCCTTACCTCTAAAGATCAATGGCGTTCACAAATAAGATCTGTCTTGGCAGATACATTTTTCATATGTCCCTTAAAGTCTATCCTTCACCCCCATCTTCTAATGAAGTTTGTGTTAACCTCTTTCAATTGGAGAAAAGGTCCTATGAATAAGAGTGGCCAGTAAAAGTTGTCCTGAAACTAAGAATAACTTTATTTTAGATACCTTGGAACATCTTCATGGAATGATATACCCAATCTCATCTATACCACACCCAAACACCAGGATGTCAACACTGAATTACCTTCATAGAACAGATGTAGCTTGGCTTCACCTGATAATTCTAGTAGGTATTGGGAGGAAGTTTTTGGCTACAATTATACCTGTAGAGTTGGTCCTGTGAAAGATCATCTGTCTGACTCTTGGACCATTTCGTATGATTTGCCTAAAACAATAACTTATCTACCATCTCTTAAGCTAGGGAGAGAGTCAAGTGCTCCTTATTTAAAAACCCCAAGAAAAGTTGCTGATCTTGGCATGTGATGTCTACACAGATGTAGGAACCCTGAAACATAAGAGCTATAGGAAAGACTCTAGAGATCAAGGGGTGCTGAATGTTTTCCTCCAGTGGTAGCATCAGGCAATGTAAATGCATTTGGCCTGGTCACCTTTATTAGCAAGAACCTTTATAGATATCCAGAAGTCTGATCTTCTAGTTATTACCTTATGCTGAATGCCTATGATCAAAGCAGAAGAATTGCAGTAGCTCAAAAGAAATGAGCTGTACAAATTTAGTAACATCTCCATCCCAAATATCCATGTGAACTATTTGTGTCTGACCTGTGGTAGAGTATCTAAATGCCAAAATAATGTCTTTTCCATTGGCCTCTCTGTCATCTTTATCTAATTTCATCATTCAGCAGTCCTCTAGTCATTCTTAAGGGCTCAATACACATTAGATTTCTTCTTTTTTCCCCAATTAAAAATGGAAAGAAGGGAAGATGGTAATCCTTCCCAGGCTCTGGGAAAGAAATTAGGGCCCAGATTAGGGACCAAGACAGGAGTTCAGCATCATAAAGAGAAATATAGTTAGATTTCATTTCATAATCACGGAGCTTAGTCACAAGACAACCTTTCCAGAATCAGACTGTTCATTATCAATGACCTTCCTTTGAAGGGGTTGGCCCCTCTGAGAAACACAGTGGGAAAGTAGTCTTCCTGGAGAGTTCTTAGCTGTGCGAGTATGGAACTCAACCTGCATAAGCTATTCCCAAATGGCAAGCAATTCTCCAATGTCATATCCCCTTAGTCTTAGCTTTAACTTGTCACTTGAATCTAATGCACTACCATTAGGTAGTAACAAAGTAGGGAGCTAGCTGAAGAGCTTTTAGGCTCATGTTTAGGTCAAAAACTGGGGTAGGTGAGAAAGACTACAGTCAGGCTGGGGCAAATGTACTCTTTCCCAGGAAAACTCATAGTTTTGTAGCAAATAAGTGCATAAATAGCTTTCCTCAATCCTTGTCAGAAAACAACTAATTTGTAATGGCAAATGGGTCAACAATGAGACAATAGCTTCTAATTCAAAACCAAAATTAATGCTTCCTAGAGAAATATGATCAATTACATCCTTGAATGATAATCTTGTGAATTCTTACTTTCTGCTTGCTTCAGTCTCTTGGGTCTGTTATCCAAAGGTATCCCTATTTCCAAGTATTACACAACAAGGGAAACAGCATTCAAAACTTTGTATTTGCTTTTAGAATTGGTTCTAGAACTTGTTGGCTGAAGGCTGGAATGGAATTTCTCTAGTGTATCCCTTAAGCATTATATGGGAACTCTACTTGGGTTTTCTTATGTACTTAGATGAGGGAGCAACTAGTTGAGGCCAATACAGGAAAAGCTTGGAATCTTGGGTTTAGAATTTGAGCCATCAACCTATATTGGACAAACGAGGAGAAGAAGGGAACTCGAAGTAGCTTTATTCTCAGCTAGAGAGGAATAACAAGTGTATGAATTCCTGAACTTGAATAGAGAAACAAAACTGAGGATCATCAATGGAAAATCTTAACTTTACCTTAGGCTCCAATCTCCAGTTCAGAGATTAATGTGGAGAACCTAAGAAAGCAGGCAGTGATAGGCATTAGCCTGAGCTGAAGAGGCACTGACAGGTAAGGTATCTATAGAAACACTGTTTAGGATTTATCAAGACATTAGGAAATAGGAAGGGTATGGAGCTCAGACATGGGGAATAAAATAGAATTTCAATACCCAGAAGAGGAGTGTCCCAGAATAACTCTGAGATGATTTAACCCTTATTTAGCCAAGGCAGAAAATCCAAAGCCATGGAAGGTGGTCTCTCTGCTCCCCTGAAATAACCCTGGTTCCTCTAGATTCAGATGGTGGCACAAAGGATCCAGTTTTTCTGACCCGCTAATAAATCTTCTCTTGGAAAAAGATTTTGTCTTGGTACTTTTTGCAACAAATGAAAGTGAAATTCTGTAGCCTATAGTCTGACCTTGTTCCTCTTATGCAGTTGGGCCATTATTTGTCCTCCAGGTACATGACCTCTTTCACTCTCCAAAATTTTCTGAAGATAATAGACAATGGTTCAGTAAACACACTGAGGGCAGTTGAATTTTCATACTGGTACTAACAGTCTTCCTTCAATTTGCATACCTGCCCTAAAGGTCAGTTCTTTCAATGAAGACCAAAGGTCTTCAGTCAAGTAACAAGCATTTGGCAAACACCTGCTACATGCTAAGATATAAAGTTAAAAATTATACACCACTTGCTTTCAAAGAAATTATATTCTATTACAGGAAATATGCACAAAAAGGAAATAAAACTGAAGGGGCAGCTAGGTGGTGCAGTGAAGTAGAGCACTGGCCCTGGAGTCAGGAGGACCTGAGTTCAAATCTGGCTTCAGACACTTGACATTTCCTAGCTGTGTGACTTTGGGCAAGTCATTTAATCCCAATTGCCCTGCCTTCCCCCCTGCAAAAAAAAAAAAAAAACCCTGAAAACTAAAGAACAAATGAATAAAATGAACAAAAACCAATTTTGTACTTGACTTGGTAATTCCAAGCATCATTTTCTAGATATATTTTTAGATGTTTTGTAAGCAATGGAGCCTAAGAGAAAGTAACCAATCCATAATCAAAACTGTATGACCTCTCAAGAATTCCCAAGAGTACAGTGGTCACCCTGTTTCGAGTCCTGAGTTGTGACCCAAAAATGAAGAATGAAAGTGTTAAATTAATTACTAATGTCAAGCAAGAGTCTACACCCTCAAGGAACTCACTGCTAAAAGGAGGAAACAAACATGGGAGAGAGAGCCAGGAAGGACTGCTTTGGGCAAATAAGTCCCCAGAGATGGTGAAGAGCCAGAGAAATTGAAGAACGTGGCTTTTCCCAGGCATGGTAATCTGAACTAAATTATTCAGAGCCACAGGTAGAAAATGTGTATGAAGTCAAGGAGAGGCCTTGAGAAACAAAGAAAAGAAATGTATTAACAGTGGAGGTTTGAGTTGAATTGCAGAGCAGATCTCTGTTTGTCAAGATGGCAGTCACCAGAAAGAACTGCTTGAATCTTCATCACTAAAAGGTGTCTTTCCTGATGGGACCTGTGATTCCTTCTTATTCCTTAGGGCAAAAAAAATTCTTTCTCCTGATCCTCTGAGGTTAGGGAACCATTTGTTGAGGTTAGGGGTTTAGGGGACCCCAAAATACCAACATGCCAGATCCTGCTGAATGAATTCAACTTGAGCCTTCTCAGCCTCTTCAAGCAAAGTTTATTAAAGATTCGCCATAATGGGTAAAGTCTTAAGAAATATCACCATTTGTGATGCTTGTCTGACAAGTGGGACAGATTCAATCTAAGTTAGATTGAATCTGAGCAACTTCATGGAGGCAAGTTGGGTCATATATACAGAAAGTCTGTGGGAGAGATCTAGGGTGGCTCAAGTATTCTGGGGTGATGGGAGGAGGAGGCAGAAGGAGGATCTTGATGAAACTGGAGTATCTGAAGTGAGGTCAGACTCCAGAGTGTGAGAGTAAGGCCATAGTTGCTTCCCATTCCTCAACTTCTTAGCTGTGGGGATTGAAGTTGTTCACAGTATACCTGGAGAGCCTTTATCCTACTCCTGCCTACTCATTGTTACAGCACTAAAACACCCTTCCTTGCTCCTATGCATAAGGTCTGCTTGATTGGGGTGGGGCTGGGTGGGTGTAGCCTAGAACTTAGTTAAGCTGGTTAGGTTCCACTGTCTGGGATAATTCCATAAGCAAAGATTCTTTTGTGCTGCTTTCCTTTCTCTAGGAGTAATTTTCATTTTGTTCTTAACCTCTGCCTGCCCCTTCCCCCATAGGTAAGAAAGTATGAGTAGTTTCCATTCTTACTCTAACTTTGATCTTATCCTTGCCTTGTTTGAGGTTAATCTATCTCCTTAACCATGTCCCACTTGTCCTTCTAATGAGTTAGGATTTATCGGACTTCTCAGCTTTCCCAGCTGCTATTAGCCACATCTTGGCCATCCTTCAAATAGTGTAAATGGTGAAATGAAAGCAAAAAGTCCCCAGGGCTGGCTAAGCTCTTCTTCCTTGGTATTCTCTCTGGACTCCCTTTATCCTGGTGTTAGAATTGAGATCATTCATTGAATGTAGGTCCCAAATGTCTTAGAAATAAAGGACCTAAATTTTAATTTAGTCCTCTCTTGGCTTATTTCTGCCCCCAAAATGTCTGGATCTAGTCTTTGGCAACTGACAGATGCCAGGCCACTTTTGGAGAAAAATAGGCAAATTGAACTTAGTATCCACTGTATTATCTCTTGCTCTTCATAGGCATAATGTAGACTAAGTAGAGGTGAGATTGTGTTAGAGAAGGTGGCTTCCACAGGCAGATTGAGAAGACACTGGCCCAGAAGGCAGTCAGACCATGGGTTCAAGCATGCTGAGAGAGAACTGCTTTCTCTTCCCCACCTCCAACCCCCCCCCCAAAAAAAGTTTTCAGCAAAGGATTATAAGGGTCCTCTAAATGACAAGTCCCTTAATGGGAATATTCCAGGGGCAGCTGGACTGTAATTTGGGCCCAGAGAGGTCTTTCAGGCCAGATATGGGAGATGCCCATGGTGGGAGTGAGCTGATCACCCAAATTACAATTAGGTGCTAAATCTTAGAATCCTGCCAAGTCTGTTACCAATGTATTAGATTTATCCAGGTTGACCTCCTATTGAGGTTATACATAGATTCCTCCCCACCCCATCATAACACATGATGGTGTCTTCCAGGTCATGAAAGTAAGTGAATCTGGCTTTTTCCCCGCAAAAGATGTCTTAGTGGTGCATGGTCATCTTCAATCCAGTTACAATTAGACACAGACTGACCAGAAAGCAGTGAAGAAAAAGTCTAGAGCATTCCCTTCTCATTGGGGTGGTCTCACCCTTTACTCTGGTGGCCAAGGTGGCCTCCCTTTGACCTTACTCTTCAGATGCTAACAAGTGAAGCACCATTGTCTGGCCCTTTCCTAGTTAAGTTGTTAACTAAGCTTTTGAATCACTGCTTCTTCATACCAACTTGGTACTCCTCCAGCATCTATGTCATTTTCTATACTTAGGTGAACAAGACCTACCTCAAGGTAGCTAGACAGCTGTGAAGGTAATCTTCATAAGGCCGATCAATGGGATTAAGTAGATGAGTGGCAAGCTAGTGCCTCAACACAAATAGACTTTGGGACAAAGAGAAGATGGGGTGGGGGTGAAGGGACCCAACAGGGCACGAATAGAAATATCTGATATATCATTGCCAACACCCCCACTATTCTCCTAGTCACTAATAGACAAGCCTTTAGAGTGTCTGCAGCCTCTACCTGTCTTGCTACAGCATAGGAGTTAGCAATAATTCCGCAACTAGAGATTAACAAATTCTTGGATTCAGAAGCTTTTCTTGGAGGCTCCTGCAACTAAGACTGGTGTTCAGATACTATATTTCACCCTCCACATACCTTGTCCCTTATTATAATACTAGAAGACTACTTAATGCCACTGAGGGGGGTGAGACTTGGTTTCTATTAAAGTTAACTGTTTCAAGAGGGCAACTGCACTCAAACCTACTTTAATCTTGTGTGTGCAGATATGGCTGAAAGATCAGTGTCTTCCCAACAGTCCCTTAAAGAATGTATGGGGAGTTTTATGCCCTTAGTATGTAATAGGGGCACAATGGCCTCTCTTTTTTCTACTTAAGGGCTTCTCTCAGCTTTGGACTTACACCTCATGGACTAGGATCAGTCCTGAGGGAGCATGACCACATAAAAGAAGGGGGTCAGTCTCTTTGGTTCTTCATACCCTCTCTCTAAAGCTCCAGGAAAAATTAAAGTTCTACATTTGGACTCCTGTCTAGGATCTGCTCAGAAAGTGAGAGTGAACAGAAAATTAGACCACAATGTTGATCAGAGAATATCTTATTTCTTCTCCATAAAAGAAAAGGTTAATATACACTAACTCCAAGTGGGCATTGACAAAATATTTTAAGCAACAGCAGAACTGTTATACTTTCCTCAGCTGTTAAAACTATGGAGGTGTTCTCTAATTTTAAGGAGTGTGGAATGAGCATCTTAGATTTTACATAAAGCTTGCACTATCCATTTAAGACCCTCCCCAGGTCTGACTTCAGGCACATTGGGGGTTAGGGGCTGAGGATCAAAACCGACCAATTTTAACTCATGGACAAATTTATCACTTATCCTCTGGCCAAGAACTCCTTCCCATCACTCCAAATGGCTCTAGACCCACCTGGTGGATCACTTACCTTCCTTTGTTTGAACCATCTGAACAGTTCTCCTTTTTAAAGTCAGTTGCATTCTCTGTTCACATCCTTCTTGAGGTCTTTTCTCTCCTAGAGTGACTTCTCCCATGGAATACAAAAGCCTTGGATTTATATTATCTGATCTTCAACTGGGGTTCTTCCCCTTTTTGTTTCTTGGACTCTTTCGGTAGCCTGAAATGTATAAAATACACAGGATTATAAAGAAAACCAATTGAATTTAAATAGCAATTTTTTGTGGCATGGTGCATAGAGTTCTGGACTTGGAGTCAGAAAGACCTGTGTTTGAAAACTGCCTCTCACACTCGACATGTGACCACGAGCAAGTCAGTTAACTTCTTTCAGCTTCAGTTTACCCCTCTGTATAAGGAGAATAATAGCACCTTCTCCACAGGTGTATTGTGATATCACATGAGATTGTCAGGATGTGCTCATCTTCCCTCAAGTCTCATTTCTGAAGCCACAGTCTACCTTCTTTTCTGACTAGATTACGGTCTAGCATATTATTCTCCCTGGTCACCTTTCCTTATTTGGAAGGATGAAATCAAACTAAACCAATAAATTAGCCATTTAGGCAGAATTCAATTACTTTGATTCTGCTAGAAGTTCCTCTTATTTTATACATATTTCCCCCAAATTAGTGGTGTAGAGTAAGAGATACAGTAGCTCATTGCAATAGGAAATTTGGTTCTACTTGTTACTCATAGTGATGGCATGGGACGCCATGGGTTTTTATTGCCATCTCTTTTTTGGATTGACTACTTGGACATATGGTTATTCAATTGCTATTGCTTTCTGCACTATGTTCTATGTGGCTCTGCCCAAGGGAATGTAAATTTTGATCATCGAAACATTGAAAGTTATCTTGGGGGTTTATAGGCTAGATTTCTTAAGGACCAGGCCTTAAACCCAATTCACTCTAGCTCTGATTGATTGACCAATGATGGGCCCCGGCTGAAGCCCCATGGTAGTGATCATTGTTTGGGCCCTGATGACTCAGAGTGAACCGTAAATAGCAATTGTTTCTGTTTTGACCAGAACTGGTCAAGACTGAAGACTGAGGGTCTTCCCTACCAGATTGATTTTTTTTTAAGCTAGGTAATAGAGGCCATTCTTTGCCCATTTCTTACCTAGCCTTAATCACCAGATGGGCATTGCCTCAGTCAAACTGAGACCTAGGAAAGACCTTAGCTTAAAAAGGCCAAGGTCTCTCATTACCTCCAGGGCCATCTCCAGTCATCCGATCTATATCTTCCCACTGAACCCAGATGGCCCTGGAGGAGAAAGTGATGCTGGTGACTCCACACAGCCCTCCCTCACTTAAATCCAATTCACTTGCATGTCATGTCATCACTTTCCCTGATAAGCATGGTCTTCTTTGAGAACAAAGGACAAACAACAACCTGTGTATAGTATGAGTCACCTTACTGGGGACCCAACTGTCCAGTTACAGTTCAGCAATGAAGCTCTTTCTTTCCTTCCCCTTTCTCTTTTTTCTTTCCTTTCCTTTTTTTCTTTCTCCCTCAGTCCATATAGAGTATTATATCCTTACCATACCTTGGTGCTCTTCCCAAAGGAATATAAATTGAGATAGCTGAAACCTTGAAAGATATCTTGGAGTTTACAGGCTAGCTTTCTTAAGGACCATGCATTAAGCCCAAGATTTTCCTCTGCTCTGCAAGAATAATACCTGTGTCTCTATGGTCATCAATTTATTGCCCAGACTTTCATAATTCTTTGCAATGGTTTACAAATACCTTCCTGTCACAACATGAATAAACCAGAAATAGTTATAATCAAGTTTGACTCAGAGTGGATATTTTCTTCTGATAGTACCTGATGAGGTCAAACTTTTGGCCCTCTTCATTCTTAGACTATGCACGATGCAATACGATGTGGATATTTTGGAGTTGCCGAAAGAGTCATGTGGCAAGAACAGTCCATGCCACCCAGAAAATGTAAAGCAATTCTTGGCCTTTGATTAAAAAAAAAACTAATTGTGCGTATTTCCTCTAAGCTGGAAAAGGATATGAAAGCTGAAGGTTGAGAGGCTTGATGGAGGTCTTACGTGGAAAAAGTATTAAATTTTCTAGAGCACAACCTTGGGTGTCATCAGTGAAAGTGGCAGAGAGGTGGATTCATGATTAAAACTCCTTAACTATTTAGTATAAAAAAAAATACAATGGGGAGGAGGGAAGAATGCTCAAAGAGGGTGAATATTGTAGAGGAGGTGGATTGAATGGCTACGTGGATAAAGTAGATGAATGACCAGAAAGATAAGAATCTTCTCTTATTCTTGTAGGTCAAAGTTTTCATTCTGTTCTGGTCTTTCCTTCCCATACCTCAAAGTCCTTTAATTCATTATATATCCATTTTTTCTATGCATATTTATATTCAATCTTGCTGGGTAAATTATTCTTGGTTGCAAACCCAGCTCCTTTGTGCTCTTTGGAATTATGTTCCATGCCCTTTGGTCTTTTATGTGGCAGATGCTAAATCTTGAGTTAACCTGATGGTAGCTCCACAGTATTTAAAATGTTTCTTTCTGGTTGCTTGTGGTAATTTTCTCCTTAATCTAGAAGCTTTGAGATTTACCTGCTTCACCCAGGGCTGCTTGTTTATTGATTCAGCAGTATTTGCCCTGAGTTATCCGCATTTCAATAAGGCCTGACCATCACCAAAGGAAGTCAGGTCTTTCCTAATGTCTTCCCAAGTTGTTTTGGGCTGGACAACTGTTTTACTACCCCAACTTTTAATTATTTCTGCTGCTCAAAATTCACTTTGAGGCATTATTTTAAATTATTTGTGGGAGAATTTGGGAAAGCCAGGTAATTTCCTCTTATTCCGCCATCTTCCCAGAATCCAATTCCTTCTTAGGAAGGTAGGATTCAGAATTCAAGAGTAGGGCTTGGGATGCTTCACTAGTCAGCATCCAAAGTAGAACATTGCCTATAACAGCTTATCTCTTATTAAATACCCTTTCCCTAGCCTTTAGAGACCTCTATCATCTAGAGAAAGTTTTATCTTATTTCATCTCTAGGCCTTGAATACCTCTGAGCAGAAATTATGCTTCTTTATTTTTTCCTCTAATTGAGGAGATATGTATGTATTTTGAGAGCCAGGACTTCAGTTGTTTCACTCTTCACGAACCATATCATAACATGTTTTTAGGGCTTTCTTAATGTGAATCCCCAATACAAAATCCAACATTCTCATCTAATGCTCCTACTCCCAGTCTTACTCTTGCTGCAGACTACTGACCATTCACCTTTCTTCCCAGAATCTCCTTTTTTCCTGATCTTGCTGCTTTTAACCAACTCTTCCATACATGGACAGCAGTCAACTGGGCAAACTATATAAAAGCAGCCCAAAATGTGTGCTGGTATGTCCAGGACTCTCTGAACTCTGAACCTGCACCCAAATTAGAATAAAGCTACCAAAGCTTGTATCAGGGATACTATTTTGTTGACAAGTTTTTGCCTAGAGTGTTTTACTCATTCAGCATTTTTCCCATCTAGGAAACACATGCTTTCATAGCCAGCTTTGGGACTAGACATATACCAGTATTTCAAGCTATAAGAGGAATACAGTGCATGGGCTAGACTACCTGTGGCTTAGTTAGTATACAAAGTTGGCACCTTTGTTGAATTCCAAAAGTCATATTCAATTCAGGCTTCTAGTTCAGGTTGAAAAAGGGGCAAAGTCTAGGACTTAAAGGTAGATATACTGTTTTGAGTAGAATAACACCTGCTTTGTACTAAGCATTGTGGTTGACAAAGATAATTTGGTCATTATTCAGGTGATTTTGCTGTCTTTATGTCAGAGTAATCCCACCAAATTTTTGAGCCCAAGAAGCCACAGAGTAAGGAAGAACATTTATATCAAACTGTGCTTTATGTGTTACAGGATACATATAGAAAAACTTAGATTCAAATTTTACCTAGAAGCAGCATCACAGGATTTGGAATAAACACATGGGCCTACATGGTATCAGAACATGGGACTCTCGGGTAGACAATCCTTATTCCCTCACACCAGAAAATGTGCTGAAAATTCAAAATAGCTGCATAGTGCTTCACAGGTTTGAGGCAGAGCTCTCCAGGGATGGGAGCAGAAAGCTGATTTCCCTAGAAAGCTCTTGTATTTCTAACATGAGTTTTCCTAGGTCCTTTCTGTGGCTTCTGGAATATACCCTTAGCAGGGGCAATTTCTTCTTTCTTTCCATTTCTGCTAGTGAGCACTAAATTTCTCCCAAATAAATAATTTAATAGGTATTGCTTATTTTTTTTCCTTCACTTGCCAAACTTATATGAAGTACTTAGATTGTTTTCCTCCTGTAAAGGAATGAGCCAAAAACTACTGGCGAATGGCATGTTTTGCATGATTTCACATGTATAATTGATACCTTGTTTGCTTCCTCAAGGAGAGGGAAGGAGAGAATTTGGAACTCAAAATTTTAAAAAGTGAATGTTAAAACTTTTACATGTAATTGAGAAGTATTTAACGAAATAAATAAATTTTTTTTAAATTACCACTCTTGAGGTACAAGGCAAGGGGTCACAAGAAAGGATATCAGAACCTAGTTTCTAATAGGAAGCATAGATTAAGGTGAGACAACCCAAGACAGCTAGATATGGAGGCTGCACAATCTATTCCCAGATATATTTACATCTCTTCCAGATGTTTGTGGATGTTTGTGAATTCCGATAGTAAAATTCAATTTCAAGTGGCCACTTCTTCCCTCAGTGACATTAGTATGGTAAATAAGCATAGCCACTGGTCCTAAATGAGCACTTAATGGAAGCCAATGGCTAACTGGCTGATAGGCTCCTCATCACGACCCTTGAGAAAATCATGAACCTTGTTCCCCACCCCCAAGAGCATTAAGAGAAAATTGACCTACAATGAATAATCCAGCCTAAGTTACTTGATAGTGGGAGTTAAATCCCCCTCTGGAGAGATTTTCCCAGGGGCTCATTCAGCAGTTTCCACACCATTGACCCCAGTTACTAAGTTATACTAGATAAAGCTTGACACGGTTTGCCATCTTGATGGCACAAAAAGAATAAAGATAGTTTGTGATAGTGGATATCAGAACATATGTATCTTGTTGAATTTAAGAAGACTTTTTCCCTTAGAAAAGTAATGCTTTTGAGAAACCTTTCTCTGAACTTTCTAAGAACTAGTGCTAAAAAGCTTCATTTGCTCCCCTTTCCCTGATGCTGTGGAAGGGCTGTCTACAGAATACTGATCATGTGAGCCTGACCAGGTACTATCTCTGGATCTCGCATCACTTTATGGAATGAAATTGGCTTCCTCCTTAGGAATGTCGACTCCAATTTTTCCTCTGCTGGAAGACAGTTATACCTATTTAGGTCAAAGCATTCAATTGTTTTCATTTTCTTTCTCCTCTGTATCCCATTTCCCAGTTGCCTAACATAGGCTGTTGTTTCTTACTACTTCTTATATTCTACTTTGGGTTTTTACCTTGAATGTCTTCATCCATTTTTCAAAGAATACTTCATTCTGCATGATTCTATATAATTCTATATTCTATAACCTCTTTATATCTCATGAGACAAAAATCCCTGCTTTATGTATACATAGGTTTTCTAGAGCCATAATTTTCAGTTCTTTTCCTAAGGATTAACTTTTCAGCCATCAAGTAACTATTGATTTTTTGGTTTTGTTTTCCAAGGCCCTTGGTCCTCCAAAGGGCTACAGTTACTTCTCAGTCATGGTACTAGAAGTTGTCATATGTATCACCTGAGCCATTCTATTTTTTTCCCTTTCCAAAAATTTTTTGGTTTTTTTTCCTACCCCCTCCATTTTATGGCAGGTACTGAAAACTGAAGTAAACAATTTGTATTGTTAATGTGATATGAGAAGCTGCTGTGGAAAAAAAATTACACAAACTAAGGATCAAATCGCATAGTGTAATAGTATATAGTATAATAAGTACTCTTCACTCAAAACTAAATCAGCTTAACACTTATTCTGCACACAAGGACAGTATAGGACAGTATCATACAAATATAGAAAGATAAAGCTTAACAGAGTAATAGAACAATTTAAATACATCACCAGACTATCAACATCTGGGTTCATGTTCACAGCCAGGCAGCCCCTTGAAAACAGCTACCCAGAGTCTCATCCAAGAAATCAAAAAGGCCTCAGACGAAGCATCCTTCCCATGAGCAAGCCCCAAGGCAAAATATCAATTTCCCAGAATATATACAGTTTCAAATTGGCACTGGAGTATATCAGTGACTGAGAGGGCTCAGAGCCAGAAGGTGCCATAACCCATGTGACTCAGTACCTGATTGTTGTGAAAGCCTCCATGAATGACTATACCAGGGCTCTATGTGTCTCAGCACAGGATGTATTACAGCTGTGAACTGGACCAGAGTTCAAATGAGTAAGACATCACGATAAGGCAAAATGTCTTTTTTTTTCCTTTTCTTTATTTTTAACTTACAACACTCAGTTCCACAGGTTTTTACTTTCCAAATTTTCTCCCCCTTTCCCCCAAGGTTGCATGTAATCTGATATAGGTTGTACATATACCTTCACACTAAACTTATTTACACAACAGTCAAGTTGTAAAGAATTATAACCAATGGAATGAATCAAGAGAAAGAAGAAACAAAACCAAAAAGGACGGGGAAAAAGGAGAACAAATAGTTTGTCTCAATCTACATTCAGACTCCATAATTCTTTCTCTGGATGTGCATAGCTTTTTCCATTGTGTCTTTTGGAGCTGTTTTGAATCTTGTATTGCGGAGAAGAGCCAAGTCTATCAAAGTTAGTCATCACAGGTATCATGTGTCTGTAATCGTGTATAGTGTTCTCCTGGTTCTGCTCCCCTCACTCAGCATCAGATCATGTAAGTCATTCCAGGTTATTATGAAGTCTGTTCATCATTTCTTATAGTACAATAGTATTCCATTACATTCATATACCACATTTTGCTCAGCCATTACCCCAATTGACAGGCAACCCCTTGATTTCCAATTTTTTGCCACCACAAAAAGAGCTGCTATAAATAGTTTTGTATATAAGGGTCCATTTCCCACTTGTATGATCTCTTTGCGATATAGCCCTAGAAGTAGTATTGCTAGGTCAAAGGGCATGCAAACTTTTATAGCCCTTTGGCATTCCAAGTTGCTCTCCAAAATGGCCAGATCCATTCACAACTCCACCAACAATGTAGCAATTTTACAATTTTCCCACATGCTCTCCAGTATTTGTCATTTCCCTGTTTTGTCCCGTTAGCCAATCTGACAGGAGAAAAGTGATACCTAAGAGTGGTTTTGATTTGCATTACTCTAATCAATAGTGATTTGGAAAACTTTTTCATATGCCTATAGATATATTTAATTTTTTCCTCTGAAAACTGCCTGTTCATATCCTTTGACCACCTTGTATTCCTATATATTTGGCTCAGTTCCCTGTATATTTTAGAAATGAGGCCTTTATCAGTGACACTAGTTGTAAAGATTTTCTCCCAATTTTTTGCTTCCCTCCTAATCTTTGTTGCATTGGCGCTTTTTGTACAAAAACATTTCAATTTAACATAATCAGAGTTATCCATTTTGCTTTTTGTAATGCTCCCTATCTTTTGTTGGGTCACGAATTCTTTTCTTTTCCATAAATCTGATAGGTAAACTATTCCTTGCTCTCCCAAATCGCTTATAGTATCAGCCTTTATTCCTAAATCATGGACCCATTTTGACTTTATTTTGGTATATGGTGTAAGATATTGGGCTGTGCCCAGTTTCTGCCCTACTATTTTCCAATTTTCCCAGCAGTTTTTGTGAAATAGTGAGTTCTTAGCCCAGAAGCTGGCCTCTTTGGGTTTATCAAAGAGTAGATTGCTATAGTTGTTGACTTCTCCATCTTGCATACCAATCCTATTCCACTGATCCACAACTCTGGTCTTAGTCAGTACCAGGTAGTTTTGATGAATGCTGCTCTATAGTACAGTTTAATATCTGGTATGGCTAGGCCACCTTCTCTAGCATTTTTCATTAATACCTTAGATATTCTAGACCTCTTGTTCTTCCAGATGAATTTTGTTATTATTTTGTCCAGCTCTGTAAAATAATTTTTTGGTAGTTCAGTTGGTATGGCACTGAATAGATAGATTAATTTAGGTAAAATTGTCATTTTTATTAGATCGGCCTAACCATGAGCAACTGATATTTTTCCATTTATTTAGATCTGCCTTTATTCGCGTGAAGAGTGTTTTGTAATTATGTTCATATAGGCCCTGGGTTTGTCTTGGCAGATAGACTCCCAAATATTTTATGGTGTCTACAGTAACTTTGAATGGAATTTCTATCTCTTGCTGTTGAGCTTTGTTAGTAATGTATAGGAATGCTGAGGATTTATGTGGGTTTATTTTATATCCTGCAACTTTGCCAAAGTTGTTTATTATTTCAAGTAGTTTTTTACTTGATTCTCTAGGATTCTCCAAGTAAATCATATCATCTGAAAAAAGAGATAATTTAGCTTCTTCTTTGCCTATTCTAATTCCTTCAATTTCTTTTTCTTCTCTAGTACCAAATTGAATAATAGGGGTGATAATGAACATCCTTGTTTCACCTCTGATCTTATTGAGAATGCATCTAGCTTATCTCGATTACAAATAATGCTTGTTGACAGTTTAGGTAGATGCTATTTATAATTTTAAGCAACACTACATTTATCCCTATGCTTTCTGGTGGTTTTAAGAGGAATGGGTGTTGTATTTTGTCAAAGGCTTTTTCTGCATCTATTGAGATGATCATATGGTTTCTGCTAGTTTTGATATGGTCAATTATGCTAATAGTTTTCCTAATGTTGAACCAGCCTTGCCTTCCCAGAATAAATCCTACCTGGTCATAGTGTATTATTCTCATGATAAATTGCTGCAATCTTTTTCCTAATATTTTATTTAAAATTTTTGCATCAATATTCATTAGGGAAATTGGTCTATAATTTTGTTTCTCTGTTTTGACTACCTGGTTTGGGTATTAGTACCATATTTGCATCATAAAAAGAATTTGGTGTATGACTCCTTCTTCACCTATTGTCCCAAATAGTCTACAAAGTATAGGAATTAATTGTTCTTTAAATGTTTGATAGAATTCACATGCAAAATCATCTGTCCCAGGAGATTTTTTTACTAGGGAGTTTATTGATGGCTTGCTCAATTTCTTTTTCTGAGATGGGTTTTTTTTTAGAAATTTTACGTCCTTTTCTGTTAACCTGGATGATTTATGTTTTTGTAGATATACATCCACATCTCTAAGGTTGTCAAATTTATGGACATACAATTGGGCAAAATAAATCCTAATTATTGTTTTGATTTCCTCTTCGTTAGAGGTGAACTCATCCTTTTCATTTTTGATACTGGTAATTTGATTTTCTTCCTTTTTATTATTTAATATATTTAGTTTTCAGCATTGATTTTCACAGGAGTTTGAATTACAAATTTTCTCCCCATTTCTACCCCCCCCACTCCAAGATGGCATATATTCTGGTTTTCCTGTTCCCCAGTCAGCCCTCCCTTCTGTCACCCCACTCCCCTCCCATGTCCTTTTCCCTTTCTTTCTTGTAGGGCAAGATAAATTTCTATGCTACATTGCCTGTGTATCTTATTTTCTAGTTGCATGCAAAACCTTTTTGTTCTTGTTTTTGAACATCTATTGTTTAAAAGTTTGAGGTCCAAATTTGCTTCCCTTCCCACCCACCCTCCCTAAGAAGTAAAGCAATTCAACATGGGCCACATGTGTATCATTATGTATAACCCTTCCACA
>CM053622.1:81253111-81309888 GCA_028646595.1 Phalanger gymnotis | reverse complement strand
AGTCTATTTTTTAAGGTGCTGTTTTCTTCAGTATATTTTCCAGTATTTTTGGGGGTCTCCTTTATCAAGTCATTGACTTGTTTTTCATGATTTTCTCACATCCTTCTCATTTCTCTTCCCAATTTTTCCTCTACTTCTCTAACTTGCTTTTCCAACTCCTTTTTGAGCTCTTCCATGGCCTGAGACCAGTTCTTGTTTTTCTTGGAGGCTTTTGTTGTAGGCTCTATGACTTTGTTGACTTCTTCTGGCTGTATGTTTTGGTCTTCTTTGTCACCAAAGAAGGATTCCAGAGTCTTAGACTGAATCTGGGCGCATTTGTGCTGCCTGGCCATGTTCCCAGCCAACTCACTTGACCCTTGAGTTTTTCAGCAGGGTATGACTGCTTGTAGACTAAAGAGTTCTATGTTCCAGGCCTGGGGGGATGCGCCAGCTCTGCCACACCAGCACTCCTCCTTCCCCAAGAACCCCCAACCCAGACTGGACTTAGATGTTCAGCACACTCTTCACTCCTGCTCTGATCAGCCACTTAATTCCTCCCACCAGGTGGGCCTGGGACCAGAAGCAACAGCAGCTGTAGTTCTAAAGCTGCCCCACCTCCACTGCCCCCCCCAGGTGGTGGCCAAACTGCAAACTCTTGTCTTACCATTTCCCACTTGCTACTTCTCCCCTCCCTTCTGACCACCTCCCTCCTTTTTTCCCCCCTTTCCTCTCCTACTTCCTGTAGGACAAGTTAGATTTCTATACTTACCAGGGTATGTTATTCCTTTCTTGAACCAGATCAGATGACAGTAAAGCTCAGATACTGCTCTTCTCCCTCCCTTCTTTCCCTCTACTAAAATGTATTTTTGTGCCTCTTCATTTGGTGTAATTTACCCTTTTCTACTACCTCCTTACCTCTTCTCTCATAGCCCTCCCTTTACATCTCTTAAGTATGTTTTTTATCCTTGTATCAGTTATTTTATACAGACATTCACAGTCTATATGTATCCCTTTAAATTGTCACAATAGCTGTACTATTCTCAAGATTGACATATATGTGTGTGTGTATATATATATGTATATATATATATAAAACATACGTAAGATGATATAATCCTATATAAAGATGCAAATAATTTGCCCTTATTGATTAATAAGGCTTGTGGGGGGTTTTCCCCCTGTTTAACTTTTTATGTCTCTCTTCAGTTTTGTATTTGGAGATCAAATTTTTCATTGAGTTCTGGCTTTTTCATCAGGAGGGTCTGGAATTCCTTTATTTTGTTTAATGTCCATCTCCTTGCCTGAAAAATTATGCTTAGTTTTGCTTGGGTAGCTGATCCTCGGTTGTAGTCCCAGCTCCTTTGCCCTTTGGAATAGCATATTCCAATTTCTCCTGTCTTTTAATGTAGAAGCTGAGAGATCTTGCATGATCCTGACTGTAGTTCCATTACATTTGAATCATTTCTTTCTGGCTGCTTGCAGTATTTTCTCCTTGACTTTGTAATTCTGAAATTTGGCTATAATATTTCTTGGCATTTGCAGTTTGGGATCTCTTTCAGGGGTGATCAGCGAATTCTTTCAATGACTATTTTGCCCTTTGGTTCTAGGACCTCTGGGCAATTATCTTTGATAATTTTGAAGATACTATCAAGGCTTTTTTTCATTGTGGATTTATGGTAGACCAATAACTCTTAAATTGTCTCTCCTGGATCTGTTTTCCAGGTCAGTTGTTTTCCCCATCAGATATTTCACATTTTTTTCAATTTTTTCATTCTTTACATTTTGTTTTACTACTTCTTGATGCCTCATAGTCATTAGCTTCCACTTGCTCAACTCTAATTTTTAATGAGTTACTGTCTTCATTTTGCTTCTGAGTCTCCTTTTTTAGTTGGTTGATTTTACCTCTCAGGGTGTCATTTTCTCTATTTAGATTGTGAATCTCTGTAGCCATTTCGCCAATCTTATTCTTCAGGAACTTGATTTCATCAGTGGATTTTTTTTCCATTTTTTCTTTTACCTCCCTAACTTGGTTTTTAAAATCCTCCTTTAGCTCTCCCAGTAATGCTTTTTGGGCTAGAGACCAGTTCACATTACCTTTTGAGGTATCAAATGTAGCTATAGTGTCATTGCTATCCTCTTCCAAATTAGTAATTTGATCATGCCTGTCTCCATAAAAAGAATCAATGGTCCTCAGGTTTTTTTGTGTTCTTCTTCATGTTGGTTAGCCTTTTCCTGGCTTTACAATAAATTCCTCCTTTTAGGCCTCAGGGCTCTCTATCCCAGCTTTCTTATTCTGGGGATTGTGAGTCTAGTTATTGGCTTTGTGAATTATAGCCTTCAGTTTCCTGAGGTGTGGGGGAGGGGGTCTGGCTCCCTGAATTCTCTTCCCCTGGGGTTGTTCTCCAGCACTGTTGCTCTTCAGCAATGGTCTCAGCTCTTTGTTGTTTGAGCTGGTGTCTGGCACTTCCCCTGGGAGAGCAAGAGTACATCTGGGCTCCTGGTGTTGACCCCTGCCGGCTCTGCCAGTCTGGAACTCAGGAACTCCCACAACTTGGCCACTGAAGCCCCACTTCTATCTCCTCTGTTCCAGCATTTTTTTCTGAGGAATTCTCTGGGGGGGCAGGGAGAGATTAGAGCCATTTACCTGGCCATAATGTCTTCCAGAAGTTCAAGAAGCTGCATTTCATAACTTTGGGCTGCAAGTGTCAGGAGTTGATGTCTCACAGCTGGTGACGTTGCGCTGCCTCTCATCGCTTCCACAGACTGCTGTCCTATGTTGGGAAGCCTGGGGATCTCCGCCGGTTTCAGGTGCCCAGCCTGTCTCCCACATGGATTTCCCAGCCGGGGGCTTTGGTGCTGTCTGGAGCAGCTCCGTAGGCCGAGCGCTCTCCAAGCCTACAGATTCTTTCCTTTGGTCTTTCAGACTCTCCTGGCTTGGAAATTTGCCCCATTCAGACTGTTCAGTTTTTAACTCTCTCAAATCTGCTCAAATTCACTTTTTTATAGGAATCTGACAGAACTTGTGAGAGAGCTCCGGTAAGATGCTGTTTTCACGTGGCCATCCTGGCTCAACCCCCTGAAATAGTGAATTCTTAACCCAGAAGCTAGACTCTGGGTTTATCAAAGAGTAGATTGCTATACTTATTGACTACTGTGTCTTGTGTACCTAACTCATTCCTCTGACCTACCACTGTATTTCTTAGCCAGTACCAAATAGTTTTGATGACTGCCGTTTATAATACAGTTTAATATCTGGTATGGCTAGGCCACCTTCCCTAGCATTTCTTTCCTCTGGCCTTTGCATCAGGAAGGTCTGGAATTCCCTTATTTCATTGAATGTCCATCTCTTAGCTTGAAAGATTATGTTCAATTTTGCTGGATAGTTGATCCTTGGCTATAGTCCAAGCTCCTTTGCCTTTCGCAATATCATATTCCAAGCCCTTTGATCCCTTAATGTAGAAGCTGCAAGATCCTGTGTGATCCTGACTGTCATTCCACAATATTTGAATTGTTTCTTTCTGGATGCTTGTAGTATTTTCTCCTTGACCTGATAATTCTGGAATTTGGCTACAATATTTCTTGGAGTTTTCTATTTGGGATTTCTTTCAAGGGGGTGGTCAGTGGATTCTTTCAAAGACTATTTTACTCTCTGGTTCTAGGACCTCGAGGCAGTTTTCTTTGATTTCTTGGAAGATACTATCCAGGTTCTTTTTTTCATCATGGCTTTCTGGAATACCAGTAATTCTTAGATTATCTCTCCTGGGTCTATTTTCCAGGTCAGTTGCTTTTTCCAATGAGATATTTCATGTTTTCTTCTATTTTTTCATTGTTTAGATTTTGTTTGACTGAGTCTTGATGCCTCATAGTCATTAGCTTCTACTTGCCCTATTCTACTTTTTAACAAATTATTTTCTTCAGATAGCTTCTGCATCTCTTTCCTCATGGCCAATTTGACTTTTCAAGTATTCATTTTCTCCTGTTAGATTCTGTAATTTTTTCTTTTACCTCTCTAATTTGACTTTTAAAATCCTCTTTGAGTTCTTTTGGGCTTGAGACTAGATCATATTCCCTTTTGAGGTTTCAGATGTGAGTATATCCTGTCATCTTCTGAATTCATATTTTGATCTTCTCTGTCCCCATAGTAAGATTCAGTGGTCTTTTTTACTTTTCTAGCTTGCTTCTTCGTGGTGGTTGCTGTTTTCCTGGCTTTTTGAGCGGATCTCTGCTTCCCGGGCCTGGGGGGCTCTGTCACAACTTCTTGTATTGGGAGTGAGGGGCCTGGTTCTGGCTTTGTGTGTGTGGCCTCTGGTTTTGTCAGCTGGAAGCTATATATTGCTGCAGCTCACCTGATGCTGAACTGGAACTGGCTAATGTGTGGCAAGGATTGAGGGCCAGTGAAATCTTTGAGTTCCCCCAGGGTTACGCTGAAGCTCACAGTGTGACATGTGGGGGAGGGGTGGTCTGGCTGCTGGAAGTCTCCTCTTCCCCTAGGGCTGTGCTATATAGCATGGGTGGTCTCAGCCATTAGTCTGCCAATGTGTGCCAGCGTGTCTGCCAAGTCCCCTAGCTGTGTAAAGGCACACCTGGAGTCCTGATGTTGGTGTTTACTGGCTCCACCCCCTGGGGCTCAGGAACTCCTGCTGGTCTCCTAAAGTGGAGCTTACTGGGATGCCTCCCTTCCTGCACTGGTCTCCTTCTGTCACCACAAGAGGGGATCTCCCTAGCTTCTCGAGCTAAGACTACTGAACCCCCATTTCTGACTCCTCTATTCCAGGGTTTCTCCTAGGGCAGTATTCTCTGAGTTATTCAAAGGAGGGATGAGAACTCTTAGAGTTTACTTGGTCATCACAGCTCCTGGAAGTTCAAGAAGGTGAGTTTCAAACCTTTAGCCTGTGGGCGGATAGCTCCAGGAGAAGCTGCTGCTATGTGGCTGCCACAGGCTCTGTGCTTCTGCTTCACCTAGCCCCAACAGACTCCTGTCCTGCACCAAGAGGCCTGGTGATAGCCACTGTCGCTGGAGGGCTGGACCTGCTCCCATTCCAGCATGGTGCTCTGGTATGGTACGGAGTGGTTCTGTTCTCCCAGAGCTCTCCTGGCCCAGTGCAACAGATCCCTCTCCTTTTGGACTCTCCCAGCTTGGAAATCTGCCATTCCATACTGAAATGGGAGCAGGTGGATTCTACCACTCTCAAATCTGTTCAGATTCACTTCTCACGAGGTATCTGAAAGAATTTGTGAGAGAGCTCTGGCATGTCTCTGCTTTCACTATGCCATCTTGACTCTGCCTCCCAAAATGTCTGTGTTCTAAAGGATACAATTGATTCTGTATGTTCCTAAAAGTGTGGCCAACACTTCAAGGAAGAAGAATCAGTCATATGTGCTCTTAGCTTTTTAGTCCTAGAAACACAGCCCCTGTTCCAAAGAGAAAAAGGAATATGTATAGTCACAGGCCTATAAATGTATAGGTAAGATCTTTATATGCCTCATTAATCCTTCACCATTTTAAGTAATAGTCTCTGCTCTTTTGAAACTTATGGCTCAAGTCAGCTAGGGTCCATAAATGTTCTACTTTGGTATCTGATTTGGTGTGCTCTTCCATCTTCCCTCTTGCAGATATGATGGTACACCATGGTCAATGTGTAGCTTCTTCAGGGCCTCATTTGAATATGTGCCTCCTGGACCTCTGGTCACCCTGCATTCCTCCCCTTTACATTGCAAAGCCTGAAGTGAAGGATTATTTACCTTTTCTAGACTATCTCTAAGCTAGATAAGGACTCTCCCTCTAAGACATTAAAAGTCCCTGTGGTGGTTTGAGAATTATTATTTGTCGCTGAATTTGGGAATTTCCTGCAGGCAGTTTTGATGACCAAAAAATCTCTCTCCAGATTGGTTCCTGAGAGATCTCTGTGTCATAGTATTTTCCTGGTGGAGAGCCCACAGGTAAAGATGAATAATAGTCCCCTTTCTCTCCTAACCAGAAGATTCTCAAGGACCTGATAAAATTACCCAAAGGAAGGGGAGGGGGAGAACCCAAAGGTTCGAATGGCTCACCTTACTTTCTGCCTATGTAACATCGGACCTGGTATTTAAAGTCTCTTCATTAGTGAAGGAGTTTCATATTTTCTAGGTGCTGAAGATGGACCATTGATACAAGATTGAATTATAAAGCCTTGCTCTGATTGTAGTGGGTATGGCCATAATTCCTTTCCAATTAATCCCAGATTATGGCATCCTCCACCATGCTTGGGGTAATACTTAAACTATTTCCATCATGCCCCAATTATTATAATAGTCTCCTGCTTCCATTATTAGTCTTTTTCTTTCCCCAAAGTTCAAATCTTTCTTTAAAGAGAAGACAGCAAAATCAAATACATGTGATCCCCCATCTCCTTTTGTACCATCATGTTTCAGGTCCCCATCCAATGAGTTTACTGCCCTGGCCTCTAAACATATAGGACCGGTAGGGAGATAGATGATATTAAGAGGTCTGGCTCCTCAATCTGGCTGAACTCATCAGGAGCCAGAGATTCCCTACTAAAGCTATTATCTGTGGACTGCTTTTCTTTGAATACTGCAAGTTGGATATTTTACCCTCACTCCATTTTCTTGGGTCCTACTAGAAACTTTCTATTTGTAGGAAAGATTTTTTTCCAGTTCTTGCCGGGTCTTTTCAACTAATAATTAAGTAACTTATGTTCGAAGTACAGGCCCTAGGGGTAGAAATAACAGTGAACCATCACTGCCTTCAGAGTTTGCATTTGAGGGAGGATGAACTATGAACACAAGTATGTGTAATACATGGAACAAGTAAAGCAAATAGAAATCACACAAGTAGCCTACTATATTCTCATGTCTCATATTCTGGGAGCTGTTAGCTAAGGCAATGAGAAGAGGCTTCATAGAAAAAAAAAGTGGGCCCATGAGCCCTGAGGTTTATAAATTTTTAAATTTAAAGTGGAAAGAGTATATTGTAGGCATGAGAGATGGCTAAGTTTCAGACTAGCAGGCAGCTTGCTTCCTTCATTGAAGTGGGGAAGAGCACCATGAGTGAGAAGCAAAATCTTCTCTTCAAAGTCCAGGATATTGACCTTGTGCTTTGGATTCTCCCTGAGGAAATCTAGGTTCTAGAGTTGACTGAGCTTTATGAGGCCACAGATAGTCTCCAAGAGGTACATGAAAATGATCTATTACTCAGAGAATTAGATCTATACTAGACACCTGTGATGAGCATTCTGATGTACCTAATATGAGTTGGAAAGCATCTATGCCAGAGTCTTATTTAGAATAGCTTTCAAGTTTCTTTTCCAATAAGGGTGAATAGTCATCAATGAGCATTTATGAAGCACCTGTTTACCAGACACTGTGCTAATGCAGGAAAGAAAATTTTCAGAACCAGGTTGGACCATCAGCCTTGGAGGCTTATGAGAGTTATTCCTAAAGAGCCTATGTACAGGTACCATTGTATATATAAAGAGTCCTTCCAACAGAATATGGGGAAGTGTCAAGTCTTGCTTTAGAGACTGCCTGCCTTTCCCAAGGCCCAGTTGTGGTTCATATTCTACTCCTTTCACTTTGACCACAAGCAGCGGTTAAGGGTAGCTCCATCTGAATTTCTTCACTTTTGGAACAACATGATACAAAAATGTGTTTTAAATCCTAGGGTATCAGCTCCCGAAGGGCAAGGTTTCACTCCATAATACAAATGTAACCAATAGTTCTCTTTTAATTGACAGTGCTTGGCACATAATATCCGGTATCACTAATTCAGAGATAATGGGAACTCAGTAAAGGACTACATAACTAACCTTTGCAGACTTAGTAGTGTAATGGGGGGCAAGAAGAGAGATAAGTCACTTTCAATTCCTAAGATTTGCAATTTTCCAAGCCTAGGAAAACAAAACTATTGTGTGATTTTAGGCTCTAAGAGGGAATACATAGGTGCCCTAGAAAGTTTTTGAGCTAACCTGCCGGAAAGTAGAGAGTGAGATAATTAACTGTTTAGTTACTCTGAAGAGTTCTGTCACCTCTCAGCCATGTTCTTTTTCTTCTTAATATATAATTTAATTTTCCCCAGTTACATGTTAAAACAGTTTTTCAACTTTTTTATTTAAAGTTTTAAGTTCCAAATTCTCTTTCCCTCGTCATCTCCAGACAGCAAGCAATCAGATATAGGTTATACATGTGCAATCATATAAAATATTTCCATGTTAGTCATTTTATGCAAGAAGAATAAAAAAATGAAAGTGAAAAATAACATGCTTCCATCTATTCAGACAGTATGGGTTCTTCCTCTGCAGGTAGATAGTATGCTTTATCATTGGTCCCTTGGAAGGGTCTTGGATTCTTGTATTACTGAGAATAACTAAGTCATTCACAACTCTTCATTTTATAATATTGCTGTTACTGTGTGCATTGTTCCTCTGGTTCTGCTCACTTCACTTTATGTCAGATCATTTAAGTCTTTCTAGGTTTTTCAGAAATCATCCTGTTTGTCATGTCTTATAGCACAATAATATTCCATCACAATCATATACCACAGTACATGTTTAGCCATTCCCCGATTGATGGATGTCTTTGGATTTCCAATTCTTTCAGCCATATTCTTTCAAAGAGCAAAGCGAAAGCTGTAGATCTATCAGTCCCTATCAAAAAATATTTTTCATTTGTGCTGCTATTGATCATTCCTCAGAGTGAAGTGCAGACTCTGGAGTGATCTAGTAAACTCAGCCCTTTATTTCTATCGCAATATTTACCCAGGACCTTCCTAGAATACAAGTACAGTTTTCTTCCTCTAAATACTTTCCACTCCTATATGAGGGACTAAATAATCTCCTAAGTAACAGTTTAGCTAATCTCTGGCCTTTTCTTTGTTCAAGGGAACCATGTAATGTTAGTCTCTTTCCATAGTACCTTCTCAAAGCTTTTGCTTCTAGGTGGAAAATATAAGTTTTGTGTGAAATTTGGGATGCATGAAGTTATGGGGTCAGGAATCATAACCACAGAAACGCAGCTGAGTCAGACTAGGGTAAGAATAGAGGTCAAATATGTATATAGCCCAGGTCATCTTTAACTGTAGTTGCCTTCTTCTCTGCAAGAAATATTTGTATGTTCTTGAATCTTTTTTAACCTTAGAACCCTTCTTCAAGTATCCCACTTATTTTCTCACAGTGGTAGTGATAGGATAAAAGAAAAGAGCCAATGGCATCAACTCTGGACTTGTGGAAGAACAAATAAACCTGGCTATTACCAGTCAATTTAGCACACTGGTCAAAAAGTTCAGACAAAGCCACAGCCTTTGTGTTTGCATTCTATCGTAATGGTGTAGGACACACCATTACCCTGTCAAAACAGCAGTGCCTGGTAGCAACCCTGACTAGACTGCAGCCAAAAAGAGTTTTGATTTTGGGAAACCATCTCCTTTTTTTTCACTGAAAATAGTTTTTAAAAAAAATCAGGTAACTAAAAAGCAACCATTTAAATCTAAACCAACCTTCAAATCTCAAATACAGAGTGTATTCTTCAAGTTCTATTACTATCTCAGCTAAGAAAGGAGATCAGATATGCTTAGAGCTTAGTCATCTGCCCTGCAGAAACACAAATGTAACACTCGTAAGTCTTTGCAAAGATGTCCATAGTCACTGTGTTTCTAGATAGTTAGATCCTCTAGAAAGCTACTGTAACAAACTGCATCATGTGAGAGTATCTTCAAATCGAGAGTTGTCACTCTCCAACTGGACTGCATGTTTTGACATCCATGCATTAATTCCTTTACCTTTCTCTTTTGAAAAGGAAGATTTCCCCTTCCTTTAATTCTAAAATCATGGCATGGTACCCTTAGTTGTGCTTGGCTGAATTCTTGGGCTATTTATCATACCAATATATGGGGGCACTGTAGAATCCTGTCTCCTTTTCTTCCCTTTGCCCAAGGGATCAAATCTTGTTCTAGAGGGATGAATGAATAAATTGGATATTGGATGCACTTTCATTGTCTCAGGCTCACTTTCCATAAGTTCCTATTTCATGGGGTCACTCCTTGGTTCTTAAAAAAAATGTATGTGACCAACAGTCTCTCTAATAAGATTGTAGAAAAAATAAATTTTTAATTAATACCTAGTGACCAATTGCAATTAAGTTTTGGTCATGTGGCTAGAGATGCAGTTTTCTAGAATGCCTACACCTGAGGCAGTAATTGAGAACAACTTCATCTTCATCACTGATGTGGTTTAGCCGACCAGGGCTGCTTCCTCGTGGCATGTTTCTTAGCCATGACCTTGGAATTGGAAATTGAACATATTCTGAACTGCCTTCTAAAGTAGAACTTTTGGTACTATCCTATTGTCTTTTCTGGAATGCCCTACTGATGATCACTGAGATTTCTCTCTAACATTCTTGACTAGTTTGTTCTTTTCACTTAATGCCTCGCGGAGCTTGAGTAAGGAACTATACCCTGCAAGTAGGGATAGCTCCAAGAAATATTACAGTGTCCTGAGAAAAAGGATCTCATATTTGTTTCTCAATATGGTTAGAGATAGCACTTATTCTGTGCAAGTCTGCTGCTGTTGCTCATCCTTCCTTCTCAGAGAGAGCCAATGACATCAGGAGGGTGATGTCTTGACTTGCAAGTGAATTGGATTTAAGTGAGGCAGGGCTGTGCAAAGTCATCAGCCTCGCTCTCTCCTCTAGAGTCATCTGAGTCCAGTGGCAAGACACAGGTCAGGACAAATGGAGAGGGCCCCAGATGCAGTGGGGACACCTTGGCTAAGGTCTTCCCCAGGTCTCATTTTGTCTGAGGCAACAACCCATTTAGTGATTTAAGGCTAGGTAATAATTGAGGCAAAAGATGGCCTAGTTTTCCTACTCAAAAAAAAAGATCACTCTGGGTGGGGAAGCCAGGACCAAAACAATTGCTATTTATACTCACTTTGAACCATCAAACCCAAACAATGACCAAACCAAGCTTGGACTGGGATCTATTATTGGCCAATCAGTGAGTGTTAGAGTAATTTGGGTTTAAGGCATAGTCAAGTAGCTCCATTTGAATCCCAATGGGCTTTACCAAAGCCTGGTTATCCAGCTCTCTAAACTGGAAATTTACTTCTTTTGTCCCATGTAGTTTCTGTGCCAGGCACTATTAAGTGCTATGAGTACAAATACAATCAATTAAGGCAGTCTATACCCTGAGGGAGCTTATATCCTTCCCATTCCTTGTTCCTCTTGCCTCTGGGGCAGCCCAGGATAAAAGTATGGAGACTAGAGGCAGATTTGCATAGAAACCAAACATTCAATTAAAAATGGGTCCCAGGAATGAAACATAAGGCACTAATATGCATTTGATATTTACTCACTAAGGCTAACTTCTGTGGTTGCTGTGCCAATCCATTTACCTTTTGCCAGATTTTTTTTTCCAAACATACCTAAATTTTCATTCAAATATTCTCAATATCAGTGATAGAAGAAGAGATGCACTTGCCTAGAGTTGGGCCTAACATTTATATCTATGAAGCTTACTTTCATCTAGAGTGCTCAGGATTGATGAAGTAGAAAATCAAAGAGCTGGATGACATATTGGTTGTTTCCCCAAGCTAAGCTGGGACCAGACATTTTGATAGAAACCTGGATGCAGGCAACAACGCTACCTTGCTGGTATGAGGGTGGTGTTGCTACTGACTTCTCAATGAACATAAAGCTACATGGGGAGGAAGGAGCCCCAGAACCCAAGGAGGGGTAGAGTGGATGCACCCAATACTTTTTTTTCCAGCCATTGTGAGGTTGGAGACTTTCTAAATGCATCCAATCTTCTTCTGTATCTGAAGGTGATTTTTTTAAATGGGCAATTTCTAAATCTAATTTGGAAGGAACCTTAGAGGACATCTCATTTAACCCACAGGTGAAATGCCCTCCACAATATATGTGACAAGAATTGTTCTTTTCTTTGTTTGAAGATCCACAGTGAAGGGAAATAACTCTCTCTGATATCTAATCAGAAAAACGTTCTTGGGGATTTAATACTGTAATTTTGTCAAATACTGAGTTGCCTCTTGCAAATTGGATATTCTGTAAATTTTGTGGGCTTTCCCTTTTATGTGATTTGGCAAATCATTATAAAAGGTATAAGTACAAATCAAAATCAGGTGAAAGTGAGAAGGCTGTGTCCCTTAATGTATCAAGCAGATCGAAAGTTGAAAATCATGAGACCAACTTGTGATAATGGCCCAACTGGGCCAACCCTCACACTCTGTAGTAGGTATTATGTGCTTTGGTAAAACCGTTGTACAAAATTGAGATATCACTGAATCCTGGAAATTATGATTTTTTCTCATTCAAGCTTAGCTTTTTTAGAGGAATGATCAGATAGGTTTTTGACTTGTGTCATTTGCAGGATTCAAGTATCAAATTGTAACTTGTTCTTAACTTATTCTTCAGAGATTGCGGAGACCTGTTTGACAAGGAACAAATATACCTGTGTTTGACACACCAATTGAGCTCCAAAAGTCTTTTTTGTGCTAGCCATATTTAAAAGGGCTTCTCTTCTGTGTGGTGATGACATTCACAGGATCATTAGCTAACTCTTTTTAAATCTTGGCCCTCTGTCTTAACAGGAGCTTCTATGCTTATCAAATACTCAAGTCAAAATTGAACATAAATACAAAGTATTCAAGTAGTCATCAAACATTTCAGATGTTCTAGTTAAGGTGACTGGTGAGACTAGGAGTCTGAATAAAATATGAGAGGAGGTAGGGACTTGGGTACAACTTGGTTGACTTCTAGCTGAAGTTATTTCTCCATTGAAGAAGTTGGAAACAATGTTTCCTACGGGCTATTGACACTAGAATGAACTTGATGTTTCTCTGTTAGAAGCTAATGGAATAAATTTCCAGGAGTAAAACTTTCAATGTCCATTGTATGTGTAATGAAGGGACTAAGGCTTTGATTGCCACATAAGACAAATTCTAGCACACACACAAACACTAAATTCTATCCTACGAATGACCAAAAAATGGTGCTATCAATCTTGGATTCTTTTGACCAAAAGCAATTGCAGCGATGTTGAGTTTTTTGAGGGAAGAAATTATCCCACAAGATTTGTCGCTCTTTAATTCACTGCAGATTATTCTAAACCTTTCTTTAGTGATTTTGAAGAACAATTTGGAGTCACAGACCTAAGGAATAGTCAAATGAGGTGAAAGCAGAGTCTATGGTTGCTAATTAAAAAATAGCAAAATGGGGGGGGGGGGTACTAGTGCCAGATCTTACTTGGGCACTCTAATCCTGCTTTTCATTAGATGTCTCTATTTCAGAATGAGGTATCAAATGGGCACCTGACCACATTGCCCCACTATAGAAAAACCTATTTTTTGAAAAAAGTGGAACAGGCCACATCCTTCTGGATGGGCTGGAAAGATCCAGCTGGTTATCATCTTGTGTTTTCCTGTAACTTGATACTTTTACCTCGTATACCTAAATTAGCTAAAAAGTCCTAAAGAATCAGATGACTAGCTTAAGGTGAGAGTCTAAGTACTCTGTGCCTAAGGCCATTACATAGCAGAGATGAGAAAAACACAATCAAGCCAAGGTAGTCCACTGCTGACTAGATTAGGACAGAGTTGTGGGTGACTAGGCTGGAGCAGACTACAAGTTAGCTATTCGCTTATATTGGATTCTAATTCTAGTCTCAGCCTCTTTAGATGTAGAAGGAGGGGGTCCATCTTTCTGCTGGTAGAACACTTAGAGTATTTCCTATACTTAGGAAACTTGTCAAAAGTGACTTTATAGGCTTTATTTCTGTAGTCCTGACTGAGGCCAGAGATCCAGTGTTGGTATCCCATCATTCTATTAAAGTACAAATTTATATAGCATAGGTAGGCATAAGACCTGGAAGAAAGAAGAGGCATAGGCAGTAGCAGAGTTCTTGCCCAAGCTTTGGATGTTGAGGGAGGGAAGGAAGGAACAAGCATTTATTTACTATCTACTATGTGTCAGGAACAGAGATAAGCACTTTACAAATAGTATTTCATTTGTTACCATAATTTCTGATACAGGTGCTATCATTCTGATTTTTTTGAAGTTGAAGAAACTGAGGCATGCTAGTAAGCATCTGAGCTTAGATTTGAACTGTCTCCCCTACTGTGCCACCTAGCTGTGAAGAAATAAGTGAGGAATTGAGTTCAGACCTAGAGAATAAGAAAAGAAATTAAGTATGGAAAGCAGCGATATTTGTCAGTGCTTTAGAGTTACATTGAGGTCCGTCTCTACAAGGTCATTCAGCCTCTATCTGGGCTCTTGATAGATTTCCCTCTTCCCCCGAAGTGATGTTGGATTCTTTAGGTATGGATGATAGAACAAACAAGGCATTACAATATGCTACAATTCTCTCTGGTAAGACACTAAGTCACTATCATTTCCATTTTTTAAACAAGCTCCAGCAGCTTGAAAGGTGGAATAATGATTACTACAGGATACAGTCACATACATAATTGTGGTTATGATATTCTTAAATACTCAAATGGATTTGTCATCTGATTGGTTTGAGGGTTCCTTTTGATAAAGCAAATTGCAACCCATCCTTGCCTACTCATATTACCCTTGCCCTAATACAAGAGGTCCACTTGATATATTGGAAGCCTTTCTTCATTTCTCCTAGTATTAAGAGGGTAATAGTGTAGCATCCAACCTTCCACTCTCGCCCCTCACTCCAACATGTTTTCTGCTCATCTCTGTCATACAACTATGACCAGACTTAGTCACGTCGATGGCAAAAGATGTCAGTGTTTATTCCAAGCCCAGAGCTATTTGACCTGTACTTCAAGACTGCCATGTACACTCATTTCTACTAATATTTTATATTATCATGTTTTCAGATGATAGAATTACTAAAATGATGGTGGTGATGATATAAACTGTAAGATTCCACAATGCTCTTCATATACCAGAACTTCAGTCTCCTGAGTCAAATCTTCATATACAATTTACCAAATAAAAGTATCTTCCTTCGTTTAAAAAAAGTGTTAAGGCAACTAATGGTAACTAAAATATTTTCCACTAAATTTATTTTTTATAAGTATTTATCTTTTCCTTCCACTTGTCCTAACAGTCATAAGAAATATGGACTATTCAGAAAAATTAATTCCCACATTGTTTTAAAATGGAAAATGAGACATTTTTTCTAGGCCAATCTCCCCTCTGCTAAGAGTTAAGTAGTGTTTCATCTTCAGTCCTAAAGTCTTTCAAAAGTTTCTTTCATACTGTTGTCATTATAAAAATTGTTCTCCCCGGTCTTCTCACTTTACCCCACTTTAGTTCATAAAGATCTCAGTTTCTTCTGAAATTGTTTTATCATTTTTGTAGTACAGTAAATATTCCATTACTTTCATTCACCATGGTCATCCTCTTTGCCTAGGCTATACAATTACTAGGTCTATAATCCAAAGAGATCAAAAGATATGCAATATGTAGTAACTTTGCGTGCAACAACACAATAGTATGGAGTCCAAGCCTGAAATCAGAAAAGGCATTTATTATCCTTTCTCATGAGAAAGGACGCCACCCAAGCAGTACAGGTTGGGGGAGCTTTAATTATATTTTACATTTATTCGGTCTGAATAGATGGATACGTCTCCTGCAGATGCCAGTCCTTTTATTGACCTCCCCACCTTTGAATCTCCCGCCAGTCTCTTCATTGGCCAGACACAACTCCCGGACTGCCTATGTCATGCCCTCCTCAAGTGGCTCATTAAAGTATGCATACACTCTTCTAACCTTTCACCCTGAGAGCTTTGATTAGAACTAGTTCTAACTAGTCACCTGACTTACATTCTGCTGGAGGGGGAGGGAGAAGAGGAGGAAGAGGAATGCTTTCCACTCTGTGGAAACCAAACTGCTTGCTGTTTCTTGCAGGTCCAAAATGCTTTCCAGAATGACTGGACTAATTCACAGCTCTGAGTCCATTTTCATTCTGCCCTTCCAACATTGCCATTTTTCTCTTTGCCAATCTGCTTTAATTTGCATTTATCTTATTAGTTACGATTTAAAGCATTTTTATATTACTATTAATGGCTTGGATTTGTGTTTCAACAATCCGGCTAGCAGCTTCTGTGGGGGTGAAAGATCCACCCACAGACAGCACCCAGAAAGCAGCTGACAGCACAGGTTCTTTTGATCTGCTTAACTAAGGAAAGCAAGGTGAAGGGGTTTGACAAGCTTACTTTAATTCAGCATACAAGTATTATTCACTTAGTTCAGGGAAAAAAGCCAGCACCCTGAACTTCAGAGCAAATTACAAACATCAACAGACAGACTCAATACAGATTCATAATTACCAACATCTAGGTTCAGCCAGGGAGCTCAGAACAAGGGCTGGCCCAGAGTCATGAGCATCACCACTGCTGTGGGAATGAGCTCAAGGAAGAGGAGGCCAAGCCCTAGTTTTATATCTTTTTCAGCATCAGGGGCAAGTCACACATGTGACTCACCGACTCACGTGACCTAGAATCTTCACAAAGAGGCAACTTAAACCCACGTGGTCTAAAAGCCTCTGCTGTCCCAGATATGTAAACCAGGCCCTCCCAGGAGTTAGCCCTACCTTGGACCCCACCTTAGTTGCCAATCCACACCCACATATGTATTACACCTAATAGGGGTTTGGGCCTGGGGCTTAGCACTTAGTAAGACTCAATGAAATACACTGAATTAGTCAACGCAAACAAAAGCCAAATTCTTCAAGGGCACTTGTGGCACTAAGTGCTAAGGAGCCCATTTTGCTTACCAACACAATTTGTTACTCTGAACGTAGCCTTTTCATATACTTCATTTTTTGAGTTGTACCAATTTGAATCAGTTCCATCACATCCTGGATGTGAAACATTTATAGGAAAAAACTACTAAAAAAAAAACTAGGTTTTTTCCTAGTTACCTGTGTTAAAAAGTAATTTTTCTTAGTAATCAGTATCTTGGAGCTTTCCCTCCCCCACTAGCCCAGGTCTTCTTCAGTCAAAGTTCAGTTATGTTACTGACAATGAGATTGAAATGAGTCTTATCCTGGCCAAAGCCCCACCCCATGCCTGAATTGATCTAATCAAAGACTCCAGCTCCAGTTTAGGGGGAGATAGATTCTTCTGTCTAGATAGCCCAAAGCTAGGAGTGGTCTGGTATGGTTGGGGGATGGTCTGATAAGAGGAATTATTCCTCTGTCTGAAGGTAAAATGATGGTGGGATGATAGCCCCTGTTGAAAAGTATATAAACTGGGCACCCCAACCCCCAAATCGAGCCAGTTCTGAACTATAACTCCAATGCAGTACATATCGCTAACTTGTGAGAAAAACATGGACACAACCTAATTTCTTTTCTTTCCTTAGAACAAACTCAGTGGAGGTCGATACCTGCTTCTCTTCAAATTTTTTTAAACTGCATTAGTTTTATTTGTACAAATATTTTAATAATCAAAACCATCCATACTATTTCTTGTAATCCTCTCTATCACATAATGTAATCATGCACTTTTCCCCTATTATAGATTTGGATAGTGATTTCTTCCTTACTCTTTAAATTCGCATAAAATGTCATTCTGAAGTTTATGATGTATAAACTAACTTCTGTCAAACTGCTTTCCAGTTTTTCCCAGTTTTTTTTCATATGAGTCCTTGATGCAGTAACTAGTATCCTTAGATTTATAAAACACAATACTATTCTATTTGCGTCACTGTTAACTTAATTTGTTCCAATGATCAATCTCTCTTCTCTATGTTGACAGTATTATATTCATATGCCCAAAGCATAAGGTTTTACAAGATACAAAGTGAGAAAAGATCAAAACTCCCCAAAAAATCAGTGCACAAATAAATCAGTCATTGGGATTGGACAGAACGATGAAGCAGCCTTTGTTAACTATCTCTACCCATATAGACAGTAATCCTATAATAATCTTTTGGTACAACCTCTAGAGTAATTTTAATGGGCCTAAATCAGCCAATTGTGTAGATGTTTGGGAGAGTAGCAATGTAAATTTTTTTTTAAAAATAAAATTTAAAAATTAGATATAATCATCTGAAAATCTTGGCCTTTATAATGGCCTTCTGGATTTTGATTCGTTGGGGAAACCTAGGACTGACTCATTTGATTTCAGTTCCTTGAAGAACTTTACAAGGATCACTGATATGTTCATAGTAAATAGAAGGTTCAGGTAGTTATCCTAAAGGGTTGAGTCACAAAGTCTCGGAGGAGCTCCAAGAAGTCTTCTACCAAGGAAAAGATTTTAGGATTAGGTATCTGTAGAACAATTGAAGTAAGGGAAAGATCAGCCAGCTCACTTCACACCCAGCTCCCACAGAAATAAGATGCTGGAATCATTGAGGGAAAAACAAGGTCTTTTGTCTAAACTAATCCTCAAATTAAATGGAATAGCCCCAAGTCTGGATTGCATCCTGCTATCCTAAATCTTTCTCCCTTCTAGAAAAGTTAATTTCATCTGCCTATCACTCCCAGTGGTCTGGTTGCTGCAAGGTCTATGAGAATGAAATTTCTCACATGATACCAAATTCTGGCTTTGGCTGTGACCCCATATAGAAGCTAATATAAGATGGTATCCTTTACCAGATCTGCTTTGTGACTCCTGCCCTCCAAAATCCATCACTTCTTCTTGCTGTGTTTAGTTCAAAGGCTGTCTGTAGCTGGGGAAGACAACTGAACAATTAGTGAGCTTTTTCAAAATTCAAGAGGGAAGGGACAATTTTCTTTATTTAGTCAACTCCTCAATCTGAGAAAGGTGATAGAACTCCAAGTCTAGTTACTCTTGGTTTCCATCAGCTTCCATTGTTAGCAGTTGGCTCCCAGAAAGAATTAGTAGTAGCTTAAGGGAAAATAAGCATAGTTTGTGTCAATGGATGGGACCTGAACTCAAGTCTTTTTTTGCCTCAGGGTTAGCTTTCTACCTACTATGCACTGCTGCTTTATGTCATATAATAACTTTATCTTCCAGAACCAAGGCATTTCAAGTTCATTTTTGACTGGAAGTGTTCATAATATTTCAGTTACTCCTAAATCTCCATCAGAATTACAGAATGAATAGTGTTGGAAATACCAAGAATTTGACCTGGCCATGCGTGAATTTAGAAATAAGGATTTTTATTTCACATAATTATTTGATGGGGTGACTTGGCCTCTTAGCTAACATAAGCACACCTTAAGCTAGGTACAAAGCTCTCTTTATAATACATGCAGATTTGAACTTTGTGCCTTGAACCCCATTGGTCAACATTTCAGGGTTCACTAAACCCCACCCTTGATCACATCCCTTTACCTCCATACCTCAATTCCCCCCTTCTCATCCACATACACCCCATTCTTTATATTTTTAGTTTCCTTTTGTCTGCATCAGATAGCATGAGAAAGGATCCCTCTCAATTGCTAAAGAGAATCGACAAAAGCAAAAGTTTGGAAATTCAAACCCAGGATATTAAAGATAAAAGACCCATTATATAATACTGAGTCTGGATTGAGTTTTATCCTTTTGCCATTGACACCTAGTCTGGCAGTTCTTTTGAGATACAGTGGTAGACCTTCTTAGAACAATGAGAGGAGTCTGCCTTATAGATATGCTGATTTTTCAAGCTGCCAAACTCCTCAACTCTCTCAAAAGCAATTTGACTTCCTATAATTAGCCACTAGTATGGCTTCAAATCATATTTTCATATAATCTCTGTGGAAACAAAATTCAATCCTATCTTACAGTAGGAAGGGGCCACAACACCCCTTCCCCCTGACTTGTGTGCTCAACCCACACAAAAGAAATTTTCACTCCTACGTATTGATCATCTACTCCCCCTAAGGGAAACCTATTCCTCTTCTTGATAGTTCTTATTGTTAGAAGGTCTTATTTATATGTATCATAAAATTACCTCTATGAATTCTGAACCAATTGTTACCTGTTTGGCTTTCTGGGTTTGAGTTTAGTCATGTTCAGACCACATCATAAGTTACCCAATTGACATCATCTGTTTTGATAGTGGCTAAGACCTTTGAGCATTGGATATTATATCCTACTGTTCTATTATTTTGTTCCTTGCCTAGATTTAATTAATTGGGTGGTCACTGAATAAAATTAAGGGTTGACCTTTAAGGCAACACATATAGGTTTATAAGCATTGCTTTCCTTCATAGGTCTTGCTTTAAGACCTGAGAAAAAGGGCCACACCCATTCATTATGTTCCTTGAGACCACACCCATCCTAGAATATTAAGAAGAGGTTAAAATGGGGTTAGAGAACTATCAATGATGTGGTTTAGGAGTGCAAGGACACCAAAATTATCAAGGCTCATGGTAGAGTTGTCTAGAAAGAATTTGCGGAGTCAAGCAGTCTTCCAGTCAAGTGACAAAAAATATTATAATGCTAATAAAGGTGAGAGAGCTCCTTTAGGGAACTTGTAACCTAACAGGAGTGATGCTAAAGCTTATATAGGAAAGATACAGTAGATTGTGTGGCAAGCATGCTAATTAGCTGGTTATGCAGTTTCATAGACATCATTCACTACTGGCATGGCCTGAAGGAGGGAGGGGACTTCTGAGGCATCTGTACATCTATGTCTACAACAAGAAAGCCTCAGGAGTTGATGTCTATAGGTTGACCTCTGGATTGTGTGTGGAACTGTGGGAATCAGTAATTAGTACATCATAATTCTGCTGGTACAAGATAGATACAAGGGGAATTCTACAGACTTCAGCTTGTTCTTGTAATAGGGAGAGAGAGTTTTCCTCACTGTGGCCAACTCATGAGTTATAGCCTGAGATGGGGTCTTTGGGCCGGGGAAAGATATCATCCTAGGGTTGGGGTCCTAGCACCCCATCACCATCACCCAAAAGGGAAATGGAATTAGAACCAATTGGAGACAACACCTTCAGAAGTTAGCAAAAATCCAAAATTTGCTTTAGGACTTAATTACCTCTTAAAATGTCTGATTTCTATGATCTACCACAAAAGTAGAGCCTTGATAATCAGGATGTTAGCTAAATATTTGCTGATTATGGGGAAGTGGCCAACACCATGGACAGGGCCTAATTTCTAGCAAGTTAGAAATACAACAGATTCTAGATCCCCATGAAAATGATCAGATTTCAAGCCACAAAGGACCTTAAAGGTCATCTAGTCAAACTCCATTTTGATGAGGAATCAGACCTTGTAGGGTTTTTTTTTTAAATGACTTAATTAAGCTCATGAATGGCGTACAAATCTCCTGAGTCCAAACCACTTTGAGGTGACTCCTTTGGCTCTTCCCATTCTAGTAGTGCCTGGTGCCTACAGAAGGTCATGGGCTCCAAAGGGATCTAATTCTTTCAGTGTGTTGCTGGACTCTAGTATAGAAATATACGAGGTCCTTCCTTTCTCTAGTATAGATCTGCACAATTTGGCAGTAGGTTGAGGCCAAAATTAGAATAGGCTAAACTTCTTTGGAACTCAGATTTTTAGTGGCTCACTTTCCAAGTAAAGGTATAATTAAAGATTAAACTATTTTGAAAATAAACCGTATTTTTAAAAAGGCAAATTTCAATTAATATCAGTTAATTACACTTACTACTTAAGATTTTTGTTCATCACAAAATCACTCCTCTCAGACTAGAGACAAAGGAAAGCCTGGTTGTTGCAGGTCATGTGACATACAGGAGAGTGTGTGCAGTGGTAATTTACCCACCAAGTTACATGATGAGCACAATAGTGGAAGCTGGGTTCATGGACAAAGCACTCATTACATCTGTACTTTCTTTTACATCCTCTACGTTTTTGAGGGCCACCTGAAATCCTTTGGTAGCCCGCAAGCGGCCTGCAGGCCATAGGTCCTACAGGCCTACTCTTGTACGATCTCAGATCAGATGCAATATGAGCAGTTCCTATTTAGTCTCTGTAGCTTTAATCCTTATTTTTCAGAAGAAAGGAATTTCAATATTTCTCCATGGGACTTGAATCTTGGTTCATCCCCTGGCTCTATCTTTATAGAATCATGTAATTGATGATCCTTAAAGCAAGTGAAATTTCTCCTCTGTTGCTCCTCTAGATCTCTGGGTTTTCTAGGCATCTTCTGTTCAGATCCTACAACCATGAAGTTGATAAATCAGCACCAAGTACCCTAGACTCTCATCCCTGTGGTCTCTCCCCAACACGCACTTTAGGAATAGCTTTATATTTGAGCCTCCATCACAGGAGGGCAGCAGTGACTACAATGAAGTTACCAAATCTCATTTCTCCAAACTTTATGCACTCCTCCCTTTGCCCACAGAGATCTCCTATGCTCTGTATTGGTCAATAATAAAACCTGAGGAACATGAACAAGAACTTGATTGCTTCCCATCTATATTCCCAGCTTTCTTTTCCTTGTATATTGGGAATTTTTCTGACCTACAGGAACTTAACTGGAAAAATGGGGGAAAAACATACTGATGTCCCTTTCTCTTCAAGGCAATATAGTAGATAAAGTGCTACAGCTGGAGTCAAAGACCCAGCTTCAAATCATGCCCCAGATACTAGCTTTGAGATTCTGGACAAGTTGAATGACCCACCTGTGACTAAATTTCCTCATCAAATGACATGGGCCCTTGATGGCCTCTAAAATCTTAGGACTTTGAAAGGATCCTGGATCCTAGATTGAGAGCTCTGAGTAATTTACCAGCACTAGTTTCTATTACCAAAAAAAAAAACATTTTCTTGTCCCTATATCCACTTAGAATTTATTACTCTGGTGTCTAGCAGAATTTTATTGAGGTGGGACCGAAAGATATAGAAGGTCTCACTTTTCCCTCCCTTGAAATTATCTACCCTAACCCTTAATAGGGAGATAGAGGAATCCTTCAGGAAATTCTCTCCCAAGTTGGTACAATGCCCAAAATCAACAACATTATGAACCCCATGGGCTCATTGACTAGCTATATTCTATCAAATTCCACATTGAAGGAAATCCCACTCCATTAGGACATTAGATTGGCATTGAGTGATAAGGGAGGGAAAAATGTCCAGTCTGAATCTGACCACTAATTCTTGCTGTCTGTGGTGACTGAGGTCATTGGCACCCAGCCATTCATGATTGCAAAGTAGAACTATTATGTCAGTCACCTAGAATCTATATGCATAGATTCCCTTCTATAAACCACTCATCTATTTCCCTTCCTTTGTCCCTGTGGGATCCAGAGGCCAACAGGTCCGAGCTCTGAACCACTGAATCAGAAAGGGACCCAAACAAATATTTCATTAGGATGTGCCCTGTTACACCATTTTGTTTCTACCTGTAAGTTTCACCTAGATGAAATATTTTAACTTTTATTTAGATTATAAGCTACTTGAAAACAGGGACTCTCATTTTCATACTTCTTCCCCCACAAGGTCTAACACATAGTAGGAGTTTGATATATAGCCTGAGGTTGTGGAAAGAGCACTGGATTTGGAGTTAGAGGACTGGGATTCAAATCTTGGCTCTGCTACTTATGTAACCTTTAGAAAAGTTGTTTTAACCTCTCTGAACCTACACTTTCCTCGATTGAAATGGGCATTGAATTTCAAATGAAATAGACATTGGACTACTTGTTTACTAAAGTCCTCCAACTCTATGATCCTATATTTGGTAATTTTTTCCCCATATGTCCATGTTTTCCTACCCAATAAGCCATAAGCTTCTTGAGGGCAGGGATTGCTTCATTTTTGTCTTTGCATGTCCAGCACCTGATCTAATTTGTCATTAGTAACCTAGTAGTTCATTTGAAAAGTTGCTGTAATGACTTTGTTGTGAAAAAGGCTTATCTTCTCAAACCTAATGACTCCCAGAGGCTAGACTGGTAGCATCTCCTTTGGACCCTACGTTGTGGGATTTTGTCCACAATTCCAAAGAAAGTATTTGCCTCTACAGCCCCCTAGAAATAAAATCCTTAAGTTATCCAGGAAAAGTCATATAACCTTCTAGTGCCTCGTTATTCCCTTTAGGACCAGGTTCTTCTCTAGTCTAGTTTTTTCTGGAGAGAGAACTACCAATGAGACATCACACAAGTGAACCTCAGTTGATTTAGGGCTGGAGAGACATCCTATGGTGCTTGATATTGGAGATTTGGGACTAGGGAAGATTTACCTTCTGGCCGGACTCAACTGCTTGGAGAAAACTGTTTCTGGAATAGCTATTGCCACCAGTTCTTCATTGAGTACTTTGCAATCGGGAATCCCTGATGCATCATAGTAGCATGGGGCATTGATGTTATTCTCTTGTGAGCCAACCTTCACCCTTTTAATCCTCAGCTGAGTAACAAGAGACAAGCTTTATGAAATACCTCTGGTCTTATATCTGAATACCCGAGTCTTTTAGCCTCATCGGTAAATGGAGAAAATTGGATTAAGTAACTTTTGAAGTCGCTTTTGCCCCTAAATATAGATGATCTCTGAGGTCCATTCCACCCCTAAATCTAGTTCCTATGCTAAGTAGTACAAAGCAAAGCTTCCTGGGGAGCTCCACTGGGGAAACTTCCAAACTGACATCTGAACTTAATCTATCTAGTTCCTTGGGTATGGTTGCTCAAGTACATGTGAATTCATTCAACTGTATTTCTACCTGGCCTACATCCCTCCATATTTCATAAAAAATGAGAAATTTTATCAAATGATTTGTTAAAGTTTATATGAATTATATCTTCTGTATGCTCAGTCTGTGAGCATTTCAAAGGAAACAAAGTTTTGAATAACTTGTTTTTGATGAAGCCATGCTGACTCCCTGCAATCTTAACTCCTTTATGAACCATGGCTTTAATAAACATATCTCTGAATTTTTCTAGGAATAAAAACCAAGATAATTGGATTATAGATTAGTCTCCAGTCTCATAAAAGATGTTCCAGATGTTTCCCATTCTTCAGGAGCTTCAGTGTAGATGCTGTAGACTTTTCACAGTGGCTCAACTCTTTTACAATTCTCAGATGTGTTTGTTTGGGCCACATGACTGGAACTCAAAGGCTTCTATGTACTTTTCTAAAGTTACTTATCTTACAGGGGGGGAGGTGGGAACGGCTTCTCCCTAATTGTATTTTTTTCTTTTTTTACCCCATCTCTTCTTCAATATGCGTGACTTCTTTCTCTTCAAGCTCTTGGAGTAAAACAACAATAAGATCTTCCCAGAAACCCCTAAGTCACCATTCCTCCTTCTTACCTTTAGAAGGTTGGAGTCCTTAAAGGTAAGAGAACTTTTCCCTCCTTTAAGTGGAAGGGCATACTTCCAGACTCTTCATTTCCTACTAGGAGGGACACCAGTCTGTACTTTGTGTTTCTACAATAGACAAGTAAGTGCTACCTATTCTCAAACATTGGATGGGCTGCAAATGTCCCTAGGAACATACCAGAGAATTATCTCTGCTTCTGACACTTGCTAAAAAAGGGAATATAGTTATTATAGCTCCAGGGCATTTGTGTATCATCTGCTCCGGAATTCTCATTCATCTGAAATGTGCCTTGATAGTGTTAGACTCGGAAAAAACTCAGATGGACTAGGTCAGGGGTGGGGAACCTGCAGCCTCAGGACCACATGTGGCCCTCTAGGTCCTCAAGAGGGACCCTTTGACTGAATCCAAACTTCACAGAACAAATCCCCTTAATAAAATAATTTGTTCTGTAAAACTTAGACTTAGTCAAAAGGCCATACCCAAGGACCTAAAAGGATGCATTTGGCCTAGAGACCACAGGTTCCCCAACCCTGCTTTATTTAAAGCCAGTTTCTCAAGATCATTCTCTTTTTGAATAAAATGAGTAGATCCTGGAGAACAAGCTGTAAGATCTGGCAAACTATCCATTAATATTATAGATAGATAGGGGTATGTATCGAGCCATTAAAGGAATTTTTTTTTTGCTCAACCATGCATATTATAAAGAATATTTTTTTTCTTTTTGTCTCAATGGGATGGGAAGTAAAAGAGAAAATAGATTACTGTTAATTTAAAATAAAACAAACTCTGGAGCTAGGGATGCTACAGATGTAATCTACCCTGATCCAAAGTGCCTCAGGCCTTCTAGTACATTAGCTAATTGACTTGCATGAATTCTGGTAATATTGTAAGTGAGCACAAATGAGGGCTGTGTCAAGTGATTATTGCTTAGAAAGGTCCTGCTTTCAAGTTTTAGAAGTACCAGGACAAGAACCACAACATAGAAAAATTAAATGCAAGAAATTGATATTTCCAGCAGCAAGGAAAAGTCCCAGCAAAATGGCTGCCTGAATAGGAAGCATTCGGCATCATGGGACCAATCTGGATGGAGGGTTCCCCTGTGCCAGTTAGCATATTTAAGGGTAGTCTGAATAGCATTGTCCTGTCTCACATAATAGGAGATATAGTCACTTGTTATAAGTAATAGTTCTTCCTGCCGAGTAACAAGAACGTATTGTTGAAACGACCATTACTATAGCTGAAAATGAGAATGAGATCCTCTGTGGTTTTTTGTTGTTGTTCTAGATAAAGTTTTCTTTGACTAAGTAGATAACTTAGGTCCTGGCTTCCCTCAGTGGTAGCACTTATTCACTCATAGCAGGGTAAAAGTGGTCTTCTCCAAGAGCACTTATAGCTTACACTAGAAAGAAAAGGGAGAGAAATTTTTCTGCCTAACTCTTCTTCTTGAACCCTACCCCCCTCCCAAATTGACATGAGTGTTAGGGCAAACCCATAGAGGGCTGTTTTGTTACTGTTTTCCTAGTGCAGCTCATGGTGTCTATGGAATGTCATGATATGCTGCGTTTAGGCTGCCATTCATTCATTGGCTGGATTTGTCTCACTTAAGATGATGTAGAATATTCTAACTTTTAAAAGCAGTAGGAACCCAAAACTATGTGGTCATGATATCGCGAGTTTCCTTTCTGGGAATAGTGTCCCAGGATTCTCTATTGCTGAGTGATTTTGGTTCTGGAAGAGCATGAGGAACTTTGGAATCTTTCTTATAATCCCAAAGCTAATACTAAAATTTAATTCTCTATTACACCCCACACTGGCCCCTAGAGTTGTCTTTCGCCAAAAGGGCCTCATAAAGAAGGCAACCATTCCATAGCCCCCTACATGTAAAAGCTTTATGTGCTTAACACATAGTAGACAGTATATAAATTGTTAGCTATTTTCCTTATTACGGGGAAGAATAAACTTTCTCTAATAGCCCCTGGACCTGTTATAAGTGTCCTTAACTGTAATTCACTTGTCTAGATGGGGTTAGCTATGGAATATACTTTGGGATGGTCCATGCAAAGGGTTTTCCTTGACTTCTTCAAAGATAATTATCTCTAGGGAGAATGGCCTCATCATTTCCTCCATCTAGCAATAAGCCAGGGCGGTCACCCCAGAAGTCTAAAAGGCTGCTCAAGTTAATTTTTCCTTATCCTGGATCTTACATACTCTTTCTGGTGTGAGTGAATGTGGGGGGAAAAGGAACATATTTGGCTGTTGCAAGTGAGGCAGATCCTAAAGTGTCAACTATGACAACTTGGAGAAACCTCCACTCCTATGTGACACCCAGGGGGCAAAAATTTCATCCTATCTCTCCCTCTTTTGGTTGAACACTGACTAAATTTAATGTCTGCTTCTTGGTTCATTTTTTTTCAACCTCTAAAGGCTTTATATACTAGGTGTATAGAAAAAGGCATCAAAGATGCCTTTTGAAGCTCAGCGTTAGGAAGGGTTGCCCCAATGTTTGGATCATTACTGCTCTCCAGTCCTCCAATTCTGATTCCTATCTCCAGTTTTGGTTGCTTCTCTTGCAGTCAGGAGTTACATATCTTCTGGAAGCCCCATTTCAAAATCCAATTCTGTGTCATCATTTTGCTTGCTGTGAGAGCAATGTTATGAAGGGAAAAGGTCAAGAGCAACCCATTTGAACTTATTAGATCCAAATACCCATGGCTGTGCTTTGCTCATTAGCAGGTCAGCTAATAAATTCAGGGTCAATGCCACAATCTTTGTATTTTTCCATAATCCTATGGTGGAAATGATTGTCCTATTGTGTCAGTGATGCATGTTCATAATCTTTGATGAGGCCCTAGCATTGCTTTTTTATCCTGATGAACTAGGCCTGAGAAGTTGTCTGGTCCTCCAGATCTCAATATAGCACAGGGAAATAGTAGCAATAATTTGTGACTACAGAATTCTATATAACATGTACAGCTATGTAACAGTTAAAATCAAGGTAGGCTGAGGCACAAAGTTCTGAGCACAAGTTTTTAGCACAAATTTACCAATAAATAGGATCTCAGCTTCACCAGCAAAGCTAAGACTCTGAATGAGGGGGACAATTCTTTTATAGTTTTGGAGAGTACAGAACAAAGAACAGGACTCTGTAGGGGGTAACTAGTAATGCTAAATGGTAAAACCAATAATGGTAAAAGAGCTCAACATGATGAATGGTGAAATCAATATTAGTTACATAGCTGAGGCATGAGGGACAATGTGGCTGGAAATTGGCAATGAGAGACTAGCAACGACCCCCCTCCTTCCCTCCTATGACTAAGAAATGCTCGTTGGTTAAGTCCGCCTGCAAGATTAAAGATAATGGACCAACCTTCTTTGGATACAAGCCAGAAATCCTAAGATAGGTTGGTAGGTTTAAGCGTACTAGGCAAGACTCCCTGGTGTCTACCCACATCCCTCAAGGACAACAGATTTCCTGGAAAAATAGAACAGTGATTAGCAGAAGAACTGGATTTCTAAACTTAATTCATTACAAGCCAGTTGAATTTCTGGCCTAAGTTCAGGACAAAGAATCATGATGTAGGAAGTAACAGCACAAAATCAATTAATTGTAAATAGGATTAATTTTAAAAAGACATAATCAATCTGATTATTTCGCTCCAAACCAAAGGTTACCACTTTCTACTTTTCTACAGAGCTCTCCCAAGGAGAGCAAAAGTGAGGTTAATCTAAACTCAGATTAGAGAATATGCAGCATTTTGTCCCTAGCAATCTCCACCAGATCACACCCAGTATGGCATCTGTTCCTGGCTGTGGGTACAGCCATGGTTGCAAAGGCAAAGTGGGGGAGCAATAGTCCTTCCACGTGGTAAAAACAAGAAGTTTTGACCAGTGACCAGCTACAAAACAAATCTTGCAAATAGCTAAAGATGCTGCCTTCTAGACTCCATTGGCATGAATGATAGCTTAGAGCAAATTTCTCTGAATCACTGTCATAACTCAATAAGCCAGTAATGTTCCCTAATCATTGGTCCTTCAGCCAGAGGCTTAGAATATGTGATTGTGGAGTATTTCTAAATTTTGACTTTTCAGCCATTCTGATTTGGTCACCTTCCAGAATTTCTGTGTGGGTGTCCTCCAGCTTATCCTTTCTGGACAGTTAAAAGTCACTCTCCAGTGGTTTCTCTCTTTTTTTTAAAAGTTCTTCCACAGGGCTGGGATGTACATCAGGGAACCCTAAGTTTAAGACAACAGAGAAAAGCCATGAAGATGCCTGAGCTCTGCCCAGTTTCCCTCAAACAACAGTAAATCGAGCCTCTAAATGGATTCTGGAGTTACAACCTACAAAAAGATGGAGTGAAACAATTTTTCAGCTTAAGATAATGCATAAGGATGTCAGGAAAAGTCTTTTACTCGGGTAAAAGGGGAGTGGAGCCCAGTGCAAATGGTATCTAGGCAAGGTAGAGAGAGGCCCTTAACTACAGCACAGATCAGAACCCAAGGCCCCTCAGGCCTGAGTCAGTAGGCCAAATGCACAGCAAGCTAGCTGCAAGGTCTCTAATTCTAGTGTCAGCCCCAGCAGAGTGAGCAAGCCACCCACACCTGAGGCCCTGGTGTAGAAAGCCAGTGACCAGGCCCCTGGACCCCAACACAGGCTTGGGACAGTGCCTCCGGTACCCCAGGGGCAGAGCTTAACTTTAAAAGTCACAAAGGTAGGGTAAAAAAAAAAGCAAAAACCAGAAAAGGATCTTGACCATAGAAAGCTACTATGGAGACAGGGAAGATCAAAACGCAAACTCAGAAGAGTATAGTACCAAATGCCTAACTGTGAAGCCTCAGAGGAAATATGAATTGCTCTCAAGGCCAAAAAGCCTTCTTGGAAGAGCTCAAAAAGAATTTTAAAAATCAAACAAGAAAGGTAGAAGAAAAATTGGGAAAAGAAATGAGAATTATGCAAGAGAGAGTTAACAGCTTGGAAAAAGGACAAAAATTGACTGAAGAAAACAATTCCTTAAATATAACTGGCCAAATGGAAAAAAATCCACTGAAGAAAATAACTCCTTTAAAAGTAGAATTGGCCAAATAGAAAAGGAGTTACAAAAGCTAATGGGGGAAATAATTCCTTAAAAATTAGAATTGGGCAAGTCAAAACTAATGACTCTAAGAAACATCAAGAATCAGTCAAACAAAATCAAGAGAATGAAAAAAAAAAAGAAAATGTAAAATACCTCATTGGAAAAACAGCCTGATGAAAGATACCCAGTCTCAAGTTCCTGGTGTCTTAGATATGAGACTATGCATCCCTACTGGATCTTTGGTCACTTGTTCCTTCAGACTGTGACTTCAAGGTGGGTCACAACCAAGCCTATGAGGATTGCCTTCTCACAAGTTGGCCAACTCCTGCCCAAGTGGTAGATGTCAGTACAGGCTATTCAAGGATAAAAGGAACACCAAAATGTTAAATTAGGCACTGTTGGCTCAGTGACCTCTTTAGCTCCTCTAGCCATAAAATGGAGCTGAAGCCAGATAGATCCTTCCTAACCTCTTCAACCTCTAAAATCATAGGTTTCAAGTGAACCAACCATCATCGGATTCTGTGTAGTCATACTATATTACAACACATAGCATGTGAAGTTGGCCCTGAATGCAGAATTGAACATGACACATTCTTGAACTCAGGATGACTTTTCCCTTGTCAGCAGCAGTGGGAGCAGGGAGACCCTTTCCAGGAAGCTGTCCCAACTAGAACCAGGCTTTAGATGCTGTATGTTCTTCTTTCCTTGCTAGAATGCCAAAGTGCTACATCCAGGTCACTAAGGGATATACTGTACATGCAATAGGATTGATTGTTCAAATTTGACATCCTCGAAGATCAGCCATATAAAAACCAGGGATCATCTATCCTGAGCAAAGTTAAATGTGGGTGCCCATATTACACCCATATTGTTCCATTGGTCCCTTATTTGGGGATTCTATTGGCCAGTAAAAGGAGGCATTCCAGAGGTCCTGTTGTGGCTGTCCACCCAAAACGTTTGTCTAGCTCAGTGTTTTCATTATGGCATTCTGAAATATTATTTGATATCTGTTCCTGTTGGCCACAGACAAGATAGAGTGAGGGAGAATTATCTTCAGAGCCGGTTTTGACTTTTATTGTCATTGCTTATTCAGTAAATCTGAGGTCTCCTGAAAGGAGCCCTAGGCTCAAAGGTTGTGAGGTAACCAAAATGATCTAATGTTTGTTGCCAGATAAGCCTCCATCCTGAGCTCCTAGTATAAGACCTTCCTCCTCTACTTGTTATTTTGCCTTTTAATCTCCATTCTGAACTTCTGCATTGAGACTTTTTCTCTTAAAAATCCCCTGCCCAGGTTCTGTCTGATCCCATCTCTGACTCAGAACTTTTCTTAGATGTTTTCTAAGAACATTTCTTAGATTTCTCTTTTCTACTAGGATGCTGATCTAAGGTTGCTTGCAGCAGACAACATGGATGATTTCAACATTTATTTCCTTGTTTCTCCCATCTTTATATCAGGGACCAGCCCCTCTCAATGCTTACTGCCTTGATATCGTGAATGAAATCCTTTAAGCTTTTTCTTCCTCTGTTTGCCTTATTAATCAGGGTGAAGCCCAAACAAAGATTTCTTTTACAATCTGGTGAGCCAGCTAGGAGGGGCCTTTGGCTGGGGTGAATATCGCAGAGAGAGTGTGAGCACCTACTCACCTCACAGTAGGCACAGACCTTTGTCTGATCAAGGGTTGGAGTGGGCTCCCCCCAGTGACCAGTCAGCCATGAATTGGCCAGAGAAATAAACTCATCAAACTCAGGAAGGACAAGGAGAAACGGATCCTGAGCCCAAAACTGGTGTTCTTTCTCACTTGTGCCTGAAGAAAGCACAGGAGGAAAGTTGGTGAATATTGATCATTGACCAATTAAATTCCCAATGAACAGAATGGCAAGGGGATATATGCATCAATATGGAATTAGTACAGAGTAAGCTTCCTGCCTATTTCCCATTAGGCAAGTTGTTGAAAGCTTGGGCGGAAAGGAAAACTGGACGTTCCTGGTTGTACAAGCAAAGTTCAAGTGATAGAACTCCACTCAGATTGGATTTGGTACTTAGTTAAATGTGGGAAACAAATCTGGCCAGACAAATATGGGATTTTTGATTATTTTCATCTATACATTCTAAAAATCAGACTTGAAAATCTAGAGCTTAGAGCTTAACCAAATGGATTATTGATACTGCTGGGTGTCACTTTCAAGCTGAAACTGCCCCTCATTACTATATCCATTACTGCTGGTCCATAACTCTGGACAACCCCCATATAATCTGGATATCTTGCTATCAGAGATCAGGGCACCTTTAAGAACCATTGTCATAGGGAATCATTGGGAAAATACATGTCTCCTTTAAACAAGGGGACATTGTATTATGGCAGCAAATCTCCCTACCCTTTCAGAGGGACCCAGTCACAGTCACTAAGAAAATTAAGACCATTATAAGGAGCCATAACCCGACTTGGGACGATATTGACAAACTATTGGATGCCTTCCTCACAAAGGATGAGAAGACAAAGGTCTTGTCTTGTGCTGTAAAGTTGGAGAATGAATATGATAAGAACATATGTCCCAGGATAGTTCCAACTGGGTACTATAAAAACGAGAAGGACTGGGATGTGTTTAATCACGCAAAAATGATCCTCTAAGATACTCTGGACCTAGTGGCAAAAGAACCAACAGACTCAAAAGTTCCATGAAATTTCTCAAAATTCAGATGAATATCCTGATGCCTTTTATATCCATTTGTGCTGCTGCTCAGAATTCTGTTCAGTTACATCCAGAAAATGAACACGATCTAAAAGCCATTGCATCAGCTTATGTTAATCAATTGGCAGCAGATATTGACAGCTACTTTTTAAATTTTTGCCCTGGCCGGAGTAGGTTAGCAAACTCGGGAGAATTACATAGAATAAGTGTGGGGGAAAGGAGAAGGACCTTAAGAGGAAAGACGTAAGGCTATGGAAGCAAAAATTTTGGCAGATTGTCCTCTTGACAAGATGAACTTGTTATATAGAGTAGTTTTCACTGCTGTACAATCTCTTGGAATACTTTGGAGGAGGCCTTGAGAAGAAGGGCCATGTAGAAATGACCTTCCTGTCCCAGTGAAATCAGGCATAACTTTGGGGATCACAGAGCTGCAGACTTGTCCAGGTTCACTACCTCCCAGTGATTCTGCTGTGCAAGATCCATTGCCTGCTCCCCTTCCTGCAGTTGATGAAAAAGAAGAGAGCCTTAGAAGGACCAACAGCATTGCTTCTAAGTTGAGGGAGTGGGTTTGCTTTTCCCTTTACCAAGGGCAAGCTTTAATGGACCATTTCAAGGCAAATAGAAACCTTACATCCTGAACATAGAAGCCCTGGCAGCTCAGCTGGACCTCTCCACTAGTTAGTCCACAGCTGGTTCTGAAATGAATGGAAGAAATACAAGTGGTTTCCACACTTGCTGGATGGTGAGGCAAGAACCAGTACTCTTTTTAATTGGCACACACAGGAAAAGTGTCTGCAGACACTCAATGAGCTAACATATCACTGAACTTGTGATTGCCTGTGATCTCTGCCAGCTTGCCTAGAGAACCTACCCAAAACAAGAACCAGATTTTGTCAGATGGATATGACCCAGAGAGATTGTGTCTTGAGGAAAGGCTGGTCTCTGAGATCCGGTGTAGGTACCAAGATGGAATGTTTCCTAAAGAAGTAGAAAGTTCATCTGGTGAGCCTGAGAATGTTTCGCATAGAGTTTTAAAATCTCATGTCATTTGGTCAAATAAAGTGACATGGAGCCATTTCCCTTGTAAAAACTAAAAAAGGAAAAAAACTAAACTTAAAAAAGGGTGAGTTACATGAAGCTATTCGTGGAAAGCTAAGGCAGAGTTAGGCCCAAAAGGTTAGTGTTCAGGCTACAGACCATGGTCCAATTAACAAAGGCTTTCAATAGATTTGCTTATTGAGTACATGAGTATGAGGCAATGGGAGAGAAGCTTTAGAATACTTTTAAAGGAAATATTTCTGGGAAACTCCCACCTTTATCCTCAAAAAGATCAGCTTTGAGCTTCTTGGCTGTTCTGAAGGAATAGGGAATATTCACTCTCCTGCTTTTACCCATCTCTCCAGGGTCATTCTCAGTGTATCATCTGTCGTGATTTGGATTTCAGGTATTTCCCCATAGCCAATATGGAAGCAGTAGTCTCTGCAATAACATAAAACCTAAAAGCATTTGCCTTTTGAAGAGTGCACCAAAGGTAGTCAGTAGTTTTGTTTTTTTTCCTTGAGCACTGTTTAAAGTGCTAGCAGTATATAGTTCTAATAGTGGTCAGTGTCTTTAAAAGCACAAGCAATCTAGAAACTCAAGCAAATGTCTTCAGGAAGCCAAGGGCACATTCCTACATTGTCTTCGAGTCAAAATTTCAACTCCTATAGGTCCCTGAGGTCTTCCTAAGGATCCAAGGCTGTTGGTAATAAATTGTTCATGACTAAACTTGTGCCAGTGCCTTTCTCTAGGTTGGCTGTTTTCATAAAGCTTCCACAACTGATGGGAGAACTTAATGTAATTCTATTCTGTTCAGCAAACATGTTTAATAGATTGTGTTGTAAAAGACCTACAAAGTTGGCTTTAGTTTCCTCACCTGTAAAATGGAGTGGTGGTGGTGCTGAAGTAGGCAAAGAAGTTAGGTGACTTGCCCATGGCTACATAGGCAGTAAAAGTAGTAGTGGTGTCTACAACACACAAGTAGTAGAGATATAGAAAATTCCAATCCTTACTCTATCAACATGAAGGAATAACACAGGTAAACAATGTACACCTGTACAGGAATCTAGGAGAGCCCTGAAATTCTGAAAGCCATGCATAACGTTGATGTCTAGAGGACCACAGATCTTTTTTTAAAGGACAGCTCACCTCCCCTTCTTGTTTCAGACCTTCAAGAGCTTTAACATTTAAATATGTTAGGTTCAGTTAATGTCCTGAGTTTTCATCTCATTGCACCTGCCTTGTCTCATGGGTTAGATTCATATTTCTGGAATGTCATTTTCACTTGCAAATTTCTTTGCATCTGTTCTTGTAACTTCTGGTTTTTTTTCCAATTAAACACGTAATTTAATATCATATATGCTTGCAGGTCTGAGCTGTAGCAGTATTGCCACTCCAATCTAAGAAAATCTCATTCTAGATATAGGGGTAACCCTTGTGTAAGAGAAACAAACTATGATTCTACTCATCCCATCTATAGCACCTAAGCCTCCACTGGTACCCTGGCTATTTAATAAATCAGCCCAAATGATACCATTATCTCTTTTTTTAAATTTCCCCAATTACGTTAAAACAATTTTTAACATTTTTTAAAGTTTTGAGTTCAAAATTCTACCCCTCCCCTGTAACTGAGAAGGTAAGCAATTATACACAGGCAATCATGTAAAACATTTCCATATTATTCTTTTTGTACAAGAAGACGAACCAAAAAAAAGTGAAATGGTATACTTCAGTCTGTAGTCAGACATCCATTCTTTCTCTGGAGGTGGATAGCATGTTTCATCATGAGTCCTCTGGGATTGTCTTGGATTATATTGCTAAGAATAGCTAGGTCGTTCCCAAGTCTTCATCATACAATATTGCTGCTACTATATATGATGTTCTCCTAGTTCTGCTGACTTAGTTTGCATTAGTTCATGTAAGTCTTTCCAAGTTTTTCTGAAAACATCCTGCTTGTCATTTCTCATAGACTAATACGCATTCAATTACAATACATACCACAACTTGTTCAGCCATTCCTCAATTTAGGGACATCCCCTCAATTTCCAATTCATAGCCAACTTTAAAAGCTGCTATAAATATTTTTGCAGAAATCAGTCCTTTTCCTTTTTCAAAGGGGGGGCATAGTTGCAAATTGCAACACCAATATCTCTTAATCAGAAACATATAACAAACCAAATGCAAAGCAAGAATAATTAAAACAGTATTCAGCCTATGGAGCTAGAATACACTCTCCCAACCAAGAAAGATAGTGCCCATGGAAAATATGTGGCACAAACTTACAGAATCCTAACCAGGAGCTGTATGGGTAGGAAGAACATATCTGTGTGTGCAACTTGTCACTTTAAACTTTGGACCTTCATATTCTTTATCCTCAAGCACAACCCATACTACAGTTCCCTGATGCAAATAACCACTCCTTTCCAAGGTTCATCAGTTCTCCTAGTCAGGACTGCCTTTTTTCTGGCTATCATACTTCTGAATTATTGGAACAGTGGTGAGATCTTTTAGCAAAAGGGAAACCCTTAGCCTGGAGCCTGTGGAGATTTTTCCACATCTGCTCCCTTGATTGGGCTGGGACGCAACAGGTCTTTTGGTAACAAGTCCCTTACGGCTGGTATCTGCAGAGTTTTTTCCAAGTTCTTTTCTCTTGCCTGGGCCTTGTGAGGGGGATCCATTTCCCATGCCATGGATGGGAAAAATAAATGGAAAGTTGGACTTTTCTCCTCCAAGAATCTCCTGCCACCAGCAATGCTTCTTCCCTCAAAGCAGCTCTTCACAGAACCAGGTGTCAAATCATACAGGCTCTGAGGATTCTTGCTAACATACACAGAGGTCAAGTTCTGAAGAATGTCATCTCTCCAAAGCAGTCTCATGGTACGACATTTTAAAATCCATACTTGTCAACCCACCCACCACAAGGCAATACATAAATAACTCAGGGTCTCCCAGCTTTCAATTCCAAAGTCTCCTTTTTAGTGATAGGAAAGTTAGATTCAAGGAAATGGAACATTTTTGTTCATCTTTATCTCAATTTATGTGCCTTTCTTCTGAAGGTTTGCTCTTCACATAACTGTCTTCGTTTCTACCCCTTCTAGCCAATAAATCATTCCAATTCCAAAGGGGGTAGTATCTTACATATAAATAAGATATTAACTTTAAATCTTTCATTTTTTCCCTATTCCCACCCTGCTTTAGCACTTGACTGATTGATCCCTCATACATTATCAGACCCATTCTGCTTCATCTCACAGTAGGAAGGATACGACTGATGCTGGTACCCTAGCCAAGTTCCCTGGGGTTCTTAGTCATTTATTCCTAATAGGTTCAATATTGTAAACACTGAAGTTAGTATTACTCCTTTAGAGGTAAAATTTTGGAATTAAAAACAAAAGGGCTGAATATAGTAACAGGGGATTAATCCCCACATGTGGGTGAGCAGCCCAGGATAGCTATTAGTGGGGAACCCCAGCTAGGCATGTAGTCAATCCCTTCTTCTCTAAGCATCTCCATCCCTCAGTGACAGAAGTCAGAATGAGAGAAGAGAGCTCCTTGGGCCTTTTGGAAATTACTATTTGCTTGCCTTAAGCAAGTCACTTGATATCTGATTCAGTTTCTTAATTCATAAAATTAGGGGATTGATTAATTGACCTCTAAAGTCCCTTCCAGTTTGAAATCTGACCCCTTCCAAAGGTCTTATCAAAAAGATAGAGTCATAAACTCTGAAATTAACTGAGAACTCTTCCATGACATCTCTTCACAAACTGGTCTCCTTTTCTGGTTAATTTTGCTGTGACTGAGTTAACAATTGTGTGCACACGTGCTCATGTATGCACACTCATGCACATGCACGCACACACACATGCATCGTCCTTTACAGATACCTGATTTGCATTTTTAGTTCTAATTAGTCCAATCAATTTAAATGAGGCTTTCCTAGTGAGAAATTCTAAGGCTAAAAAGGGATTTGGAGACAGAACTTGGCCTGGTTCTACTTCGGGATCTTTAGGGGAGATTAGAGGCAGCATGTACCCACTGCTGCCGCTGTGGGCAGGGTAACTACTTGGGGAGTGGCAGCAGCAGAGGTGCAGTGGTGAAGGAGACATCAGATATCAGTCAACAAACATTTGTTGTGTGCCTACTATGTGCCTCATACTTCGATAGCTGCTGGAGCTGTGAGGACAAGAATGAAACAGCCTCCATACCCAGAGCTTAACTCCTATTGGGAGGCAGCTAGGTGCAGTGAATAGAGCACTAAGCCTGAAATCAGGAAGATTTGAGTTCAAATCTAGCCTCTGACATTTACTTGCTGTGTGACTTTGGACAAGTCATTTAACCTCTGTTGGCCATAGTTTCCTCAACTAGAAAAATGGTGATTAGTAATAGCACCTGGCTCCCAGGGTTGTTGTCAGGATCAAATGATCTTATGGTATTAGTAAAATGCTTACCATAGTGCCTAGCACATAGTAGAACTTAATAAATGCTAATTCCCTTCCCAGTTCCTATTGAAGAGATTTGTACATTTAAGCACATAAGAACGTGATGGTGGTGTGGAGGAGCTAGCAGCTGGGGTGAATTAGGAGAGGCTTCAGGTAGAAGGTGATTCTTGAGCTGAATGTTGAAGAAATAGATTCTAAGAGGCAGGGGAGAAAAAGGAGAGCATTCCAGGCATGGTAGGCAGCTTGAGTGAAGATGTTAAGACTTATAAAGAAGAATTATACAAAAGTTCAGATTGAAAACACTTCAAATCTTGTTTGGTTTCTTGGTGCGTACCTTTCCAAATGGCCGAAGTAGGGTAATTTCTTAAATATCAACATAGGGATACAAAACAAGACATTTATTCCAGAAATATGGATCTAAGCCATAGGCCAAAGAAAATGCAGTGGATGAGCTAGAACATGGATAACTCAATAAGAAAGACTTAAATATCAAGCTTTCCTCTAGTGGAGATAAAGGTATGTCAAGCTATTCTGTGATAGCATCCCCACTTCTCAAGGCTACCACATGGTCCACTCAGTCCCTCATATATTTGTCTCTTATAGTATAATTCCTTAGTATTATTCAGTGGAAATGAAGCTTATTCTGAGCTTTAGTGCTACTGACACTGACAGACCTAAATTCCATTAGTCTCCTTCAGAAATCAAAATTTATTAAAGATCTTGTGTGATTCAATTAGTCTCTGGAGATTTTTTTTCTTCTTTTCTTCCTCCCCTGTTCCCAAGTTCATTAGAAATGTTTCTATGTGATCTTGTAGGACTTCATACGAAAGCTACCCACCTTTCTTAGGCTGAAATTACATGTAGAAGTTTAAATCCTTGGAGATTCTAGCTAGCTTTTCTTTAAAACCATTGCCACCCCACCCCAGAGATATTCAGGAAGGATTTCAGACCATCTACTCCTCTATTTTAAGCTCCTAACACATTATGGTTACTTTGACCCAGGGTTCTAACTGTTTCTTCCTTAGTAACTAATTCCTTATTGATCAAACATAAGTTTCTGTCATACTTTCCTGCATCTTATGAAGAATATAGTTATCTTTAAGGGAGACTAAGAATGCATTAGCTGTTCTATTGTTAAAGAGATTCATTGGACATCTGGGGAATTGAAGGCCCTCAGCGTTACTATATCATACTACTATGTGACATTCATTGGGAGTTTCCCAAACTCCTCTCTTTCAATCTTCTGATCAAGTGGTCCTTGGTTTGTACTAAAGATGATCACTTCTGTATTTCTCCTTCCCCTCATCTTCACATGTCCCCCATCTTGCTGTCTCAATTCTCTTGCCTAGATTTCTTCATGTGACTATATCTATTTAATGTGCAAGGCTACTCTGCCCTTTTTCTCTTACTATTGAATTCAGTTTGAATGGGGCATAACCTTCCAGAGCTATGTTCAGTCCCTTCCCACGTAGTCCTAATTATGTGTGAGAGAGATTTGGCTTTGTTTTACCTCCTTGTATTACTTGTTTTTATTGTTGGCATGTATAGATTGTGTGTAGGTAGATATAAGTCTATTAGTTTCATTGCTGGTTCCTTTCTTGGATAGTCTCTCCTATGAATTGCTGGGTATGTTTACTATTATGCCTATTCCTATGACTAAGCTGCTCACGTCAGTTTCTCCAGTTTGGTAGATAATCATAAGGAGTCTTTCTGCCTCTAATTCAATTCAGTTTAGAGTCCTGTTCATCAGATTTATGACTCTAAACAAATATATTTTAACAAGGTGTCAGTAAGTATCTACATCTTTTGCCAAAACTCAGTCATTATTCTGTTTCAAAGTCTAATCTATTGATCAGAATTGATTAGAATCTAATTGAAATCTAATCCATTCTCAGAATCCTCAAGTTTTGAGAGTTAGAATGGACCTCAGTACAGGGAGTTTCATCCATACGTGAAAGAAATGCCTATTGTAACAATTCCTTAGCCAGATATTCAATTCCAAAATTGATCCCTCTTCCTTATCTTTAACTTTGATTCAAAGCTACAATGAAAATCCCACCTTTATACCTAAGGTATCTAGGTTCTTCCTAATCTCTAGGTTTTCTATGTATTAATACAAGTGTTTTATTATTAATATTCCTCTCAAACACTTGAAATTGTAGAAATTGGTAGTGGCGATCAGGTGGGACAAGTTTTGGGAGGGCCCCAATATGTGCCCTGTGAAAATATCAGCCTTTTCTTCTTGATATCTAGCCCCCAAAATGTCTGCCTCTTGAAGCCTTGGAAAGAGTAACCAACCACTACCACCTTCCTGTTCCAACCCTAACTTGATAACCTCTCTGCTAAGATCACTGGTGGGTCAATATAATCGTTCCTTAAAAAAAAAAAAAAAAGGCTAGGTGGCTTCTACCTCCCTCTACTGACAGAACATTATATGTGTTAGTTCCAAGTATTTGAATATTCATTCCTCCTCTCTCACATTCTGTCAAGTTCCTGATAGAAGTCAGGTTTTCCTTCTGCCCATTCCAATCCTGGCCTTTCTTAGCCTTATTCTTTAAAGACTCAACTCAAGCCTACCTTCTACAGGGGACCTTTCCCAGAATCGTACAGTTGCAAACGACTTCCTTTTCAGATTATCTTCTCTCTACCATGTATATATCTTATATGTAACATGTTATCTCCCTGTTTAGAATTAATGAACAAATAGAGTATCTAGTAAACATTTATTACATATACAATGTAATTACATACAATTGCATACAAAATTACACAAAACTATGTGAAGTGCTGGGAATACAAATAGGGAACTAAGTAGTTCATCCTCTCAAGGAATGCCCATTCTAACAGGGGAGACAACATATATGGAAGGTTCTAGCTGCAAGTCAATCCTCAGGATGCAGCAAAAAATACTATGTTAATGTATCTTCTTTCATGTTATTTATAATGTTAAACTATTTTGTGAAATCAGTGCCAAGGACTATGATGGCAAGAACCTTGTTTTTTGTGAATCACTTGAGGGCAGGGAACACTTTTGTTGTATCTTCAGCACTTAGCACGCTGCCTGCAATATAGGTAGCCTTTAATAGATGCTTCTTGCATGACTTTTTAGTAATTACAATTGTTATGTTATTTTAAAAGGATGTTTAATATTTCTGCTTTCATGTATGAGATTTTTTATGCCCTAGCACGTGGCCATTTTATAAAGGATTCCATTCACAGTTGAGAAATATATATACTCCTTCCTTTCTATTCACATTATCATAACTGTTTTTCCTAAAATTCTACTCATGTTCCAAATTATCTCATTAATCTTTTTGTTAGATTTGTGTAAGCCTATAAAGAGTTCGCAAAAGTTCCCAACCATCATACTTATGTTTATTTCTCCCTTTATGCTCTTAGCTTTTCCTTTAAGTACTTAGATGCGAAGACATTCAGCAGGTATATAAATATTGATGTTTCATTATCTATGGTGGTTTAAGAGTAACGTAGTTCTGCTTACTTGTTTTAAACACGTCTCTTTATGATCTCTTTATCTGAGATTGTGATAACACCTCTTTTTTTGTTTTAAAAAAAATTTCACCTGAGACATAATAAATTCTGTTTCAGCCCTCCATTTTTACTATGCGTAAATTACTTACAAATGTATTTCTTATAAACAACAGATTGTTGGATTCAGCTTTCTAATCCATTCTGTTGCCTACCTCCATTTATGAATGATTCATCCCATTCAACATGATAATTATGGTTAATTCAACATTTCCCTTCATGACATCCTTGTTCTTTTCATCAACCATTGTTCTCTCTTCACTTCAGAATGAAATATTCCCTTGTAAAAATGGAAAGCAAGCCAAACATTCAGTGAACTCAGAGTATACAATATTTTCATTCACATATTCACCACCCTAATTCAGATACTTGTCACCTCTTGCCTGGATTATTGCAAGAGCCACCTATTGGGACTCTGTCTCTAGACTGTCCCTACTCCAAGCTTTCATTCAACTGAAAGGGTGATTTTTTTTTTCTAAAACGTAGGTCTGATTGTTTTACCACCACCACCCCAAATCAAAGAACTTCAATCACTTCCTGTTACTTCCAGCATTAAATATGAAATCTCAAAACTCTTTGAAATTCAAAGTCTTTCATAATCTGGCCCCTTCCTTCCATTCCAGTGCTCTTATGCTTTAATCCCTTTCCTTCCACAATCCAGCTACACTGACTTGCTGCTTCTTTGAGCTGGCTTTCCCCTCACTTCTGCCACATAGCTTCTCTGGCTTCCTTCAGGACTTGGCTCAAAGTCTACTTTCTAAAGGAGGCTTTTACCAATTCCCCCAACTGTGAGTACCTTATCTTCTGCCCTTTTTTCTTTATATATTTTGTATGTATCTAGTCATTCACCTACCGTCTCCCGCATTAAAATGTATTCTATTTGGAAAAAGGGAATACATTTTTCCTTTTTTTAGTTTTCCCACAAATTTTGCCTGCAACCATCATCTCCACTTCAAGTGATCCGCCAGCATCAAGCTCTCCCAGTTTCAGGGATTACAGGCATATGCCACCAAGAAATCTCTCGTTTTCTACTGGTTCTTTTCACATTACTTAGAAACATGTCTGAATCTACTACATCTTTCAAAATATCCTTACTTGATCTTATGACCCTTCAAGTTACTATCCTATGTTGTTCCTTTTTATTTTTCCCAGTCCAGCTCCTAGAAAAAAAAACTATATTTACTTTTATTTTCTAAATCCTTTGAAATCTGTTTTCTGATTCATCATTCAACTGAAACTGCTTTCTGTTCAGCTGTGGGATAAGTCCCTGCTGAACTCACCATAGAAGCCTTCCCATCCAATGCAGGCCCTGCCTCTTACTTTAGACTAAACTGAGTAGATTATCAAGGGAGCAAATCAATACCAACAACCAACACTTGGGACTGGTGACATTCATGTCCCTGTTTGTCCAGATGCTTTCACTCAGCCTTTGCAAAATGGCAAGGTATAAGAGTTGTACCTGCCCTGGTGTTAACAGATTACAAACTGAGCAGAGCCAAGACGACACTGGTCATCTTTTGCTTGTCACCTTCGTGGGTTCGAATTGTGCTTCTGCTCACTGGCTCCTCAAGGACGAGCCATAAGTAACATGCAAAGCAATCTTCTTTTCATCAATAAAAGATACTGACTAGATGGGTACATATGAGGCAGTTTTCAGATCTAGGGCCTGAAGTCTTCTGGTCTAAGAAGATGAATGACCCCTTCTCCTTGATAATATAATAATGATGATAGTAAACATTTATATAGACTCCTACTATCTGCCCCCCACCATAGTACTAAATGCTTTTACAAATATCTCATCTGATACCCTAGGAGGGGAGAATATTATCCACATTTTACCAAAGAAGAAATTAAAGCAGGCAAAGGGGTCACATAGCTTGTAAGTGTCTGAGGCTGTGTTTGAACTTCGGTCTTCCTGACTCCAGGACCATTGCTCTATTCACTGTGCTTCCTAACTCCCCCAATATTTCCCTTTTCTTCCAAAGCTCAAAAAAACTGTTACCCCTCAGAGGTGTGCTATATGGCAATGCTTTCTACAACCTCTTGTATCTAGACCTTCATGATCTTTCTCATGTCTTGATATATCTATTTTCTTTTTTACTAATCCCTTAGGACACGACCAAGTCTGTCACAAAATGGCTTTTATTCAGGAAGGTATATAGCTCATGTTCACACTGACATGGTTTGATTCCACATATAATTGACTCTTGGCACAAGGCTTTACAGACACCTCTGTTTTTTCATCCATAGTTCACCAGGCCCCATTGCCCCATGGTAGGAAAAAACAATTTTCTGAGGGATGTAACACTGGGCAAGTTTCTATAATTGGGTGGCTAACTCCATTTGTATGTTATGTCTGGGACTGACTCAGATACGCATAGGTTAAACTAGATAATCGCTGAGATCCCTTTCACCTCTCAATTTCTATGATTACTTTCCTTTAACTTGCCTTGGTATCCCATCAAAATTAAGTAGAATGTCAGAAGGCAGAAGATATAGTCAGATAGCTATGGCATGTTTCCTTATTCTAAGCAGTAGCTCTAGACCTACCCTTGCCCTTTTTTGTTATATGATCAGAAGTGTTCAGGTTTCTGAATGCAGAGAACTGAAGGCAAAGGCTAGACTCAACCTGTCGATTTTTAAGATTCTAAAACAATAATGGGACTGATCATTGCCAATGCTAGACTTCCAGCTCTGTGGGAGGATAAATGAGGCTATTTTGAAGAGCATGATAGATAGACTGCACTTAGCCTCATACCAGAAGAAGGGGAAATAAGAGTAGAGCCTAGGTAGAAGTACTTTGGATTTGACTAAATATTAAGAAATAAGTGGAGTTAGAGTTCGTCAACAGAGAATAGGTATAAGCAACAAGTACTAAATGCTTTCTATGTGCCAGACAGCATAGTTTTACTTCAAGAAGCTTAGATTCCAAAGTAAAGAAATAGAGATAAATTGGTATACATAGGATAGAAAGTAGATAGAAGGTATTTACTATTGGATAGACCCGGAAAGCCTTCTGACTTCAAGTGAATCTTAAAACTAGTAATTTTAGGAGATCATTCCAGGCATGGAAGAAAGCCAGTGCAAATGAATGGAGATGAGAGAGTGTTCAATACACTGGCTTTCTTGCTGTTTCTCATATGATTCTCATAGAGCACATGAAAAAGAGTAATAATATAAGAGGACTAGAAAAGGGAGAAAGGGGCTAGATTGCAAAAAAAAAAAACTTTAAATGCTAAACCAAAGGAGTTTAAATCACCAATTAACACACCCAGAGCAAAGGTTAATCTACAGAATAGGGATATGATGGCACTCTTCTTCATCAAGGCCAACTGATCCATGTCTGGGATGACAGGATGCACTCCTCTGTTTTCCCTGAAGTGATCTTGGGTTCTATAAGCTTCAGTGATAGGATGGTAATGGTTAGGGCAGGCCAGAACTGGATTGACTGAGCTAGGTTTCCAGACTTTACTTTCTGGGAACAAGGTGAAAAATGGGTTATTGAAGTTGAGATGAGAGTTTGAAGATGAGTTTCTAAGTCCACTATGCCCCTAAGCAACAGCTACTATTCCTCCAACATATGCCCCCTAAGCAACAGCTATATTCTTCCCTGCCTTTAACCAGCATGAAATTACCTGGCAGGAGATCTCTATTCTATCAGCCTCTAGAAGTTCTTTATTCATATACAATCCTAAAGAGTGGGAGACTTTGTTCCCTATATTTGCCTCAGAGCCTCAAGTCTTCTTCTGTTTAATCAGCAGACATTGTGAATCAGAGGGGATGAGGGCACAGTGACTGATTATTGGGACTAAGGTGTTCTCTCCAAATCAGGCCATTAGCCAGAGGAGGAAGACTGGGTTCAGCAAACAAGATGTGGCTACCCAAATGAGTTAATCCGTGTTGTACTAGCCTATCATCATGACGTTGAAGTAGAGGCTTTCTAGCAGTATTTTTCCCATCAGAATTATGAAATTCATATTCGTCAGGTTTGACAAGTATTAGGCAGTTTTACTTCAGGTCCTAAATACTGTTCATGTCTAGCATGCATGATTCCCTCAATTTCTCTGGAGGAGCCTGTATTAAGAAGGCAGAATTTATGATTTCAAAGAGAATCATATATGTCTGAATGGTTCAGAACTGCAGGATATAAGGAATTCTCTAAGTAGAAGGCAGAAGAATTAAAGCATTTATTCAGGCTCCAAAGTAACAGACCCATGAACCAGCCTCCCCATTTTGATATTTTGATCAAAAGCTTCCAGGCCCAGTAAGTCCGCCTCACAAGGAGGCCACAGAAAAACATGATGGTATTAAACCAAATCATATTCATGCTTCCCTTCTCCGGTAAGGTTACCCACTGGCCTCAAGTCCTTGCTTGGCACTCCTTGGTCCACACACGGGTCGGCCCTGCTTCCACAGCTCCTGCTTTGGCTTTGGCTTTATCTTCAGCTTCGGCTGTAGCTGTCTCTTGGCTCGCCTCTCCTAGCAGGCTCCAACTCTGACCCAGCGATTTAGTGCCGGGAGCTCACCTTCTTGGGCGCCTCCTCTCCTCCTCCTTCGGTCCCAGGTCTATGAAAGGCTGCTAGATCCAAGGCACCAGCGGGGGAAGTTTTCACCTTCACTTTGTTCCAAGACCTAGCTCCACTTCGTGGCTGCCGCGGTGGCGACGGTGCTGAGATGCCCTCCTCCCAGCTGAGCCCCTGGTGTCATCAAGTGCCTCCTGAATGACCAGAGCCCATTGGTTCCCAAGTTGGCCCCTCCCCTTAGGACCCTGGGAGGCTCACATCCACATAGACTAGGTCAACACCCAACAGGGCATGGCTCTGGAGTTAACACCTCCCCTTAGCCAGCCCCACCTTGGGCCCCACCTCAGTCATCAATCCACACCCACATAGGTTTTACACCTAATAGGGCTTTGGGCCTGGGGCTTAGCACTTAGCAAGATTCAGTGAAATAGCTGAATCACTCAAAGCAAATAAAAGCCAAACTCCTCAAGGGCACCTGTTGAACTAAGTGCTAAGGAGCCCATTTTGCTTACCAACACAGAGCCACTAACCACTATTGTCTTCTTCCTCAAACTCTATATCAGTAAGGCAAGATTCATGACCTCAAGAATGACCATGAACATATTTGAATGGTTCAGAATTGCAAAGTATGAAAAACTCCCTATGTAGAAAGCAAGGGAAGGATAACATTTATTTAGACTCCAGAAGATCAAATCCAAGAACCAATACCCCCAATTCAATATAGTGGCAATTATATTCCAAAACCAGTAAGCCCACCTCAATGTAGTGACAAGGAAATTATAACACAGTATTATAGCAAGGATCCAAGTCATCCTATAACATTTCCCGCTGCTAGGGCCTTCCTGGAAGCAATCACCCATGAAGCTTGACTCTCTGCAGCTCTGTCAACTCCGAGTTACTGCTCCTTTTCCTTGGGCTGAATTCTGATTCTTGTGGCTCTCTGCAGATTCTGCTCTTTGATCTCTGCAACTCTCTTGTTATGCATTTTCTGCTCTGCAGTCTCTCTCGATGCTGACTCCCCCTCAGTGTCTGATGCCTCAATGTCTTCCAGATGTCTGCTTCTAAATTCTGCTCTTCTCAGTTCCACTGCTTTCAGTTCTGGACTCTCTTTATGTATAGTCCTAGCCAGCATCTTATTGGCTAGGACTCAGGTCTCTGGCTGAATTCATGATTGACTAGAACATACCATTGGCTCTGGTCTTAGCAACTCCCCTTAGCGTCCTGAGGGTTTCACACACACACACACACACACACACACACACATCAGCATAGCACCTGGTAAGTAGGGGTAAGTAAGATATAATCAAGCTTTCACACCTAGACCCACCTGAGGCTTATTGAATGAGTGGGGAAGATCTTTGATCACATAAATACTACAAACTCTTATAGGATAACCTCTTTCAATGTTACCTGTAGACCTACTTCATCAATATTTATTAAGTACCTACTATGTGTCATGCCCTGTGCTAGGTGCTATGAATACAAATACAAAAAAGACAATAATCCCTACTAGTGATGAGCTTATGCTCCAATGGAGAAAGCAACAAGTACCTATATAAGAATATGTATTATATTAATGAGAATAAAGGCAATAAATACATGAGAAGGCTGCAATTGTTAGTTGAAATCAGTAAAGACTTTGGGTAGAAGGTGCTGCATCTTCAAGGAAGGTATTCTAGGAGATGCAGGTGAGGATGGAGGGTTACACCAGGCATGGAGGACAATTAGTATGAAGTTCTTCAAACGAAAGAAGCTCCTAGTCCAGCTCTTCTCTGTACAAGAAGAAGATTATCTATTTTAGCTCCAAGTTTTCAGGTATCCTTAGCTTGCTCCATTCATTCTCCCAATCCTCTGACATGGGTCAGGATTCTTTTCCGTGTCTTTGCTTCCTTTTTCTCTATTCTGCTTTTACCTCAAAGCCTTGATAGAGGCGTTTATTTTCCTTTTGGCTTTGGTGAAATTCTAGGAAGAAGATGAGTTTTGCCCATATCATAGATTCCTGAGGAGCTGCCTTTCAGAATATTTGAATGAGGCTGGAGCTATAAAGAGTAGAGCAGATGTTAATATTTGCACTTGCTTCTCAGTCAGCTCTTCCACCTTGGTCTTGGAGGCCATGATTAGCTTTATCTTAAGTGCCTTCCTTCAGCCCTCCTGAACCCTTTGTTCCATTTCCCTGTAAAATAGCTGTCTTGGTCCTTTCCCCATAGCCCTTTCTCCTAGGTTCAACTCAAAGAACCTTTACTGAAAAGACTTCAGTGACAGCTGGGATCTATTCTTTGTACTTACTATTCAGTAGGGTTGAGGTCTATCAGATGAGACCTGACATGCAAGTAGAGAGAGATCCAAGAAATGTTTATCTAACACATTGCTATCTCAACTTTTAGCATGGGGTCTAGCTCCCCAACTTAATATACAGCTCCACCTCCTCTTGGAGTTAACTTTCCTTCTAAATCTTCCCATACTCTTGCCTTTCCACCTGTCCTATTGGCTCTTGCCCAACTGAGATGTCAATGACTATAGTTTATGCAAAAACAGCATGCTGTTAGGCACTGACAACTCATGTATTCCTAGGGTCTTCTACCCCACAGACAGAGCCCCAACACAAGGGCAGTAGGCAATAAGTTGTCCTCATGGGCCCCAACACACTATTGGAATTATTATGGCACTATGATCCATAAGGCTTCCTCCCACCCCCACAACTCTAGGATACCACAAGGGATCCACGATGACTACACAACTCAATAGAGACACATTTCTGGATGCCTAATGACTCATTCTGCCTGACACAAGCAGAAATCACCTGCAGAACATCCTTTAAAGAAGATTTACCCATATCTGAACAGATTTTAGATGTTACAGATTTCTCCACTTCCTTTGCTATAGCATAATAGACCCATCCTAAAGATATAAAAATGGATTTGAGCTATTTCCTCTTCGTGGATATAAAATTGTCAGTATCATTCATTGTACCTGAAGAGATTCTATAGTAACTGGCCTAGTCACCAACCTCATAAAGGGCAACCATGAAAGGAGTTCCTTACCTGTTTTTGTGTGTTTTGGACTGCATCTAGAACCTATCAAGCCCCTGAAAAATGAGGCAGGAAACTCACTGGAACTTTCTTCCAAGATGCTTGTGGAAGAAAAAAAATTTCCTCTACAATAAGAACTTCATTCAGTTCAATGGAGGGCCACTTTCTTAAAATAGGTGTCTGTCATAGTGTTTTGGAGAAATCGTGGCATAAGATGAGGCTTTTCTTCATCATTGCATAGAGAGGGGTTTGTCCTCCCACTGGAGGATTTAGGTGACTTTAACCCTTGAATCATTTGTAGGACTAATCTGTTGTGATCTACATTGCCTGTGATGAAACTACTGGGATTACTATGTTAGAAAAACTTATGGAAAGATGTGTCTTGGAACATGTTTACACAGAATGTGGAAACTATGTAGAGAAGGCTTTTGGAGTCCAATTGTTGTCAAAGATCCATGTTTTGGTCAGTTTCTTTACCTCCTGATTAAAAGGGGCCTCTGACAAATGGAAGTGCAAACATTAGACTAATCATAAAGCATATTTCTAGAATTCTGGTTTAGGCCAACCTTCAGCTAGGTGGAACAGTGGATGGAGCAAAAGATTTGAAGCCAGGAAGACATGAGTTTGAACCATGAGTCACACAGGGCAAGTCACTTGACCTCTCCAATGTTTATTAAGTGCCTGCTACAAGACTCTGTTCTAAGTACTACAGATAAAAAGAAAGGCAAAAAATAGCCCTTGCCCTAAGGAGGAGCTGTATTAGCAAGACAATAAACACAACGTGGGCAATAATTGTGAATATGTCTATGTAATTCTGCATCTTAAAATATGAGAGACTCTGCATATATTAGGTAGATGAAGGAAAACATTTATTTAGACACCAGAGGAGCAGATCCCATAACCAATAAGTCTAGCCCATCCAAGCAGCATGGAACTCCCAAAACCAGTTTATCATAACAGCAAGGAACTTAAAACACTATCACAGCATGGAGCCTCACCATCCCATAACCTTCTGCCCTACTGCTAGGACTTTCCCACAAACAAATTCTCTTCTTTCCCTCAGCTCTAACTGCTCTCTCTGAGCATTTCCCATGACACACTTTCCTTTCCCTCTCAGCAAGCTCCTCCCACCATATGTGACTTAGACTTCCTGTGATGTAAACAGGTCACATGACCTATTAATGGGTGGGAAAAATCTTCAAATCTAAGTTGTCATTACAGAAGCTTACAATCTAATGGCAGAAGAGGAGCAACAAACATAAAAATATGTACAAACAAGCTATATACAAGATAAATAGGAAACAATCAGCAGAGGGAAGACTCTCAAATTAAGTGGACTTTACAAAGGCTTCCTGGGAAAGATGGAATTTTAGCTGTAACTTGAAAGAAGGCAGGGAGGTCAATAGGCAGAGTTGAGGAGGGAGAGCTTTCCTGGCATGGGGAACAACTATTAAAAAATGGCCAGAGCTGAGAGATGGAGTGTGTTTGTGGAACAGCAAGGAGGCCAGTGTTTCTGGAGTGAATTGTATATGGTGGAAAGTAAGATATAAAAAGACTAGAAAGGTGGAAAAGAGGCAGCTAGGTTTTGAAGGACTTTGAACATCAGAGGATTTTTTATATGATCCTGATGTAGTGATAGGGAGTCACTAGAATTTGAGTAGGAGGGCAACATGGTCAGACCTAGACTTTAGGAAAACTCACTTTAGTGGCTAAATGGAGAATAGTTTGGAGTGGAAAAAGGCTTGAAGAAGGTGGACTTACCAGAAGGCCAATGCAATATCCCAAGCATGAGATAAGGGCTGGCCTTAGGGCAGTAGCAGTGTCAGAGGAAAAGGGATGTCACAATGGTTAAATCAACAGGCTTTGGCAATACATTTGGATATGGGAAGGTGAAGTGGGAGAAAGAGAGACAGGTAAGAAGATACTGAAGAGTGGAGAATGTCACCCAGATTGTGTGCCTGGGCAATGTGGAGAATGATGATGCCCTGGATGGGTAATAGGGAAAATTTAAAATGGAGAAAGGTTTGAAGGAAAAGAAAATGAGCTCAGTTTTGGATATGTCCAATTCAAGATATCTTAAAGGCAGTTGGAAATGCAAGATTGGAGATCAGCCAAGAAATTAGGGCAGGGCATGTAGATTTGAGCATCAGTATAGATAATTAAATCCAGAGGAACTGATAAGATCACTGAGTGAAGTAGTATAGCCCAGGGTAGAGCTTGTGGGACACCCATGATTAGAGGGTGAGATCTGGATGAAGATCCAGCAAAAGAGAAGAAGTAGTTAGGTAGGAAGAGAACCAGAAGAGAGTGATGTTCCCCACCGCACACACCCCCCAAAATAGAGAAAAGAGCAAGGAGATGGTAATCAATGTCAAAGTCTGCAGAGATTAAAAAGTTAGATCGAGAAAAGTTCATTGGATTTGGTAATTAGGAGATCAGTGGTAATTTAGAGAGAGCTGCCTCAGTTAAAATGACAAAGTCAGAAACCAGATTGTAAAAAGTTAAGAGGAGAGTGAGATGAGAGAAATTGGAGGCACCTGTTGTAGAAGGCCTTCTCAAGGAATTTAGTCACAAAGGATAGAAGAGACATAGGATGATCATTGGCAGGGATGGAAGGATCAAGTGGGGACTTTCTGAGGCTGGGGGAGAGAGGGATATGTTTGTCAACTGGCTTCTTCCCTGCTGTCTGCAGAGATTGAAGATAAGTGACAGAAAGGAGATGACAGAGGGAACAGTCTGTTGGAGGAGATGGAATGGAATGAGATTGCTTTTGCAAGGAGGGGGACTTGCTATGGTAACTAGTGGTGCCACTTTACGTGAAAGAGGTTTGGAGGGGATAGTAGCAGAAGGCTTCCAAGTGATATTGAGGGACAGAAGAAGGAACTTACTGCAAATAGCCTTATTTTTTTTCTGTGAAATGAAGCAAGACTCAACTGAGAGGGAGGAAAGAGAAGGAACTATGAAAATTTTGAGGAGGGATGTAAATGCTTAGAAGAGCCACTGTGGAACGTGGGGAAAATTGGTTGGAAGAGAAGTATGGTATCACCTAACAGTAGTGAGGACCTACTTGAAGTTGTGAGACAAATTTGTATTGGAAGACTTGTGTGTTTTTTCTCCACCTTTGTTCAACAGTATGTGTGTAGGAGCAAAGGCAGTGAGAATGATCCAAGGCCGGGGATTACCAGAGCAAAATCTGTGATTTGACAAGTGGTCCTGGGACTCAGTTAACAAAATTTGCCTCTACCCTGTCCTTTTCCAAGGGGTCAGAATACAGGGAAAAGAGGAAAGAGAGGCTAGCAAAGGGGAAGTGGCCTGGGAGAAAACTGTGATGGGTCAAGGTGTTAGAAAAAGATAAAGTTTGTCTTCCACAGAAAGAAATGTCTGGCAGTCATAAGAAACAATTCTCAGAAGTTGAACTTTAGTAAAAAGTAGGGCAAAGGGTAAGCTAGACCTGAAATGCCCATGTTTAATAGCTTCATGCATAGTAACTGACACCCCACATAAAATTAGAATCTCATTATCTGCACATGTATTGAATGACTGGGAGGGAGATCATGTCAAGGAGAATACATAATGGCATTACACAGGAGATTGCAACCTGGAAGAGCTGGGACTAATCTGAGCTCTGAAGGGATAGACCAGAAATGATTAACCTTATAAAAGCTTGCTCTGCTTCTGTATCTCCACTTCTGTGCATTCCAGCATGGGTGGCCTGTCTCTCGAGAGTCAAAATAAATCCTTCACTCACTCCTGTATAAAAATTTTATTTATGGTCATTTCCAACAATGTGATGCATTGGCTGGGAACCAAGGTCAATCTGGGAGCAACATGGAGGAGAATCCGGGGAGGAGTACTGCTTGCCTTCAGTGCTTTCTAACTTCTCCCGCAACTGCCTCTGCATCAGGCAAGGATTCTGGAGACCCATTTGGAGGAAGAGTGAGTGAATGATTGCAGGACTAAATTAAATTGGTGATGACCAGGACTATGCAAGCGTGTGTGTGTGTGTATTGGGCACAGTAGGCAAGGTTGGTGGCTAAAGTACTACCTTGTTAGTTTGAAGATCTCTCCCCCTCTCCCCACTTTCACCAGGCCAGCCCAGGTATGGGCTGCTGGAGTGAGGTTATAGGGGGGGCCTTAGGCAAGGCCAGTCTGGTAAACAGATTCTCAGAGTATAAGACCTGAGGAATTTTGGGGGGCCTTAGGTGAGGCCCTAAGATGAGAAATAGGAGGTTTAAGGATAAGGTATCAAGGGGGGTAAGGAAGCACCCCCAGAAATTCCCCAAATCAGTGCAATGAGGAGGAATGTTAGCAAATTGGGGTAGTACCTGTCTACCCTGGGGGAAAAGACAAGAAAAAGCTGATTTCTGGAGGGTATTTCTGACAATCTTCTGTGAGCCTTTGGATTTCTGTATCTGTCTGTGTTTTCGTGTGTCTATGTGTGAATGAGTGAGAGAGTGTATAAATTGACACCCAGTAAAGATGTAAGCTGCCATCAAGGAGTGGCAGAAGTAGCAGCAGCAGCAGTTTGGGGAGCAGTTTCTCCGGTGCCCAAAGCAGGGCCCTGAGGAGATAACCCCTCCTTCCCCCTCCCTATCGCACTGGCACTCCTGAGGAGACTGGTCAGAGCAGTAGCCACAGAAAAAGGGAGTGGTCTCGGGGGGAGTAGGGGAACAGCACAGGCAATTCAGTTTTTTGTGTTGTCTGGTTCAAGTTAACCATTGTGAGGAAAAGTACTGACAAGCTACTCTCAGTGGAAGCTCACTTGTGGGAGGTTGAGATTGATTTATCTCAAAAATGGGAAGAAAACGGGGCATGTGAGAAAGCCTGAGAATTGTTAGAGATTGAGACCCAAATTCTCAGGGCTTGGGTGTTTATTATTCCCTCCGCTCAAGAGGTAGAGTTATCTGATGAGCCAGAGGAAGACTTTGGATGTATTGTAGTGAAGGCAAAAGGTGCATGGGAAAAGCACCTTTTGAATTTTCCTGCACTAAAGAAGCCTGGAGTACAGGAAAGGGTTACAACTCCTATAGAGATAAGAAAGGAACCAGAGAAGTTTCTTTTTGAACTCAAGAGCCAAGGCCATGGCCAGGGCAGTATAAGGGAAGGTGGATGAGCGAGAGAGAAAGAAATACTTTGTTGTTTAGTTTATACAATTGGTAAAGGCAGTGTCACATCAGAATTAGAAAGAAATAAGGTATAATCGATTTTAGTAGAGGTTTTGAAAATAAAAAGGCTTGGAAACTCTTGGAAAGTTGTTGGAAAACATTCTTTCTCTCTCCTGCATTCTAACTTTTGACCAAGTTGTTGAATATGGAAGAGAGAGAGAGAGATAAAGAAGAAAGGAGGAAGGGGGAATCTTTTACCCTCAGATCAAAGAGAAGCAGATTGAATTTGATTTAACCACTTCCTGCCTCACCTAAAAGAGAGGTTTTTGTGTAATAGGACACAACTGGAAAGAAAGTGAATTAATTCTGGTCATATTTAGAAATGTGAAAAGTGAAATGTGTCACTCCTAATTTAATGTTTAAGATAAATTAGAGTTTGTTTTACTATTTGGCACTAAGGTTTATGGGGGCAGGGGGAAGCAGGGAGAGATTCTATTAGAAAAGGAAGATTAGGAAACAAAAATCTAGAGCAGCAGGCCTGAAATGAAAGGCTTGAGAGTGGTGTTTCAGGGTCTGATTTATGGACAGTTGGGCATTAACTCCCCCTAGGTTCTAAAAAGTGCAGAGAAGTGGCCAAAATGGGGGCGAGCATGTTTTTTTTTTTAATTTGGAATGCAAAGGAAAGTGGAGGCAGTCCAAATTTGAATTTCTTTTAAATAGAAGGAATTATGTCCATCCACCTTTTGGGCCAGATTCATGGGAGGGTTCTATTAAGTCTAATATGGTTATTGGCTATGGTAAAGATATTGGTTATTGTGAGTTATGATTATTATTGTTTAATTATCAAATTCCCCTTCTTGGAGGTAAAGCTGGCTATACCTTGTCAGCATTGATTCAAATTCATCAGGCTTCCTTTTTACCTGGGCCAAAAGAAGTAGATAGAATATTGACCCAGCACATTTTAAAATTAACCTGATTATAATAGGTGATTCCAAACTGTTTGTAAAACTTTCCCAGGAAAATGTGAACATGAATAGGGAACTAAAATATTTAGGATATATATGAATTGGTGACTAATATTTCCTTTTAAAATGGCCAAGATTATTGGACTTAGAAATGTAAGTTTGTGTAATTTCAGAGTACATATTATTATTTGGCATTAAGAAATTTATTAACTGTATGGCCTCAAGAAAGTCCTATCTACCTTAGTTTCCTGTTCAGTGAGGTGATGAGGCTGGAATTCACTCTCAGGGATATTATAATTGTAAAAATACTTGGCACAATGATTGGCATGAAACAAATGCTATCTGAATATAAACTCTTCATTAAATATAATTGCTTCATAATCATTAACTTTGTGTGGACTTTCTTAGCTGTAAAGTTTATGTCAATGGTGATGAGATGAATTTGGAAACATATCCAACTAAATTAAGGTTACCAGATTGGTAATTAATCAGTTTTGGTTTAAAAAAGTTTAAATACATGGTAATTGTTTAAGGCATTATATTTCTAAAATTTTCCTTTGTTTAGTAAACAACTGTATCATCTATGTTGTCAGGTAATTTCTCTTATAATTTAAGCATTGTTAGGTTGAAAATTGTACTGTAAAAAGATGATGAAAAATGATGAATGGGTTAGGAAACTGTTAAGTCATTCTATTTGACCATATGTTTTGGGGGGGGTTTTGCCTCTTTATTTAATATATTTAGTTTTCAGCATTGATTGTCACAGGAGTTTGAATTACAAATTTTTTCCCCATTTCTACCCCCCCACTCCAAGATGGCATATATTCTGATTGCCCTGTTCTGCAGTCAGCCCTCCCATCCCCTTTTCCCTCCCTTTCTTCCCTAAGAAGTCCAGCAATTCAACATGGGCCACATGCGTATCATTATGTATAACCCTTTCACAATACTCATGTTGTGAAAGACTAACTATATTTTGCTTCTTCCTAACCTATCCCACTTTATTGAATTTTCTCCCTTGACCCTGTCCCTTTCCGAAAGTGTTTGTTTTTGATTACCTTCATCCCCATCTGCCCTCCCTTCTATCATCCCCCCCCCCTTTTTTTATCTTCCTCCTTCTTTCCTGTGGGGTAAGATACCCAATTGAGTATGTATGATATTCTCTCTTCAGGTCAAATCTGATGAGGGCAAGATTCACTCATTCCCCCTCACCTGCCTTTTCTTCTC
>CM053622.1:81205880-81252611 GCA_028646595.1 Phalanger gymnotis | reverse complement strand
TTGGTGGATTCTTTCAATTTCTGTTTTGCCCTGTGGCTCTAGAATATCAGGGCAGTTCCTCTTGGTAATTTCTTGAAAGATGATATCTAGGCTCTTTTTTTGATCATGGCTTTCAGGTAGTCCAATAATTTTTCAATTATCTCTCCTGGATCTATTTTCCAGGTCAGCGGTTTTTCCAATGACATATTTCACATTGTCTTCCATTTTTTCATTCCTTTGGTTCTGGTTGACAATATCTTGATTTCTCATCAGGTCACTAGCTTTCCACTTTCTCCAATCTAATTTTTAAGGTAGTATTTTCTTCAGTGGTCTTTTGGACCTCCTTTTCCATTTGGGTAATTCTGCCTTTTAAGGCATCCTTTTCCTCATTGGCTTTTTGGAGCTCTTTTGCCATTTGAGTTAGTCTATTTTTTAAGGTGTTGTTTTCTTCAGTATATTTTTCAGTATTTTTTGGGTCTCCTTTAGCAAGTCTTTGACTTGTTTTTCATGGTTTTCTCTCATCCTTCTCATTTCTCTTCTCAATTTTTCCTCTACTTCTCTAACTTGCTTTTCCAAATTCTTTTTGAGCTCTTCCATGGCCTGAGACCAGTTCATGTTTTTCTTGGAGGCTTTTGTTGTAGGCTCTATGACTTTGCTGCCTTCTGGCTGTATGTTTTGGTCTTCTTTGTCACCAAAGAAGGATTCCAGAGTCTGAGACTGAATCTGGGTGTGTTTTCACTGCTTGGTCATGTTCCCAGCCAACTCACTTGACCATTGAGTTTTTCGTCAGGATATGACTGCTTATAGACTAAAGAGTTCTATGTTCTAAGCCTAGGGAGATGCGCCAGCTCTGCCACACCAGCACTCCTCCTTCCCCAAGAACCCGAAACCAGGACTGAACTTAGATCTTCAACAGGCTCTTCCTGCTCTGATCTGCCACTTAATTCCTCCCACCAGGTGAGCCTGGGGCCAGAAGCAACTGCAGCTATAGTTCTGTAGCTGCCCCACGTCCGCTGCCCCTGGGGCTGTGGCTGAACTGCAAACTCTATCCCAGTCCCCAGCAGCTTTTCTCACTAACCTTCTCTGTTGTCTGTGGTGTTTGTAGGTTGAGAAGTCTGGTAACTGCTGCAGCTCACCAATTCAGGGCGCTAGGGCACACTCCGCCCAGCTCCCAGTCTTGTTGGTCTGTGCCGCCCACACTGGGCTCTTCTCGCTCCCCTCAGCTCCCAGCTCTGTGCAGGATAGACCTTACCCAGAGACCTTCCAGGCTGTCCTGGGCTAGAGCCCTGCTTCCTTCTGCCACTTTGTGGGTTCTGCAATTCTAGAATTGGTTCAGAGCCATTTTTATAGGTTTTTGGAGGGACTTGGTGGGGAGCTCACGCTAGTCCCTGCTTTCCAGCTGCCATCTTGGCTCCACCCCTGACCATATGTTTTAAAGAACTGTAATTTAAGAAATCATAAACTAAGTTTGGTCTTTACTTAAAGGGAAGTTTCAGTTAAGATTTTTTTGCTCTCATTTATGAAATTTGTGTTTCCTAAGCTATTGGAGTTATTACTTAAATTGAGTGTTTACAAAAATATGTTTGTGAAAGGAAACTTGGTAATTATGTGAAGAAAAGCCCTTGTGAAATCTTCTTTTATAAGTTTTTTGTCCATTACGTGGAAGAGATTTCATGGAAGAGAATTGTGCGGTAGCTGGGAATTAATAATAGCATAAATTGTAAGTTGTTTTTAAGAGAGAGAAATACTTCTATGAAGTAATGTTCAATGTGTGACCTACCTTTGAGGAAAGTGTGTGTGTGTGTTTGTGTAGTTGCTAAATAAACCTGTGAAGTGTCTTATATGCAAGAAAATGAACAAAAGGGTATTAAGAGAGTGTGGGTCTAATGGCAGGAAGGCTAGGTGACACTGATATTTGAAAAGTTATGCTTATATAAAGTAAAGTAGTTTTAGAGGTTTTTATGGGGATTGATGACTAGGAGACACAGGATTAGAAAGACAAGGAAAATTTTATGACCCAGTATGGGGGAAGCAATCTCATCATTCCCTTCCCCCACTCCTTCCTCCTTAATCAAGAAGGTATGTTAGAACACATCAGCAGACTTGGGAAAAGGAAGTAGGGGTAAAAGCCACAGGTAGAAAAGTCTGACTGTCAGCATCTATACCTAAGATATGATCTGGAAAGGCATTTGATGTCACCTGAAGTTTAATGTTGGTATTATACTTAGGAGCAACTTAGTTATACTGTTGATTGTTGTTTTTATGCTAGAACCTAAAATTGTTAACTGATTACTGTGTACGGAAAGGAGGGGATTGGGTGAAAGCCTTATCCAGATTGGTTCTGCCCATTTAGAACAGTCCTCCTGTATGTATGAGGGTCAGCAGGCAGAAACAGCAGTATTAGCCCCTCCCTGGGGTCTGTGTCGATTGTCCTTATTCTGTAAACTTGCCAAGGCCCCTGGAAACCATCTGTGTGGGCAAGGTCATCAGCCCTGGGGGGAAAAGAACTTGTTTTTAATTAAGAAGTTCCTAACCAATAAACCTGACTTGTCGAGAAGTTGCAAACTTATGTACAATAGATAGAAAGGATTTCTAACGAGCAGCTTTTACACCAAGACAAGTTTAAATTTGAGGATGTTAAATAGAGTCTCTTGTGTGTGTGAGTCCTAGTAAATCTTTATTGCTTCTTGCAACTCAATGAGAGTAAAAATAGTTCCATCTGACTCTAAGCTGTGATTAGTGAAACTTGCTGTTTAAGGTGAAAAGGCACTTGGGACCATAATTAATTTTGTTTTGAGTTTGAATTTAGGTACAGTTGTCTCCAATAAATCAGAATCTAAGAGAAATGCCACAAGTTACTCAGCAAGTATGTGATCCTATACTGTTAACAGATGGAAGTCTGCATTTGGGAAAAAGCCAAGGGGACAATCTTAGCCTCAATCTAAGATGGGATCCTCCTGACTCAGTTTCCCCATTGTGTTCCTTTGAAGAGGAATGTTTCCCATCTGATAATTCCTGAGTCTAGCTATGAAGTATAACTGATATTGCATGGTTAGAGAATCACGAATCTTATCTGAATTCAAACAGAGTGGAGGATATTTTATCCCATCATATTTAATATGTCACATGTCCCTGCCTTTTTCTTCCTTCAATAGCAAATCTCTATAATCAGTGAAAGTGGTCAGTAAAAAGGTATGAGCACATTGTAAGCATGTGAGATCTTGCCATTTTGACACAAATGGGTAGTCATCCCATATTAGTTATTGATAAATTAATACTCCTGCATAATCATGTGAAAGATAGAACCTCTGGAGTAAGAACATTCTTTCTAAACATCATGAGAATAATTAGATGAAGGGAAACAGAAGGGCACAAGCACAATGTTCAATTATTGTCCCATAGACTAAAGCTAGGATTACACTAAAGTTACTGAATTAAATGTGTATCTGGATGGAATAAAGTCCTTATATGTTTCAAAGTGATATAAGAGCAACTGGGTATTAATAGAATTGACTGAATTAATTACTAGAAATAAATTAGAGACATCTTCAGTTTGGGGGAAAGAATTTTACTATGAGCTTCTTAGAGAGAGGTACCTCATAAGAAACTTTTGCATTGATAGAAAAGTTAAATGCTGCTGTTTTGATCTGAATTTATTCCATGACCTGAAACATAAGTTAAAGTTAATGGTTGGAGGAGGAATTGACATGAATTTAGGGAAATATAGTTCCCTTGCTTTAATTATGTCCCCAATCTCTTAGTGGCAAACTTTTATTATCAAAAAGTTTTGTAAGCATAATGACAAATCTATTGAATGATTGATTCTGGAATATCTTAGGTTATCATAAGATTGAGCTATCAAGCTTAGGACTTTAGCCCAAACACCAACTTGCTAAAGACTTGATATCTGTTACTAGTATATGTATGTATTCCTGTATAAGTTAGGGTCCTTTATTTGTAAAAATATGGAGATAGGTCCAGGGCTTGTGAGAATATTATTCTGTTACTTAATTAACGTCATACTTGTCTCAGCTTTGTTACAATTAATGTTAAAAGAAGAATGGCATGTGGGTTATTTTGTAAATGCCTTCAAAGACATATTGTGCTAAAAATTGATTGCTTAAATGTATTTCTGTAAGTATTGGAGTCTGTTATTAATTCCTTAGTGAAATCTCATCTTCCTCGTTGGGAGAGAATTAATAAGGAACTAGTGTAAAATATAAGAAACTGAGTTCTAACATGAGTTTCTTGAACATGACAATTTGTCAAGATTCCAATTTTGATTTTGTAAGAGTGATAAGCATATAAGGTTTAGGAGTAGTAATTTAAAATTTTGTCAAGATCATTTTTCAGGAGAGAGGTCATGAACAGCAAATTTCTACAAGAAGATGGCAAAAAAATGTTGAAGGTGACTGGAACAAGCACCAAGTACCAGGAGATTTCATCCCCACCAGACATCTGTATGAGGAGAGACCTCTGAATCATCAAGGGACAATTATCGTTATTGTTTTCCTTTGGATCTCTGTATCTGTATTTATAAAGGGGACTGCATCCTTTGAAATGTCAATGCATTAATCAACCTGTCCCCCTTCCATATTTATTTAAAAGGGAGACAGATGGAGAGAGAATTCATATGAGAGTGTAAGGGGTTATTAAAGATATGGAAACAAAATTTTAAAAAGTGAATGTTAAGATGGTGATCATAAGTGATGTGTAAATAGTGATGAGGAATGTGTAATGATGTTGACTAAATTTGAGCAAAAGGGAAATTGAGAGACTGGAGGCCAAATCTATACTAGAAAAGACAAAGAGGAATTATTAGAGATAAAGTTTGTCCTACACACAAAGAAATGTCTGGGAGTCACATGATTAGAAGGGAGGGCTGAGAAAAGAAGAAACAATTTTCAGAAGTAGAACCATAGTTAAAAGTAGGACAAAGGGTAAGCTAGACCTGAAATATGCAAGCTTAATAGCTTCATGCATAGTAACTGACACACCCCACATAAAATTCGAACCTCATCTGTACATGCATCACATGACTGGGAGGTACATTGTGTCAAGGAGCAATACATAATGGCAACATACAGGACACTGTAACCTGAAGAGCTGAGACCAATCCCAGCTCTGAAAGGATAGACCAGGAATGATTAATCTTATAAAATCTTGCTCTGCTTCTGCCCCTGTGCATTCCAGCATGGGTGGCCTGTCTCTTGAGAGTCAAAATAAAGCCTTCACTCACTCCTGTATAAAAATTTTATTTATGGACATTTACAACAAAGGCATTAGAGGTCGCGGCATTGATGAAAAGTAGGGTTTAGTGTAAAGGAAGACAGAGGGAATATTGGAAAGTGAACAAATTAAGGTTATATAAGGGGAATTAAAAATTCTTGAAGATGGATATATAGTGAATTTGGAGGTGATGACAAGAACAAAGGTATAACTATTTGTGTGTGATGGAGGTAGGGTGGAGTAGGTGATGAGAAATGAGTAGGCAGAGGAACTGAAGGGTTAGGGTGTTTGAAGGAGAGTCAATATACATGAAGTCCTTTAGGCAGGAGAAAAATTGATCCAAGTACTGTCCTTCCTTGAAGTAAGTCTGTGGACAACAGCTGCAAGTATTTTGAATGGGTGGTAGATGTGATTGCATGAACCTCAGAGAAGGAGAGGTTACTGAGTGATGGAGGTAGAGGTATAATGAGAAAGTAGCAATAAGGAAAAGGGGTATTCCAACTCCCCACCTCAACCCGTAAGCTGAAGGGAATGAGTAAAGGTGCATCCAGTACCAGAAACAGTATAAAAAATCAAATTACATCTTAAAGCAATATATTATTATCATCATCATCACCAAGTTTCAGAGAGAAGATTGAAGCCAAATAAATTTTATGGATGAGGAGAAAAAAATACTGTAGGCATTGTGGTCAGGAATTAGACATTTAATTTGGAATATGGCCAAGTTGAGACTTCTTTATTCTGCATCTTTTTCTTAAATTACTTTATATAACTTGGAGATTATTAGTTCCCAGGTGCTGAACAAATGTTTGGTTTTTTTGTGCCCATTGATGTGGAATGAAGAAGGAAATGAAATTCTCTCATCTATAGCCTGAAAGAGTCAGATTAACATGGGGAGTGCGGTTGGAAATTTGGGAAGTAGGTGCTGCATATGTCTCTACCAGCATGATTTGAAATTTGCTCAGACCTGGATGCTACAGTTCAGACCTGGAGAATAGGGATTGGGACAAGGCCTGTACTTTCATTGCTTTGGTAGGAAGATTTCTCTCATGTGAACCAGATTGGCATAGTGTCTGCAATTGGAATGTATCAGTAGAATGGCTTGAACCCAGTTCTTCTGGTTTCAAAGCTGGCTCTGTATCTTATACCGGGATGCTTTCATTATCCATGTCAGGGAGCTGTAATCCTAGTCTATACTACTAGGATACCTGACTTGGGCAGAGAGGGGTGGGGCATGATGTAGAAGGCCAGAGAGCACAGCCTGGTGTGAAAAAGAGATTGTTAGTCTGGGTGCCCTCTCCAAAATGGAGGTTCAGGAAGAAGTGCCCCACTTTCTAATTAGGAGGGACCCCCAATGGGCAATGATACTTCAGAGGTGTGAGCTAAAGTGATCTCAGGATAAGAGGTTCCTTAAGCATGATGGGGTAGTCCAGAGGACTACAACCTGTTGGGAAATGAGGAGATGGCTGGCCTTATCACCATCATTAAATGAAGATTTGGGGAGAAGCCTTTGGTGTGCTTGTTGTTGTGTGATTCAGTCATGTCTGATTCTTTGTGACCCCATGGACATAGTCTGTGGGGTTTTCTTGATATGTATATTGGAATGATTTGCCATTTCCCTCTCTGTGTCCCAATTTTATTGGTGAGGAACTGAGACAAGGGTTAAGTGACTTGTTCAGGGTCACATAGCTGTTAAGTGTCTGAGTTGGGGTTTGAACTCAAATCTCTAATCTTCCTGTCTATAGAACTTCATATTTTGGGAACTTCCCTTTGCTTCTGGGTTGACTTCCCCTATAGAACAACCTTAGGCTATGGGATCCTACCTATTCATTCTCTGAGCCATTTGAAGTCTGCTCTGTCCAAAATGTAGAATACGTATCAAAATTCAAGAAAGAAAGGAATATTGAGCATTATCAAAAACAAGAATATTGACTTCACATGTCTGGGTGCCCTCCTATTAGCCTTTCTGAAAAGTCCAGCCTTTTATAAAGAGCAATTATCAACGAAAGAATTGTACTAGGACTCAAGACATTCTCATTCTGATGAGACATAACTATTCTAGAATTCTGGATTCTTTGTAACTTGTTCCTCCAGTCTAAACTTATTAAGGGACTCCAAGTGAGGGTCACTACCAACCCAAGAGGATTATCTCTCCAGCTGTCTAACTTCCATCAGCTGGCTCGTTGCCAGAGCAACAGGTGTCAGTGCAGATTATTTGAAGGCCAGACTAAACCCCACCAATTGACTAGGCAATGAGCTCCCAGGCCTTTTTTATCATAAAATAAAATAGAACTAAAGTAAAATTGGCCATGCCCAGCCTGTCACCTTTATAGACTCTACCACTACCCCTGGCTGCTCATTCCTACCAGACCAGATATCAGCTGCTTTGTAATCTCTCTCATACACACAGTAAACTTGATTAATTGCCAACTTGAACAAGATAACACAAATCCCAGCATCAGTACCACCTACTCTCCAAGGTGGTAGCCATGGCTGCCTTGATGCCTATTCCCAAGAAACTCCCAATTAGAACATCACTCAGATATTAAATATTTCTTCTCTTCACTCTTTTCTCCCACACTTGTTTGTGACATCCAGAGCTCTGAGAAGGTTGGACAGGACTTCTAGAAGAGGTGATTGGAGGAGCATGGATTGAGACCTAGTTTTGATCTTAGTCATCAAACCATCCTGCCCCAGGTTGACTTTGTGGAAAAAGTGTGTGTGTGTGTGTGTGTGTGTGTGTGTGTGAATACAAGCAGATAAAGCTGAAAGGCCCATATTTTTCCAGTAGCCACTTCCTCAGATAATGAGTTCTAGTCTTCATTCAGTGAATAGATGCCTCATTCAAGGCTTCCTACAATGGGGGAGATATTGCCTTCTAGCCTATTGGCCTAGAACAAGAACTCTCATCAGTTTCTTCATGTAAATGAAAATCTAGGGTCTGATAGTCAAGGGCTGAATAATTGAAAAAAAAGACAATGAGGGAGAGAACCTCCTTCATGGATGGATATTATGTTGCTCTTGTAACTTACTGTTGAATGTTGGATAGGCAGGCTAAAAATTCTTGCCAAAGGCTGTTGTGTATTAAAAATTAAAAATAGAAATCATTGAGAATGACAAAGTTGACCATGGAATTTGAATTTCTTATTCTCAACATTTGTGTTTGACCTAATTAGTAAACCACTTCACACACAAGGATTGATTAAATGATGATATAGTAAGTGATGGGAGAGGGAGGAAATACATAGGTTCAGGCCAGATGTAACTCTCAACCTTCCTGCGGGGGTAGGTACTTTGAGCCCAAAAAGGAAATAAATGCAAGAGTGACTCTACATCTTTAGGTCTGCAACACTATTCCATTAAGCTATACAAAACTGAATTTACTCTTGACTACAGTCTCTTTGTAAGATGAGACAAGTCTCAGTCTAGTCTAGTCTTGATCATGTCTGTCATAAACCCTGGTGGTGACAGTGATGCTCAGTAATGCACAGAAAAGAATCTCAGAAATGGCTCCTGTAGCCTCATGTTTGAGGCTACAAATGCCCTAAGAATGGGCAGTAAGGAAGGTGATCTAGAGATCCTAGTGTAAGAAGTTGGATTGGGTTTCATGACCAATTGTATGGTGCATGCTTCTAAATGCATTGCTCTAAGGGTAATGGATACCAGAGTTGCTGTTCTGTTGGGCTCACTCCACCTCAAGCATTTAAACTTTCCAAATAAAGTAATAATTATAGCGTATGTAGACAGTTTATCCCTTTCCCCTTCAAATCAATTTATATTCCCCTATTTTTTATAATATACTTAAGTACTGCACAATCTTTGCAAGATAATTCTCATAGGATACACCATGGCACACTAATATTTTGCAAACTTTCCTAGGTTTTCTATAAAATTTTGAATGCCATGTAATTGAGGAGGGTGGTAGAGAGGATTTACAAAACACTAATATAAATTTTTCTTACACAGAAGCCATTGCATAGTGTATCAATATTTATTAAGGACTTACTATGTACCAGGCAATTTGCCAGGATGTAGGGGTGTGTGTGTAGGTATTCACAAAATAAAAACTTCCATATTGCATGTATACAATAACTTCAGAACATGTCCAGCTTTGAACTAAACAAAAATGGCTGTTGTTTATTGAAGGGAAATATTGTATGCATGTGTTTCCCTGACTCCTGTTAATTGTGCCTTAAATGTTCAGTGTACCATGATTCCTTACTACCAATAATACTGTATTGTGTGTTAAAAGTTTGCTGCTCCGGATCATCCCATTGCCAGTCATCTTCCCCATCTGTACCTCCCTCAGTTGCTCTGCCTCTCTAAGGCCCACAGGAGAGGCATGTTGTCCCTTCAAATACACTTTATCTCTTACTTTCCCTGAAATCATTTTGATTCTCTACATCTCCCCTCATATGGCATCACAAGTCAAAGCATGAAAGACATGCAATCAGCCTTAGACATAAAGAACTCAAGCCTTGGTGGCCCTTATGTTCTTGGGTCATGTTTAAGCCATCCTTTTTCTCTTCTTTCCCTATAGAAACTTCTTCCTCATCAGACTGACACAGGCCTACAACTGTACCCAGTGGCTTCCTTTTCATTATTGAAAGGATGCCTGTCTCTTTTGGGTCACCATTTGTAAAATTTCATGGCTTAGTTTCTTGTATCCTTTATCAACAATGTTCCTATCTTTTCTAAATATTTTTAGAATGTGGGATCCTTAATTTACAAAAATAGATTTTTCTATAAATACTTTATGGTCACCAAAGAATTCAATGAAGAATAGTACTCAGAATCTCACTTAGCTCCCCTCCTTCCTAAACTGTATATACTCTTAGGCAATGACCAATTGTCAGAGACTATCATATCTGCTACTTGAAAATATCTTAAGATCTAGGCACGCTGTCCAGCATTCCTCCTTGTATAACAAGAAAGTGGTCATCATTTTAGGTTTCATACTTTCTCATCAAAGAGCTCTTTGGTTAAGAATACAAGAGTAGTAGGATTTCTTGTTGCTTCAACCATTTATGGTGATGACTATAATTTTTACTTCTAATGTCCAGATTTCACTGAACCTCTTTACCAAAGGCATTTTTCCCTGGTTGATATTGATCAATAAATGACCCCTTTCTGGGACTGAAGCATTCAACCAGATCCAAATCTACCCAACTATGCTGTGCTCTAGTCTCTTTCTTGTGCGTTCATTCTATAACATTGTTTTGATTTGTTGGGACGGTAGACATAACACCCTTGCTCCCAAGAGAAGATTCCAATTTTTTATTAATAAAAATTAAGGTATTGGACTTGGACTTAGAGGATGAGGGAAAGGAACTTAGAGGTTATGTATGATCTCTGAGTTGTTTTATATTACTATAAGATCGAGTCTAATGAAACAGCAACTGTGTGTATATAAAACCTAGCCATGCACACCCTTTACCAGAGGTATAAGCAGCCAACAAGACTCTCCAGAAACCACCCACAAACTTGAGCCTCTATTTAGCCAATATGAGTTTGTCTTACAAATCCAATTATCTCAGAATCTTGTGAGAGTCAGGGAGGTATTGCCAAAGGCATGAGAGCTAGACAGAATGGTGGTCACTGTGGAGCAGCTAAAAGTTAAAATTCATAAGGTTAACTGTTGACATCTGTAAGAAACCAGGGATTTCCTTAGAGTCATAGGTCCTGAAGCTACTTCCATCCTCAATAACCTGAAGAAATCTGTTGCCTGGATCCAAATGACAACATACCTCCAATGAGATTAGGAATAGCTCAAGAACTCTTCCAGTTCACTAGGGTTCCATTGTATTCTTCAATTGGTTGGGTTTCTTACCCCCAGGGCCCGGAAGTGTCAACCTAGGGAAAGAGGACAATGTAGTCCAATACAGAAGGTAAACATCCAATTTCCAAGAAGGAAGTTCTTAGGTCCCCACAGATTCAGTCAATGATATTGATGTAGGTATATCATACAGTACCGTAGGGGTTAAGGAGAATGTTAAGGGTTGCTTTTTCAGTACTTTGTGAGGGCCCTCCTGGGGTGAGGAGGGGGCTCATTTTGTAGCTTATCCTGTAACTTGAGAGCATCCTAAAATCATTTTCTCCTTATTTTGAAATATCACAAAACTTCTATCTTGTACCATAAAATTACCAAAAATACCTTTTGTCTCCCTCATTCTGTCATAAAATTTCCTTCTTCCTTATCCTGTAGTTATCTTTGACCACTATAAAACCCTAAAACTACATCATTATCCTGAACATCTGCAGGCTGTATAACTTTCTGTCTATAAAAGCCTAGTTCTCCCAAATACCAGTACCTTAACTGTAGCCTTGTAGCTACAATACAGATCTAGGTGCTTTAATGTTAATGAAGCTTCTGATGGCTGAAAAAGAACATCTAACCATATCCTTTCATACCTGAACCACTGTCCTGAATCTGACCTCAACAATATAACATGGTCCAACATTACATGGACCCACCATAAACTAGAAAAGTCAAATTTTGAGATGGAAACCAGAATACATGCCCTACAAAGGCAGCAGCCTTCTTTTACTAATTTCTAATCCAACAGAAAGCTCCCATAAGAAGCCTGAGGAGGAATGAGTTACTAACCTGACCTTTACCAAATATAATCTCTTTCTTGGTGTCGCCTTGACGTCATTTCATTCCAACACACTCTATGGACAAAATGCATTTTAATTCAAAGTATATTCAATTGATCTTAATTTTCTATTCACCCAAACTCCTGACATGGGTCAGCATTCTTCAGATCCCTTCTCTACTCTGCTTTTACCTTGACATGCTTCTTTCATAATTTCCAAAGAAAACTTTATTGTCCTTTATAACTTGGAAAGAAGGCATATTCTTATTTTCCTTGATTGGCAAATTTCATGGAAGGAAAAACCAGTTTAAGCTTCTTTACAGCAGGCCATTGGCATCATCTTTCTGGTGATGGCAATTAACTGTTGCAGAGGCACATAAAACTGCCTTACCTATGGTTAGATAGAGAGAACAGCAATTTTATCACAACTATAATAGACTAATCATGGTAATTGCCTTAATCGTCAATATGTTACCTTGAAGTTCTGTCCAATACGCAGAGAGGAAGTCTCCAGAGTTTCTTAAAATTTGTCTGTTAAGAAGCAACTGAGGCAATTTTAGGATTTAGGCCTCCAAAGCAACTTCTGCCAGGGGAGAAGTCACACAAGCCTGGGAATTTGCCTATCTTTGAGCAAACAAACATTTATAAAGCACCTACAATATGCCAGGCACTCTGCTAAGTGCTGGGCATAATGAGAAAGGGAAAAACCATCTGTGTTGTCAAAGCTCTCATAAGGGAGATGAATGGAGCGGTTGCAGGGAGCTTAGAGGGCACAGCCTATGGATTGGAGCCAGCTTGGAAGGGGTTGCAAGCCCCACACACTCAAATGTGGTGGCTTCCACCACAGCCAGAAAGCAGTGGATTTCCAAAGTGGCCAGGGTGAAAAACGAAGCCCCTGCTCAAGTACAGATCACAGCAGAACAGCCTTTAAGGGTAGGTAAAGGAGATAGAGACGTCACATCACGAAAACTTAATGAATTCTGGTTGTTGATAACTAGAATCCATTCCTTCCTCCTCCATAATCCCTTCTCTTGGAAAAGTCATCAAAATAGAGGCTTTCCTAATAAGCTTAGATACTCGGGGCTTAAGAACTCATACTGCTTTAAGAAACTTCAGCTTCCTCTCCCCTCCCCAGGCAGATCTCTATCTGACCAACCGAAGGTGAGATTTTAGCTAAAATGTGAAGGATGGAAAGGGAGAGAACTTCAGGGATGGTGGGCTAATATGAAGTATCATACGTGAAGAACAACAGGGAGTCCATTGCTGCTAGATCGTACCTGAGTCAGATACTTCTATCTTCTTCTTAACAGTAACACAAGAGAACAGGCTCAAAGGAATGGAAGAATGGGGGGGGGGCGGGTAGAATTTCCTACAGAGCTGTAAGGTTGTAAGTACAACCTTACCAGGCAGAACCTATTTCTGAGCCGGCTACTTTGACCCTATATGCCTTCTTTTCAGAAGGATAGCCAAATGAGGCATAGCATGCAAAGAGATGCTAGTCTGAGAGCATAGAGAGAATACATTTGCCTCAATTTCTGCAGTTTCATAAATTGTCTGCTGACAATGACTGACAGTCTCTATTCAGTTAGAAGAGAGTGAGGCCATGGTTAGTGAGTTAAACCACAGAGAAAGTGAGCAAAGGGCTGGAATAGGGAATTGGAATAGTTCACTCTTTGGCCTGGTGCCTCAAGCAGTTTCCATGTGGCTTCCCTCCCCAGACTCTGTCAGGAAGCAATAGCTCTGCAATCTGGGACTGCTTTTCTGAGGCTTAAAGATACCCTAATACTTTCAGAGAAAAAATTAGGAGCCTGGATTTTGTGAATAGATTAAGAGCCAAATCTGGCTCTTGGATTGTTTTTTTGTGAACCTTAGAGGAAACTCTATTTAGCATTGTCAGGCTTCCCTGGGACATCTAACTTTTTCCTAACTTCCTATGGAGATTAGATTGTTAACCTTACCTTCCTTCTCAAGTGATGTTCTGAAGCGTAACATGAAAGCTTTCTTTTATTGTCAAAGGATCCCAACTCTTCCCCCCCACAATGTGCATGGAGGGGAAAACCCTCCTCTTCCCCTAGAACATTAGACAAAAACCACTTATGGGTTAGAATTACTCAGCTTGGGTTTCTGTGAGTTTTGAAGATTCTTGGAGGTAAGTCATGACATTCCACAAAAAAATCTTCCTCTCAACTAGAGTTTAGGAGTACTTGTTAAATAAAAGTAGATGGACTCTGAGCTACAAGTTCAAGGTCAAGTATGTGCTCTCCTGATCAGACTTTTAACAATAATCTGATTAGGAAAAACATGCCCCCCACCCTAGGTTTCTAGCTTTAAATCTTATAAACATTCAAATTTTACCTGGTGCATGGCTCTACTGATGGAGTACATAACCCAAATATCAAAATTGGAGTGATCCGCCCCTATCCATGTATAGATGGAGGGTCTAGGCAGACAATGACAATCCAGTGTGTGATAGCAGTTCCTTTTGTGTAGTGAGTCATTCACATAACCTTAACCGCTTGCAACAGAGGCAATAATTTGCATTTTTCATTGTACTTCATGGTTTAGGGTACCCTAGTGGTAGGCACAGTTAGACTGAAAACCTCTATGATCTTAAGTAAGAATCCAAGTGGTTACCTAGTCTTTGCTTGAAGACTTGCAGTGAGATAATCTGTCAACTCCTGGAGTCAGTATATTTCGCTTTTGAATTATGCTAATTGTGTGACTTTTTCCGTATATCAAGCTCCATTCTTTCTCCTTGAATCTTCTACACAATTTTACTCTTTATGATAAAAAAACAAACCTACCCATTCTGCCATGTGCAGCCATTCAAATTATTGAAGTGTTTCCATGTTGTTGGAAGTCTTTGATTTAGACTAAAATACATTTCAAGTAACTCTAAGCAGTTGTCAAATGCCATGATCTCAAGATTTACTGCATGAGTTGCTTTTCTCTGGGTACTTTCACCTTATCAACACCTTCCCTAAAATATGGAGACTAGAAATGAATACAGTGTTTCAGATGTGGTCTGACTAGGGTAGAATATATGCAACAGGACCTCTATAATCTGGGATGCTTTATGCTTCTTAATTTGACCCAGAATCTTATCTGAGTTCTTTACTAATATATCACACTGACTCTGATTGAACATGAACTCCACTAGAGCCTTTAGATCTTTCATAGAGATCCAACCTATAATTGGTTGATTTTTTTTAACCCACGTATAAGACTTTACATTTATACCTATGGAATTGATGTTAAATGAAACCCAATATTTACCCTGACACTTTCTTCCAGTCTTAATTATCCCTCTCATAATTGAGTAATTGGAAGATTTAAGAATTCTATGTCTTCCAGAGCATTGAAAAAATTTTAAACTTTATCAAGTATCAAGTATTTATTTGTTCTTCCCTTCTACCTCTTTCCCTAATGGAAAAAAAGAAATAAAACCCCCATAAAATATGTATAGTTGAGCAAAAACATCCCCCAACTATGTCTCAAAATTTTTCATTCTGTACCTTCTTCATGGGACCTCTGGAATTCACTGATTATTGCACTGATCAGAGTTGTTAAGATTTTCAAAATTGTTTTTACTATGTTATAGTATAAACCATGTTCTGGGTCTGTTCACTTCCTTCTGGGTCAGTATATAGAAATCTCCCCAGTTTTCTCTGAAACAATCTTTCATCATTTCTGACATTCATATGCCATGATTTGTTCAACCATTCCCCCAATTGATGGGAACTCCCTTTATTTCCAGTTTTTCTGATGGGAATCCAATTAAGAGTTATGCACATGTACACAAGCATACACATGCGCACATACACACTGACATATAGAAAGAGCAAATCTATTTTTAACATATAGAACATTTTCCTTTTTAATTGATTTCATTAGGATATCAACCTGATAGTGGCATTACTGAGTCAAAGGGTATGCCATTTATTGACTATGGGGACATAGTTCCAAATTACCTTCCAGAATGGCTAGACTACTTTTATTGGAGAGGAAAATGGTAAGTAGCACAGGGTCATTCACAAGTCCCTGGGCTATACCACTAGAGGACTTCCAAACTGTCATCAACCTTTTAATGACTGTTCTTTGGTTCTTCTGGGCAACTAGTTACATCTCATTATCTAGCTCACATTATTCTATCTTTCGTGGACAAACACACATGCACACACACACACACACACAAATGATAGACTTGGTCAAGTACCTTGCTGACATTTAAGTAAATAAGATCATATAGCTTTCCCTTGATCCAACAATACAGCAACCCTGGCAAAGAACATGACCTGTTTTCAAAGCAATGCTGATTCTTTGTCCAATAAGTGGTGGATGTTTAAAAAGAGAAGTGATGATTCAAGTCAAAAATCACAATTCATAGCAAAGGAAGCTTGATTAATAGCAAAATTTTCATTCTCTTGTGTCTGTGGAGAATGGGAAAGGTACTGCAGGACCCTAGGAGGGCAAGTACTCCTATTTTCCAAATATTTCAAAAATCACTCATAATGGTTCAAAAATACTATCTGCCAGTACTTTTGGTACCCTAAAAGATCACCTGGGCCAGCTGACTAAAATATTTTACTTTGGGTATCAGCTCCCTGTGGGGCCATTTTTTTTCTAACTTTCCAGTTGAAGATTAATTTCTTTGGCAGAGAAAACAAAAGCAAAATGAAGCTTCTGCAGCTCTGCCTTCTCTCTACTATTTACCTTCTTCACAAGATGCAATGGCAAGTGGAGGGGAAGACTGAGTATCGCTTTGTGTCAAACAAGTGAAAGATGAAAAATATGGGAATTACTCTTAGTGGTGGTAAAGTTCAGCAGCTACCTTACAGAGGCAAATACTCTCAGTTCACAAAGCACATTGTATAGCACTTGTGACTAGGGTTAAGGTCAAGGTGAAGAGAGGATATCTTTTGTTTTGGATCATTTGTTGACATTCTGAGTTCTTCCAATATGAACAAGAAGAGTCTAGTATATAATTCTCACTGTTCTGTTCCACAGACTGGGAAAATTTGGTTGGTTTTCTTGTTCTAGAACCTGAAATATCTAGCCTAGGGAGTAACATTAGTGGTCACCCAGTTCTATTTCATCTGGTCAAATAATGTCTCTTTCCCATGTCCCTGAGAGTGAATTAGTCACCAAACTCAAGAGGATGTGCATCACAAAACTCCAAAAATATCTTCCAGAGTCACCATAAAACATGCAGGGAGAGAAAAAAAATCTTTGTTTCTCCAACACCAAATGTTCAGGTCAACAATAGTAGAAGAGATAAAAATACTGGCATATAAAATGAGTTGTTTTTTCTTCCTTAAATCACTATAGAAAGGATGCCTATAGAAGGATGCAGGTGTTTTTAACTATTCAATTATTTGTAGGATTTGTCCAGCCCTGTGCAACTGTTTTTTGTAATTTATATTGGAAAGACTTCTGTGCTTTCAATGGAAAAATCATGAGGAAAGATTAAGGCCTTAGAATGACAGGAATGAAACCTATATAAAAGGAGTAGCTGTGGGAAAGACTTTTGGAGCTGAATTGATGCCAAAAGATGGAGATGTGGGTAGTTTCTTTACTTTCATCCTCTAGGATAGCTTAGACCTTTAGATCTGTAGATTCTGTAGATTAGGTTTCATTGCCATATTCATTGTATTGGCTAAGTGTGGCCACATACAACTGGGTCTTAATTATTGAAAATAGTGAATGTGGTATAGTAGGAAGGCCGAATTTATAATCTCAAATATAATCATGTACATGTTTGAATGGTTCAAAATTGCAAGGTATGAGAGATTCTCTAAGTAGAATGCAGCAAAACATTTATTTAGGCCACACCGCAGCAGATCCGTGAACCACCCTCCCCATTCCAACATCTTGACAAAAAGTCTCCAGGCCCAGAAAGCCTGCCTCACAAGAGTAACCAGGAGGCCACAGAAAAACAAGATAGTATTTAGCCAAATCATATTTACTGGCCTCAAGTCCTTGCTTGCACTTCTGGGTCTACACACGGGTCAGCTCTGCTGCTGCTTCCGCAGCTGTGCTGCTTCCGCAGCTGTGCTGCTTCCGCAGCTGTGCTGCTTCCGCAGCTGTGCTGCTTCCGCAGCTGTGCTGCTTCCGCAGCTGTGCTGCTGTCTCTTAGCTCACTTTTCCTCTCAACCGAGCCTCTAGTGTTCTCAAGCCCTGCCTCAATGACCAGAGACCATTGGTTCCTGAGTTGGCCCCTCTTAAGTCATTAATCTATACCCACACAGGTTTCACACCTGATAGGGCTTTGGGCCTGGGGCTTAGCACTTAACAGCTGAAAGTACTTTCACTCAAAGTAAACAAAAGCCAAACTCCTGAAGTGCTAAGGAGCCCATTTTGCCTTACCTATACGTGTGGTGAGATAGTCATATTATTCACTTTCACAGTACTTGAAATAATAACTAAGTATGGTCACTGATTCCAGCCCAAAGGAAATATGCAATGAAAAATATTATCTGCTAATTAACATAACAGGAAAAGATAGCTATATTGCTGACTCAAGCTTACTCTGAAGTGACAGTTAAAGAGCAAAATTTTTGTAATTAAAAATGCAAAATATTGTATCTATTACATAAAGATAATCCTATGCTATATGATAAAATGTCATTTAAAACTATTTTAGCAGTGTAGGCTAGCTGGTCTTCTCTTTCTTGAATTCTTCATACTTAGGCTGGTAAGTATAGAGAGTTTTATCTGTATCCCAGGGTATTTGCTAAATTAACATCGAGCTTGGAACCAGAAAAACTCATTTTCGTGAATTTAAATCCAGCCTTAGACACTTACTAATTGTGAGACCTGGGCAAGTCTGTTTGACTCAGTTATCTCATCTATAAAGTGAGCTAGAAAAGGAAACAGCAAACCATTCTGTATCTTTGCCCAGAAAACGCCAAATGGGATCATGAAGTGTCAGAATAGAAACAACACAACAACAGCAGTCTCACATAGTGTTGCTAGATTATCTGAGGCATTATTTAAGATCAGTAATGATTTTAATGTGATATGGGTAATTTTCGACAGTTGGGGTAAAATTTAAAAACAAGTCTTCAAAAATAGCCATAGTAACCTATGCAAACAAGTACTGGTTTTGTTTAAAATCCTCTTCTGCATTGCATCCCAGTAGAAGTAAGTCCATCTTAAAGCACTTTACATCCAGATTTTTTTTTCCTTTTTGTTGAAATGTCAGTTCTAGAAAGCATTTTTTCAGAATGAGCCAGTTTTGTCCACATCAAAAATGTTTATAAGTATATCCGTGTTCTTCATTTTCTTCAGAACATAAGGATACTTAGCTGCTGAGTCCTTGCATTGGACATCTCTGTGGTAGTTTTAACGTTTTCTGATTGAATTCAATTTTTATAGAGATCGAACAAACTAAAGCTTCCTGTAAAAATGTTACTTCACCAACCATTTCTTTTTCTTTTAGTGCCCTAAATAAACTTGACACATTTCTCTGGCTGCTTTTAGAAGGAATGTTTTTTATTGGAATTTCTGATCCATACAGTGAAAAGATGTTCCATTTCTGATTGTTACTATTCTATTCCCACCAAAATATTCTTTCTCTTATCCATTTTGTTAGGGGCTCTTTAAAAAAATTAATTTTTGGTAATGTGGCACACTAGCCTATCACATCTAAATAACAACAGGCAAGTGCATCTTGATGATATAGTGACATATTAAAACCTTTGACTAGCTTGAATGCATCACATTCCTTGAATATTGAAAAATTTTATTTACTGGAAATCAGTGATAACTGATCACATTTAAAAATTCAGATTTGCATTAATCATGACCTAGCTGTACACTGAATATTCCAAAAGTGCTGAGTGAGGCTGAAGTTCTACCACCACTACCATTCCCAATCCACCCACCCCCCTCCACAGCCTGGTCAAAGATAGGGAAGGGGTGGAGCCAATAAAATCCTGCTTACTCCCTCTAGTGAAAACTACCATTCAGCCTCAAAGCCCAGGGTGACAGAGATGAAGCAAAAGCTCATGTATGAGCCTATGGTTGTAGAATCAGGCAAACTCTGAATACTCACTTCTTCCTAATTATTCTGGCTTCTTTTAAGAGGATACTTGTGAAGACCCACATTTTTAGAAGAAATACAGACAAGAAGAAGCCTGATGACTTGGTAATGTTTCAGGGTGTCTTTCTTATGAGAGGTTTCCCAAACCATGCTACTTTTTGAAAATAACTGCCTCTAAAACTGTGGTTTTTGTGTTTTGCTTTCCCAAAGCTATGGCTCAGAAGCTTCATCTTTGTCTAAAGAAACTGTTTTGGTTCTACCCTTTTTTCCCTTTTTTTTCTTTTTTGGAATGTGTGCTGATAGACTGAACAAACTTCATAAAGCATCTGATTTATTCTAACTACTTGTAATGGGAACTAGAATATTCTGGTTTGGTTTGTCACTAGTCTTTATTCTTGAACAACAAGTATAAGTATACCATTTTACTCCAATTTTCTTTTTCCTTCACCCTAAAGTCTGAATTCCTTAGATGACAGCCAGACAGAACTTAGGGCAAGCAACATCTTTCTCAGTAGGCTATTGACCCCTGATAGCAGACATTCTTTCCTTTCTTAAAACTTATATGTATTACTTACCTTTTAAAAAACATGCTTGTTGACTTCCTTGTGGCATACATAGTGGTTTCTATATAAAACTCCCCATTTCCCTTCAGAGGAAATCAGGCTATTTTGTCTCTGAACTCTTTCAAACTTTTTATCAGAGATTAAAGAACACTAGCTGACTAGACTCGGTTTTCTACTGTCCTGTCAACGAGAAATGGTGGACACCTTGGTGGTCTTCTTACTGTTTTTCACATGTCTATCCATCTCCCATCTCCATACCTTTGCAATGATTGTCACCCAAGACTAGTATGTACTGTTTCCTGATTATCTTACAATTTTTAGCTTCCTTCAAAGTTCAGCTTAAATGTCACGTCCTACATGATGCCTTTCCTTATCTCTTTCTTCCCACTCCAAATTACTAAGACCCCATCCTCCAAATTGTCCTGTATTTATTTGGTATATAAATAGGTCTACAATGTCTCCTTCAGTAGAAAGTACAGTCCTTAAAGACTGATGCTGTGATTGGTTTTTATATCCCCAATATCCACCACAATGCCTGGCAAAGAGTAGGACCTTAGTAAATGTTTGATTTTTAAGCCATAATTCTTAATGGCTGCCAGATTCCTTCTTACACCATCAATTGTTCACCCTTGTATCACCAGAAACAGGTAATATCATCGGCAATGACAAGAATTCAGAAGATCTAGCATAACTGCATATGCACCCTGCAAAGACAATAGACCTCCCTATGGTTTGTATCAAGTTAACAAAGGGCTGCCTCCATACGCACTAGCAGAGAATCACCAGACACCACTGCTTATTCCTAACCCTTATCGAATGAACTTTCCTGATTCTTAATACATTGTCATAATCAATTCAGCCTTTTTTTAGCCTAAAAAACTCTCCTACCAATCTGTTACATATATAGTTAAATATACTCTACATTTAAATCATCTACAACACTGTTTTTTGCAAGATTTCTCACCTTCAACCCTCCCTGATACGATCCTACTACTCCCTGCCACACACTCCTGCTTTTCATGAGGAGATGCCTGCTCTTACTACTTTTCTCCCTCTTTCCCTAAAATAGGTATTCTTCAAATGTGGTGCTACTACAAGAAAACTTCATTAACTACATATGGTACCTACATAATAAGCAATGAATTAGTGAAAGCCACTCATCCCTCGGTGTTCTTTCCTTTTAAAGCCTCTGACCTAAGATTATAACCTATTCTATCCACGATTCCTGGACAGCTTCTTTCTTGGCTGTTGAATTGTTGGCCCAACTCTGTCCAGCATTCACTTCTTGCCTGTCAGGTACTCTAAGGTGTTTGATTTAACCACTTTCTGACACGGAAGCTAGTGTTTCTACTTCATCCAATAGCTTCTCCTGGTTGGGGAAAAAAGTCCCAGAATAGCAAGTTCCCTTGTTTTTCTGGTCTACAATGATCCTCACCATAATTTTCAATTCTCTTCCTGTGGCCCAACTTCTCTTGTGGCTTTTATGCAGTAGTATCCATCCAGGTGGTAATTAAATAACCCTTTTCTGGGTCTAGGCATTTGATTGGAATCAAATCAACCCATCTATCCTGTCAATCAAGTGACTTCTTTCCATTTTTATTTCATAAGTTTGTCATGAGATAATATACTATAGGATTTGCTGGAGGCATTTGCCAATGCCTGTAGTATTTCTCTGATCTACCAAGCCAGCAAAGAGTAAATCTATAGAAAAATTAGATAAACTTAATACAGCACGTGATGTTATTACAAAACCCAAGCTCATACAAAGCATTCTGTTAATGATTCTCTTAAGAAAGTTCATTGGCCTAGCATCAGTCTTGCATATCCTTCCATCTTCAATCTCACAGAACCTCTCCTGTCTGAAAAAATGACAAGATCACCAATGGTCCCTGTATAATTCACATCTGCATGTGCTTTCAGTAACTAGGTATATCATTCATCAAACCAGGAAAACTTCCCCTTAATGAGGGCACTGAGGTGTGGTCTGATAATTTCCTTACTTACCTTTAAATTCAAACTCCATATAATCCTTTGGGTTCTACTCTTGCTCTTTTTTCAGACCATTGTTCAAGTGCTAGGAAGCAAATGTAAAGAACTAATGAAAAAATATTTTAGTGTTCCACAACCTTGGTGTTGATATAACCATCAGACCCTTATGAGAACAATTACTTTCATGTAGAATAGAGTGTTTTTACCCATGTCTAATGACTGCCTGCTTTACTCACTATTTGTTCATAATTTGAGTTGCTATCTCCTATATTAACTGAAACAACTCCATTGTTATGATGCACTTTGCCCTTCTCTTATCCTAACCATAGGGATAAGTATTGATAGTGGAAAGCTAGGAACCAACTTCAGATGTTACTCATCCAGGCTATCCTATATTGAATCACCTCTTAAGAGTGCAATAGACAAAATGTTATTGATTTATTTTTCTCCAAAGTATATTTAAAAAACCACTGACCAAGGTAGAAGTCCAGTTTAGAATCAAGTTGAAAGAGGGTAGGGATGGTTAGAGGCAAAGAGGAACCATACATACATTGGTTTTAATGTGGAGGTTAAAAGTCAGGATACTAATTTTTAACAAAGGAGAAGAAATGTCAAGATGTGGAGTTCAATGCTCATAATCCTTCATATACCAAAGATTTTTGTCAGTTTTAACCATCTTAGCTTTTTCCAGTCCTTTCCATTGGAAAGGAAGGGCCTAATCCCATAAGATCAGTAGATTTCCATTGAATTCTGCCCTAGGAAAAACTGGTTGATCTGATGCCCTGAGAAAGCTAATATATCTATCCACCATTGCTGTCATCCTAGGAAATATTCAATACTTCTCTTTGATACATCTTTGTAGGTACAGAGTATACCAAAAAATCAATCCATTCACCAAAAAGAATTACCAACTTCCTCAGGAGACATAAATGAGATGAACCTAAAACTTGAGAACTGAGTTTCTGGGTGTGGAAAATTCTTTATGTTCCTACCCACCCCACCCATGTTTTATCTCCTGGAGCAGACAGGTGTCGAACTATGAAAGAGTAATGATGCTCTGTCTTCTTGGAATACCCTCAGGAATTGGGGGAAAAAATAAACAAAAACTTTTTTTCCTATCCCTGTGATCCCTTTTAGATCATCAGCGATCAATACTGGTAGAATGGACATAAGACATTGCTACTTGGTGATCCTAGAAGATGAGGTGTTTCCCTGCTATTATACCAATAGAATTGAGCTATTTTTAACTATTGGGTCACTTGTAGGATATGTTCACAACATGGCACCTGATTGTCATAATTTCTACTGGAAAAGATTTGAGAATTTCCAATAAGAAAATCTAAGGAAAGTTGCATATCTAGATGAGGGGTTTTTAACCTTTAGGATCCACAAACTCTTAAAAAGATCCTTTGAAAACTATTTTGAAATGTAATGGTTTTTCTTTATAATCTTAGGTATCTTACAATGCATTTAAAAACCCTCTTCAGAGAATGGGTCCATAGCCTTCATCAGACTGCCAGAGGGGAACATAACACACAAAGGTGAAGAATCTTAAATGTAATGACTTCTGTAAAGCTTAATTACACTGAAGTTTTCTCCACTGATAGCTTTGAACAATGCTCATTTTCCCCCTGACTTTCCCACAGTGGCAATAGCATTGCTTCTGGAGTCAGAGTATCTAGATTAAAATCTCACCTCTTCTTAATGACTGTGACCTTGGGCAAGTCACTTAAACTCCTTTGGCCTCAGTTTCCTCATCTATAAATGAGGAGTTGGATTTAATTACCCCTCAACACTAGATCAATGATCTCATGAACTTTCATTATTATCAAGTCATAATTGAAAGCCAAAGCTGGATACTTGACTAGGAGTGATTTATTTCTGATGTGGTGGTCAAGAATGACCTATAGTAGTCTAGATAGAGTTTGGAACCAAGCACAATTCATAGATTTTGTGAACATAATTACAATTACAGTTGGCAATTAGACACATTTATTTTCCTTAGCTACCCATCAAATATTGCTCTTCAGGAAAACTGTCTTTGGGATTTAGCTAGCAAGACATGCTACTGGCCATTGCCCAGAAGGTACAAAGAGCATTGGCTGACAGATAATGGTGCTTCCTGTTTTTTCCTTCTGGCTTCTCTTAGAGAACATTCTAGACTACTTGTTGATTCAACTTTTGCCACTAAAGCCTGTTCTTTTGCCATTTTGCTGTCCTTAAGATATCCAGGTCCACATAAGCTGTGCTGTTTCCTCCTCCAAAGTCATTGCATCTCCTCCTTTACATGGGGAGTCTTTGAGTTTTTGGCAGAGGAAAAAAAATCAGTCAGTTTAAAGAGTCAGACCATATTAAACATCAAGCCCACTTTAAATATAATGAACTCAGCAGGGAGGTTCTCAATACATCACTGAGACCATCTTTAGCTATCAAATCTTTATCTGGGAAACCATCTCTTCCTTTGGCCTAAGAAAACTGGAATCAATAGTTCCCTCCTTTCTTATTGAAAGTTATCTAAAGCCTTTTTGGGGTCATTCTTACGAAGTTTAAAGGGCAAGAAGGATGAAAACTTTGCATAACAGTACTGATGCCTTCGTACTCATTTCTGGCACTCCCTCCTCATTCTGTGGGATAGGCCTTTCCTTGTACTCTTTGTTTTTTCCTAAAATTTGGGCTCTTAAAAAAATAGTGCTATAAAAGTACTTTTAAAATAGCTCTTCTTCTACAATCAAGAATCCCAAGGAGGTTGGATCATAATTCCATTAAAGAGCTCCCCACCCCTCTAGAAATATCTTCTCTTTTTTGGGAAAGAAGAGTCTCTATCATCTTACATCAGAGAATCAAGACTCTCTGCCTGACTCTACCCAGCATTTCTCTCCATGTCTGAAGTCAGAAATGACAGGAAGCTGACCTTTCTAGAAAGTAGTCCTATCACTCTAAGATCTCCTCACAAATAGCTCCTCCTTGAAGAGTTCCAGTTTCTGATTGTTTTTGTTTTCTATCGTTGATAAAGATGATTTTTCCTGGTCATCTGTTTTCATTCCTCCTCTTGTCCAATTTTTATTACTGATCTGTTAAATATATATATGTATATATATATATATTAATCTCATAAACATATCTTGAACAGAATAACTGTACCTGATTGAGTTCCTGAGTATTTCACAACATTGTCTGCAGAAATAGCTAGGCTAGGTGGGCTCTGGCCTTATTCCTTTTAGTTTTGGACAGAGATGGCTTTTCTCCTTTGCTACCTGAATGGGAAGTGGAAGACAGTAGGAAGAGTAGAGTATATCAGTAACTGGCACAATTGGATTCCATAAACCATGTCAGTTGGTAACTACTTTTTATCTCTTCACTCCTTTGCTAAGCCTTAGAACTCCTGGCTTTGGGCTGAAACTATAAACTGGTTAATGCCTGCCTAAGTCTGAGAGATACTGTAAATGTTCAGAAGATAGGCTTTTATGTATTTTTACTCCCTTTAAATGTAGCAGGCAGCATAGTGCAGTGGATAGAGAGCTGGCCTCACATTCTAGAATGTCTGGAATAAAGGCCCACATCTAAAAGAAATTGAATATGTGACACTGGGCAAGTCACTTAAACTCTCAGTGCTCCCAGTTACTCTGGACACTATGAGTTGCAGAAAAGCTACTGATCTGTATTTTGGTAGGAGTTCCCTATATCAATGAAATTATAGGTTTCTTTTTTAAATTTCATTAGCAAAGAATCAATAAGATGCAATATTTGGCATCTATTATGTTTGTTAAATTGTGTTGCTAACTATGTTATGCCAAGGTAATGTAACTATATGGCTTGAGGAAATATAGCTGTTTCAGGAAAAAGGTAGAGTTTGTGTTAAGTGTGGGCTTAAGTACCACCTGAATCAACAAATCCATACTTATCACATCCCTGAGATTAAATAGATGACCATAGCCAAGAGAAGAGGGGTAGAGAGCAGGAGGATTGAAGACCCACTATCAGAGAACCTGAGAACTTAGCATTTCTTAGAGTTCCCCACTTTCACCCTCAGATTGGAGTGCAGTACAGAAGCTCCAAGGTGAGCAGAGGACTTCCCAGTGCCTGATTTTTTCAGTGAATGTAATCAGAGTAGTGAGTGGCAATGTCATCTGCTGTTTACAATCCTTTACCTCCTTATCCTCATTAGCATTAAGCCTATGTTTGGGTTATAATAGAGAGTAAAAACTGGTCATAAAATATTTATTATCACATTTTCTATCCTAGCCTAGTCTGAGAAAAGTTTGAAACCAAACACATCTTATATTTTACATAAACCATTGAAAGCATCATGGTCAAGAATCCAAAGAATTCAATTTTCTTTGACCACTGTTCTCTTAGCCTCTTAATCTAACTTTGGAAGTCCTTTACTCATGCATAAGTGTATATTCAACAGATGTTTTGTTCCTTCACTGGTCATGTTGGATCCATGAAAGTGGATGAAAGTGAAATACTTTTTCTGTTCCTAGTTCCAAGAACTAGTACAAAAGGCCAAGTTGGAAGCTTAAACCCAGCCATATGGATTCCCGAGTCACCTATTTTGATGAGTTACCTAAGTCGGGTGAGAACCAGAGCCAGGGATCATTGCTTAGATCAAGAGTCAAGATGCACTAAAACCACAGTACAAGATATACGAAAAGAACACCAAGATTTCTCTGGGCTGCTGGCTTTATCTCTGAAGTTTCCCATACTCTGGTTTAATCCTTATGCTTGAAGAAACTAAATGAATAAAATATTCCAGGTGTAAAACCTGCAATGATCATGATAATGTGGACAGATGGTCCATGTGCCTCAAGATTCCCATTAAATAGCTCTCTTGAGCAAAATTGTCCTTTTTTAGTGTGGCTCAGCTAGCCAGCCATGCTATTGGCTAGTGCCTAGAAAATCTTAGGAGAGCTGGCCCATAGATGAGATTTATATCTTGTATTTACATCTCCTTCTTTACTTAGTTTGATTCAGCTGAGGGCAGATTAAAAAGAAGCAAAAAAAATCAGAGCATATTAAATATAAGACCAACTTTTGGACAAAATGAAATTCAAAATTATCCACATCTTTCTTTCTGGGGAAAATGCTTTTTAAGCTAAATGCACATAAATACAATTAGCAGCTGTGTTCTTTTATTCGTATTCTTTTTTTTATTACCCCAGATACCAAAAGCCCTTCTTATTCAGCCTTAGCCCTTTTGCCAAGCTTCAAATCTTTCTCACACTTTAACCTCTGTAATGCTATTCTTCTTTGCCCCTACCACATTCTCCTCTTATTACCATGTGCTATGCTCATCTTCATAGCTTTTCTTTTCTGAGATATTAATTCCTGAAAATAATTTTGAAACAAGGTGTCAACTCTGAAAATAAATGACCAAAGAGCTCATAGAGGTAATGGGCAAAAGCCTTCTTTATTCTGTTGGAGGAGGGAAATTAGACACATATGCCAGGTTTGCTTTAATACCAAGGAGACCCACTACAGTAAGACCAAGCTTTGATAGATAGAGTAGAGACTAGACAAAGAAATACACATAGCCATGGCAATGAGGAGGTAACAGCAACAGTACAGTAAGTTTGATTCATAGCAGGGTTTCATGACCAGCATATGCTTCCTGTAGGTGATTGTCTCAGCTTTGGAACCACCTGGGACTAGTTTAAAACAATTCTGTAATTTGGCTGCAGCAGAGTTCATTTAGAGGGTTAGCACAAAGAATTGTTGTTATGCCAAGCTCAGGACACAGCTAGCTTGCAGGGCTTTAACTCTGGAAAACAGGGTATTTCCTAATAGTAAAAAGAGAGGGGTAGTCTTAGCATGGGGATGCTGACAAAGGTAACATTACACATACTTTCCTTATAGTCACAGAAGGTCCCGATGAAAAGGTTCGTTCAAGAGACTTTTACTCTTTCTGAATTATCGTTGGAGCTTCTGGCCAGGAGATACCACATATCTTGTCTCTAATCTGAAAGTGAATTCTCTGATTCCGGTTTCCCCCTATTTGTGAGCCCTTTTAAAGAACAGACCTTTAATTTCTATATTGATGAAACAATATTCTTTATATGAACTCTACATGTGAAACAGATCTCTGCTCATCAAAATAAATTCCAGGGAAGCAGGTTCTTTTTTCTCCTTCAATATGCGGCTATAATGTTCACAATTTTCTCTTCTTATAGTCCAGCTGCTCCTTTTGCCCTCTACTTGAGCAGTCTGCCAGGTAATTGTTAATTAATGCTAGTACCCAGAAAGTGGTCTGTATTGGAATTATTCCAAACCCTGTGCTCTAATGGAGCTCACATCCTTCTCCCTTCTCTCTACACAGATGTCATGATAAGCAAAAAAAAAATGTATTATAGTGAAATATTTGTCAACTTACCTAGAATTTTATGGGCTTTTCCCCTTACGTGTTTTTTTTCTCTTCCCCATCCATTTTATTAAACTATTACAAAAATAAAACTCACACCTAGTAAATTATGTTCGAGGCCCCATTTCAACTCTGCCACTATTTATTGCCTCAAAGATTAGAAAATGCTATTATTATTTTTGCTCATATAATCTCCAAGTCATAGTGCTAAGATGCTCCTAGTATTCTAGGCACAATGGATGGATGGAGTGGTTCATTTTTAAGTTTGCTTCTTCAGTGCCTTTCACAACACAAACTTTTTGTACTTAGGCTTTTTTCAGACTGTTAAAAGTACAACAACTAAAACATCTTTAGTTTTTCCAATACTACAAACTTTTTTTTATAAATAGTGCATTTTTAATAGGATACAAGATCCTTATTAAAAAAGTTCGGGGAAGTTATAAAGGAAATATTAATTTAATCCTAAATACCATGTTTATTCTGATGGTTTAGAAACACCAAAGTTGACTTCCGGTTTCCTTCGTTTTCATCTTGAAGAACCTCGTGTTGATTTACCACAAGGAGTACCAGAACTTGAAGAGGCTACTGTGTCTTGAAAAGAAACTGTAGTTGGAGGAACTTGAGGTGACCTTAAAGACAAAGAACTCCCCTGGGAAGTTAACTGGGCACCTTCTGAAAGCCCTGGGGACTCTAGTTGAAGAGAGGTGGCCTGAAAAGAACAACCTTGAGCTCCCTTTTACTCAATGTTCCTTTTGTTTGCAGCTCTTTTCTTTGTAACCTGAAGAGGGATGAACTGATTGTGAGGAGCAACTGGCACTGGTCCTGTGAGAGGCACGTTTGTGGGGTATGGAGCATGGTGGTGATAAGGCTTCCCAGGAATTGGAATTGGAGATCCCCATGGCACTGAGCCAAAGATGTGAGGAGATGGAGGCATTATATTAGCTGCCCCAAAGGCTAAGCCACTTCCATTGCGATCCCAGCCAGTAGGTTAGGCAAATACTGGAGGAATGGCTCCAGTGGATACATCAGGTGGATAATTTGGAAACATTGGTAGAGGCAAAGAAAAATTCATTCCTGCAGCGCCTTGAGTAGGAGTCAAAAGTGATCAACAACTGTTGGGGCCTAAATGGGCTTTCTGAGAAGTTGCAACAAATGAACCAGATGGACTCGAAGTGCATGGATTCACAGCAGGTTGTGGTTTCACTGCAGCTGTCAATTTCTGATTTCCAGTCTCTGAGCGATTACCATGAGAAAGGTTAATTAAGGCCCTTGTTGGCAGTCGATAGCCTCTTGCAGGTGAGCACCTTTTCCTTAAACCTCCATGAAATTCTTCATCAAATAATACTTCAAAAAGCACATCTGCTTCTCTACTAGCTCCTTTAATTCCTATGAATTATGAATGGTGCCACGGAGACCCACAGGAACCGAAAAGCTCTCTTACATTTACAACACAGTGAGAAAGATGGAATTCTGCATCCCGATCAGGAATAATCCCCTGCTGTTGCTCTAAAGGCGTGTACAGTAAATGAGGTTTCACTGTCATTCGTACCTTCTTATTACTCTTCCTTTGCTTGCACTCCTCTACTTCTTCAATTCTCTCAACAATAGCTACACCCAGAATTTGTAAATCACAAGATAAGCCAGACAAAGCACTGACAGGATGCACCTTTAGCCACGTAACAATTGAAATTTCTTAGCACCATTCTCATTTTCACCAGGCCAAATGTCATCTTCACAGAATACATCTTCTTGGCTGTTCTTAGCTACATAACTAAAGAGTTCTGCTATCCTCTCAAGGTACTCTGCCAGGAGCTGCTCCACAGCACAAGAATACCTCCATTCATTGCCAACTTTTTTGGTGTAGCAAGGAACCTCTTCAATCTTCTTATTGACGATCCTCTTCCAATAAAAATACTTCCTGTAAACTTTGAATGGAGGTATCCACTCACTCCAAGACAACTGGTCAAAACATATCCAGGTTTGTATTTTATAGAATATTTATGCTGGTTCTGTATTAAGGCATAGAGATGAAGTTCACATGGAATATTGAAAACCAAACGAATTCTACTTTCTGTGATTACATACCCTGAATCCTGAACTTCACCTGTACAGCCATAGTAAGGAGTTCCCAGCATAAAGACTGTACTTCTAGGTGGAAATAAGTCATCCAACGTTTTAACGTTAGAGAAATGTGTCTCAAAAGCACTGGTATCCTTGACAATAATTTAATAAACAAAAGGAAGAACTCGCTTTGACCACTGTTTCTCTTGATGAACCTTACCATTTTGATTTAATTGATATTTATACCCGTAAGTAACTGAGCATACACAACAACAGAAGTTTCATTTATTATTATTCTTTTTCTTCTCTGGTAGTGTTCTGAAATTGTATTTCTTTCACCCAATTAGATTGTTCTTTATCACCAACATGAACCACTTTAGTTGGTGGTGCAAGTTTTTCCAAAGTAAAGTTTCTGAGTTCCTTCCAAGTAAAGCTTAGTTTCTCCATCTGATATTGCCTTACATGCTTTTGGGGAACCACTGTGAAGGATAAAATTTAGTGGTCAAAGCAGAAGTGGGGTTGATCCCCTGAAGTTTGAAATTCAGGAGGCTGACAGCCTCTATAATAGAGAGATACTTAGTCTCTCTCATTTCAATGTATTGCAATGTGTTGTATTAAACTATATGGGCATGTTTTAACAAATTCTTTCAAGTTATAGAAGAGGAACTGGGTCTCTTCCCTAGCTCAGTGGCATTCCTCACTAGGAGAGTCTCGGCTTTATGCCCCTCAGGGATGACTTATATTTGACCACCATTATTTTCTTCCTAGGATAAATACAGGAGAGATTTTCTTTTGTCTTCTTTGGGGTATAAGATACATCCCTGAAGAAATTGTACTGAAAGTATAATCTCAAAGTCTCACTTCCATCCCCCAGCGTAATTGATGTTAAGCATCTATAAACTGGAGAGACGTCTTGGAAGTCTGAACAAGAGATCAAGGTTGTGATGAAACTTAGTTACATTGGAGCATACTCAGGAAAGGTTAGGGGGAGTTTTCCAATACCGGATGGGCATCACCAAGTTATCGTTAAACTCTGTTGGTAAAGATGGTACAACATGAGAATGAAGGCAGACAAGAGGAGATTTATCCCTAAATTGGGAACTTATAGAAAAGCTTAGTTGACTCTTAGAATACTTGTAGGATTTGTCTGTCATAACGACTGGTTATCTTTAATAACCTGTGCAAGAGGGAATTCAGTATTCTTTTGTGGAAAACCTTGAGGAAAAGTGCAGATTTTGAATATATCCTGACAAAAGGATTGAAATCTTTGTAAATGTAGTGACTGTGAGAAAGGTTTTAGATTGTAACTGATTACAATCTTTCCTTGTGGGAGCTTTAGGCAAGGTTAGTTTATTCAACCTTCCCTGTCAAATTCACAGAAACCCTTATACACAAGGGCAGAGATGAGAGTAAAGGTCACAGTAGCTGGCAACAATCTTTTACTACATCGGTCATCATGTGTTACTGAGGTTGCAATCCCACAGTTTTATTAGATTTTATAAGGAGAGCGGTTAAGACTAAACCACACTCATTTATTTTGATCCTCTTTCTCCCAGAACCTTCATCTGACTTGATGCTCTTGACTTGTTCTTAAGTGTCCAATAAATGTCTTTGCTTCTGGTGGATCGGTGACAGAAAGGAGATAGGAATAAATTCTTCATTCCAGGTTCCAAGTAATAAGTTAAGGAATTGTATGAGAGAATATAGCAGAGAACTCTAAGGATTAGAGATACAAGTCATTTTCTTTGCTTATCTAACAAGATCAAGATCAGAACCAGAGCTTGGGAAAATCACTGGTTGGATGAGATATCAAGCCAAGAAGTGATTTTTACCTTTGGAGATTTGCCCTTAGAGATGAATCATATCAGGAGGCTTTGTTCCTAATGTTAGTCCTATTGGCTGACCTCCCTTACAATAGTGCAATCTGAAGAGGAAGAATCTAGTATTCTGAAGTTCAAGTTGTCATAGAATTCTGCTCTAGGGAAGTCTAGGCTTCTTTTTCCATGGACCTGATACATATAGCACCATTGCCACATTCCTAGGGAAAAGATGAGCTAGGAGGGTACTTCTGGGAGCCATGATGGCAGAGTAAGCAGTAAATCATGGTAGCTTTCCCATAATCACCTCCAAGCAAACAAGCAACCATAAAATAGCATCCCAGAACAAATCCTGGAACAGTGGGACCCTCAGAAAGATGGAGTGGGAGGAGTCTTTTGGCCTGGGAGACTTGAAGGATAGGTAAGAAAGGTCCATCTCTCTTAGGCAAAAGGGGAGCACATTCCAGGATAGGAAGCATCCCAGAAAGCCCCATCTCAGAAAACCAGTGAGAGATATTGAGCCCCAGTGAGGTGAAGCAGGCAAACACCAACACCAGGACCCACCATGTACCTTAGCATAACCAGGGGAACCAGCAGACTCCAGCTCCAAGAACCACCATGGGCTTTGGTACAGCCCTATGCAGGCAGGCATTCTTCAATGGTCAGACCTCCAAGTACTTCAGCATTTCCCTGTGCAGGAGTCCTATGGCATCTGGGCCTCCACACGCTTTGGCAGGGCTCTGGGTGGGCATCCTCCAGTGGCAAGACCTCCACATGCTTAAAGCCCAGGGCAAACTGGCATTCTCCAGGGGCCAGACCTCCACATGCTTCGGTGTAGCCCCAGGGAAACACAGAAAAACCCCTCCTAACCTCAGCACACACCAGATACCACCACTAGGACCCCAGCTCAGCACCAGGTAAGCTACCAGGCCCCTACAGCCTCCCCTTAGCACAGCATGAGACACAGGGTCCCCCATGGGGCTCAGGGCAAGTTCAGCACAGCAGTGGGTAAACATCCAAGGCCTGCAGCCACTAGCACAAGAAGCCAGAGACAGTGCCCCTTCCACCCTTGGAGAAGAGTTCAAATTTAAAAGAAGGAAAAAGGCCAAAAGGGAACGTGGGGGTGAAAAGAAAACAACAAAAAAAATCTGACCATAGAAAATTATTATGGTGACAGGGAAGACCAAGACACAAACCAGGAAGAAAACAATATCAAAACACCTATGGGCAAAACCCCAAAGGTAAAAACAGGAAGGAACCTCAAGACCTGAAAGAACTCATGGAAGAGCTCAAAAAGGAACTTAAAAATCATATAAGAGGTAGAAGAAAAATTTGAAAAAGAAATGAGTGATGCAAGAGAATTACAAAAAAAGACTCAACAGCTTAGAAAACTGCTTAAAAAGTAGAACTGGACAGATGGAAAAGGAGATACAAAAACCCACTGAAGAAAACAACTTATAAAAGAGTACAATTGGCCAAATGGAAAAGAAAGTACAAAAGCTAATTGAGAAAAAACAATGCCTTAAAAGTCAGAATTGGGCAAGTAGAAGCTAATGACTATGAGACAACATGAATCAGGCAGATTCAAAATATAGAAGAAAATATAAAATACCTCATTGGAAAAACAACTGACCTGGAAAATAGATCTAGGAGAGATAATGTCAGAATCATTGGACTACCTGAAAGCCATATCAAAAGGAGGATCTGGACAGTATCTTTCAAGAAATTATCAAGGAAAACTCCCCTGATATCCTGGAACCAGAGGGCAGAAGAAGCATTGAAATAATCCATTGATCACCTCGGGAAAGAGATTCCAAAATAAAAACCTCAAGGAACAATATAGTCAAAGTTTAGAACTAGCAGGTCAAAGAAAAATACTGTAAGTGGCTAGAAGGAACCAATTCAAATATCTGAGAGTAAGAATGAGGATCACACAAGACTGGGCAGCTAAAACATTAAAGGATCAGAGGGCATGGAACATGATATTCCAGAGAACAAAGGAACTAGGATTACAATGAAAAATCACCTGGCAAAATGAAGCATAATACATCAAAGGGAAAATGGTTATTCAACAAAATAGGATTTCAAGTCTTCGTAAAAAGACCAGAACTAAACCGAAAATTCAATCACTAATATCAAGACCCAAGAGAAGCATAAACTGATAGAAGGGGAAAAGAAAACAGAAAGGATTCAACAGAGCTAAACTGTTTACATCTTTTCATGGGAAGATATTTGTAACTCTTTAAAAAGGTATCACTAACAATATAGATAGGAAGAATAAACATAGGGTATGGATATAAGGTATTTTTGAGTTAATGACAAATAAAGAATGAGAGAGGAGTAAAATGGGTTCAGAAGGAAGGGAGAGGTAGAATGGGGTGAATTATCTCACATGAAGAGGTGAGAGACCTATTACAGTGGAGGGGAAGATGGGGTGGGGCGAGGCATGATGGGCATTGCCTGATCCTTGCTCTCATCAGTATTGGTTCAAACAGGGAATAATATACACAATCAGATGAATGTGGAAATCTATCTTACCCAATAGGGAAGTAGGAAGGGAGAAGATTAAATTAAGGAAGTGGAATGGGGACTGATAGAAGGGAGGTCATATTGGGGAGGTGATAGAAGCAAAACATTGATGATATAGGAAACAGTGAAAGAGAGGACAAACAGGAGGAAGAATAGGATGGAGGGAAATACACAGGTAGTAATAAAAGTGGTGGATATGAATGGGATGAACTCTCCTATGAAATGGAAGCAGAGTGGATCAAAAACAAGCATCCTACAATATGTTGCTTACAAGAAGCACATTTGAAACGGAGACACATACAGTAACAGAAAACCAGGAAAGACTTATACAAATTGATGCAAAATGAAATGAACAGAACCATGAAAACATTTGACATAGTATCAGCAACATCGTGGAACAATCAACTATGAATGATTCAGCTTTTCTCAGCAATATCATGATCCAAGACAAATACAAAGGACTCACAAAGGAAGGTGCCATCGTATCCAGATTGGTTGTTTGGTTGTTGTCCTTCATTCCTGAAAAGGACCAAAATGACATCACTATTCTAGAGTCAAGTTTCAGTGTGTCTGACTGTGGCCGATTGGACCAGTATGAGCTCACAATGCTCTCCCGCAGGTCAGGCACAAGTAGTCCTTGTGAACATTGATTCTCTAAATTTGTTCATCGTGCATTTCCTTTGAGCTGTTTCAATTCTGCTTTCCTCACAGAGCAACACTTTCTCTGGAATTGATTGTGTGACATGGGAGACACTGGCACAGGACAAGTCAGCATCGTGTGCCCGCTTCAAAGTTCTTAAGAAAGACCTTGAGTGTGTTCTTGTATCACTTCTTCTGACCACTATGTGAACACTTGCCTTGTGTGAGTTCTCAATAAAATGTCTTTTTGGCAAGAGTAAATTTTGCATTCAAACAATATGGCCAGCCCACCAGAACCGCACTCTCTTAAGGAGAGTTTGAATGCTTGGAAGTTTAGTTCAAGAAAGGACTTAAGTGTCTGGTATCTTATCCTGCCAGGTGATCTTCAGAATCTTGCTAAGACAATTCAAATTCTGACATTGCCAGAGCTAGCTCAGTATTTGGGAGTCTCTGGAGGAAAGTGTGGGAGAGAAAGAGGTATTAGACTGACTACCAAACTGAAGGTCTACAGAGCTGTGGTGCTGACCTCATGGTTGTGTGCCTGTGAAACCTGGACAGTGTACCAGCACCATGCCAGGAAACTGAATCACTTCCATTTGAATTGTCTTAGGAAGATTCTGAAGATCACCTGGCAGCATAAGATATCCAGATAAAGAACCGATGGACTCTGAAGATCGAAGTATATTTTTTTCATTTTATTCTTTCCCATATTTTTTTTGATCTGTTTCCTCTTTCACAACCATCATGAATGCGGAAATGTGTTACATGATAGCATACGTATAAAATATATCAAACTGCCTAACCATTATCAGAAGAGGGGAGGGAGGGAGAAAAAAATGGGACTCAAAATCTGGTAAAAAAAAAAATGAATGCTAAAAATTTCTTGTTTGTAATTGTGAGATAAAATAATGCTATTTCAAGTAAAAAAAAGGGTGAGTTAGGTTTCTCTTTTGGCACATCACTATGGTGATTATGTAGACGTGCTTGAGCCAGCTAGACCACCTTTCCTCAGATTTTTTCATCCTTCTTTCTACAAAATCTGACTTGTGTTGTCCTTTACCCATTTTCATATGTTAAGGTTTGTCTTTCCTCCAATTGGATTGTTGATGAAAAGGAAAAAAACAAGACTTTTTTAATCCCAGACTACAAGGACTTAGCTTGAAGTCCCACTGAGAAAGGGGCCAAGGGTGAAGAATAAGAACGTTTAGCTCAATTTCTTTGCTTAACTAAAAAGGTCAAAGTCAGCACAAAAGCTTGGGAGTCATTGGTTAGACAAGAATCAAGCCAAAATAAAATAGAAGTACAGGTCAAGAGATAGAAAAGACCTTGCTGGTCTCTAACTGAAGGGTAGGTCTAAAAGAATAAAACTCCAGATGCGTGATTGGTTTTATAAATATTGACTGACTCATTCGCGTACTTTATTGTCACCACTCTTGAGCATGATTTTTAGTAGAGTTCAGCTAGCTAAGCATGCGACTTCTCAGTGCCCAGAAAGCCCTGAGAATACTGGTGACAGCGCTTCTCACTCTTCTTTGTGGCTGCTCCTAAGAGATTACGGACTAACTATTTGTCAGCTTTAGTTGTTACCATTGAGAGAAATGATTATTAATAAGCAATGGTTTGGGGAGTTCCAGTCCCCCCCCCAAAACCTTTTTTCCTTAAAGTCCTGATTTTAAAATTTCAGTCTTTTGAAGGGCATTGCCGATAATGAAATTGGACTCACTTTCTTGTTCAGACCCCACCCGGGTAGTGTAGCTCAGTGTTCTGCTTAGGCCTGGGTGTGGTATAAATTCTTTGGATAGATCATCTAAGGCTGGGGTGGTTGTTGTTTGTCATTCCTTCTCAAAGGGGTCATTACATCAGGGAGGTGATGCCATGACATATAAGTGAATTAGATTTAAGTGAGGGAGGGCTATGCAAAGTCAAGAGCCTCACTTTCTCCTCCAGAGCCGTCTGGGTCCAGTGGTGTGATATAGCCCAGGATGCACTGGAGGACATTGATTTTTTTCAAGCTACTGTCTTTAACAGGTCTGTTTGACTGAGGCAATGACCATTCAGTGAATAAGGCTTAATAAGAAATGAGGCAGGGAATGGCCTCTTTACCTAGTTAAAAAAAAAAAAAATCTGATTGCCCAAGGCTGAGGTTAACTTAAGAACTGAAAGACTTAATCAAAGTTCAGGTCAGCCCCTCATTGTAATATTCATTCTCTCATTAATTGTTAACCATTTAGAGTTGATTCCTACCCTGAGGAACATTTCCTATTCAAAGGGTATATAAACTGTTGGCCTGCTGCTATAATGGTCTTTGGTCTAAGAGAGGGATGGCAAAATGACCATCTTTTTATTAAAATGCTGGCATTATTAATAAAATGATTAAATTACCCAGAAATTATGTTTCTCAACCCTTTCTAAATGCCATGAAGGTTTGTTCTTCATCCTCTCTGGCCCTCTGTGCTATTTCTGCAGTACCAGGACCTAACTAAATGGTACCTTATTCCATTGTGGTTACTGAGTAATTGCATTTCTTCCTTTACTTGTAGTCACCTTCACTCTCTCTACCTGCCTGGATTAAATAGAGTTTATTTAAAGTCAAGTCTCACCTCTGTGGGGATTAACTCAATGAATGGTGACTCCCTAAATTGATTCCCAATAATTTATCCAGATATTTCTTTGCTTAGGAAAATATTTCCATGACTTTAGCTTGAAGCAGGTTCATAAATCAGCTGTTAATCTCGAATATTAAAAATTGTTTTTACATGTAATTGGAGGTGAGGAATAAGATATTAAATTAAAAACAAAAGAAAACCAAAAAAGTGTCATTCAAGAACTTCCAATGCTTTTTGAGGTATCTCTCCTTATTTTTAAAGACTTGGTCAAAAAGCTTTTCCAAGTCTAGGCTCTTTGCCCAGCATTCCCTTCCTTACATCTCAGAAACTCTAAGATGATTTGTCTACTTTCTAAGGAGATTTCCATTTTCATAGCAAATAATTCATCTCTGGTTAAAAAAAGAAAATATCCAGAGTAGTAAGTTCCCTTGTTGCTAGTACCTTTGAGATGGATGGTTTTTGCTCCTTATAATGTCCAATTTTCATAAGTTCCAGTATCTACTGTGGCTTTCTGCTAGAGGCCTCTTAGCTTGTTCTTGATTCATTTTATGTGCTCTTTTGGGACCCGGTACTCAATATTCTATCTTTTGAACCTCAAGGATGCCAGATAATACAATACAATAACCCTTTTCCACATGGGTATTGTGAAATACAGTAGAACTGGATTACAGCAAGGTATTTACCTATGTCTATTGGATTCACCTAATCTGATAGGCCAGTAAACTATAGAGAAAGAAAAGGAGTCAAATACGACATGATTCATTTATTCTGTTTTTTTGAGGCAATCAGGGTTAAGTGACTTGCTCAGAGTCACAGAGCTAGTAAGCATCTGAGGCCAGATTTGAACTCAGGTCTGCCTGACTTCAGGGCTGGTATTCTATCTGCTGTGTCACCTAGCTGCCCCACTCATTCTTAAATTATTATTATTTAATATTTTTAGTCTTCAGCATTGATTTCCACAAGATTCTGAATTACAAATTTTCTCTCCATTTCTACCATCCCCCCCCACTCCAAGATGGCATATATTCTGATTGCCCCATTCCCCAGTCAGCCCTCCCTTCTGTCACCCCACTCCCCCCCATCCCCTTTTCCCTAACTTTCTTGTAGCGCAAAATAGATTTCTATTCCCCATTGCCTCTATATCTTATTTCCCAGTTGCATGCAAAAACAGCTTTTTTTTGAACACCTACTTTTAAAACTTTGAGTTCCAAATTCTCTCCCCTCTTCCCTCCCAAACCACCCTCCCTAAGAAGGCAAGCAATTCAACACAGGCCACATGTGTATCATTATGTAAAACCCTTCCACAATACTCATGTTGTGAAAGACTAACTATATTTTGCTCCCTCCTCTCCAGTCCCCCTTTATTCAGTTTTCTCCCTTGACCCTGTCCCTTTTCAAAAGTGTTTGCTTTTGATTACCTCCTCCCCCTATCTGCCCTCCCTTCTATCATACCCCCTTTTCATCCCATTCCCCCTTCTTTCCTGTGGGGTAAGATATCCAATTGAGTGTGTATTATTCCCTCCTCAGGTCAAATCCAATGAAAGCAAGATTTACTCATTCCCCCTCACCTGCCCCCTGTTCCCTTCCAACAGAACTGCTTTTTCTTGCCACTTTTATGTGAGATAATTTACCCCATTCTATCTCTCTCTTCCACCTATTCATTCTTAATGACCTGAAATTTGTGCAAACCATTTTTTGACTTTTTGAGAAGTATATCTTTTCAGTGATAAGCCTATGAGCCCTATGTGAACTTCTTACAAATTTCTAAAATGAGTATTGTATTTTGACCACCTCATGATCTATATATTTATTTCTCAAAGAATTTTTAGACTGGCTCTGAAACCACCTCTAAAAATGCTTTCAGCAAAGCCTGAGGTGTTATTCATCAGATTCAGATAATTTGTCCTTATTGAAGGTAGCATGGTACTCTTACCACACTTCTTAACAAGTATTCCAATCCTGTTTATATTTTTGTGCTAATTCTTCTGTTCTGAAAACAGTTATCCTCAGATAAGAAAGTAGAAGTGAAAATGAGCTTCTCAAAGACTCTGGCACATCATGCTCTATGCATAGGTATGGCTCACTTAAGGATAGCCACTTTCATGTGGAACAAGGGGATGATTTTTATACTTGATTCATGACTGATCATTTGCTGATCTTAGCATCATTTATTAAAGAGGGCAGTGTTTCAAACCACAACATGCATACTGTGAAGAAACTACTGTGTAGTTATGATTTGCTCCCCTTGCTCAAGTATAATCATTCAAACTGTCAAACCAGAAATTACAACTCTTCCCAATATTGAGGTTCCCCTTGAAATTCCAGTGGTTGACTTTCCCTCTTCTGTCTTGTTAACATTCTGGGACAAAAGTCTGGACACAAGACAGAGGTCTGAATCAAAATTGGGTTTAGCCTTCTCCTTCAACTACCTCTGCCCTGCTTTATTGGATCTTGAGCTAATGGCCATAAGTCATAAGCCTGACTGCTAGTAATAGAGAAGTCTACAAACTGACTTGTGGAGATAAAAACTCACCATGCATCATCTTGAATGTAGTCATTAAGATCTAGAATCCAAAATCACTTTGAGATAATGTAATCTGTTCTTCCAAATTAGAGAGAGGGGAATTATATCTGTTCTTAACACTAAGGAGATTCCAGAGTAGTCTACACGGGGATATGCCAATTGGCCTTCCTGACCTAGAACTTGCCATATCTGAACACCATTGTTGTATTCCTATAACAAAGACATGATCTATTTTCTTTGATGTCAGACTTGTGGTGTTTGGAACATGCTTGGAGAAATTCTAAGTAGGCTGAGTCAATGGTATTTACCATCTTCACTAGGAAATAGAAATAAGAAGGACTTCTGAACTGAAGAATAAGGTCTCAGCAATAGGAATAATAGCAATCCTTACCTCATCTTTTCTGGATCTTCTTGGAGAGCTGAAGGTTGTCATGAAGCTCTGAAGGAAAAGTCATAATGTGTTCTGCTCTAGAAAGCTTCTGGAAAGGAAAAGCTTCCCATTCCTACAATTCACATGCATGCCAGTCACCAATTGATGATATCTTCATGATATACTACCTGGAAATTCCAACAGATTAAAAAATGAGAATTTTCCCTTTAATGGTACATATGGGTCAATCCAGTGTGAGGGTTCAGATGACTGGGTCATCTTCTTGATTTGTCCAAGCTGTTGATGATTATTATAACTTACCCTGGAGGGATTTGAGTATTCCCTAGCCATGAATCTGGAGAAAAGACATGAGCATTGGAATGGGACTTCTTTTTTTTGGGGGGGGGGGGGGGAAGATGAGTCATTTATTTATCTTTTGCATACAGAAAACGGGGAGGAAATAGGAATGAAGTGAAGACAGCATTATAGAATTTTTCCCCTTCAGGTCTGGTTGGGGCAAGCTGCTTTTAGGCCATGTGAGACAGGGTAAAATACCATAACTTTAAACTTAGATCTCCTGATAGTGATCCAGCCATTTCAAATGGACTCATAACATTTTATTGAAGTACCATTTTCTCTAAGTAATACCCCCAAGGTAAGCAGTTTTAAGGTTACATTTGTAAGTAACACTGCGTGAATTGTTTTTTCTTTAAGAGCACAAAGATGCATTGAGATAGCAATACAAGCAGTGTTTGGCTGTGGCTAACACTGGGAGTTGTGAAATTGATTCACAAAGAGGATAAATTCTACATAGTCAAGAGCAGGGGGCAGTTCATGGTCCTTGCCATCAACATAGGGCTTCATGTGTGTGTAGTAGTCTGTTCCCTTGTCAGATTCTGGTATAATTCTTCCTTAGCCACATAGGGTTTTCCCTCAGTACTGAGGGCACAGAAAGCACTCTCAATCTCCTTGCTGGATTTGACATTTTCACTCTCAGCTGATCATAAAAGCCAAGTATTCTTGCAGTAATACAAGGCCATCCCTGTTTGGCTCCATAGTCTTGAGGATAGCTTCAAACTCAGTTTGGTTCTCTTTGCACCATAGACGGGTCATAACCCAGAGAATGCAAGCAAGATTTAAACTCTTGTTTATTGAGTCTGCCAGACTTATCCTTATCAAAATGTTTAAACATCATGGTGTCCTGCTATACTCTTGTTATCCAATGATGGGTCAAGATTGAAAACCCCATCATGAAATCATTTGAGTTTTTGGTGGATTTTCCAAAACACAGATTTCTATGCTCTGAAGTCCTGTGAGGAAGCAGCCTTGGAACTAAGCAAGACTTTGGCTACCCAAAGCGCATTTCCTCTAGCTTCTTTTATTACTCAGTCTATGCAGGAAAATGACTTAAGATGTAAGTGGTGTCAAATCTAAATCCTGTTTACTTAACACGTTATTTTGAAACAAATATTCTCATCTTAGTCTATTAGTTTGAACTTAGTTCTATCAGTATTTTCTAAAAGCCATTGAGAATAACCACAGAATTTGAAAGCTTGAAATTACCTCAATGACCAATGAGTCCAACACCAACTAAAAGGACTCCACAAGTGTAATATACCAGAAACACAGTGATTGAGCTTCTGCTATGTAGTAGACTGACAAGTTTTCTAATCTTTCTACCACTTGCTATGGTAAGTCTTTCCAATGGCCCCTAACTCATCTTCCTTATGCTCCTAAGATTTGTCGAAAGTTTCAGCAAGATGTGAGAAATGATTATTTCTCTCTGGTATTAATAACTAATTACTGTATTAGGACCAAGGATTTTCCCCATGTTTATTTCCTCATCCAGAAATCAACCAGCATGGCAAATCTCTCTTAGATTTACTCAGGCCAAGATCAAATCAGAGAGTAAAAGAAATTATAAGTTTAGGCTAATGAATGCATTCCTGCTTATTGTGTTTACTCAGACAGTTCTGAGAAAATGTAGATTCTCTCTTTTGTCAGACAAGTGATATGGATATTGATAAATCTCTTTGATCAAGATTTGGGCGATCCAAGCCATGTATTCCAAGACCCTCATTGCAATATAGCCTACCCTCTCATTGTAATATTCATTTTTTCACTAATTGTGAACTAAAATTGATTGCTACCCTCAGGAACACCTGTTCTTCCAAAGACATATAAATTGCAAGTCCACTGCCATTAGGGGTCTTAGATCTAAGAGACAGCCAAATGACCATCCTTTTATTAATAAACATGCTGGCCTTATTAATAAAATTATTAAATTACCCAAAAATTGTCTCTTGGACCTTTTTTTTTTTAAACATCACAGTTAACCAGACAAAAAGACTTTAGAGGAAAATAGACAGGTCTGCCTTAAGGTCTCCTAGGAAACTGCCTCCTCTGTAAGTGCTCACAGGTGAAACTTTGTCACCCAGAAAGAGGGCCTTTCCTGAAAAATTGTAAGTTGAGATTTTTGACTCTCTCCTCAATCTAAAACTTCTGATTCTTACCTTTGATCATCTCTGGGTAAACATATAGGTGTCTATATGTCTGATATAAGTGTGTGTACTACAGCTTTCTGAATTGTTCACTCATGAGCAAGAGAGTCCTCTCGAACAGGCTACAAGGATAGTTGTTGCACACAGATAAACTGTCAAAGAGGGCTTTGAAAAGAAGTCCTATTTGAGTTTAAATTGAATTTTTGGGGTACTAGAAGAGATTATTGATGTTCGCTGTCTGGGAGGTTTGGATTCACTTTGGAATCTGAAGCCTGTTGTAATTAAGCAAATGTGGTCCAAAGTGTCTTGCAGGTAGAATTCTGTTGATAGCCCTAGATTTCTGGAAGGAGGTATAGTGTTCTGTCAAAGAGAGCTTTTGGGGGTTTCTGTTTAAGAGGGCTTGATATTGGAACTGAGACAATTGTGAGAGTACTCTGTGTTTCATCTTTAGGATATGGCCTGTTTTTGCTAGTTAGGAGTAACTGGAAAAGCAGGATAAAACTCCCCCAGGCTATAATGTTTAAAAAGAGTAGTTTTAAATTTAAAGAGCTCTATTAAGAGTTTTGGAGGTGGAATCGGGGAAGGGGTTTTCTTTGAACACTTCCTTAAAGAGCCAGTTTTTACCAAGGTGATTAGAGCTGTAGCTTGCAAGGGCTTATGAGAGAAAGCTACCTTTGAGTTTTTTAATGGACAAGGGAAGTAAAATTCAAATTCATTTAAAGTGAAATTAAATAGCCACAAAAAGGATCTTTTTTGTGCATGAAGAGAAGAAGACAAAAGGAAAAGCCAAAAGCAGGTACCAGTGTGAGGCAGGTGAGTAATGACCCTTGAATAAAACTTAATTTGTAGATCTAAAGCCTGTGCTGATGAGATGGCTTTCAAATATATGTTGCTCTCATTAGTTAAGGGAAAAGATCCTTTCTTTTCACAGCCCTGAATTGTGATCAAGTTGGGAAATTTAAGGGGCAAATTAACATTCTTCAGAATTTGTTTCAAGGGAGATTTAGAAATAATCTGTGAAGGAGCTGAAGGGAAACCAACCAGCCTCAATCCCCTGCCCCCCCCCACTCCCACCACTTGAAAGTTTGACTCCCTCTAAGTAGAACTTAGAATGCTTTTTCAAAATTAAAAAAATACTCTCTTTCCTCTCCCTTTCTGACTACGGCTAAAGTTGGAGAGGCAGACAGAATGAAGATAGATGAGAGAAATATTAGAAACAGTGGAATAAAGTGTAAGATGTGATTGGTAAGACAAATGTGATAATCAGGGTAATTAAAACTACCACTTTTAAAATCTTTTACTGTGGATTAAGTGGAAATAGTGACTCTATAATATGAAATGCTTGGAATAAATAAACCTTGCGTAACATACAATACTAATTTAAATTAGAAACTGAGGTTCTATATGATACTAATTGGAAAATAGATCCAAGTGTAATTGAATTTATTCTGGTCTCATTTTAAGTGAAATTTATTATTGTCTACTACTATTATTATTACACTATATGGGTCAGAAAGTTCGTTAGTAAGCCAAGTTATCCCAATTAATGTGATATTTAATATGTTAAAAAAAAAGGTGCCTAACATTAATTTGATAATTCATTGTTTTAAAAATATTATTAGAAAAGTTTGTTCTTTAATTCTTTTGGGTTATGGATTTACTTGCTTTACTAAGAATTATTTAAACTCAAAGTTTTCTCTTCTCGGGAAAACTTGCCACACCTAGCTAGCAAAACCCTCTGAGAAAAGAAATCAGTCATTTAGTATCTTTGGGTAAGAAATTCTAACAGCAATAACATAATATTTTATCCCAGCACACTTTAAGCTAACCTAATGATAGTAGATGCTTATTCAAACTGTAAAGCTTTGTATATACTTCCTAATATATTTAACTTGAAATTCTGGAGTGGGGGAAAGGGAAATTGGAAGCTGAATGCTTGGGATAGCTCCTTATTTGATAAGCATACAGAGCTAGGAATTGTCACCACATGTCTTTAAAAAATCAAAATATATGAATTTATGGATATTCTTTTTCTTTTGAAGTGCAAAGAGTATGGGGCCTTGGGAGTTAAAATGTACTAGTGATTATAAATCTGGATTTGATTTGATTTAAGCCAAAATCTGTCCTGAAGGAAATAAGAACATGGTTTTAGTGTATTTTCCTATCAGGATAATTAGGATAACTCAGAATCTAATATAAAATACACTTGCCATTTGGCATTAAGAAATTTATTAGGGGAGCAGAGCCAAGATGGCCACATGAAGGCAGCGTCTTACTGGAGCTCTCTCACAAGTTCTGTAGGATTCCTACAAAGAGGTGAATTTGAGCAGATTTGAGAGAGCTGGAAACCACGAGAAGTCTGAGTGGGGCAATTTCCCAGCCAGGAGAGTCTGAAAGGCCGAAGGAACAAATCTGTAGGCTAGAAGAGTGCTCGGTGTGCAGAGCTGCTCCAGACGGAACAAAAGTGGAAGCGGCTGGCCAGGAAACCCACATGGGAGATGGGCCGGGAGAAAGCCGGCGCCTGAAACTGGCGGAGATCCCCAGGCCTCTCAACACAGCACGGCGCTCCGTGGAAGCGAAGAGAGGCAGCGCAACACCACTGGTCCGTGAGACACCAATTCCTGAGGCTTACAGCCCAAAGGACATTTCTTGAACTTCCGGGAGACAAAATGGCCAGGTAAAGGGCTCTAATCCCTCCCCTCCCCACCCAGAGAATTCCCCGGGGGGGGGGGGAAAGCTGGAATAGAGGAAACAGAACTGGGGCTTCAGTGGCCGAATAGTAGGAGTACCTGAGTCCCAGAGGGGCAGAGCCAGCAGGGGTCAACACCAGGAGCCCAGACATACTCTTGCTCCCCCAGGGGAAGTGCCAGACACCCAGCTCGAACAACAAAGAGCTGAGACCATTGCTGAAGAGCAACAGTACTAG
>CM053622.1:81156298-81205380 GCA_028646595.1 Phalanger gymnotis | reverse complement strand
GGGAGGGCAGACTGGGGAACAGGGCGACCAGAATGTACGCCATCTTGGAGTGGGGGGGGAGGAAATGGGGAGAAAATTTGTAATTCAAACGCCTGTGAAAATCAATGCTGAAAACCAAACATGTCAAAAATAAATTAAAAAAAAAGAGTTGATATCCCTTTCCTTTCAACACATCAAGCACAAGTCTTTCACCTCTGTGATATGACTAATATCTATCAACAATTCCCAAAAACATAAGTTAGGCCTATTCTTCCTCCTTTCCTCCTACAACAAAGATTGGTTCTCCCTAAAAGGAGACAATATGGTCTCAGCCCTTATTTTCCTGATCATCCAAGGATATTAAAAAGTTCCCCCACCCCATGCACTCAAGAACCCTCTTACTTGGTGTATTTCTGAAGACCACACTAGTCACTCTTCCCTTTTAACCAGACATATCTTCACATAGAGACTATTTCACTGTTTCACTCTCTTTCTTTGCATATTCTCACTATGTTAGGGCAAAGTAAACCTTTTAACTGTTGAATGCCTTGGAGAGTACCTGATTTCATCCCAACATCAAGCCTGAACTCAGTGCTGGCATTAGAGCTGCTTCTTAACAAACTTTTAAAATCTACTGACCTAGGATGGCAGGAAAGGTCTATTTATTTTAGTGCCAGGGTTCTCTGACCTTGATCCCAAAGTTGTCATGGTGAAATGCCTTGGGTAACATCAATTACTTCCTGGTACCATACATGAAATTTCTATGTAAACTTCTTAGTAGTTATATGTGAGTTGATTATTTTGGGATGATCACCCCCAAAAAATAGAAGGGTGAGAAAGGAATGCACTGGAAGAAGAAGAAGAGGAGAAGAATGGGGAAATTTATCTGACATAAAAGAGGTACCTAAGAAAGAACTCTTACAGTGAAGGGGAAGATGAGGTGAAGGAGTAGGGCACAACAGCAATTCCTGTCAGTGGCATATTCTGGCAATGGCAAGCTTGAATCTTTGGGTTTATCAAACACTAGATTGAACAACATTTTTGGATTATGATTTCTAATCCCATCTGCTATATGCTTCTGTTTTATGAGTGAGTTCATCCCCAATAATGATTACTAACTGCACATTTCCCTCCATCCCATTTTTTGCTAATTATCCTTTCTTTTTACCCTGTCCCTTCTCAAAAGTCTTTTTGCATCTATAGACAACTTCCCTTGATCCACCCTCCCTCTTATAACCTTTCCCTTTTCTCTCATCCCCTTTCCCTCCTACTTCCCTTTTGAATGAGATTTCTATATCCAACTGAGTGTATGTATGTGTTCTTCCCATTTTGAACCAATTCTGATGAGTAAGATTCAAATGTTGCATTCAATCTTATCAAAAAGAATTAAAATTGAAAGTAATCCATTGAGTTGATAAATAACTGTTTAAGACTAACAATATACAAACAATTTGATAAGTTGATTAAGTCACAAAATGTAAAATGGAAATTCATAATAGATGATGTGGTAATAAAGGAGCTTGTCAGAAAATAAACAAATTGGGAAAAATAATTTTTAAAAATCAAACACCTAGATTACAGGTCAAGATACAGATCATTTAAACAACCCAACATCAGAAATGGAAAATTGAACAAACTCTAAATGGCCAGGGGGGTGGAGTGGAGAATGACTGAGATCTAAAGGACTTACAAGCGAATTTTACCAGACTTCTATGAGATACGTATGGTCTTAATGAAACCAGAAGAGAAAGAAAAGTGATATATTCAGTTTGTTAACATTGCATTCAATATCTCCTGTTTATATTGGCATATATTCACAAAGTTTCTCATTATGACTAGTTAACTTATACCACTAATATAGGAATGTTTCAATATTAATACAATGATAATACAATAACAAATAATTCAAATTACATGACTATATTAGTAGATGTAGAGTCTAAGAAAATGTCCATTAATCTTTTATTTTAGTACTTTTAACAGCATTATATATACTCTTTCAACATGAAACAGTATTTTTCTTAATAAGTTTTATTTGTAATGAGGAAATACTAGAAGCTTTTCCACTAAGTATGAATAAAGCAAAGATGTCTCTCTGCTACAAGACAAGAAAGGTAATTAATTTTCTCATTCTCTGTGCTTATCTGTCAGTTCCTATTTGTAGGTGATAATGATTTAGAGAATTCTAAAGATCTAATGAAAGTTATTAAAACAATTATCAATTTTAATAAAGTAGCAGCAGAAAAAGTCCTGAAAATTAGCCTTTCTGTATATTACTACCAAAACTCAAATAGCGAATATTTTTAAAAATCACGTAAAATAGATACATTTTTTTAAAAAATTCTGGAAGTCAACCTACCAAAACAAATATAAAACTTGAATGAATAATGCTACAAAATTCTCTGCTGAAAGAGGAAGACAGATAATTGGAGAGAAGTTAATTTCCATAGTTGTGCCATTATACTATAATGAGATAATACCTAAATTTATATATTTCCAGAGCAATCAAACTACTATAGATTTAATTTTTAAAACTAAGAAAAATGATAAAACTCATTTGCAAGAATAAAAGATCAAGAATTCCAAGGGAAATAACAGACAAAGGAAGTAAGAAATATGGCAGTCTAGCTTTTTCCTGTCCCAAGCAATAATCATGAAAGGTTCTTGGGTAATCAAGCACAGAAACTAAGTATTTGATAAACCCAAGAATATCAAGTACTGGGCAAAGGACTCCCTCTTTGGGGGAAAAAATGCAGGGAAAATTATAAAGCAATCTGGCAAAAAATGAGGCAATTGATCAAAGACAATTTATTTTTAATTTTCATACCTTTTGTTTTTTAACCACCTTTGTTTACAAATATAATTTCCCTAAGCCTGAATAAAAAACATAAATTTTCTATATTTTTTATTCAAGGAAATATATACATCTCCCTGAATAAAAAATAAGGTGAAGGGGGAAAGAATAGTCTAGCATAACTAACAAATGTTAATCAAGTCTGATAGTAAATGCCATACTCCATATATACTCTCTTTACCTGTGCAAAGAAGGAAGCATGATAAATTATCTCATCATGATGATGTTTGTCCCAGCAGAGATAATTTCACATCATTCAGATTTTTGTTGTTCTTTTCATTTATATTTGTTGATACTGTGTATGTTATTTTCCTGGTCCCTTACCTGTTCATGTGTCTTACTGTACTTCTGAATTCTTCATTTTCATCACTTCTTATAGCTAAATACTAGTCCCTCACCTTGTTTTGAAAGGTTTTTGTATTTGGTTTTTTCCTCTGGTTGGTTAGTTGTTATTCTTGTTGTTTGCCATTCCCCACTTCATGAGTATCTACTTTATTTCTAGTTCTTTGCTACTAAAAAAAGCACAAAAAGAGCTACTATAAATGTTTTGATGTATATGGGACCTCCATTCTGCAAGGTCAATAGGGAATAAGATCTTCCCCACCCATAAACAGGCCTCATGTGGAGTCCATTAAGAGAAGCTTGCTTGCTTCCTGGAAGGCTTACACACTTTTTGTTAATTTCTAATAAGGCACTAAGCCTATTAGCTGAAAGAGTATATATTCTGAGAGGTGAGCTTTTGCTTTGGGGGCTCGCTTATGAGAAAGATGTTGTGATTCCTTGGTTGAGACTCTGAGTGGTCGTACGTTCAGAGTTCCCCGACTCCTGAGAGGTAAAGGCTTCTCGATTCAGTGGTGGATGTAAAACTTTGATTCAGGCAGTAGAGCCCTGTCTGTTGGTCTTTATTTCTCTTCTCTGTATTTCCTGTGTTTCTGTTGTATGTGATTAAAAAGAAAGATCATTGATCCCTGAAACGTCTGTCTTTCCTCAGTAAAGGAGATAAAAGGTCCCATACTAGCAGCCATCCTGGGTATGCCAGTGTGGTTGCAATTACACTTTCTTATCCATAACCTTCTTGGAATATTTGCCTAGCAATGGAATCACTAGTTAATAGAATGTGGATGTTACAGTCATTTCTTAGCATAATTTCAAATAAACATCATTACAGGAAAGTAAACTGAATAAAAGCAAATTCCTGTGGGCTACATATTGACTTAGAAGTTTTGTGGGCTGCTTGTGGCCCATGGGGTGAGAGTTTGATGCCTCTTCTTTATAGAACAGTTGGACTAGTCCACCAATAATATGCTATAGTAATTGTTTTGCCTTCCCCATGCCTTGGGACAGTGTCTGGCACATAATGCTTAATAAATGCCTGTTTTCAAACTGTTTACTTCCAATTTCTCTTGTATATGGCTGGTTTGTTCATAATTGTTTTCATGTGGCCTCTCTCAGTACACTGAGCTCTTTGAGAGCAGGAACTGTCTTTTGCCTTTCTTTGTAACCCCAGAGCTCAGCAGGGTGCTTGGCATATAACTAGCACTTAATAAATGCTTATTGACTGACTGAGGGGTTGTAGACAAGCATGAATGCGAAAAAGTCAAGCCAACATCCAGCATTTGTATCTTTTGTCATCTACTTATTTTCTGGATGAAGTGAAAGCTCAGATGTTGCATTCATCTTATTAGTGATTCATAGCAATCTTTCATGTAAGCTGGTAACAATTTACAACTACTCTTTTGACAATTCTTCATTCATACCCTTTGTTTATCCATTGAGAATGTCTTTTGAAATATATACACATATATGTACATATATTCACACATATATGCATATACATACATATATTCCATATATATCTAGGATATTTATTTCCCTCTATATCATGAATATTACCCAGTCTGTAATCAAATTGGGTGTTTATTATAAGTTCCGAGTCTCTCTGCTTCTCTATCTCTGTCTTTCTCTTTCCACATAAACGTATAAATCATAAACACATACGAGTGTGTACAGGTACATATATATGAATATACATAAATATGTGTGTACACACATATATTTACATATATATCTGTAGGTATTTCCTATATTAGAATAAAGCTACTACCCTCAGAGAGATATACAATAATACAATAAGATAATAGATAAGTGATCAGAGAATATTAATATAGGTTTTTGAAAATTTTATCAATAGCTTTTGTTTTTACATTACCTTGATTGCCAGATAAATCCCTTATCCTTCTCTATCTAGAGAACCATCCCTTGTAACAAATAAGAAAGCAGTTCAACAAAACCAGCCAACATGTCAACCAAATCTGACAGTAGGTACTGGCAGAATAAACAGCCTTCAAAAGAAGAAATGCGAGCTAGCAATCGTAAAGAATGCTCTAAATCACTAATACAAGAAATTCAAATAAAGCAACTGTGATGTTCTTCTTGACAGCTCTAAAATTGGCAAATATGGAAAATGGTAAATGTCAAAGATACCAGGAGAAGGCAGACACTCAAATGCACTCTTAGAGCTGTAAACTACCCCAACTGTTCTAGGAAACAACTTAGAATTTTACCAGATGGGAACTGTACATATTCTTCAACTTCCTTGAGGTATATGCCTAATTGTAATATCACAGGGTCAAAGACATAGTTATAAGCTTCAGATACACAAAAATATTTATAGCAGCACTTTTTGTAGTAGTAAAAAACTGGAGGAAAAATGGATGCCCATCAAGTGTGGAATGGCTGAATGACCTGTGGTATATTAACATAGTAAAATATTACTGTGCAGTAAAAAGCAAACTGAATATTCAAAAAGCAGAGGAACTTGGGAAAAGATGCCTGGCAAAGTTAGGAGAATTAGAACAATTTACCCAGTGACCTCAATAATGTAAAGAAAATCTTTGAAAGATTTTGCAATTCTGATCAATGAAATGATTAATGATGACTTCCAAAGACTGGTAAAGCAAGCCTCTTGCCTCTAAGTAGAGACATGGTAGATTAGAGGTTTGGCATGAGACAAACGTTTTCGGAAATGGGCAATGAATTAATTTTTTTTTTTGCTTGACTTAAATTTTATTAGAACAGAGGATCATATGGAGTGCAAGAAGTCAGGGAGCAATGACTGGGATGTTTTTAAAGGCTATCAATAAAGCTCTTAAAATCCCTTTTTTTTCTTTATTTTTGGGGGGGTGGGAGGCTTGTGGTCTCCACTGTCGCTCCCACCATCACCATCATAGCCCAGGTGCTGCTGCCTCTGCAGCTGCGCCCTGTAGTCCGGGCCCTGCGCCTGCTCTCCCAATGCTGCGCCCTGCATGGCCGCCTCCAACCGAGCCTTTGGAGTCCTCCAGGGAGGAGGAATCGCCTGGGCTGGGGCCGCACAGCCCCACCTCCTGCAGCCACCCTAGAGCGTGCCCGGCCTATGCTAGTGCACGTGCGGGGGGGAAGGGAGGAGCTCCACAGTGAGGGGGGCAAGACCTTTGCCAAATTCCTGACAATTGAAATTAAGGAGGAGAGGAAAATCCAGAAACACAAATCCCTTCCTAAGATGTCCAGGGATTGGGACAGAAACCAAGTTAGTTTGGAGATTAGCTGATGAGAGGATCGGGGTCACGTTCAACATCAACGACAGTATCCCACCAACATTTGACGATGAGCCACCAAAGGGACAGAAAGCCCAAGAATAGCAAGAGCCTGAACTTACATCTACCCCAATTTTCGTGGTGGGGGTACCAGCCTCACTTTCTCTGCCAGAGCCATAGGGGTTGAGTGGCCTGATATTCACCAGGATGACTATAGATGGCCCAGGTTGCATTAGGAGATGCTGGCCCTTTCAGTTTGAGCGAGGTAAAGCCAGCTCAGTGAATAGGCCTCTTTAAGAAGTTAATCAAGGGATGGCCTCTTTAATCAAAAACTCAAAAGAAATCAAACTGGGAGAGGAAGACCCTCAGGGTTCCTACCCAAAGGAGAAACTTGCTAGAGAGATAGAACACTAGGCCTGGAGGCAGGAAGCCCTGAGTTCAAACATGGCCTCAGCTGTGTGACCCTGGGCAAGTCACTTAATGCTGTTTACCTGTTTCATCATCTGTAAAATGATCTGGAGAAGAAAATGGCAAGCCATTTCAGTAGCTTTGCCAAGAAAACCCCAAATGAGGTCACAAAAAGTTGGACACAACTGAACAGCAACAACATGCATCTTTAGCATTTCACAAAGTACCTGGACCAAAGAAAGGTAGAAACAGTCCCACGCCTGTCCTCTGGGATCATATAGATCAAATTGAATCTCTCCTCCTAATGGCAGCCCTTCTAGTACTTGAACATAGGGCTACCTATGTTCCCCTTTTGTGTAAAGCCTCCTCAGGGCTTCTTAAACTTTTTCCATTCCCGACTCCTTTTCCCTTTTTGGCAGTGTTCATTGACTGTATGGTCTAAGGGCATGTACAGTGCAAAGAGTGTGTGTATGCTTTGTGTTCAGAACCAAGACTGCAGTGAAGTTGTGCAGTGAAAGCATTGCCAGAAACACCTCAGATTCGTAACGTTTGATTTTTAATTAATTTTGAGTTGTTCTATGTTCAGAAAGCTTTTACTGTTGCCAAATTTTTGTTACCCCTTATGGAATTGTGACCCACAGTTTAAGAAGTGCAGCAGATGATGGGATTTGAGCTGGGTCTTAAAGAAAGCCGGAGAAACCAGTAGGTTGAGGCAGGCAGAACATCATTGAAGGCATGGGAAATAATAAATGAAAAGGCCCAGAATTAGAGAAATAGAGTGTCACGTATGAGTTGTAGCAAAAAGGAAGCTCTTAATGGATGGCACAGTATGGTGAGGGGAGCTGAATGAAAGGAGATTGGAAATTTGGGAAGGAACATGTTTGTGAAGGGACTTAAATGGCACACAGGACTTTTGATCCTAGATGTAATAGGGAGCTTCTGGGACTCATTGATGGGGTGGGGTGGAGGGATATAGACCTGTTACTTTAGGAAGATCACTTTGACAATTATGTGAAGAATGGATTGGAGCGAAGAAGGACTTAAGGTGAAGAGACCAAACAGAAAGCTATTGCAATAATCTTGATACAAGATAATGAGGACCATGGTGGGACAGAGTAAAGAATAGGGAACATACATGTGATGTCATAAAGGTAGAAACTGCAAGACTTAGCAACAGATTTAGTATGTGGAGTGAGTGTGAGAGAGAAGTCAAGGATGACACTGAAATTGTGAGTCTAGGTGACTAACAGGTTAGTGGTACCCTCAACAGTAAACTTCAATGGTTCCTATTATCTCTAAGTTCAAATACAACCTCTGCTGCTTGGAATTTAAAGTCCTATCAGTCATGTCCGATTCTTGATAACCCCATTTGGAGTTTTCTTGGCGAAGATGCTGGAGTGATTTGCCATTTTCTTCTCCAGCTCATTTTACAGATGAGGAAACTTAGGCAAACAGGGTTAAATGACTTGACCATGGTCACACAGCTAGTAAGTGTCTGAGAACAGATTTGAACTCAGGAAGATGAGTCTTCCTAATTCCCAGCCCAGCACTCTATCCACAGCGCCACCTAGCTGCCCTATTACACATTATTTGTTTCCAAACAACATACAATGTAGCCAAATTGGCCTTCTAATTGTTTCTCATGAATAGCATTCTATTTCTTGATTCCATGTCTTTGCATTGTCTGACACCCCATGCCCGGACTGTGCTTCTTCCTCAGTCTCTTGGAACTACTAGCTTCCTTCAAGACTCAGTTCTTAGGCCAAATCAAATGAAGCCTTTTCTAATCCCTACTCTGATACCTCTAGGTATCAGCATCTTCCCATGGCTAGACAGTAGAAGTTCTTCATGGACAAGGATGTTTTTATTCACATCTGTTTTTGTACTCCTAAGACCTAGAATTATACCTGGAATGCAGTAGGCCCTTCTGTAGCAACAATGTTGCTAGCAGCTGTTGTGTGAAAGACCAACAAAAAAAGCACACAGGAAGGCTGCTAGCTCAGATTCTTTCATCTGCTTTTCTAAGGAAAGCAACTTTAAGGGATTAACAATCTAAGTTGAATTAATCATACATATATCATTCGCTTAGGTCAAGTGAAAAAGTCAGCACCCTGAACTTCAGAACAAATACAAACAGAAACTACCAACAGATCAACAGACAGGCTTTGTCTGATCAAGACATCACATACATAGTTACAAAAAAAAGAGAAGCACCAACATCTGGATTTTCAAAGCTGGGGCTCTCTTAACAACAGCTACCCAGAATCTCGTCTGGTCAAATCACACGACACTCTCCCAGTGAGTGAGAACCCCAAAACAAAACACCAACCTCAGATCTCATATATCCTTCTCAGGGTCAGAAGGTATTACAACCACAGGATTCAAAACCATGTGATTCTTCTTCAGGGTCAGAGGGCATGTGACTTAAACCTATGTGAATTAGGCTTTCTTGTTTCTTAAGCAATTCAAAGATTGTTGGTTCAATCAAAGAAACAAATGACAACAAAAAGTCCACTTTGCTTGCCATTTCATTTGAAAGGGAAGACTCTTCAGAAGTACTTGATCACCTTAGCATTCTAAAAGAGAAAACAAAAAGTCCCACCCTAATTACAATAACACCTTAATAAATGTTTATTGATTTATTGTTGAAGGAAAGCTTTGTAACAACTATTTAGGGGAGTAGGCTAAAGAATCAAAAAAAGAATAAAAGATTTCCTATTGAGCAATGTGAGATGTGTTAAGATTATACAGCATGGGAACTAAGGGTAATGAAGGAAATATGAAAAATTCTAGATTAAACGCGGATCTTTTTTAAATCACCTCAACATCAGTAAGAAAACCCACAAAATAAAACAAAAGACTAATAAGCAAAATAGATGAATGAAAATAATTTATAGTAAAAAGACTTTCTCTCCCTCCCCAATTTTTTGAAAGAAAAAGAAAAAATATCATAAAATTGGTTCATTTCACCATTGCCTTGTTCTGACCCAAAGCAGAAATAAAGGGACAGTTGACAGACTACTACTTGTATCATCACCATTCCTGGACAGCAAAGTTATAACAACAGCTTCAAAAACTGCAAAGCCAAGAGAAGCTAAGAAAGAAATACCAAGTGAGAGGTCTGCCCCACATAGCTCTCATGGAAACACTGAAGAAATGAACATAGAAACCTGAATATAGTGAGAAAAAGAGAACAACCCTGCAACAATTCTAACACACCAAAAAAAATCATGAAGATTCTATCTTGTGCCTTATTTGGTCTGATGATGGCAAAACCCAAGAGCATGATAAGACTGCGTCACAGCAAGGCTTTCCTAGTTCTTAATCATGAGGACTTAATGCTGCATACATTAAGACCTAATACTTGGGAAATATTATACTGTAGCCTCCAGAAATAGCAGATCTTAGTGTTATCTCACCCTAGTCAGATGATATAGACAGTTTTGAATTAACTTCTAAGCATTTTTTTAGGAAGAACACTGATAAGCTGGAGTGAGACCAGAAGAGGAAAATCATGAAGGTGAAGAGCTGTAAATTCTTACCACACAGAAAATGATTGAAGGAACTGAGATTATTTAGACTGGTACAGATGACTTGGGAGCTTTGAAGAGCATGATAGCTATCTTCAAGTACTCGAAGGACTGTCATTGGAAAGTGAGCTTATATTTCTTTTATTTGCCTTTAAGGCAGAACTAGAAATAATGGATAAAAAGTGGAAAGAGTCTGATTTAGGTTTGGTATAAGGAAAAGCTTATTAATGACTAAAGCTATCCAAAAGTGAAACTATGGTCACAATGGGAACTGGGTGTGTTACCTTTCATTGGAGACCTTCAAGCAGAATCTGGATAAACATTTGCTGGGAAGATCCTAGAAAGGATTTTGGTTAGGTATAAGACAGCCTAAACAGACTCTGAAGTCTCTTCCAACTCTTTAAATTCTGTGATTCTGCAACTATTGAATATTCAATAAATGAACCCATTTATACACATTCTGGGCCCAAGTTTTAGGTCTGTCAATGCCCTCGTGATCACTCTCATCCAAAGTGGAGACTATAGGAAACTCAGAAATTTTGCTGTTTTATAATGCTAATTACCACCCCACCCCTTCTCTGACCTATCCATACCCACGAAAACCCTCTTCTATCTAAAATACTCACTGGATCTCTAAGCTCCTTCGTTCTTAAGGAGAATGACCACTGGAGGAGTGAAGTTTCCATGTTTCTAGATAATGCCTCTCTCTCTCTCTCATCACCAACTCACTCTTTCTGACTGAATCCTTTCTTACTCACAAATTTGCTCTTGTTTTTAGTTCATCCAGGATGCTTTCATTTCAAAGGATTGGGGGGTGCTAAAGAGCATCCCCAGCCCTCTCTGAGTCCTTTCTCTCAGATGTTCATAGCCCTCTTTACCCATTCTTCAAGACCAGTAGGATATACTTTCCAGCCTTATCTTTCCTCGGACAATTGACACTGTTGTTTTAGGCTTCAATATTTCCCCCATCATTTCAACTTTGATTCTTCTTTGACTTGGATTAACATGGTGAAACTACCTGAATCTTTAGAAAGTGACAACATGCAATTATGTAATCATTTGAAGTGGAATCTATCTTAATTCTTAGTATAGATTTTTTTTGTTTTCTTTTGGTTTTCACATTAAGATCTTTTTTTTTTAATATTCTTTACTAACTTTGGAATATACTGGATTTCAATAGATAAGAATTTATGCTTAAAAATAGCAACACTCTTTAATGAATTTCAGATTCCATTAGCCTTTTGTGCATCTCTTCAGAAAACATTAGAAAAATTTAATAATCAGATTCTTTACCATAAAATGTCTCAATTGAGAGAAAACTATAAAGCTTTGTTCAAAGCTTTAAACCTCATTTCACCCATTGGAAATAAATATGGACATCATATATTCTCTTAATTTTCAACCTTGGTTCCGTGGACATCGGCTTTCTCCAAACCAAAGGACAATTCTCTCTTCAAGTGCTCTTAACAATTTTTAACAAAAATGGCTTTTTTTCTGATGGTATATTTCAGATAGTACTGTTGTATCAACTAGTGGTTATTTATTTGAAGAAAAGATCATTTTTACTGTATTTGGCATCCATGAGAACTTCAATCTCTAATTCTATCTCCATTTCCTAAAGCTGACTTTTTGGAGTTCAACTTCCAACACATAAAAATTGCATTTTTATTTTTCTTATACAAATCACTATGTCAATCAAAGATTCCTCTGCTACTCCTTTGTTTAGGATGCTTGTTGAGATGGTAGTAATCTTCCATCTAGGAAGCTGGATCTTTCCTCCCTAGTAACACCATATGGAATGATCTAGTCTGCTGTTCCTTCTAATGTTGTTCTTGTTCAGTTGTTTGTCATATCTGACTCTTTATAACTCCATTTGGGGCTTTCTTGGCAAAGATACTGGAGTGGTTTGCCATGTCCTTCTCCAACTAAGGCAAAGAGGGTTAACCGACTAGCCCAGAGTCACACAGCTAGCAGGTGTCTGAGGTGAGGGAATCGAGAGGATTAGAAGAGCTAGTGGCAGAGAGAATTGAGTGAACTACTCTGACTTCACCTTGTGAATCAATTCTAGGGCCTGTTCAGTTCACTTTTCATTTAATTCATTCAATTACGGCTCTAATACAATTTCTGTTTTATGAGAAAACTTTATTCAATTGTAAGATATTGTTGCATTGTTTGAACCTAGCCCTATATGCTGGTAAGTTGGATCACTTCTACCTGCTGCTTAGAGACCCTTAACTAAGGACCTAGTTTGTGCTGACCAGAAACCCAATTAAATCCAAAGATTGATGAAAGGAGTTTTCTCACAATTGTACATCTCAAGCAACCACATATGTGTTATCTAAAAACTGGCCCAATACTGACCAATCAGTGATTGTTTCCATGTTCCTTTAATTGAATATAGGCACTGGGGTCGGGGGAGTGAGACACCTCTTTTTCTGATTTCAAGGAATTGCATCTATTCAATTTCCCCTTCCCAACTTGGAAAATCCCTAATCCTTTCTCCAAAAAAAATAAGATTACCTAATTTTTTATCCTAGTTTTTTTTAAAAAAATAATTGGTCTTATTTGATTGTTTTTATCATATTAAAATCTGTCTCCCCCTGTATTCAGTGTCTACTTCCGAAGTTGAGGAAGCCTGATCCTGGTTTATTGAGCAATTGGTATGCATTGCTTAATAAATTGATATGCTTAGAAATTCAAATCTTTATTTCCTCAGGAGTTTCACCTTTTGCCCACCACAGTTTTTTGGCAAGCCAGACAGGTTGAATCAGAAAAACTCCCTAGAGTACTCTGGTTAATCTTTCACTGAGTGACTTTTTCACAAAACACTGCCTTTGAAAGCCAGACTCATGCTCTCAATCCCTATTTCTTCCAAGTTAAAGTTTAAACTTGCCACCAGGAGAGGGGAAGTTTAGGATTAAGTTTAGGTTAAGGATTAGGTTTTCCCCCAAAGGGAGAGAATAATTATGGGTTCCCATATGTGGTTAATGCATTGTTAATGCAATGGGAAGATCTTTCCCATCCATTAATAGGCCCATGTGACCCACTTGAGTCACATGAGTCTGAGTCACATGAGCCTGTAGTGGGAGAAGCTTGCTGAACAGATGGAGCAAGAAGGGGTAGAGCAGGGAGTGAGCAGAGTAGTCAGAGCTGGGAGAGAGAGATACACAGAGCAGCAGCTAGTGTGAATGAGAGAGGGAGTGATTTTGCTTAAGGGAGTTTGTGGGAAGGCCCTGATGGAAGGAAGGCTTGGGGATGGCAGTGCTCCCTGCGTTGGTAATGTACATAGATTTCTTTGTTGCTAGGATGGATTTGGCTTTCTGGGTTTGGAATAAATGTTTTGGTTCTGTCTTCCATGAAGATACTCTGTTATATTTTGTGATTCAGAACTATACCAGTATATTCATAGCAGCTGCAGCCACTGTGAGTATCACGTTGGTGAAGATGGGATTGCAAAATACAAAATCTCTATTCAGAGACAGGAAGGCTTTAGGTAAGGAAATGGGTATCCCAAGATGGGTGGATTTACCTTATTCCTCCCTGGCAAGAGAATGGGCTAAAAGCATAGGACTCTGTGAAAACTGGGCATCGAGGCTACAGAAGGGAGCACCCAGAGATTTAGAAAGATGTTTGCAAGGAATGCCAGTGGAACCTGGGAAAGAAATGGCAGGGGTGTGTAGAAGAGGCTGGGCCTTGCTAACAAATTATCATATTATATGTAAAAGCAGAGACAAATTGCTGGAGGAAAAGGTTCAGATGAAAAAGGAGTTAGCTGATTTGCACAAGAGGTTTTCTATGCCACAGCATTTGAATTTTCCTTTAGAAGAGCAAGCTAGGAAATCTCATGTGGTAGAAGAAAAAGCAGCTGTGAATTTAGTTTAGCCAAAGAAGCAACAAATTAACAACAGGAAGGTACATACAGCCCTTGCGCAGGGTAGGCTCGACTGGCACCCAAACACCTGGCAGGAAGATGAGTGTGAGGAGAATGAAACAAAGTTAGGTGAGGAGGCTTCTGTTTATTCAATACTAAGAAGGAAGCAGGAGAACCAGGGAGGTCCACACAGTGTTTAGGTAAATAATCAAGGATTTTATTCAGCAGGAGGTCACAGATATTTTGAGTCGATTCACCCAAAAAATGGGAGAATCATTAGTATTTTGGATAACAAGAATCAGTGATAAAGGGGCCAGAGGAACAGGGATAGATAACATGGATTGTTTGAAGTTTATAAGTATTAGCCAGAATCCTTTCAGTCAAATCCTGCAGCAAGCTTTTAGAGATTACCATAAGCAAGGAGGTAACAATGGAACTAATCTGTTAGCTTTAGCTGCAGAAGGATGCAGCAGACAGTATCCTATTGACTCCATGTGGCCCAGTGAAGATAGACCCTGGTATTCACTTAGAGACTGTATGAGAAAGTTAAAGGAGGGGATAATGAAGAATGCAATTATCTTTGGAGACACGGATTTGTATCATGGTACTCCCTTTACAATTTCTCATAGAAATATTATAATGAAGAAGGCTCCTCCTGCTTGTAAACACCTAATTCTGACTCTACTAATTGGAGAAATAAGGCAACCTCTTTCGGAGGTGTTGGATAAGATTTCACAGTTTAGTGACTTAAGGAAATGAGGAAAAGATAAATTTTCTCAATAGAGAAGAGTAAATAGCCAGTGGATTCAATGTCAGAATAGATTAACAAAGAAGGAATTATTTACTGCTCTATTAGAGCAGGGATATATTTTGGAAGAATAGAGGGTATTCCAACTAATGAACTATATAAGATGTACCTACAAAAGGGATTTATTATTAGGAGGAATAGGGAAGGGATAACTGCCCCTATAGATCCTCCTGAATCATTGTATCCAAGTTTCTCATACCTTCAGGGAGAATAGGAAATTGTCCAAGTCCCATCTCGGATTAAAGAAATACACGGAAGTAAGGAAGATAGGAATTAATACAGTTTTAGTGCGTTCATGGACCCTAGAAGCATGGACCTATATTTACCCTGTTTCTGGTTGTCTCCTTATTTCTTTTTGGCCCTTCAACTTGTTTGCTTTTTTCTTTCAGGTTTGGTGCCTTCTACCTATAGAAGATGCCTGACCGCTTGAGCCGGATGTCACCCCTTGTCCAAGACTGTGCTGTGTCACCCCCAGACCTGACACTGACCAAGCTCTCGATGCCAGCTAAAGAAGTCACCCCTCAAATAGTCCCTCTTGAGGAAGGGACAGCTCTGTACAATTTCAGCAGGAAGTGAGAGAACAGTCAGAGCTGGGAAAGAGAGAGCAGACAGGGGAACTACCATGAGTGAGAGTGGGAGTGATTTTGTTTAAGAGAGTTCATCTGTGGGAAGGCCCTAATGGAGGAAGACTTGGGGATGTCAGTGCTCTCTTCATTGGTAATGTGTATAGTATTATGATGGATTTCTTTGTTGCAATGATGGATTTGGCTTTCTGGTGTTTGAATAAATGTTTTGATTTCATCTTCCATGGAGAGGATCTGTTATTTTCTGCAACTGAGAAATACACCAGCATATTCATAGCAGCCACAGCCACTGTGGGTATCACATTGGTGCTGCACCATAGTAGTAAAATACTGAAGTGTCCCCCCCTTTGAAAAATGCCTTTTGACATGAGAACAGGGGAAGAGTGTGTTGGTAAATTGACACTCTCTCAAAAAAAAATTTTATTGGCCTAGTAACAGGTGTAGCTTCCCATACAGGAATGGAGGGAGTGACTAAGACAGAGCTCTCAAATTATGCTAAAATATATGAAAATCAAAATGGGTCCTAAAATTGACCCAAAAAGGGACTTTCAATTACTACAAGTTTTGGAAAATTGTGCACACTAACTTTTTCCATCTTATTATTTTCTCTGTGTTTTTATGTCTTTGTAAAATGCAGAAAAATATGTCTTGTGTTTAGTGTTGTTTGTAGATTCTGTTACCTTGAAAGATTTCTAAAGGAAAAATGAAGTCAGCCGGAAAAAGTGCTAAAAGGCTTTAGCCAAAGAGTTTAGTATGCTAGAGAAGATTAATGAAGTTTCATACTTGAAACAGTTGTCCAAGTAAACAGGACTAACTCACAATTTAGGCTTTTAACAGGAGAAAAGGAAAAAGAAGGGAAAAAGTGCAAGATAATATGTTTGTCATTTCAGCCCTGGCCACATTGGAATTACAGGGATAAAGTCAGATAATCAAAGAAAAGAAAACATTTTCCTGATTTGTAGAATTGCTAAAGATGTCTTAGTAGATTTTGGAGGTTTGGAGATTAAGGAGTTTGAAGATTAATCATTTGAAGATTGTAGGGGAGAATTCTTGGGACTATGGGTAATTCCAGGAACCTCTTCTCTTTATCCTGTCTAATAAAGCATTTGGCAGAAACTTAACATGTGCTGAAATATCTTAGTGCATTTTGAGATACCACTCATTAGAATTTGCATTAAGAAAAAATAAGAATTAAATTCTGTGAACGTTTCACAGGTAACACTTAGGTTATTTTTCCCCCTGGAGGTTAATAGAGCTATTCTTTTAGTTTAGTGAAAGAAGGCAACTAATTTGAAAGTAATCCCAAAGTGATGGGAAAAAAAAGTTTAAATTTACCTGGTACTACTTAACCCTTCCTTGATCATGAAAAGCAAAAAGATTGTTTAAATCAGGGAACAACTTAAAAATTCGTACAATTTAAGGAATGAAAGTGGTGATTTAAAATAAAAAGGGGCCTATGATGAGGGACCCCCTTTGGCCCCGCATCTCAGCTCCAAAATTCCCTTTCTGCCATCTATCCCAGCTCAGAGACTCCCTCAGCTCAGAGTACCTCCCCCTTCTGAACCCATTAACCCCTCTCATCTCAGAGCAGATTCCCAAATAAAGATTCTTGGGAAAAAAATTAAAAACTGCTGGAAAAATACAGGGAAATCTGAGTTACCTTCCAGGCTCGGAAATTTATTAACTGTGTGATCATAAGCAAGTCATTTTATCTCTGTTTGCCTTATTTTTCTGATCTGTAAAGAGGAAAATAATAATAATATCCACCTCCTAGGACTGTTGTGATCAAAATGATTCAACAGTTATGAAGTGCTTAACACAGTGGCTGGCATATGGTAAGTGCTATATAAGTGTTAACTATTATTATTATTTTTAATTGGATGTAATTACTTTTAGATGGTATTAATATAAAATGCCAAATATAATAAAGTTAATGATTTTCTATGTAAGATATTGTATTATACTAAATTTTTCTTATATTGTGAAATTTGGGAATTCATTGTATCAGAAATGCTGTCATAAAGACAACTTTTTTATCTGGATACTGTTAGATTATGCATTGAGCTTTTTAAAGAATGTGATTATAAAAATAAACAAATAAAAATGATTCAATATTTAATGCAGTGTATTTTATCTTAACAGATAAAAGAAGTTTACTATAATGAAGAGTGAGTTATTTGAAAATGTTGGGCTATCACTTATAAAAATGTATAGGGTGGTTTAAAAATGTAACCTCAATATATTAATATGAGTCAACTATCAGTTATTTGCCATATGTTGGAAACCCCAGAATGTGGTTAGTTTTAATTTGTAAGTAAAGGATAAATGAAATGTAACTATTAGGGAGACATAAGGAAATTAATAACATTCAAACCCTAAGTTGTGATTAATGACGGTTAGCTATTTATGGAAAAATTTCCTGTGACTATAATTTTGTTTTGAGTTTTGATTACAGGGATGGTTGTCTGAATTGTTATAAAGCCAACAGCAGAAAATGGCATATGCTACAGACTGAGAACTGCTACAGGTGGATATCTGAAAAGTTGAGGGGATGACCTAGGCATGGCCTAAGTTTGGATCATCTTGACTCAGTTTCCCCATTGTTTTATTTCCTCCCTGAACAGAAAGTTTCCACATCTGGTTAATCTGGAGCCTGGCTTTTGATACCCTGTGACTACATGATTGGCTAGCAGATACTATTCATGCCTGAAATCAAGCAGAACTGAGGAAATTTTTCTCCCCTTATGGTATAGGTCAAGTTAGTCTTGCCCTGGAGGGGATGAGTCTTGACATTGTTATAACTAGGGACTTCCTTTTCTTTTCATAGCATATTTCTATAATCAGGGTGGGTGAGTAGTAGAAGCCTTATAAGTACAATACTAAATCTATTAATTAATAGAATGATACTGGAACACCTCTGAGTTATTATAATAGAATGCCAGTATGAAAAATCTTATAATTTTAATCTATATTTGTGGTCAAATTATAATATAGAGATGATATCCTTCTAAAGGATGAAGTATGTGAAGTAATAAGACAAGGATTACATTAGTAAGAGTTTTTTTTTAAATTAAATGCAATAGTAAATGTTAAGAAAGCCACAAGATTAGCCTGTTTCACCAAGAACTATAAACTTATGTATATGATTGGCTTTTGAATGTATCCAGCATAGAAATTCAGGTTTGGAGTATTTTTTAATAAAAAGTTCTCAAAATTTGCTTAAGGACTTTGCATTGATAATTGTAAAGAAAATAAAATTATTTTCCCATTTTAAGTATCTGTCTTATAATTTTAAAGACAGGATTCAAGTTATAAATTAGATTTTCATTTTTTTAAGATCAAGTACATAGTTTAAGTAGAGAATGAAATAGCACATGGTATATAAAAACTGAAATTCTCTAAAGTTTCAGGTTCGGAAAACTAAATTTAAGGAATTGTCCAAAATTGTATTAAATCTTGTTACTGGCAGATTTTAGAAGAATTATCTAGGAACCTCTACAAGTGATTTAGAACTCCTTCAGAGCTGTCCTGAGAATGAGGCCTAATCTGGTATGTTTAACAGAAGATATTTCCAAGGACCCGTTAACTATATGGGGCATCTGGGAGTCAAGATAAAATGTGCAGATTAAACGGACATTGGAATGTGTTACTAGGATACAAAGAGACTTGATGCTAGTTAATATTGATGATCACTATTGCATTGCTTTGGTCTTTTTTGTTTCATGAGGTTTTTTATGTTTATGTTTAAGTTTTCTTGGTTACCTTGGTGACATGTAAATCTCCCTTCTCAAAATTAGTCCATTTTGAGCCTTCTAAATATCTTGATCTGTAGTCTGACTTATGTAATGGCGATTATGAACATAGAAAAACTTTATAGATTCGGCTTATAGATAACTGATCCATGGTAGGCATTGAGCTGCCACTCCCCCATGAGGGAGGTACTGAGGGAATTTGAGCAGCAAGTAGTACTGGGAATTAAATGAACCACACTGATTCAATTCTAGAGCTAGCTCAGTTCCCTTTTTATTCAATTATGAATCTAGTCCAATTTCTATCTTATGAGAAAACTTTATTCAATTGTAGGAATTATAAAAGGACTTTGTTGCTTTGTTTGAACCTAGCCCTGTGTGGCTGGTAAGTTGGACCACTTCTATCTGCTGCTTAGACACCCTTAACTAAGAACCTAGGTTATGCTGACCAGAAACCCAGTCAAATCCAAAGATTGATGAAAGGAGTTTTCTCACAATTGTACATCTCAAGCAACCCCATATGTTTTATCTAAAAACTGGCCAAATACTGACCAATCAGTGATTGTTTACATGTTCCTTTAATTGAATACAGTCACTTGGGGGGAGTGAGACAACTCTTTTTTCTGATTTCAGGGAATTCCGGCTGTTTACTCTTCCTCTCCCAAGTTGAAAAGTTCCTAATCTTTCTCCAATTAGAAATCAAACTACCTAATTTTATATCCTAGTTAATTATTTTCTTTTAATTAATTGACCTTATTTGAACAATTGTTTTTGTTCTATAAAAGTGTCTCTTCTCCCGTATTCATGGTCTACTTCCAAAGCTGAAGAGACCTGATCCTGGTTTGCTGAGTAATTGGTATGCACTGACTAATAAATATTAATAAATTAATGAAATACTTGGAAGCTTGAACCTTTATTTCTTCAGCCACTTCATCTTTCTCTTGCCACTGAGGCCAGATTTGAACTGAGGGGGAATGAGTCTTCCTCATTTCAGGCCCCACACTTTATCCTACCACCTAGCTGCCCCTATTCCATCTATTATCAAGATGTTAATAAATTCCTTCTCTGGCATCTGTGCCATCCAAAGCAATCTCTTAAATTCTGTGGATATTATAGAAATAGTATTGTTTGAAGTTTAAATAAATTCATATTAACTAGTTATTTCCAATGACCTATCCAAATTTGCAATGTTCTTTTCTTGATCATGACCTACTGATGTCCTTCCAATCTTTGGATGCATACGAAATGCCAACACATTTTCTCTGATCTCATTTCAGCTACCTTAGAGTGAATAACTTCTCTCTCAGTCTTTGGTGGGATACATTTGACAGGCATATGCCAACTTATTGCAAAAATATGAAAGACCATTTGAATTTGCAAAGCCTGAAGTCACCTGGAAAGAATGCTTTCAGAGGATAGAAAGGAAATGTAAAGTTAACTAATTTATGCAAGTTACTTCCTTATACCTCTCTGATGTTATAATACCTAACATTTATATAGCAATTTCTCAAGTGCTATATAAAGATTTATGAAAAATTTGTGAAAAATTTAAGATTTGTTAATTTGTGAAAAGCTTTACAAATTATTTTATTTTATCCTCATAATCTACCCTGGGAGGCAAGGAGCTTTTAGCTCCATTTTGTGGCTGAGGAAAAACTGAGACAGAAGTTAAATGACTTGCCCAGGGTCACTCACCTGGAAAAGTGTCTGAGGCATAATTTGTATTCCAAGTCCATTGTTTACTCTTGCACCACATACCTACTTAATAAGAAAGTTATTAACATTTCTGTTTCTAGTATTTCAAATACTTTTATTCTAAGTTCATTTCAACAATTTATATCTGTGTACTTCCTTCTTAATGAATATATTTTTAATTTTCTTAAGCATTGTATCACCTTTTCTTAAAAGGTTTGGTAATCATTTTTAGTCACCTTGTAAAACCTTTGTTCTACTAAGAATTTTAGGACAATCTATATCCTTAAGCATCTTAAAGACAGCAGAGGAAGTTATTAAAGATAGCTTATTATATGATTTTTTAAATGGGAGAAATGTGAAGCAAAATGTATATAGAGAAAAATGAAAATGTACTTAAGTCAGGTGGTATTCCCTTAACTAAGGGTTCTCTCACAATATGCATTGCCAAGCACCAGTGCCCTAAATGGTACATCATTAGTATTTCCATTTACTTCAATACTTAATAGTAGGTACAATAAAGCAACAATTTATTATTCATTAAATATCCAAATAATCAAAATTGTCACAGCAAAATGTTTGGTTTCTAAAAGGAAAAACTCACACTAGGATATCCAATAAATCCTAGTTGGGAAATTTCTCTCATACTCTGGCCATCAAACACTAGCTACATTAACATTCACTCACCTCTGGTGGCCTTGAAACTGACCTGTGGTTATAATAGAGAAGATGTGGGTAGCATCTCTCCCCTAGACTGGGCTCAGAGTACTAGAACCAAATATTTCCTGTGATTCTACTACAAGATGGCTCTACACCAAAGAGCCAAATGTATGGGATTTTGATTGCCCAATATGGCTGTACCCATAGAGATTTGAGTACTGTGTGACCCCTAGTGGTCATCTTGCCAAAACCTCTCATTCTGGGCTTTACTCTAGGTACACTTGCAAGCCCAATGCTCCAAAACTCCACAGGAGAAACTTTAGTCCCCACACTCACAGCCAAACTGTGCAAAGTACCCTTTTGTACTTGTCCATTAAACTAAGTTGCCTGTCCAGAGAAGCTAATTTCTCTCTGCAATTCTCCTGACTTATCAAACGTAAAGCTATTGCTGGTCTCTAGTAGGACATTGCAATGTGTCAAGTAGTTTATTGATTCTTCCCGGGACATATTGCTCCATAAGCTTTAAAATAAATATGCAGCTATTTCTACAAATGTCTTCCCATCCTCACCAATCCTCCCCACAGGTGGAGGTGAAGGAGGAAAGCCCCAGATCCATGTCCTTCCTTCTATTATTGTCATAAACGCACCCTAAATTCTGGCATTGATTGCACTAGCCCCTCTATTCCTAGCTCCCTCCCCACCCCACCTCCAGGTGGAGACAGTGAGCTAAGGAATTCTTTGCTCAGATATACAAAATCCAATTGGGTTTTCTTTTCATGACTCCCCAGCATTCGTTTTCAACTCTTGTATACCCTCATAAATTCCAAAAAGATTATACTCAAATGAATTTGTGGTTTTTCTTTTATGATGTTTGAACTCTACTCTCTGCCTAAAATCAGAGAGTAGATTCTAGTGAAGAAAAAAATCCATAGATACTAGTGAGGCTGTAAAGGCAATTTTCTGAGATGATTTGAGAGGAAAACTAAAAGTAGATGGAAGAACTCAAAGAAGATCAGGAGATGATGGCAAATATCTGTTCCCCAAAAGAATAGTAGCAGGAAAACTAAAGGACAAAAAAATGTTGAGGATGCTTTTAAAAGCCAAGTGTAGGGGAGGATTTTAAAGATGGTTTGGAGACAAAGAAAAAGGGAAGAATTGTCCTCTACTTGAGGAGCTAATGTAGAGAAAGTTTATATAAAAAAATTAAACATCTAGATGATTTGAAAACAAAGAGTCGGAATTAAGGAATTCAAGGCATGGCAGATTTTTGAAAGGAAAAGAGAGAAAACTCCTACCTTTGAGTGGCCTGATTTTTAACAAGTTCTGTCATTTGCCCTTACTAATTTGCTAGATACAATGAAGTGCAAGTAATTTTATTACACAGAATTGCACTTGTCCCTTCCAGAAATTTTCTCTGGAATCTGGATGAATGGCTCTGAACTCTTAGCAGAATAATTTCTTTCAAAGCTAATATGGGTCTTCCATGCCATCAGAGACCCTAGCATAGGATTGAGACTAGCATGAGTGTTCCAATGGCCCAGTCAATGGCCTCTCCCCTTAAGAATTACAGTAGCAAGAAATGTCAGTGTCTCAGGCAATCATGCCAGGATAAGGATTCGAACTATACAGTACCACCTCAAGTGCCTGGCACATACTAAGTACTTGGTAAATGCTTTTTAACTTGACTTGTTGACTTGCCCAGATTTCTAAGACCTAGAAACTTGTCCAGCCTGCCAGCTGAAAGAGAAGCAGTTTCTTGAGTCCCACCAGACTGCTCAATGTACCCCCTATTCTGAGATCTTCTCCTTACTGGAGGGGGAACTGACTGTTTGATGGGGCATCCACCAAAGTTCTCTACCAAAATCAATTTTAAGAAGCCAAGGTAAACTTCATGGCACAATAAACCACTGTAGGAAAACAGAGTCCAGTGGTTTCTTCCAAACTAGAAAGGTTTCAAGGATGGTGCCATCAGGCCCCAATCACTGCTGGGCAGATATCCAGCCTAAGGGTGTAAAATGTAGCAAATCAGATCATTTATATAAGGTACTTCACACACAGAGAGACATATCAGCTATTCTTATTACTCGAAGACTTGCAATTAGAACCTAGTAAGACTCTCTACTAAGGTATGGAAGATATGTAGTCCACTTCTGTAGAGCACCATAGATCATGAGATTTAGAACTGAAAAGGAACTTAATAAGAAGGCAGAAGCTTATTTTCTCAGAGCCTCAAAGGAGGAAAATTACTTGTATCAGTAACTTACTACTTGTGAGACCATGAACAGGATTTGACCCCAATTCCTTAGACTCTAAGGGGCATTTGGTGGCACAGTGAACAAAGTGAGAGGCTTAGTATAAGGAAGACTCATTTTCCTGAGATCAAATCTGGCCTCAGAAACTTACTAGATATGTGACCCTAGGCATGTGTATTGGTAATTAAGATGGGCTTTTAGCACTAATTCAATCAAGTGCCCTTGAAGAGTTTAGCCTTTGTTTCCTTGATTAAATTAGGGGTCCTTGATGACTTCCTTGCCTCAAGGGAAAGACTAGTTTACATGGGTTTGAGTGACATGTTTGTGACATCAGAGGCTTTTAGACCACGTGGGTTTAAGTTGCATTTTTGGGACGCTTTTGGGTCACTTGGCTGAGTGGCATGTGTGACTCACCTTTGACACTGAACAAGATATATAAACTCAGAGGTTGGCATTCTCCCTTGAGGCTCTCACTCCTAGAGGAGTGTTGGCATGGGACTCTGGGTAGCCACTCAAAGAGCCTCCTGGCATCCACCCAGCTGTTGATGGTTTCTTGGTAACTATGAATTGTATTTGGTCTGTTTATAATGCATGTTTGTAATTTGTTTGTATCTGATCTGAAGTTCAGGGTGCTGGCTTTTTCCCCTGAACTAAGTGAGTTTATATGTATATGTTGGATTGAAATAAGATTGTTAACCCCCCAAGGTTACTTTCCTTAGCAAAGCATATCAAAAGAACCTGTGCTGGCAGCATTCTTATTGTTGGGCTTGTGTTAGCCTTTCACCCCCCACAGCAGCTGCTAGCTGAATTGTTGAAAGAGCAAGTCACTTAACCCTGTTTGCCTCAGTTTCCTCACCTATAAAATGGACTGGAGAAGGAAATAGCAAACCACACCAGTATCTTTAGCCAGAAAGTGAGGCCACAAAGAGTTGGATACATATGAAAAATGACACAACAGGAAGAACTTTTAAATTTTTTATTGACAACTTAACCATCATCGACAAACTAAAACATTTCAAGATACAAAGAATAGGAAAAAGGAATGAGGCAGCTTGCTGGTGTAGTGGATAGAGTAAAAACCTATAATCAAATCTGTCTCAGTTTCTTCATCTTTAAAATGGGGATAATAATAGTGATAGGGTGCTTGTGCTTGGACCCTAACTCTAACAGCTTCTGCTTGGGTGCCTGTGCTTGAACCCCAGTTCTAAAACACATTTTGGCCCTAGCAGTTCTCTCTAGCTAAAGAGCAGCGTGCTCCAGCAATACACTTATCTCTGCTCTTTCCTCAGTAAGCAGCTGTGCCTATCTATAGACTGATTCCCAGATGCTGGTAATTGACTGTGCACTGAGTCATGACCGTATTTGCTACTTACTGACCTTTCTAATATGTATCCTAGACATAGTATTTTGTCTAACAAGACATTAGATGAGAAGCTACATAGAGATTCCCTTTTATTCCTGACCGATAGTTAACTTAGTGACATTTCACAGTCAAAACCACACCCCTAGTAGCCCCACCTTGGGCTATTTCCCAGTGAACTCTGGGCAATATAGTTGCACAGTAGATACAAAAAGTGCATGTTCCTTTAAGAACTAACCACTCCTTAACCATGCCCTAATCTCACCCCCAAAACACCTAATTGACATGTTTTACCCCTAAATCTCTTACAAAAGCTCTCCTTGCACCCCTGTAAGGTTGCAGGTTCCCTAAGAACTCTTGCCTGCCATGAAGTATAATAAAATCTTTCCCAACTTGACTTAAAGAATGCTTGAGATCATGAATTCATTCCAGATGGCCGCAACCCTCTCCAGTACTCAGGTTCTTCTCAACCAAGAACTCCAGTCCTGGGAACTTAATTTTTGGGATTCCCTGGTTTTTTCCCCCTCCACAATAGTATTTCTTTTACATACAGTTATTTTAAGAAATATGATATTAAAGCTTAACAAGATAGTACCAAAAGTGTTTACAGTTTTTGTCCCCTTAATAATTTTTTTCCTCCTGTGCACTTTAAAAGATATTTTGTTACAGCTCTTTATCTCATATTTGTCACTACCCACATTCTAATCACCACTGAAATAGAGACATCCTCTGTAACAGATTATATATAGTCAAGACAGATCAACACATTGGCTTTGTCTAAGAGTTCATGTATTGATGGATGGTTCTGTACCACTAGTCTTTAAATTCTTAACCAAGAATCCATGAACTTGGTTTTAAAAAATGATAACCACATTTCACTATAATTGGCTTTTTAAAATCCATATATTTTATTTTAAGAATTAAAAGCATTTCGAGAAGCATGCCATCATCTTCACCAGACTATCAAAGAGGTCCATTACACCAAAGGTTAAGAACCCCTTCACTAGTCTAATTCATTCCCTGCCAAAAAGTGAGAGAGGATATCTCACCAGTTTTTTGAAGTTATCATTAACTTTGAAGAACCTCAGAACTCTGACCAAAGTTGCCTTCCCTCACATTATTGGAATCATTGCATACATGGTTCTTCTGGTTCTGCTTATGCTTTGTTCAGTCCTTCTCTGATTGAAGGGCATATATTTTGTTTCCAGCTATTAATAGTAACTTTTTAAGAATTAACAAGTTTTTTCACATAGCTCATGATTCACTGTACTCCACGATTCCTCTTGCCTCTCTCATAGGGACTCGATGACTTTTCAGCTCCCTCTTCCTGAGACCACTGACTTCATCTTCATTTTACTGTGTCATGTCCATTCCCTTGTTCCATACAAGCCCATAGAATGGTGCCTGAAATGGGGGAAGAAAGATGGGGAAGATGGGGAAGAAAAACTAATCAGAAGCAACATAATGCAATGGAAAGACCCCCCCCCCCAAACTAGGAGCCAGAGACCTACCTTTGAATCTTTGGTCTTCCATCTATTAGCTGCATGACCTTGGGCAAATCGTTTAACTTCTCTGGCCCTCTATGCCCGTTCAACAATTCGAGAAACCAATACTTGCCCTGCTCTGTTAACCTCATAAGGTTGATGTCTGGGAATATTTCTTAAATAATTTGGGGAAACTATAGATATGAAACAACATATATTTCATTGGCATTATTTGATATGTTAATTACTTTAGTTAAGTGCTTCCCATTCTCCGTCTTTTTTATTCTTTGTTGCAAGGAATGGCTGAGAGTGAGGATGGAAGTGGCATATCGATAAATGAAAGTGGTGCAAAAAGAAGACATCAATAAAAATGTTTAAGCCAAAAATGCTGTTAAAAAAATGAGTGTGAGGATCAAATGATATGATATATGTAAAAGCAGTCTGCAAACCTGAAATCACTATATAAAAGTCAGTTATCCTGCATTGAAGGGTTGATTTTTTTCTCCTTTAACATATAGCATTGATTTTAGGCTACAGTTTTGTGCAAGTTCCCAGTCTGTAGAAAAACCTCTAGCATGGCTGGTGGCTTGAACAAAATAAAGTACAAGCAGAGCTCACTTTGGGAGCTGAGCCTGTAGTTGGGATCATCCTATGTTGAACCTAAGGAAATAATGTTTTGCCCGCCTTCTCATTTGGAAGCCCTGCATTTCCCCTTTTCACCAGTAGATAGTGCCCTGGGGCCGCCACTCAGGCTGTGCTGACTATTGTCCAAGAACTGCTAGAGATTGACAAATAAGCAGGTTACTGAGCTTGAAAATTCAAAGATGGGCTTTTTTTTTTTTCTTTTTGGCTGATCAGATGGAGCTCATCAGCAAAATTGAAAGCAGGGGAAAAAAGAGGCTTCTATTCCAAGTCTTTTCAGCCCTAGTTGGCTCTATCAGTCATCTGGAAAATGCCACCATGACTCAGTTATTGCCCCTGTAAACCTTCTACGAATTCAAAAAATGGGAATGAAGTGCTAGAAAGGGCCCTCAGAAGTCAAATCGTTTCCACTGTTAATCTTAGAATCTCATATCCAAAGAGGTGATGTCCAAGCCCCACAGAAGAGCAGAGGAGTGTTTTTGGTAATTCAATCATAGGCACAAAGTAGGTTGGCATCTAAATGATAAGATTAATGTCAGAGAGTCAGGCAACAAGGATTTATCAAGTACCTACAAGGTACCAGAGACTTTGATAAATGTAGGATTTACCGGGAAAAAATGGCAAAAGCACCATCTCTCCCCTCAAAGAGTTAATATTCTAATGAGGAAATTAGCAAATACAAGATATATACAGAGTAGATACAAGATAAGTAATCTCAGAGGGGAAAGCACAATGGGTGTGGGCACAAGGAAAGGCCTCTTTCCTTGTGAAGGAAGGTGAGAAGAAGGTGAGACTCGAGGAGTACCTCAAAGTAAGCCAGATAAACTGAGGGAACAGTGAGGGGCAGAGCATTCCAGGCCTGGAGGACAGACATTACAAAGACACACAATGGAACCTTGTATTCAGGAAAGGGAGTGCAGATTGGCCAGTGAAGCTCAATTATAGAGTACATTTAGGGCAGTGAAGGGTAAGAAGAATGGCAAGGTAGGAAGGGGCCAGGTCCGAAAAGTTTTAAATTCTGGAAAAGTTTATATTTGATGCTGGAGGTAACAGGGAGCCACTGGAGCTCATTGAGCAAGGAGGAGAAATGGTTAGACTAATGCTTCAGTAAAATCATCTTAGTAGCTAAATTAACGATGAAATATCTACCTTTTTATCGTTCTCATTTTACAGTTGAGGAAACGGAGTCCCAGAGATGCGAAGAAATTCCACAAGGCCATGTAGCTAGCCTGTGGCAAAAGACAGTAATACAATCCTGATCTCTTGATTTCTGGGCCTTTATTCTTTCCACTCACAGAGAAAACCTACAGGAATTTATAGCCCCCACTCTCCCCACTGTCCCCAACCACTTTGCTGAGTTGGCTGTCAGTTTCAGGAATTTAAAGCCTAGCTCAGCAAAATGGCTCTTATTTTTGGAGCCTGTGGACCCTTTCTGGAGAATAGGGCCAAGGCTATGCCAGAGTTTGTCCAGAATGAATGATGTCCAGCTTCTAAATGTAATGGGGCTGGGCCCATCTCCTTTGTGATACGAGCAGTTTTAATTTCTACAAGCAGCCTTTACCTATACCTGAAACTCTACCATTAATCCCTCTTTCAGATAAAGACCATGAAAGCCTTAGTTCAAAAGGAAATATTACCTTTGAGAGAATTATTTATTGGACTATCATCAGCCATATAGATACAGATAGATATACATACGTATGCATACACATATATACATATATGTGTCTATGTATATGTGTATATATGTGGGTATATACACACATATATATGCATACAAACATACATATATATACACACATACATATGTGTATATGTGTATGTATATGATGAAAAGGTTGTATTAGTTGACCTTGATGGTCCTTTTCAGCTGTAAAAGATTACTATAAGGCCCCAAGAAGGGAAATCACTTACCCAAGGTCATAGAATAAATGAGTGGCAGAATCTCAAGTACAATCCAGACCTCCTGGTTCCTGGTCCTATGGTAACTCCATCATTCTCACTCACTTTAGTGTGCTTCTTCTCTCACCTGCCTTGGAGGATAAATCATCTTAAATACAGTGCTACTTTCCAGAATTTCTCATCGTGCGATAGAGAAGAATATGTAGCCAGTCAACTAGCAGGGCATGAGGAGATATGGCAAGGATTGCCAAACAACCAGGATAGTGACATTCGAACATACTCCACCACATAGAGCTTGAAATCTGGCTTTTGACCAGATCAATCAACTGAAACCGCTCTCCCCAAGGTTGCCAAAGATCTCTTTCTTGTTTAATTAATTCATTTATTTTGAATTTTCAACATTCACTTCCAGAAGATTTTGATTTTTAAAGTTTCTCACCCTCCCTCCCCTTCCACCTTCCCAAGACAGCATGCGACCTGATATAGTCCCTACATACACATTAATCAGGTTGTAAGGAAGAATCATAACCAATGGAATGAACCACAAGACAGAAGAAACAAAACAAAACAAAACAAGAGAGGGAGCAAATAGTATGCTTTGATCTGGATTCATACTCCACAATTCTTTCTCTGGATGTGGATAGCATTTTCCATCATGAGCCTTTTGCTCATAAGTCTTAGATTCTTGCATTGCTGAGAAGAGCCAAGTATATTGTCTATACATAATTTATATCAAAGTTAGTCATCACACAATATGGCTATAACTGTGTACAATGTTGTCCTGGGTCTGCTCCCCTCACTCAGCTTCAGTTCAAATAAGTCTTTCTGAAGTCTGCCTGCTCATCATTTCTTATAGCACAATAGTATTCCATTACATTCATATACCATAACTTGTTCAGCCATTACGCAATTGATGGGCATCCCCTCAATTTCCAGATCTTTGCCACCACAAAAAGAGCTGCTATAACTATTTTGGTACATCTGGGTTCTTTTCCCATTTGTATGATCTCTTTGGGATATAGCCCTAGAAGTGGTATTACAGGGTCAAAGGGTATGGACATTTTATAGCCCTTGGCATAGTTCCAAATTGCTCTCCAAAATTATTGGATCAGTTCACAACTCCACCAACAATGAGTTAGTGTTCCAATTTTCCTGCATGTTCTCCAGCAATTATAATTTTCCTGTTTCATCATCTTAGCCAATTTGACAGGTGTGATGTGATACTTCAGAGTTGTTTTAATTTGCCTTTCTCTAATCAATACTGATTTAGAACGTTTTTTTCATATGACTATAGATATCCTCAATTTCTTCCTCTGAAAACTGCCTGTTCATATCCTTTGACCATTTATCAATTGAGGAATGACTTGTACTCTTATAAATTTGACTCAGTTCTCCATATATTTTAGAAGTGAAGCCTTTGTCCGAGACAGTGGTTGTGAAAATTCTTTCCCAGTTTTTTGCTTCCCTTCTAACCTTGGTTCTATTGGCTTTGTTTGTACAAAAACTTTTCAATTTAATGTAATCAAAATTATCCATTTTGCATTTCATAATGGTCTCTATCTCTTGTTTGGTCATAAATTCTTCCATTATTCATAAAGCTGGTAAACAAAAGGTAAACTCTTCCTTGCTCTCCCAGTTTGCTTATAATATCAGCCTTTATATCTAAATTGTATGCCCATTTGGACTTTATTCTGGTATAGAGTGTCAGACGTTGGTCTATGCCCAGTCTCTGCCATACTATTTGCCAATTTTCCCAGCAGTTTTTGTCAAACAGTGAGTTCTTATCCTAGAAGCTGGGGTCTTTGGGCTTATCAAACAGTAGATTACTGTAATTATTGACTACTGTGTCTTACGTACCTAATCTATTCCACTAATCCACCGCTCTATTTCTTAGTCAATACCAAGTTTTGATGGTAGCTCCTTTGTAATACAATTTAAGATCTGGTATGGCTAGGCCACCTTCCCTAGCATTTCTTTTCATTAATTCCCTTGATATTCTGGATCTTTTGTTCTTTCAGATGAATTTTGATATTATTTTTTCTAGCTCTATAAAATAATTTTTGGTAGTTTGATTGGTATGGCACTGAAGAAATAAATTAATTTAGGTAAAATTGTCATTTTTATTATATTAGCTCAGCCTAGCCACAAGCAACTGATATTTTTCCAATCATGTAGATCTGATTTTATTTGTTTGAAAAGTATTTCATAATTGTGTTCATTTAGTCTCTGGGTTTGTTTTTGTGGGTAGACTCACAAATATTTTATAATGTCTACAGTAACTTTAAATGGAATTTCTTTTTCTATCTCTTGCTATTGGGCTTTGTAAGTAATATATAGAAACGCAAATGATTTATGTGGCTTTATTTTATATCCTGCAACTTTGCTAAGGTTATTTATTATTTCAAGTAGTTTTTTACTTGATTCTCTAGGATTTTCTAAGTATATCATCATATCATTCACAAAGAGTGATAGCTTGTTTCTCTTTTGCCTATTCTAATTCCTTCAATTTCTTTTTTTCTCTTATTTCTAAAGCTAACATTTCCAGCACCATATTGAATAACAGTGGTAATAATGGACATCCTTGTTTCACCCCTGATCTTATTGGAAATGCTTCTGGCTTATCCCCATTGCATACAATACTTACTGTGGGTTTTTGGTAGATGCTACTTATCATTTAAGGAAGACTCCATTTATTCCTATGCTCTCTAGTGTTTTTAATAGAAATGGGTATTGTATTTTGTCAAAAGCTTTTTCTGCATCTGTTGAGATAATCATCTAATTTCTGTTAGCTTTGTTGTTGCTATGATCAATTATGCTGATAGTTTACCAGCCCCACATTCCTGAAATAAATCCTACCTGGTAATATTATTCTCATGATAAATTGTAATCATTTTGCTAATATTTAAAAATTTTGCATCTATATTCATTAGGGAAATTGGTCTATAATTTTCTTTCTCTGTTTTGACTCTTCCTGGTTTAGGTATAAGTATCATATCTGTGTCAAAAAAAAAGAATTTGGTAGGACTCCTGCTTCACCAATTTTCCAAAACACTCTATATAGAATTTGAATTAGTTGTTCTTTAAATGTTTGATAGAGTTCACTTGTAAACCTATCTGGCCCTGGGAATTTTTTTCCTAGGGAGTTCCTTAATAGCTTGTTCAATTTTGTTTTCTGAGATGGGGTTATTTAAGTATTTTACTTCCTTTTCTGTTAATCTGGGCAATTGATATTTTTGTAAATATTCATCCATTTCGCTAAGATTGTCAAATTTATGGTTATATAGTTAGGCAAAATAGTTCCTAATTATTGTTTTAATTTCCTCTTCATTGGTGGTAAATTTGCCTTTTTCATTTTTGATACTGGTAATTTGGTTTTCTTCTTTCTTTTTTTTAACCAAATTAACCAAAGATTTATGTTTTATTGGTTTTTTTCATAAACCAGCTCTTAATCCTGGTGAATCAAGTAAAAAACTACTCGAAATAATAAAAAAAACTTCAGCAAAGTTGCAGAATATAAAATAAACCCACATAAATCATCTGCATTTCTATATATTACTAACAAAGCCAAACAGCAAGAGATGGAGAAATTCCATTTAAAGTTACTGTACACATTATAAAATATTTGGGAATCTATCTGCCAAAACAAACCCAAGGACTATATGAACACAATTGTGAAATACTTTTCACACAAATAAAGTCAGATCTAGACAATTATAAAAAAACATCAGTTGCTTCTGGGTAGGCTGAGCTAATATAATAAAAATGACAATTCTACCTAAAGCAATTTACTTCTTCAGTGCCATGCCAATCAAACCACCAAAAAATTATTTTATGGAACTAGAAAAAATAATATCAAAATTCATCTGGAAGAACAAAAGGTCCAGAATATCAAGAGAATTAATGAAAAGAAATGCCAGGGAAGGTAGTCTAGCCATACCAGATCTTAAATTGTATTTTAAAGGAGGTATCATCAAAACCACTTGGTTCTGGCTAAGAAATAGAAGGGTAGATCAGTGGAATAGATTAGGTACATAAGACACAGTAGTCAATGATCATAGCAATCTATTTTTTGATAAATCCAAAGACCCCAGCTTCTGGGATAAGAACTCACTTTTTGACAAAAACTTCTGGGAAAACTGGCAAATAATATGGCAGAAACTGGGCATAGACCACTGTCTGACACCATATACCAGAATAAAGACCAAATGGGCACACAATCTAGATATAAAGGCTGATACTATAAACAAATTAGGGGAACAAGGAATAGTTTATCTGACAGATTTATGGGGAATGGAGGAATTTATGACCAAACAAGAGATAGAGAATATTATGAAATGCAAAATGGATAATTTTGATTACATTAAATTGAAACGTTTTTGCACAAACAAAGCCAATAGAACCAAGGTTAGAAGGGAAGCAGAAAACTAGGAAAGAATTTTTACAACTAATGTCTCTGAAAAAGGTCTCATTCTAAAATATATAGAGGACTGAGTCAAATTTAGAAGAATACAAGTCATTCCCCAATTGATAAATGATCAAAGGATATGAAGAGGCAGTTTTCAGAAGCAGAAATTAAAACTATCTATATACATTTGAAAAAATGCTCTAATTCACTGTTGATTAGAGAGATGCAAATCAAAACAACTCTGAGGTTCTACATCACACCTATCAGATTGGCTAACCTGAGAAAACAGCAAAATGATAAAGATCAGAAAAGATGGACCTGTGAGCTGATCCAACCATTCTGGAGAACAATTTGGAACTATGCACAAAGGGCTATAAAAATGTACATACCCTTTGACCCAGCAATATCACTTCTAGAGCTGTATCCCAAAGAGATGATAAAAATGAGAAAGGGATCCACATGTCCAAAAATATTTATAGCAGCTCTCTTTGTGACGATCAAGAACTGGAAATTGAGGGGATGCCCATCAATTGGGTAATGGCTAAACAAGTTGTGCTATATGAATGTAATGGAATACTATTGTGTGATAAGAAAGGATGAGCAGGCAGACTTCAGGAAAACCTGGAAAGACTTATATGGACTGATGCTGAGTCAAGTGAGCAGAACCAGGAGAACATTGTACACAATAACAGCCACAGCATGCGGAGACTGATTTTGATAGACTTAGCCCTTCTCAGCAATGCAAGGACCTAAAACTTTTTCAAAGGAGTCATGATGGAAAATGCCACACAAATCCAGAGAAAGAACTACGGAGTCAGAATGCAAAGTGAAGTAGACTATTTTCTCTTTTTTTCCTCATGTTTTCTCCCATTCATTATAATTCTTCTATGCAATGTAACTAATGTGAAAATGTGTTTAATAGGAATGTATGTGTAGCGCCCCATGTCAGATTGCATGCTATCTTGGAGAGAGAGGGGCGAAGGAGGAGGAAAATATTTAAAACTTATGGAAATGAATGTCGAAAACTGAAAATAAATAAATCAAATATTTTTTAAAAGTAGAAAAAATTTAAAAATTTAGAAAAACTCAGCTCTTTGCTTTCTTTATTAGTTCAATATTTTTCTTAATTTCAATTTTATTAATTTCTCCTTTGGTTTTCAGTATTTCTAATTTGGCATTTAATTGGGAATTTTTAATTTGTCCTTTTTCTAGCTTTTTCGGTTGCAAGACCAATACATTGATCTTCTCTTTCTCTATTTTATTCATGTGAGCATTTAGAGATATAAAACTTCCCCTAAGAACTGCTTTTACTGCATTCCATAAGTTCTGGCATGTCATCTCATTATTGTCATTCTCTTGGATGAAGTTATTGATTGTTTCTATAATTTGTTGTCTAACATTCTTTAAGATTAGATTATTTAGTTTCCAAGTAATTTTTAGTCTATCTTTCTATGGCCCTTTATTATACAAAATTTTTATTGTGTCATGATCTGAAAGGAATGCATTTAATATTTCTGCCTTTCTGCATTAGATTGTGAGGTTTTTATGGCCTAGTACGTGGTCAATTTTTGTGTACGTGCCATGTACCACTGAGAAAAATGTATATTCCTTTCATTCTCTATTCAGTTTTCTCCAGATGTCTACCATATCTAACTTTTCTAAAATTCTATTCATCTCCTTAACTTCATTCTTGTTTATTTTGTAGTTAGATTTATCTGGTTCAGAGAGAGGGAGCTTGAGGTCCCCCACTAGTATAGTTTTGCTGTAAATTTCTTCCTATAACTCCCTTAACTTCTTCTCTAAGAATGTGGATGCTATACCACTTGGTGCACGTAAGTTTAGTAATAATATTGCTTCATTGTCTATGGTGCCTTTTAGCAGGATATAGTTTCCTTCTCTATCTCTTTTAATTAGATCTATTTTTGTTTTTGCTTTGTCTGAGAACAGAATTGCTACCCCTGGTTTGTTTATTTTTTTTTTACTTCATCTGAAGCATAATATAGTTTACTCCAGCTTTTTACCTTTACCCTGTGTGTATTGCTCTGCTTCAAATGTGTTTCTTGTAAACAACATATTGTAGGATCATGATTTTTAATCCATTCTGCTATTTGCTTTCATTTTATGAGAGAGTTATACCATTGACACTCATAGTTATGATTACTACTTGTGCCTTTCTTTCCATCCTATCCCCCTGCCCGATCATGCTTTTCTTTCTCCTTTCTCCCTTTCCCTCCTTACTAGAGTTTTGCTTTTGACTATAGCTACCTTCAATCTGCCCTCCCTTCTATCAGCCGCCCTCCTTTTTATTTCTTTTTTTCCTTACTACTTCTTCCCTCCCTTCTATCCCTCCTTCCCTTTTCTTTCCCCTTTCCCCTCCAACTACCTATATGGCAAGTTAGATTTCTATACCTAGCTGAGTATGTTGTTTCCTCCTTGAGCCAAATCTGATGAGAGTAAAGTTCAAACAATGTTCACCCTCCCTTCTTTTCCTCTACTTTAATATGTCTTTGTGCTTCCTCGTGTGATGTAATTTACCCTTTTCTGCCTCTTCCTTTTCTCTTCCCCCGTTACAATCTTTTTTCAGCACTTAATTAGGTTTTTTTTATCAGCTTAAACACACCCCTTTTGTCTATGCACTGCCCTTCTATGTGATGTAATAAAGTTACAGTTCTCAAGAGTTGTATCATGTTCCCATGTAGGGATGTAAAGTTTGTCCTTGTTGAATACCACATTTTCCTCTTTCCCATTTACCTTTTTATGCCTCTCTTGAGTCTTGTATTTGAAGATCAAATTTTCTGTTAAGCTTTGGTCTTTCATCAGGAAAGTCTGGAACTCCCCTATTTCATTGGAAGTCCATCTCCTCCCCTGAAAGATTATGCTCAGTTTCACTGGGTAGTTGATCCTTGGTTGTAATCCAAGCTCATTTGCCTTAGGAATATCACATTCTAAGCCTCCCAATGTTTTAATGTAGAAACTTCAAGATCCTGTATAATCCTGACTGTGGTTTCACAAAATTTAAATTGTTTCTTTCTGGCTGCTTGCAGTATTTTCTCCTTGATCTGATAATTCTGGAATTCGATTACAATATTCCTCGGTGTTTTCAATTTCGGATCTCAGGAGGTGATTGGTGGATTCTTTTGGTGACTATTTTACCCTCTGGCTCTAGGACTTCAGGGCAGTTTTCCTTTATGATTTCTTGAAAGATGCTGTCCAGGCTCTTTTTCATCAGGTTTTCAGGTAGACCAATAATTCTTAAATTACCTCTCCTGGATCTATTTTCAAAGTCAGTTGTTTTTCCAATGAGATATTTTATGTTTTCTTCTATTTTCTCATTCTTTTGATTTTGTTTGACTGATTCTTGATATCTCATAGAGTCATTAACTTCCAGTTGCCCAATTCTAATTTTTAAAGAATTGTTATCTTCAGTTAGCTTTTGTACCTCCTTTTCAATTTGGCCAATTCTACTTGTTAAGGAGTTGTTTCCTTAAGTGTACTTTTTTCCATTTTGTCAGTTGTATTTTTAAATTTTCCTTATACCTCTGTTATTTGATGTTTAAAATCCTTCTTGAGCTCTTCCAAGTAGGTTTTTTGGGCTTCAGACCAGTTCATATTCCCCTTTGAGGCTTTGTATATGGGTATATTGAACATGTTGTCCTCTTCTGAATTTGTGTTTTGATCTTCCCTGTCACCAAGATATTTCTCTATGGTCATTGATTTTTTTAAAGGTCTTCTTACTCATGTTGTTTGCCTTTTTTCTGGCTTTTAAATTTGATCTCTGCTTCTGGGGGCCAGGGGACACTGTCCCAGACTTTTTGTGCTAGGGTCTAGGGGCCTGGTTACTGGTTTTCTGTGCTGGGGCCTCAGGTGCTGGCAGCTAGATGTTGCAGTGGTCTGGTAGTTTACCTGGTGCTGAGCTGCAGGTGGTTTGTGCCTGGTGTTGGTGCTTGCCTGCTCCTACACCCTGGGATCTTCTGCTGATCCACTGACACCTCCCATCCTGTACTGGTCCTCTTCAGCCACAGCAAGAGGCAACTTTCCCATTAATCTCCCTAGTTTCCTGAGCTAAAAGACTGCTGCACCATACCTTTCTGCTGGCTCCACTATTCCGGGATTTTTTCCTGGGGCAATAGTTTCTGGGTTTTTCAGGGTCAACAAAGGAGGTTGAGAGCAACTTGCTGATTGCTCTGCCATCTTGACTCCCAGAAGTTTAAATAGGTGACTTTCAAACATTCAGTCTGTGGGCCGATAGCCCCAGGAGTAGCTGCTGCTGCTGCTGCCTCAGGCCCTGCACAGGACTGTGCTTCTCTCTCACCCAGTTCCAACAGGCCCCCCTTCCTGCACTGAAAGGTCTGAGAATCACCACTGCTGCCAATGATTCAGTCCACTTGGATCTGCTCTGGCTTTGCTATGGCCAATTCTGCACTGGTGCAGCCTATGCATTAGGCTGCGCTGGTCTCCCAGCCCAGTGCAACAGATCCTTCCTGTCAATCTTCCAGGTTGTCTTGGGCTGGAAATCTGCCGCACTCTGTCTCTTTGTGGGTTCTGCTACTCTAGAGTTTGTTTAGATTCACTTTTTAGAGGTATTTGAAGGAGTTTGTGGGAGAGCTCAGGTGAGTCCCACCATCTTGGCTCCACCACCACTCAGTAATCTCTTAATTGCCAAATCCAAAGCCCTTTCCTCAATCCTCATCCTTCTTGACCTCCTACAGCAGCCTTTGATAATGTTGATCACCTTCTCCTACATTCTCTTTCTTCTCTAGATTTCTGCAATGCGGCTCTCTCCTGGCATTTCTTTCTCTCTGATCCTTCCATCTCAGTCTCTTTTGCTAGATCTTCCTCTAAGGCACATCCACTAACTGTGTCTGTCCCCCAAAGAGATGTCCTGGGTCCTCTTATTCCTTTGTATTGTCTCACTTGATGATCTCATCAGCCCCTGTGGGTTCATTTATCATGCCTTCCTTGATGATTTCATCAGCCCTCATTGGTTCATTTATCATGTCTAAGCAGAAAATTCTCAGATCTATTTATCCAGCCCTAACATCTCTCTCTTGACCTCCAACCTCTTATCTCCAGCAGCCTCTTGGATATCTCAAACTCAAAGTGGTCATCTTTAACTCAACATTTCTAAAACTGATATTCTTTCTCTCCCAAGCCCTCTCTTCTTATCAACTTCTTTATTATTGTCAAGAACAAAACTATTCCCCCAGGCTCATAACCTTACTGCATTATCAGTTCCTTGCTTATACACATGCCCCACATAGCCAAGCTGTTGCCAAATATCACCATTTCTTGCTTCATAACATTTCTCCTATCTCCTAAGTCCTCATCACCTCACACATGGGCTATCGAAATAGCATTCAAGTTGGCTTTCCTGCCTCAAGTCTCTCCCTACTGCATTCCATTCTCCACAAAGCAATCTTCCCAAAATGCAGGTCTGACTGTGTCACTACCACCTCACTCAATAAACTTCAATGACTTCTTCTTACCTCCAGGATCAAATATAAACTCTGGTCCTCACAATCTGGCCTCTTCCTTCCTTTCCAATATCCTTATACCTTTTATTAACTCCATGTCTTTTTGGTGATTATACCCTGTTGAGGTTTAGGGGGGCTGGGACTCCAAAATAGTGACACGTGGGTCCTGCCCAAATGAATTTGACCCATCCCTTCTTTCAGCCAAAGACAAGGTTTATTAAAACACCTATAGAGGGTGATTCTAAAAATCTGCCACATTGGCCAGACTAAGGAATCCAAGCATTTGTATCTCTAATGCAAGCAGGCCAGATTGAATCTGAGTATTTTCATGGAGGCAAGATGAATCTTTTATACAGAAGGAGTATGGGAGAGATGTAAGAGTGGCCAAGTAGTCTGGAATGACTGGGATAAGGAGTCTAGGGAAGATCTGGATGGGAGTGGCCAAGAGGCTGGGCTGACTGTGAGGTAACAGAGAAGAGCTGGTAACACCAGGGACCTGGAACACATGGCCAAGGAAGACTGGAGTCTAGATAGGATCAAAGGTGGGAAGTAGCTGGTGGCAATCTGGAGGTAACACAGAATGGAGGGCTAGGAACATAGAATTGGAAGATTGGGCATTGTGTTTCTCCTTTGTTCTCAAATTGGACCATGACATCAAGGAAATGATGACATGACTTGCAACTGACCTTTATTTGTGTGAAGGAGGGCTGTGCAAGGTCACCAGCCTCACTTTCTCCTCTAGATCCACCTGGATAGTCTGATATTCACCAGTATGACTGGATGGCCCAGGATGCATTGGGAAACCCTGGCCCTTTCAGGATAAGGGGCCACAATGAAAGGCCAGTTGAGAGGATTACTGGAATGGGTAGATGTCTCAGGAGAATGCCAGAGACTTGATTATGTGGGAAAGTCCAAGGAGAGTTAGGGGAGGAGGGATGAGTTTCCAGAGCCTGTAACCTGTCATCCCCCATGCCTAGAATGCTCTCCCTGTTTGTCTTCACTTCCTGGATTCCCAGGTCTTCCATTAAGTCTCAGCACTTCTTCAAGAGGTTTTTCCCAATCACCGCCACCCCAATTTCCTCTGAGACTACCTCCTTTCAGACTGCATATATCTTATATGTATTATTTTTTGCATATCATATGCTTTATTACAAAATGCACTCTGTGAGGGCTGGGACCAGGTGTGTGCCTTTCTTTGTACCCCCAGTACTTAGTATGATTCCTGTACATAGCAGTCACTTAATAAATGCTTGATGACTCACTGGTTATGTACTCCATGTATCTGTCTTACTTCCCCAAGAATATTGAAAGCTTGTGTTTCTCTCTAACCCTTGAAGCATGGGACACATAGTCCAATTCAATCTAATGGAAGATTTATAGAAGAAATGAATGGGATGTTGAAGACATACTTCCAACTTCATCATTTTGCTGAGAGGGGATGGATGTCAAGGAATGGCAGAGCCTTGCACAGTGACCAATAGTTCCCTCTGTCCTCCTCCTCCTCATCCTGATATAAAATAGCCACATAATCCACGCCTCAGAATCCATATCAGAAAGGTTGAGCCTTCATGTGACTTTAGCTAGACCAGGTGCCTGGTAGAGTAATTCTTATCATCATCCAGGGTATTATCAGATATAACTAAGATGGAAAGATATCAGGTAAGAGACAATTGAAGGCAATATAAGCTAGAAAAGAGAGGACAGGAAGAATCATAGACTTAGAACTGGCAGGGAGTTTATAAGTCATTAAACTCCTTTTATCAATGAAGAAACTGAAGTCCACAGAGATTAATACGCCTAGGGTCGCACAGTTAATAAGTATCTGATGTGGAATTGAACCTATGTTTTCCTGGCTACAAGTCCAGGGCTTTATCCATTATGCCACAGTGCCTCGCACTGGTATAGTGATGAACACAATTCTCTTTTGATTGCTGTTCCCCATGACCTCCCTTCAAATATTTGACTTTTTCTTCTTATATCAAGCCTCAAATCTTCCAAAGACATGCAGAACTTCCTAATAATCAGAGTTGTTGAAAATTCAATCAACAAGCATTTAGTAAGCCACTGCTGTGTGCCAGGCAGTGTGCTAAGCAATAGGGATTTTAAAAAAGGAAAAAAAAGAATTAGTCATGACCCTGAAGGACTTCATATTCCATCAAGAGAGATGTATGCACAGATTAGTCCACACAAAACACATACAAAACCAGTATGACTTAACATCCTTCCTAAACTTCAAATTGAACTGAGCACAGAACTCTAGCTGGGGTCTAGCTGAACAAGGCAGAGTGCAAAGCAATGCATCCTTTCCTTATTCCTGGAAGTGATGTATCTCTTGGCTCAGCCCACGCTTACATCAGCCTCTTCGGATGCCTCATCACCCTGCTGACTCATAGGAAGCTGGCAGTCCACTAAGACCCTCACATCCTTTTTATTCCTAACTGCTGTCAAGCTATTTCTCTGCTATCCTCTTATAGCTGAGTTCAAAAACAATCTTCACAGGACGATATTTATCCCTTTGGAATTTGATCTTCTCAGATCATCTCACCAGTACTCTAGCTAGGTGGTGTCAAACTCAAACAGAAACCAGAAGCCCCTAACCATGGATAAGGATCCCTGCCAGCTGCATTTTGACTTAGAGAAACCACATATCAACATTATTTATGTACTGTTGTATTTTTATTTATTTTGTCACATACTTCCCAACTGTATGTTAATCCAATTTAATCCACAGGGAGCTAAGCAGCTCAGTGGATAGGGTGCTGGCCTGGATTCAGGAAGACCTGAGTTCAAATCCAACCTCCGATACTTACTAGCCGGGTGACCTTGGCAAGTCACTTAATCTCTGTTTACCTCAGTTTCCTATAAAATGAAGGTAATTGTTGTACCCATCTCCCACGGTTGTTGTGAGGATCAAAAAAGATACTAATTGTAAAGTGCTTAGCACTTTAGCACATAGTCAGCACTGTATAAATATGCTAGCTATCATCATCATCATAGCATTTAGGAGTGTTACATGCCACAATACAGCTCTGGGGCAGGCCCCGTGTTTGTCACTTCTGCTCTAGCCTCTCAAGATCTGTTTGAATTCTTGGATTGTATGGTCCCAGCCTTCAACAAAGCGTATCTTCCAATGCAAGGGACAACATGAAAAATATGTATGTCTCTTGCATTTCTTGCTGTCTCCTAATTTTACACATACACACACACATACACACACACACACACACACACATACACACAGCAGCTAGGTGGCACAGTGCATTGAGTGCCAGGTCTCAACTCAGGAAGACCTAAGTTTAAATCCAGCCTCAAATACTTACTAGCTGGGTAACCTGGGGCAAGTCATTTTATTCTGCCTCAGGTTCCTCATCTGTAAAAATGAGCTAGAGAAGGAAATAGCAAACCACTCCAGTATTTTTGCCAAGACCACTCCAAATGAAGTCATGAAGAATCAGACATGATTGAAATGATTGAGATACATACATACATACATACATATAATTTATATATATTTTATATAATATACATATTTTATATAATACATATACACAGTCTATATATTCTGTGTATACACATAATATACACATTGTACATATATACTTCATAAAAAATAGTGAGACAACATGAAAATGTATATATATACATAATAACATAATTACATATTATATAACATAAATAATAAATATCATTTGACAAGCAGAACCTATCCATACCTTTCTAGATGCTGTATTTTCCCCAGCACCAAACACTGTGCTTGGTACCCAGAAGGTACCTGATGAATGCTTGTCTAGTTCTTTGCATCGAGTGCTAGGGAAGATGTTGATAGCAATAGTCCTGCTGTTCTCTTCCCTAGCCTGACCATGTCAAGAGTATCATCGCCTCCCTTGTTCTGACCCCGAAGCCTACATAAATAGAGGAGTGTACAATGTTGGTGAGGACAAAAACTTTTCCAAAAGAAGAGCTCCAGAAATATTCTCTCATTCACTCATTCCAGCAATATTATAACTGATACCTACCCAAATGAGCATTTATCTTAGAGTAAATTCATTCATTCTGAAAGTATTGATCCATCCCTCCCTAGGTGCAAGGCCTGTTACCAGGTACATCAAAGCACACTTATAAGTTGGAGGTGATGGTTTCCAAGGCCTCTTTCACCTCCATTTACATTGTCCCTAACAGATAGTCATCCAGAAACTGCTCAAATGCCTCAAGGACCAGGAAGATAACTCCTACTGAGGCAGTCCAGGCCATCTTCCGACAACTCTAATAGTTAGTGAAGTTTTTCCTTAGACTAAATCAAAAGCCATCTCTCCACACCCTCTTTCACCATTCTGCACCATCATGGCCCTCCAGAGAAATAGTCTAATAGGCTCTCCCCATGATAGTGATCTAATTCCATAAAATACCTGAAGGGCAAGGTTTGTGCTAGCACCCGGCTCCCTTCCCTGAGCACCTTCATGGCATTCTTGCAGACTCCCGACTGCTTCTTACTTCTTCTACCCCCATCCAGGGCTGCTGGAAGCTAGGAGGATCTCAGCCTGGCTCCATTTTTAGAACAATTCTCTCAGCCCTGTGTTGACATCATAAGACTCTGCCTTTGCTAACACAGTTGAAGTCCTGCTGGGAGAGCTGAGCTCCTGCTATTTTTTCTCTCCCCCCAGTTTTTTCTTGGTCTTACTTACATGTTTTTAGGAAAAGAACTGTGGCCCACAGGTCTATAGAAAGATCACAGAATCTTCAAATGCTAAAATTATAAAAGTTTCCTTCCAGATTTATGTTCTAACATTCTAACATGTTAGAATGTTAGAACTGAAAAGAACATCAAAGCACAAAATGTTGGAATTCAGAATACTGAGGCTGGAATAAATCAATCAGTAAGCACCTACTCCGTGCCAAGCACTGTGTTGATTGTTGGAGACGTGGAGACAAAACCAAAGGTGTTCTTAGCCTCAAGGACTTTCTATGCTATTGGTAGAAACAACATGAACACAGAAAAAACATGTAATAGATATATGCAAAATAACTGTAAGGGAATTTTGTGAGAGAAGGCAGTAGTGGCTTAATCTGCCTATAGGAGGTCTTTTCCTTATTCCCCTAGCAGAGTTTTGAGGAAACAAAAAGAATAGGGTTGTCAAACCTCAGATTTTACAAGAGAAGGAATCACCTGTGATCTATAGCCTCATCCTGCCTCAGCCGCTGACTAGGTGGGCAAATCATTCTACTTACCTAGGCCTCTGACTCCCAGTCTGAGGCTTCTTCCATCACCACCATGCTGCCTTTTCAGAAAAAACACTGAGAAAGATCAGAGATTTAGTGCTTGAAGGACATTGGAGGCTGCCCAGTCCTCTCCAGCTAACTTAACTGCTCTGATCTTCATTATCCTCATCTATGAAGTGACTTATTCAAGGTCAAACAAATTGTGACAGAGTTGGGGTTTAAATCCAAGCTCTTTGCCTCTAAAGTCAATGTTCTTTCCATTATAAAGGCATGCTTCCCAAACTCTACCCCAAGAGGGAACTGGGCAGAGGACAGAAAAGTTGGGTTTATTGGTTTCCTTTTTTATTTTGGCAGGGAACAGGATGACTGAGAGAAGACACAAGTATCAGGACTAACCCTCCCTCCACTCCCATCCTCAGCAATAGCATTGTCATATAATAATGATATAGTGACATCAGACTTCCTCCTATCAGCAACAACCTGATGATCCCCAGATGTCATTTCTTGAAGATGGCAGCTATGCCCCACAGCATTCTCTTCCTGTAGCTAAATATCTCCAGTTCTTTTCACCCTGTCCTGCCATGCAGAAATCTCTGCCTGTAGCATCCCTGACAAGCAGTCACAAAGCATTGGACTCACTACTTCACAAGAGAATAGCCTATTTTACTTGGGACAACTATTCTTTATATGAAGCTGAAATCTGCCATATGTAACCTATCCATTTTTGCCTTTTCCCCACTGAGGTCAAGCAGAATGAGTCACAATCTTCTTCATGTGATAATCCTTCAAATACTCAAAGGGAGAGGGTGATTTATCACTGAGGCACCTTTTCTCCAGTCAATGTAACACCAGTCCCTTCATCTTCCCATTTCAGGCAAAAATCCTTTCTGTACCATCCCCAACCAATAGTCATCCAGCTTCAGTATGAATTAGTGAATTTGGGCTCAGACTTATGTAGCAAAATCAAGCTTGATACTTTTTCTCAGAACTTTCTCAGATTCCTTTTGCCAATTAACATAGGATATAATTTGAAGTCCCCTTAGGATCCTGGACATACAACTTCCCCCCAAACCATTCCTTGATGTGATCTTTAATCCCCAGTAGAATTTAAGCTCCTTAAGGGAAGGAACTTTTGTCATATTTTTGTCTTTATATAAGGCACTATGGTAGGTTCTGTCAGCTATGTGCCATAGTGAGTAGATTGCCAGGCCTGGAGTCATGAAGACTCATCTTTGTGAGTTCATATATGGCCTCAGACACTCAGTAGACCCTGAGTGAGTCACTTAACTCTGTTTGCCTCAGTTTCCTCATCTGTAAAATGGGCTGGAGAAGGAAATGACAAAGCAATGCCAAGGAAATGCCAAAGAAACCCCAAATGTAGTCATGAAGAGTCAGACATGACTGAAAAATGCCTGAACAACAAATGTTAGGTTCTGGAGATCTATGGTTGTTTAATAAGTGTTTGCTGAATTAATTGAATCACAGAAATTTAGATTTGGAAAGGAATGTCCAGATCATCCAGTTGAACCTTAATCAGAATCCCATTTATAGCATCCTTGACAGGATGCCTCTGGAATACATCCAGTGATGCTGAACTCACTACTAATTGTGTACCAACCAGATATGGTCCTTTGGCCAAATGCAATAGGGAAGGTAAGTGTCCCCTTTCACCTCTATCCACTTTTAGGGAATGAGGGAGGAACCATTATCTACCGAATGCCTACTGTGTGCCAAGTACTATGCTAAGCACTTCTCTAATAACTCATTTAATCCTCGCAGCATTCTTAAATTTATTTGACAGATAAGGAAACTGAGGCTGACAAATGTTAAGGTATTCTCCAAGGTCACACAGCTAGCAGGTGTCTAAGGTCAGATTTAAACTCGTCTTCCTGACTCTAGGCCCAGCTCTCTATCCATTGAACCACCAAGTTGCTACTAATTGTAGGAGCAATATCTTGTAGTATTGCTGACTCTGAGGCCATTTCCAGTTCTACAACTCTCTCTACACTTAATTGAATCAAACTCACAGAATTTTATTATTAATTAGTGAATTGAGGACCATAAAAAGAAAAGAAGGGGGTATCTTATCCTGTCCCCTTGCGAAAGGAATTGTTTTGACACTTGAATCCCTCTCTCTAGAAAATTTTCCCTGGTCACCCCACTTTTAATCCAAGCTTTCCGTTATGCCCCTTAATCAATAAGCATTTATTAAGTGCTTATAGTGTGCCCCAGCATATGCTAAGCACTGAGGACACAAAGCAAAACCAAAACCATCCCCTAACCTCAAAGAGCTTACATTCAAATGAGAGAAATATAAGCAAATAAGTTTGTAGATATATACAGAATAGATGAAAGATAAAGTCAGAAAGAAGGCCACACTGGGTGTCCTCAGAGGGTGACAGTTTCCCTAACTTCCTTCAAGACCCTACTCAAATAAGAGGTAGAAGTGAAGGAGAACATTCTAGGTATGGGGTGGGGAGACAGCCTGTAACAAGGGACAAAGATGGGAGATAGATCATTGCTTGAGAAACACTAAGGCCAGTGTGGCTGGATTTATACAGTGTATAGAGAGGAGTAATGTCTAAGAATACCAGCAAAGTAGGATGGGGGCTAGGGCAGCTGAATGACACAGTAAATAGGGTGCTGGGCCTAGAGTCAGAAAAAAACAGAGTTCAAATCTGACCTTGGACACTTACTAGCCTCTGACGCTGGGCAAGTCACTTAACTCTGCTTACATAAAACTGGAGAAGGAAATGGCAAACCACTACAGTATCTTTGCCAAGAAAATCCCATAGACAAAGTTAGTCCACAGGTTCATGAAGAGTCAGACATGACTGAATGATGGGATGGGACCAGGTATCAACTAGATTTCAAAAACAAATAGAGAGGTCCATACTTAAGTACTCAAGCATATGTTAATGCTATAAACATGTGCTGTGGTGAGTAGAGTATACCATACCTGAAATCAGAATGCCTGGGTTCCTCTAGTCCTAACTCCATCATGGTCTCTGGGATGTTGGACAAATTTTTTAGCTTCTCTTTACCCTTCTATAAAAAAAGCAGATAACATGAGCTGGCCAGCCTACATTACAGCACTATTATAAGACACAAATGAGATTTAAAGGTACAACTGAGAAAGTGCAAGAACAGGGGCAATAAGAATAACATAAAACATTAATATAGCACTTTGATTTTGGACAAATAGGGTGCATATATAATCCCATTTAATCCTCACAACAAACATGAGGTAGAAGATGTTATCTCCATTTTGTAGATGACAAAACTGAGGGAGAGAAAGAGTTGCCTATGCTAACACAGACAATAAGTTGCTAAAGAAGGTTATGAATTCCAGCCTTCCTAACTCCAGGTCCAGTGCTCTATCCACTATACCACCCACCTTCCTCAAATAAGAAAATTACTGAAAATATCCTTTATGTTTTAGGACTTTGTACAGTGAGAAGAGTGATGTATTTGGAACCAGAGGAGCTGGGTTCAAATCTTAGCTATGTTTCCAATTACCTTTGTCACCTTTGGCAAATTATGTAACCTCTCTGGGCCTCAGTTTCTTCTCTGTCCATTGAGGGGGTTGAACCAAATGACCTCTGAGGTCCTCTCCAGCTTTAAATTTATGATTCTATAACATACCTTAGAAAGTGATTGAAAAAAGTTTTTCCATGCCTGAAAGGCACAAAGCTAGGGACTGCCCTCCAGTTGTGAGTTCTTGGGTTTCCCTTTTAGTGCCTTGGAGAGGTATTGGTGAGATTCTTCTCACTCTGATGGCATTTTCAGTTCTACAACTCTCTCTACACTTAATTGAATCATACTCATAGAATTTTGTTACTAATCAGTGAATTGAGGATCATAAAAAGAACAGAAGGGAGTATTGTAAAATTGCTTTTGTAATACCTCTTTTAAGGCTATTTGCAATCATTCATCTCTGTAGGTTATATCCAACAACCTGTAGTATCATAGACCTTCCCTTGACAAGCAGAATGTAAATTCATTAAGCATACAGAATTAAAATCGTGATCATACCGGAGTCATTTTGCTTCAATAAATGTGCAGATTATCATCCTTCAAAATAAGAATTAGCTAAATCAGATAATTACTTTACATCACAGCCTGAGTAAATAGCACACATTGTAGTTGGGTAGAGAAGTTTTTAAAACTATTAGACTTTAATGCAGAAGGAGAATGAACAGGACTTGATGCAAGGAGAATCCATCAATCAATATTTATTAAGCACCATATATTCCAGGCACTGTATTAAGCACTAGAAACCCACATGCACCCAGATGTAGAGGCTGCAACTCACAGGGAGAATAGATCTGAGAAGATAGGACAGAGCAAGAAATAAGCCTTCCCCCAGGTTTCATGGAACTATTTTCACTGGTGTCTATTCAACCTCTTGGAAAGGCAAGGAGGAAAAGAAAGAAGGAAAGAAAAAGAAAGAAAGAAAGAAAGAAAGAAAGAAAGAAAGAAAGAAAGAAAGAAAGAAAGAAAGAAAGAAAGAAAGAAAGAAAGAAAGAAAGAAAGAAAAAGAAAGGAAGGAAGGAAGGAAGGAAGGAAGGAAGGAAGGAAGGAAGGAAGGAAGGAAGGAAGGAAAGAAGGAAGGAAGGAAGGAAGGGAGGGAAGGAGG
>CM053622.1:81035668-81156198 GCA_028646595.1 Phalanger gymnotis | reverse complement strand
GGAAGGAAGGAAAGAAGGAAGGAAGGAAGGAAGGGAGGGAAGGAGGAAGAAAAAGAGAAAGAAAGAAATAGAAAATACATTATCCGAGAGCTGAGAGGCAAATAAACTGAGAACACTACGAAATGAGTGGAGGGGAAAGGGAAAGGGAAGTGCTGTTTGGGAAGGATGATTTTATGTGAGTTCTTATTTTTATCTCTCTGGCTCTCGGGGGAGGTCAGAAATCAGATGCAAGAAAAAGAGAACATGAAAGAAACCACTTTAAAAAAAACCTGTGTACTCTTCAGTGTCTATGTGTGCACATACATATTATGTACATATATAACCTGTCAAGACTAATGACGTCATTAACTGTGGGAACTCTCCATACTAATGAAAATCGATGCCTTATCTATAATTTATGAGAGTTGCCTCAAGTACTAAGAGGTCAAGGGCCTTGCCCATAGTTGTACCACTAGAATGTCTCAAAAGCAGGTCTTAGATCTAAGTCTTTCTGACTTAAAAGGCCAGTCTTCCATCAACCCTCATGATGCCTCTTTTGGTATGTGTTGTGTGTGTGTGTGTATGTTTTGTCAGGGAGAAAGACCTGTGATTTCATCACTGTAGGGATTCCTGGTGCAGTAACTATCTCCGCCAATGCATTGATTAGCAACTATTCTACAATTTAAATCTCGGTGTCCCCAGGCACTCTTGGTAATTTTTCTTGCCAACAATGCCAAGGCAACCCTCTCTCCGACCTTAGGAATGGAACCTCTCTGCAGCTCTTTCATATCAAACACTCTGATAACTTCCTTTCTTCAAGATCAAGGCACTTGATTTTCCTCAAAGCAGAAGATGGGGCACCCATAGAGCAAAGAACATAGTTCTCTCTGCCCCCTTAGAATTAGCTCATACTGGCAACAATTGAGACTCCAATTATAGACAAATAAGCCCATTATTGAGTCAATTCCTGAAGCATTCCATCTTGTAAGCCCCAGCTTATAGTCCACTGGGATAGCCTTTGACAACTTGGCATCTACTCAATTACCATAATGAGGCAGCAGAGCAGGTTTTAATGTATGTTATACATAAGGCTTTCTTCCACTAATCTCAGTTGCCTCTTTTTTATATAATGAATAAATTTTTAATTTTCAACATTCGTTTCCATAAAATTTTGAATTTTTAATTTTTCCCTTCCCTTTCCTCCCCCCTCCCCAAGAGCACATGCAATCTGATATAGGCTCTACTTATACATTCATATTAAACATATTTTCACAATAGTCATGATGCAAAGAAGAATTAGAATTAATGGGAGGAACCATGAGAAAGAAGAAACAAAACAAAACACCAAAAGCAAAGGAAAGCAAATAGTATGCTTTCATCTGTATTCAGTCTCCAAAGTTCTTTCTCTGGATGTGGATAGCACTTTCTGTCTTGAGTCTTTCAGAGTGTTCTTAGATCCTTGCATTGCTGAGAAGAGCCAAGTCTATCAAAGTCAGTCATTGCACAATGTGGCTGTAACTGTGTACTATGTTCTCCTGATTCTGCTCACTTCACTCAGCATCAGTTCAAATAAGCCTTTGCAGGTTTTTCTGAAGTCTTTGATAGCTTTCTGAAGCTATCATTTCTTATAGCACAATAGTATTCTATTACATTTGTATACCACAACTTGTTCAACCATTCCCCAAATGATGGGCATCCCCTCAATTTCAAGTTCTTTGCCATCACAAAATGAGCTGTTATAACTATTTTTGTACATATAAGTCCTTTTCCCATTTGTATGATCTCTTTGGGATACAGCCCTAAAAGTAGTATTGCTGGGTCAAAGGGTATGCCCAGTTTTATAGCTATTTGGGCATAGTTCTATTGCTCTCCAGAATGGATCAGTTCACAACTCCAGCAATAATGCATTAGTGTTCCAACTTTCCCACATTTTCTCCAACCTTTTATTATTTTCCTGTTTTGTCATGTTAGCCAATCTGATAGGTGTGAAGTGGTAGTTCAGAGTTGTTTTGATTTGCATTTATCTAATCAATAGTGATTAAAAGCAATTTTTTGTATGACAATAGATAGCTTTAATTTCTCATCAAAAACTACCTATTCATATCTTTTGATCTTTTATCAATTGGGGAATGACATGTGTTTTTATAAATTTGACTCAGGTCTCTATATATTTTGGAAATGAGGCCTTTATCAGAGAAGCTTGATGTAAAAATTGTTTGCTGCTTCCCTTCTAATCTTAGTAGCATTGGCTTTGTTTGTGCAAAAACTTTTCAATTTAATGCAATCAAAATCATCCATTTTGCATTTCATAATGTCCTCTATCTATTGTTTGGTCATAAATTCTTCCCTTCTCCATATATCTGCCCACCCATGAGCAACTGATATTTTTCCAATTATTTAGATCTGACTTTATTTGTGTGAAAAGTGTTTTGTAATTGTGTCCATATAGTTCTTGGGTTTGTTTTGGCAGGTAGACTCCCAAATATTTTATAATGGCTACAGTAACTTTAAGTGGAATTTCTTTTTCTATCTTTTGGTGTTGGGCTTTGTTAGTAATATATAGAAACCCAATGATTTATGTGGGTTTATTTTATATCCTGCAACTTTGCCAAGTTTGTTTATTATTTTGAGTGATTTTTTACTTGATTCTTTAGGATTCTCTAAGTATATCATCATATCATCTGCAAAGACTGATAGCTTTATTTCGTCTTTGCCTATTCTAATTCTTTCAATTTCTTTTTCTTCTCTTAATGTTAAAGCTAAAAATTTCTAGTACAATATTGAATAACACTGGTGATAATGGAAACCCCTATCTTATTGGAAATGCTTCTAGCATATCCTGATTACATACGATGCTTGTGGATAGTTTTAAGTAAATGCTATCTATCACTTTTAATGAAGACTCCTTTTATTCCTATGCTCTCTGGTGTTTTTAATAAGAATGGGTGTTGTATTTTGTCACATGCTTTTTCTGTATTTATTGAGATAATCATATGATTTATGTTAGTTTTGTTTTCTTCAGTATTTTATGGGTCTCCCTTAGCATTTCTCTTCCCAATTTTTCCTCTACTTCTCCTACTTGATTTTCAAACTCCTTTTTGAGCTCTTCCATGGCCTGCAACCAATTCATATTTTTCTTGGAGGCTTTGGATATAGGAGCTTTTACTTTGTTGTCTTCTTCTGGTTGTATTTTTGATCTCCTTTGTCACCAAAGTAAGATTCTATAGCTTGATTTTTTATGCTGTTTGCTCATTTTCCCCTTGACTTCTGAGCTCTTTGTCAAGGTAGGACTCTGCTTCCAGAGTGGAAAGTGCTTTGTCCCAAGTTTCAGAGGTTTTGCATAGCTGCTGTCAGAGATAACACAGAGACACCTGTAAATTTTCAGTTCTTCTAAGGTAGTATAATCAAAGGAAAGGTGTTTACTCCTCTCCTGCCCTGTGCTCTAGTCTATGAGTGATCACATGAACTCTTTTCTGCCACAGCCACCACAAGCTCTGTCAATTTCTAGGTTCTGTAGCTCTAGAATTCATTCAATTTCTTTTTCTGGAATGGAGTTATTTAATCTGGAATGGAGTTATTTCTTCTGTTAATCTGGGCAATTTGTATTTTTGTAAATATTCATCCATTTCACTGAGATTGTCAAATTTATTGGCTTACAGTTGGTCAAAATAGCTCCTAATTATTGTTTTGATTTTTTCTTCATTGGTGATAAATTCATCCTTTTCATTTTTGATGTGGGTAATTTGGTTTTCTTCTTTCTTTTTCAAATCAAATTAACCAAACGTTTATCTATTTTATTGGTTTTTTTCATAAAAACAGTTTAGTTTTATTTATTAGTTCAATAGTTTTCTAAATTTCAATTTTATTAATCTCTCCTTGGTTTTCAGAATTTCTAATCTGGTATTTAATTAAGCGTTTTTAATTTGTTCTTTTTCTAGCTTTTTTAGTTACATGCTCAATTAATTGATCTCTTCTTTCTCTATTTTATTCATGTAAACATTTAGAGGTATAAAACTTCCCCTAAGAACCACTTTCACTGTCTCATAATTGTTGGTATGTTGACTCATGATTGTAATTCTCTTGGATAAAGTTATTGATTGCTTCTATGATTAGTTATCTGACCCACTCATTCTTTAGGATTAGGTTATTTGGTGTCTAATTAATTTTTAGTTTATCTTTCCATGGCCCTTTATTGCACAAAATTTTTATTGCATCATGATCTGAAAAAATTGATGGTTCTTCTTTTCTGCATTGGATAATGAGGTTTTTATGCCCTAATACATGGTCAATTTTTGTGTGGGTGCCATGTGCCACTGAGAAAAAGGCATTTTCCATTCTATCCCCATTCAGTTTTCTCCAGAGGTCTATCATATCTAACTTTTCTAGAATTCTATTTATCTCCTTAACTTCATTCTTGTTTATTTTGTGGTTAGATTTATCTAGTTCTGAGAGGGGGAGATTGAGGTCCCCCACTAGTATAGTTTTGTTGTCTATTTTTTACTGTAACTCCCTTAATTTTTCCCCTAAGAATTTGGATGCCATACCACTTGGCGCATATATGTTTGGTAATGATATTACTTCATTGTTTATGGTACAGGATGTAGTTTCCTTCCTTATCTCTTTAAATTAGATCAATTTTTGCTTTTGCTTTGTCTGAAATCAGGATTGCCACTCCTGCTTTTTTTTTACTTCAGCTGAAGCATAATATATTCAGCTCTAGCCTTTTACCTTTACTCTGTGTGTATCCCTCTGCTTCAAATGTGTCTCTTGTAAACAACATATTGTAGGATTATGGTTTTTAATACATCCTACTATCCACTTCCATTTTATGGGAGAGTTCATCCCATTAATATTCACAGTTATGATTGCTATCTGTGTCTTTCTCTCTATTCTGTTTTCTCCCATTTATGCTTTTCTCTCTCTTTTCTCCCTTTCCCTCCATATTAGTTTGCTTTTGATGACAGCTTCCCTTAGTCTGCCCTCCCTTCTCTCAGTCCCCTCATCCCCCCCCCTTTTCCCTTGCTACTTCTTCCCTTTCTTCTGTCTACCCCTCCCTTTTCTTTCCCCTTTTCTCTCCTACTTCCTATAAGGTAAGTTATATTTCTATACCTAACTGATTATTTTATTTCCTCTTTGAGCTAAATCTGATGAGAATAAGGTCCATATCCCTCCCTTCTTTCCTTCTACTGTAATAGGCCTTTGTGCCTTTTCATATGATGTAATTTACCCTCGTCTGCCTCCTTTCCCCTTCTCCCAGTATAATCACTTTTCGCCACTTAATTAGATTTTTTATCATCACATCAATGTCAATTTATACCTACACTGTCTGTCTATGCATACCCTTCTAAATGTTGTAATAATGATATAGTTCCTAAAAGTTATAAGTGTCATTTTTCCTTGTAGGGATGTAAACATTTTGCCCTTATTAATAACATATTTTTTTCTTCTTTCCTGTTTACCTTTTTATGTCTCTCTTGAGTCTTGTATTTGAAGATCAAATTTTCTGTTGAGCTCTGCTCTTTTCATCAGGTAGGTTTGGAAGTCCCCTATTTCACTGAATATCTATCTCCTCCCCTGAAAGATTGTGCTCAGTTTCACTGGGTAATTGAGCCTTGGTTGTAATCTAAGCTCCTTTGCCTTGTGGAATATCATATTCCAAGCCCTCTGATCTTTTAATGTAGAAAGTGCAAGATCCTGTGTAATCCTGACTGTGATTCCACGATATTTAAATTGCTTCTTTTTGGTGGCTTGCAGTATTTTCTCTTTGACCTGGTAATTTTCGAATTTGGATACAATATTCCTTGGCATTTTCAATTTGGGATCTCTTTCAGGAGGCAATTGGTAGATTCTTTCAATGACTTTTATCCTCTAGTTCTAGGACCTCAAGGCAGTTTTCTTTGATGATTTCTTGAAAGATACTCTCCAGGGTCCTTTGTTTTATCATGGCTTTGAGGTAGATGAATAGTTTTTAAACTGTCTCTCTTTGTTCTATTTTCCAGGTCAGTTGTTTCACCAATGAGGTATTTTACATTTTCTTCTGTTTTTTCATTCTTTCGTTTTTGCTTGACTGATTCTTGATATCTCATAGAGTCATTAGCTTCCACTTGCCCAATTCTAATTTTTAATGTATTATTTTCTTCAGTTAGATTTTGTACCTCCTTTTCCATTTGGCCCATTTTACTTTTTAAGGAGTTCTCTTCAGTGGAGTTTTGTGCCTCCTTTTCCACATGGCCAATTCTACTTTTTAAGGATTTGTTTTCTTCAGTGTACTCTTTTTCTGTTTGGCCAATTGTGCTTTTTAAAATGTGTTTTCTACAGTCAATTTTTGTCCTTCCTTTTCAAGCTATTGACTCTTGCATATTTCTTGTTTCTTTTCCAAATTTTTATTCTGTCTCTCTTATTTGACTTTTAAAAATCCTTCTTGAGCTCTTCCAAGAAGGTTTTTTGGGCTTAAGACCAGGTCATATTCCCCTTTGAGGTTTTGGATGTGGGTACATTGACTATGTTGTCCTCTCCTGAATTTGTGCCTTGATCATCCCTGTCCCCATAACAAGAATCTAGTGTCATTGTCCATTTCTGCTTTTTGCTCATGGTGTTTTACTATTTCTTGACTTTTAAAGGTGAGCTCTCCTGCTGGAGCACAAAAGTCACTGACCCAAACGTCTTGTGCTGGGAGCCAGGACCTGGTCACTAGCATTGTGTGCTAGGGACTCAGCTTCTGGCAGCTGGAGGCTGTCGGTATCTGGCAGCTTATCTGGCGCTGAACTGGGGTCAGCAACACTACAGCTCTCAGGGTTGGAGTGGGGAGTGTAACACCTGGAGGACACCTGTTCATTTGGGCTTCTTTAAAGCCCTGGGAGATTTGGCTGCTGGAAGATGTCTGCTTGCCTACCTGGAGCTGTGCCTCCTGGAATTGTACTTCCTGGAATTGTGCTGAAGCACCAGGAGATTTGGCTGCTGGAGGATGCCTGCCCACCATAGCAAGTGATGGTTTTCCTGAGTTGGTGTCTACCAGTTCCCCTGCCTGTGCCAAGGAACTTGGGGAGCAGGAGGGGCTGGTGTTTGTGCTTGCCTGCTCTACCACCCTGTGGCTCAGGATCTCTCCCTGGTTTGCTGAGGTGGGGCTTGCTGCTGGTCTTCTGGTACCTCTGCCATCCTGTAGTGTTCCTCCTCCCCCAGAGCAAGAGAGGCTTTTCCCATTAATCCCCCAAGCTTCCTGGGCTACAAGATTGCTGTGCCCCATCTTTCTGCTGGCTCAGTTGTTCCATGGTTTTTCCTGGGGCGATATTTCCTAATCTTTCAGAGATCAATAAGGGACAGTGAGAGAAAGTTACTTCTTACTCCGCCAAATTGCCTCCTGGAAGTGTCAGTTGCCTCTTAAAAGGTATGGTATGACAGAGATTGTTGCTATTTACAGATAAGAAAAACAAGGTCAGCAGAGGGAAAATAACTTGCCCAAGGTCACAGTGGAATAAGTAGCAGGCCTAAAACTTGGGTTTTCTGATTCTGAATCCAGGATGCTAACACATTGGAACCACAGACAGTTAAGTGGAAGCATTGGGAGACATAGTTTAAGGTTCATATGAAAATCTAATGGCTTTCTACATTACAGCCCCATTAAGGAGCAGCTTCTCTTTATTAGTAAATTAAGGTAGTCCACTAGTCTTGCTCAACTCAGGTTCAATTCCTGTCCATAGGAATTCAGACAAAGACTACAGCTTTGAACAAAGAGGAAAAATATATTTGGGGTTAGAGCCTTTCTTGTCCAGGGTTCTAATTTCTTTTTCCTTCTAGGAGCATGCTTAGGCAGGCTTTACCAATTCTATCCATGGGACTTAAAGTGGTTGATATTTCTCTCCCTCCTCCCCCCACCCCAAATATCTATTCTTGGTAATGCGCTGGGGCGTTGCCATGGCAACGGGGCAAAGCCAAAGCCTAGACAAACACTCTCTTTTTTTCTCCTTCTGCAGGGACTTCATCATTTACAGAGACACCCAGTGAGCTGTATGCCATCTGCTCAGCAAGAGTTGAATACTAATGTTCCCACCCCAACACCATCTCTGAGTGATGGGTGCAGGACCCTGGCTGACAGGAAGAATGGCCCTTTAGTGTGGTCATAGCCTAACACTAGTTCCTGATAAACTGTAGAGGGGCACTGGACTGTGATTTGGGAGGCTGGCATTCTAGTCCCAGCTCATTCACTAGCTATATGAGTGACTTCCCATCTCTGGCCTTGCTCTCCTCATCTTTAAAAGGAAGACCTCTTACTAGATGATCACTATGACCTTTTATTAGCACTAACACTCTATGTTCTAATAAACCATGGCATGTAGACTATGTTCTATCCAACTACCTTATATATTCTGGTCCCTGAGCACTCTCCAATTATCTAGGTAAAGCATGTCTCTGAAGTCCTAAGGCACCTAAGACTTGAACTGCTGCAGAGTGAAGGTGAATAAAACTAGGAGAACAATGTATAGAGTAATAGCACGCTAAAGATAAGCAACTCTGAAAGACTGAAGAACTTTAAGCAAAGAATTGAATATGAAACCATAGAATTCTATGAAACCACAGAATATCAGTGAAATCAGGCATGCTACCCACTTCCTGACACCATGGTGATTAACTCAAATGCAGAATGAGCCATATATTTTTGAATGTGGCCAATGTAAAAATTTGTTTTGACTATTCGTGTTTGTTACAAGGTTTTTGTTCTCTTTTTCTCTATGGAAAGTTGAAATGAGATAGGAGAGAAAATTAATTATTAATTTAAAAATGAAATAAAAGTTAAATCCTAAGATAAAATTGCTGATTGCCAGATTTCTCTTCTTCCACACAACAATACTCTATACTTTCATCTATTTCATGTACACTAATTGATACTCTTACCAGAACTAGGAGAGAAGCAAGATGGTTTTTGTTGATGAGGAAATTGGGGCTCAGAGAGGCAAATTATTTTCTGAGGTCCCATGGTTATTTAGGGACAAGGTTAGGACTAGGACCTAGATCAACTGACTCCTAGAAAAATAGAATTTTTCTTTCTAACTTATTCACAAATGTGTAGTATTTTGTGGAGCACTAGAGAGGCCAATCCATCAATAAATAAGCTTTTAAGTGTTTACTGTGTGCCTGAGCCAAGTGCTGGAGATATTAATAAAGGTAAAAACAGACTCTGCCCACAAGGAGCATACATTTCATTGGGATAGACAACAGGGAAACAGCTATATACAGAGAAAATGGAAGGAATCAAGGAAGATATCTTGGAATTGTAAGATATTGGAAGGCATCTTGTAGGTCTTAACAGATAAGTTTACCCTTGAAGAGATCTAGGGGTTCTAAAAGAGAGGGGTGAGAAGGAAGAGTATTCCAAGCATGGGGTTTAGCTTGTACACATGCATAGAACAGAAGAAAGGTCACATATGGAGAATGGCAAACAGGCTGGTGGACCTTGGAGTGCACAAGGGAGAGTAATATGCAATCTGTTTGTAAATATAAATTGAAACCAGATTGTAAGAGAATTTTAAATGGAAGAGAGAAGTTTGATATCATCATGTCACTAACTTTTTCAAAAAGTTTCAGTGATTCCATACTGTGACTAGGATAAAATATAATATAGCAGTTCTATGGAAAATGGACTGAAAATGGGAAAGATGAAACAAGGGAACCAGATTAAGAGACTATTACAGTAGTCTAGGTGAGAGGTGATAGAGGCTGGAATTAAAGTGGTTGTGTGAGTGGAAAGAAGTGGATCAAATACCAAAAAAAAAATGTGGTCAAGGTAGAATCAATAGGACTAGGCAACTGATTGGATGTGGTTGCAAATCAGATTGACAAGCCAAGTCCCAAGATTGGGACTTCTAAAGAAAGAAATACAGAAATACCTTGACAGAAACATGCAAGTCAGGAAAAAATCAAACTCACTGGCCTATAATTTCCATCCTCCACTGTCTTCTCTTTAAAAGAGATGGGACATTTGTCTGTCTCAAGTCCTTCATCACCTTTGCTGTTCCCAAGATCATTAAAGATCACCAACAGCAACTTGGAAATTACATTTGCCAGTGCTTTCTTTCCAGGGGATATAGTTTATATAGCCCTGGTGACTAGAGCTCATCAAGATTAAGTGTTTGATTACTAGCTAGCTCCTCATTTAATATCCCCCGCTTGTCCTAGATTATAATTGTCTGTTAGACATTTTCATTCTTATCCTCTTCATAGATGATAAGCTCTTTGAGGGCAAGAATCATGTCTTTAATAACATAATGATAACAATAGTTCACATTTACGTAGTGCTTTAAGATTTGCAAAGCATTTTATGTTTGTGAACTCACTTGATATATACTTTCTCCCATAGCACTAAAGAAACACTCTTTGTAGAGTAAATGTCCAGGAAATTGATTAACTTCCAGGGAATGGATTGACAGGGTATAAGAGTACAGATAGCCAAGTACAATCCCAAGACTAGAAAAATAACCCAAAATATATACTCTACTGACAATGGATCAAGAGTATCATAATTGAGAGGATAAGAGATGCAACTAGGTGGCACAGTTGATAGAGTTCAGGAATTAGAGTAATGAAGACCCGAATTCAAATCCTGCCTCTGACATTTGCTACATGTGTGATGCTGGCTGTTTTCTCATTCATAAAATGGGAGTGATAATAGTAGCTACTGTGGTGGGAATAACTGAGGAAACAATCTGAGTTATATGACATATTAGCAAAACAAACATAAGAAAAAGGTCAATGGACTCCCCAGTCAGTCCAAAGACCCTGAATACAGAATGAGACAGATTTTTATGTATTAAAACAATTAACCAAATCAGACCAATTAATTAAAACAACCAGGATATAAAATTAGATAATCTGATTTCTAATTAGAGGACTTCCTAAGTTGGAAGGAGGAGAGTGAAAGATAAGACATATGGATTTCTTGAGGTATATAATTGAGAGAAAACTCCTTGCATCAATTTTTGGATCTGACGAGATTTTTGGTTAGCAAAGTCCAGGTGCTTAGATAAGGAATTCTAAGCAGCTAGAGGTGGTCCAGTTTCCCAGCCACATAGCGCTAGATTCAAACAATTCATTAAAATTTTCTTACAATTCCCATAATTGAATTAAGTTTTCTCACAAGACGGAAATTGGACTAGACCCATAATTGAATAGAAAGGGAACTTAGCTAGCTCCAGATTTGAGTCAAAAGATGGAGTCACTGTGATTCATTCAATTCTCATGCTACTTAGCAAGGTTGTTTCAAGGATCAAATGAAATAAGATATATGAAGCACTTTGCAAACTTCAAAGATTGCAATAATGGCCCTCATGCATAGTAGGGTCTCAGTAAACATTAGTACTATTCTTCCAATACAAAAATAGGATGATTCACATCACCATGAGTTTTTGCGTTCATCTCTAAAGAAGAATTATGTTTGAATTATGTTAAATCTGCAAAATTTTCAAATTCTGGAGCAAGATGGCACTCCTTTAGTCTCTTCTGGTGCTATTGATGTTAGCACAACTTATGTGGAGATCTGGTACAGACACATCCCCACTAAACCCTTCAAGTGTGAGTATTGTATGCTTTCTGGGGCTCTGATCAAGCAATTTATTAGGAACTACTTATTAAATACCTACTATGTGTCAAACACTGTTAGGTACTGGGGATATAAATACAATAAAAGAATTCAAACTCCTTGCAAGTAAGGATTGTTTAAAACAGAAGAGACAACAAGGACATATATTAGTATTTACAATATGAATATAAAGAGAATAAATGCAAATTAATGCAAAATAGTAAAATATAAAGTAACAACTATCCTTTACATATGACTTTAAGGTTTGAAAAGCACTTTACAGGGCAGAGCTAAAATGGCAGAATAGAGGAAGTACTACAACCAAGCTCTCCCAATATTTTCCTAAAAATATCACCTCAAATTGATTTTAAAATAACACATCAAATTGATTTCTGGAGGAGCGGAGCCAAAAAAAGTAAAATAGAATTTGAAAGAATCCACTGATCAACTTCTGAAAGAAATTGCCAATTGAAAACTCCCAGGAATATTAAAGCCAAATTCCAGAGCTCCCAAGTCAAAGAAAAAATACTTCAAGCAGCCAGAAACAAACCATTCTAATACCATGTAGCCACAGTCAGAATCACACAAGATTTAGCAACTACCACATTAAAGGAGCAGAAGACTTGGAATATAGTATTCCAAAAATCATAAAAACTAGGATTACAACCAAGAATATCTATCCAGAAAAACTGAATATAAGCCTTCAGGGAGGAAAAAAATGGAAATTTAATGCAATAGAGAACTTTCAAACATTCCTGTTGAAAAGACCAGAGTTGAATAGAAAATTTGGCATTCAAACACAAGACTCAAGAAAAGGATACAAAAGGTAAACATGAGTGGGAAATTATAAGGGATTTATTTGAGGTTGAAGTATTTACATTCATATATGGGGAAATGAAATATATAAGTTCTAAGAACTTTATCATTATTGGTCTAGTTAGAAGCACTCTACATAGAAGGCATGGAAGTGAGTTGATTATGTCGGGATAATATTTTTTTAAAATGGGTGGACAAGAAAGAGGGATACCCTGGGAGAAGGGAGAAGGAGAGGAAGGATGGAAAAAATCTCATATAAAACACTTACCCAAGGAAGAGCTTTTGCAGTAGAGGAGAAAATAGGGGAGGGGGGAGAAGGACACCTGAAGCTTACTCTAATCTTAATTGGTTCAAAGAGGGAAGAAAAAATATGAATACATACATGTATATGCACATATATATGTACATATACATACACATATACATATATAGACACATGTGTATATATTTATACCCACACACATACACACTCAGTTGGGTATAGGAATCTATCTTACCCAACAGGGAAGTAGGAGGGGAAGGAAACAAGAGATATGGGGGTGATAAAAGGGAGGGCAGATTAAGGGAATTGTAGCTATATACCAAACAGACTTATGAGGAGGGATGGGAGGGAGGCAGAGAGGGAGAGTAGAAGGGGAGGGAAAGAGAGAGAGAGAGAGAGAGAGAGAGAGAGAGAGAGAGAGAGAGAGAGAGAGAGAATGATAAACAGAAGAAAATAGGACAAAGGGAAATCCACAATTAGTAATCGTAACTCTGAATGTGAATAGGATGAACTCACCCATAAAAAAATGGATAGCAGAATGGATTAGAAACCATAATCCAACAATACATTTTTATAATGAAAAGAAAAAAGAAAGACACACATAGAGATAAAATAAAAGCCTGGGGCAGAATCTATTATGTTATGCTTCAAATGAAATAAAAAAAGACAGGGGTAGAATTTATGATCTCAGACAAAGCAAAAGAAAAAACAGATAGGGACACTACATCTTGCTAAAAGGTACCACAGACACTAAAGTAACATTAATACTAAATATTACTTGAATTAAAATTCATCAAATGGAATAGAACCAACTTCTTAAAGGAAAAGTTGAGTTACAGAAGGAAATAGACAGTAAAACTATACTAATGGGAAATAAACCAACTTTCCTCTCTCTGAGATAGATTAATCTAACTAGAAAATAAATAAGAAGTTAAAGAGATGAATAGAATCTTAGAAAAGTTAGATATGATAGACCTCTGGAGAAAATTGAATAGGCATAAAAGGAGTATACCTTTTTCTCAGCTGTACATGTCACCTTCACAAAAATTGACCCTGTATTATGGGGTCACATACCAATACTTCACAACCAAATACAGAAAAGCAAAAATATTAAATGCACGTTTTCAGACCATAATGTATTAAAAATTGCATTCAATAAAGGGCCATGAAAGCATAGCTTAAAAATTAAATAGAAACAAGTCTAATCCTAAAGAAGAAATGAGTCAAAGACCAAATCATAAAAAACAATCAATAATTTCACTAAAGAGAATGACAACAATGAGATAATATTCCAAAATTTGTGGGATTACGTCAAAGCAGTACCTAAGGATAAATTTATTTCTCAAAAAATACACATCAAAAAACAGGGAAAGAGCAGATCAATGAATTGGACATGCAACTTAAAAAATAGGAAAAGAACATATTAAAAATCTCCAATGAAACACCAAAATGGAAATCTTGAAAATCAAAGGAGAAATCAATAAAATTGGAAGTAAAAACCATTGAACTAATTAATTAAACTAGAGGATGGTGTTATGAAAAATCCAATAAAATAGATGAGCCATTCATTAATTTTATTTTTAAAAAGAAAGATAACAAAATTACCAGTATCAAAAATGAAAAGGCTAACTGCATTGCCAGTGAAGATGAACTAAAGCAATTAGCAAAAGCTATTTTGTCCAATTATATGCCAGTAAAACTGACAATTTAAGTGAAAAGGATATTTACAAAAATTTAATGCCCAGATTAACATAAGAGGAAATAGAGTGTTTAAATAGCCCTATCTTAGAAAAAGAAAAGGACCAAGTCATAAATGAGCTCCTAAGAAAAAGATATCTCCAAGACCTGATGAATTTACAAGTGAATTTTACCAAACATTTAAGGAATAATTAATCCTAACACTATAAAAACTATTTATAAAAAAAATAGGTAATGAAGGAGTCCTACCAAATTCCTTGCACAGCATAAATATGATTATAATACCTAAACCAAGGAGAGTAAAACAAAGAAAGAAAAGTATAGACCAAAAGTATACCAAACTAACTTTACCAAAGTAAAAGTATACCAAAAGTATAGATGAAAATTTCAAATAAAATACTGGCAAAGAGATTTCAGCAATATGTCAGATGGACCATACCATATGATCTGGGGGGATTTGTACCAGGAATGCAGGGCTGGTTCAATATTAGGAAAACTATAAACATAATTGACATATCAGTTACAAAAACAACAAAAATCGAATGATGATCTCAATAGATTTGGAAAAGATTTTAACAAAATAAAATATCAATTCCTATTAAAAACACTACAAAGCAAAGGAATAAATGAAGCCTTTTTTTAAAACGATCAATGGTATCTATCCAAAACCAAAAGTAAGTATTATCTGTAATGGAGATAAACTAAAAGCCTTCCCAATAGGTCAGGGGTAAAGCAAGGATGTCCATTATCACTTCTATTATTCAACATTGTACTAGAAATGATATTTATAAAACAAGAAAAAGAAATTGAAAGAATAAAAGTAGGCATTGAGGAACAAAACTGTCATTCTTTGCAGATGATATAATAGTTTGTTTAAAGAACCCTAGAGATTTTACAACTTTATAAAATAAATCCACATATATCATTAGCATTTCTACATATTACAAAAAAATCAGCATGAAAACATAGAGAAATTCAATTTAAAATAACTTCAGACAATATAAAACACCCAGGAGTCTACCAACCAACACAAACCCAATGACTATATGAACACAATTACAAAACACTTTTCATACAAATAAAGACAGGTTCAACAATTAAAGAAGCATTAATTTTTCATGGGTAAGCTGAACCAATACAATAAAAATGACAATTCTACCTAAATTAATTTATTTATTGGATACCATACCGAACTACCAATGAATTATTTTATAGTTAGAAAGATAATAATAAAATTCATCCAGAAGAACAAAAGGTCAAGAATAACAAGGGAATCAATGCAAAAAAAAAAAATGTAAAGGAAGTTAACTTATCAATACTAGATTTCAAACTATATTACAAAGCAGTAATCTTCCAAATAATCTGTTTCTGACTAAGAAATAGAACAGTGGATCAATGGAATAGATTAGGTGCACAATACACAATAGTAAATGTGTGATAGTAATCTAGTGTTCGATAAACTCAAAGATGCAAGTTTTAGGGGTCAGAACTCACCATTTTCAAAAATTGCTGAAAAAATTAGAAAGTAGTCTGGCAGAAACTAGATATAGACCAACATCTCACACCATATGCCAAAATAAAAAAATAGGTAAATGATTTAGACATAAAGGGTAATATCATTAGTAAATTGGGGGAACATGGGAAAATATACTGTCAGATATATGGATAAGAGAAGAATTTATGACCAAACAAGAGGATGAGAGGATCACAAGAAATGAAAGGGATAATTTTGATTACAATAAATTAGACTTTTTGCACAAACAAAACCAAAGCAGTCAAAATTAGAAGGAAAGCAAGAAAAGGATTTTTACATAAAGTTTCTCTGGCAAAAGCCTCATTTTTCAAATATTAGGGAACTGAGCCAAATTTAAAAAAAAATAAATGATGTTCTGATTAATAAATGGTCAATGAAAAAGAGCATGTAGTTTTCAGGAGAAATCAAAGCTACCAATAATCACATAAAAATGCTCTGAATTATTATTGATTAGAGAAATGAAAATTAAAACAGCTCTGTGGTACTACCTCTCACATCTATCAGATTGACTAACATGACAGAAAAGGAAAATGATAAATGCTGGAGGGAATGTGGGAAAATGGGCACACTTATGCATTTTGGTGGCCTTATGAAATAATCTAACCACTCTGGAAAGCAATTTGGAATGCCCAAAGTGCTATGAAATTGGGCATATCCTTTGGCCCAGCAATATCACAACTAGCTCTGTATCCCAAAGAAATCAAAGAAAAGAGAACCTATATCTACAAAAATATTCATAGCGGCTCTTTTTCTAGTAGCAAAGAATTGGAAATTGAGGAATGCCCATTCATTAGGGAATGATTAAACAAGTTGTGGTACATTGGTGTGATAAAATACTATTATGCTATTATAAATGATGAGCAGGTTAGGTTAAAAATAAACCTGAGAAGACTTATATGGGAGTCAGGAAAACCCGAGTTCAAATATGGCCTCAGAAGCAAGTCACTTAACCTCTATTTGACTCATCCAATGGAGAAGGAAATGGTAACCACTATAGAATTCTTGCCAAGAAAAGCCCGTGGGCATTATGGTCCATGGGGTCATGAAGAAATGGACAAGACTCAAGAACAACAACAGTAAAGTGAAAGAAGCAGAACAAGGAGAACATTGTAAATAATGACAGCAATAGTGTAACAGTATTCAACTATGAAAGTCTTACCTACTCTTATCAATACAAAGATCCAAGACAATTCCAAAGGCACCTCCTCCAGAGAGAGAACGATGGACTTTGAGTACAGAGTAAAGGATATTTTCTTCACTTTTTTTTTTTATTTTCCCTGCTTTTGTTTTGTTTTACAATATGGCTAACACAGAAATATGTTTTGCATGATATAATGTATAATTGATATCATATTGTGACCTTTTCAATATGTGGAGGAGGGGTAGGAGGGAGGAAGAGAATTTGAAACTCAAATTTTTTTTTTAAAAAGTATATAAAAATAAATAAATAATTTTAAAAAGAGAAGCACTTTACAAATATGCTCATTTTCTCCTCATGACAACCCTGGAAGATAGGTGCTATTATCCTCATTTTGCAGATGAGGACACTGAAACAGACAGAGGTTACGTGACTTGCTCAGTATTATACAACAGGTAAGTATCTGAGAATAGATTTGAACTCAGGTCTTCCTGACTCCAGGGTCAGCATGTTATCCCCTAACCACACGGCTTAAGGTAGCCTAAAAGAGAGGACACTAGTGGTTGAGGAGATAAAGAAAGACTTCGTGTAGAAGATAAAGCTAGACAAAGCTGAATTTTGGAGAAAGAAAGGAATTCTATGAGGTGTGGAGGCATTGTATTCCAGAAGTAGTGCACAGTAGGTAGAAAGGTTAGTGGTGGGAGATAAAATGTGGTGAATGAGTAAGGAATGGAGCAAAAGTATCTTTGACTGGATTACAGATTTCAGAAGCTGGAGTAATGTACAATGAGATTAAAAAGCCTTTTAAATTCCTTCACAATCTTGCAGTACTTTAACAAATCTTTATTTTTGATCTTAGAGGCAATAAATCACTAGAATGTATTGAGGAGGTGAATGACATGGTCAGATCTTTGCTTAATGAAACCATTTTGACAGTAGGTAGATGGATTAGAGTAGAGACTCAAGGCAGAAAGACAATTTAGAAACTATTGCATGTAGGCAAGAGACGATAGGAGCCCTAAATTGTTAGCAGTGAGAGCAGAAAAAAAAAGGATTCAATGCAGATGTTGTGCAAGAAGAAAGGCAATAAACAGCAACTGTTTGGATGAAGAGTTGAATTGAGGATGATGCCATGATTCTGAACCTGGAAGATGGTGGTGCTTTTGACAGAAACAGGGAAATTTGGAAAAGCGGGCATGGGGTGAGGGGGGAGGGGTAACTTCTCTTTGGACAGGATATCTAGTTTAAAATGTCCAATAAATTGTTGGTAACGTGGAAGAGAACAGAACTAGGTTTATAGATCTGGAAGTCATCAGCACAGAGATGATAATTAAGCCCATGGGAACTGATGCTATCACCAATAAAGAGTGCAGAGAGGGAAGAGTAGGGGGCCGTAGACGGAGCCCAAGTCCTGTCTGATTAATCAGAAACTCCATGATGCCTAATTAATCTCTCTAAAATTGCATCCCCACCAACATGGCAATCAGAGCTCAGACTTTGTGTCTGTCTGCACATATAGACATGGGTAGACAGGTTCATGTTTGTCTGTGCACATATGTGCTCCAAGCCCTCCTTTCATCTCTAACTGTTCTATGATTCTGTAGTGATCCTAATTGTCCCATAACTGGCCTCAGAACATCAGACTCTTAAAATGATGGGAAGGTGGAAGGAAACATAAAACAGACAACATGGAGATTTTCAAAGTGCAGCGTTAGAAAGTATACCAGACCTAGAGTCGAGAGACACTGGTTCAAATCCTGGTTCTTCCACTTACAAAGTGTGTGGCCATATGGAAAATAGTATTTAGATTATAAGAACAAATAGAACATTTCTACATTGATTTAACATTTAGGGAAGGGAAGAGACTTAGTATTTGTATAGCACCTACGTGCCAGATGCTGTACTATGCATTTTACAAATATTATCTAATTTGATCCTCACAACAACCCTGTGAATAACGTGCTGTTATTATCCCCATTTTACATTTGGGGAAACTGAGGCAGGTAGTGGTTAAATGTCTTAATCAGAGCCAAACAGCTAGTAAGTGTTGGAGGCTTCCTGACTCCAGCCTCAGCATTCTATCCACTGCAGCACCTAGCTTCCTCAAAGCATTTTCATAATGCATGTTTACAAAATATTTTCCCACAATGCTATGAGAAGGGGCCTTACATAGTTGAATTCCTCTATTTTACAGAAAAGGAAAGTAGGGCTCCAGGAGTCTATGATTTGCCAAAGTATCATGGCTACTAAGTGAAAGAGGCAGGATTTGAATCTGTCTCCCACTAAACCACACTGTCTCCTTTAGTATAATAACACAGTGCCTTGTACATAGTAGGCAGCTAGGTGGCAGAATGGATAAAGCACTAGGACTAGAAGCAGAAAGACCCGAGTTCAAATGTGATTTCAGACAAACTTAGCTGTGTGACCTTGGGTAAGTGACTTTAAAAAAATCTATCTGCCTCAATTTTCACAAATGTAAAATAGGTACCTATTTTATAGGGTTGTTATGAGAATCAAATTAGATGATAGCACAGTGCCTGGCACACAGTAGGTACTTAATAAATAATTATACCTTCTCCCTTTCCTTAATAAATTTTTGTTAAAATGGATTTAGACTCTCATTAGCTCTCTACAATAGTCTCCTGACAGTTGTTTAAAAATCTAAAAAAATAAAGGCTTGACATATACATGTGTGCGTATCTGGGCAACACATGCCTATAATCAGGTCCTATGACCAGCACAGCAGAGATCATAAAGAAATTGATTTTTCAGCTTTGAATTGAATTTTCCATCCTAGCCACAAACACACAAATATCACAGAAATCAAAGAAAACATGTTTGCCAACCCAGTTCAAACAGACTAGATCTGTTTTATAAACCATGAGTCAGCCAATTGGTGTGCCATTTTGTTCATTCATTCAACAAACTTTTACTTGAAAACTGTCTATGTATATATGTCCCACAAAACCTAGGATCATAGATTTTAGAGCTGGAAAGGACCTTACAGGCAATCAAAAATAGCTAGTATTTATATAACCTTTCAAAGTTTGCAAAGCAATTTACAAATATCTCATTTGATCCTCACAACAATCCTGGGAATTAGGTGCTTTTATTATCCCCCTTTTACAGATAAGGAAACTGAGGCACAGAGGTTAAGTGACTTGCTCAGGGTCACACAACTAGCAAGTGCCTGGGGCTGAACTTGAACTCAGGTCTTCCTGATTCCAAGTCCTGAACTCAATCTACCCTACCACTTCATTCTATTAACCACCTAGTCCAAGTCCCTAATTTTACAGATGAAGAAACTGAGTCAGAATGTTTAAGTGAGTTGCCCAGGGTCACACAACTAGTAAGTGTCTGGGGTGGGATTTGAGCCCATCCAGGTCTTGCTGACTCCAAGTCAAGTATCCTATCCTTGAGAACACTGGGGCCTTGGGCAGAGATAAAATATAGATTGTAGGCTCTTTGAAGTCAGAGTCCTATGCTGTCTAGGACATGATACATTAAAAAATGTGATAACTGCAAAAGAAATGTCTATGAAAAGAGTTCACAATACCACTGAATCTCAGAGCTAGTGGTTACCTCAGTAGCCATCTAGTGCCAACTCTACCTGAAAAAGAATTCAGTCAACAACATATCCAAAGACCTTCAGTGACAGGAAGCTTTTGCCTTCCCAAGCAGTCCATTTAACTTTGGGACAGTCCTAATTGTTAGGAATTTTTCCTGACATAGAGTGTAGAATGTCTCTACAATTTCCCTCCATGACCCCTACTTCTGACTTCTGGGGTCAGGTAGAACAAACCTATCCCCTCTTCCACAAAATAGCCCTGCAAACACTGAAGAAGAAATTCATAATGTAATTCAGTGCACCAAAGTCAAAAGGGGTGGGAGGAGAGAAACTGTCCTATGTTAAAAAAAAACATCAAGGACAATGTTGTTATATAGAGAAATCAAGGGTTATCAGCATGTGGTCTAGAGACCCATAAGGACCTGCAATGCCTTTTCATGAGGTCTGCAATGTCATAACTATGTTCACAATTACACTAAGATGTTTCAGTTTCTAACATGGTGAATAGCAAGAGTAATAACCCACATAAACAAAAGCTCCTTTTGGAGGAGGGGGGGAAGGGGTGGTCTCAGTAATCTTAAGAGAGTGTAAGGATGCCCTCAGATCAAGTAGCTTAGGAGCCTCTGATGCAGCTACAAATGCAGAAGAAAAAAATTTGGAGCCTCTGTCTGGGTTCTGATCTCAGCTCTGACATTTACTAGCTGGATGACCTTGACTAAGTCACAAATCCTCTGACCTTCATTGTCTCTGCCTGTCAGATACAGATAGTAGCACTTGTACTAGCTACCTCATAGAGCTATTTTAAGGAAAATGATGTCGATCTTAAAATGTTATCGAAAGTTAAGTTATTATTATTATTATTATATCATTCACAGATGTGACAATCACTTACCTAAGGCCTCCTTTTACCATCTCTATCCTCCTGTCTCCACCACAAGCTTCTTGGAAGAAGCATTTAAGATGGACCTTGAAGCTTAAGTAGGATTTCAGCAGGCAGGCCCAATGGGGAAGGACATTCCAAGTATAGGAAATTATGTCAGGAAAGTGCAGGGTATATTCAGGGATGTGGTGGTAAAATGTTTAACAATCAGCTCTCTGATCAGGAGGGTGGTATGGGGAGGAACTAGGTAGGACACATTTTTTTAATCAAACCTGCATTATTTTTTCATCGTTTTCTTAAGTCTAGACAATCAACAAAACAATAAGTCAAGTCCTGACTTACAGCATTTACCAATTTCCAAAGTGAAAATGCTCACACTGAAAATACATTAATTAGCTCTCTCAAGTTCATAGGAACTGCCTCTAGCTATACATCCCTGGGTGTATTAGTGAATCATCTGACTGGAATGCCTGTGACTGCAGCCATCTCCAGACCATGCCATTTGTACAGCAGCATTTTCCTGCAAAAATGTGAAGGCCCCAAACATAGGACACTGGATTCTGGTGAATATTCACTTTGTGCCTCCTTTCAGATCCATCACTTCACTTCAGCCATGCTTCATGTGTTCTAGCCTAACCTTACCCCAGCACTGTGGCCCCCTTTTACACTTTGGCCAAAATACTCATCCTTAGATGCTTTCCTGTCCAAAATATTCTTTATGGACCACCACTCTGCTACACATTGCATTCCCTGTCAGAAGGTAAGCTCTCTGAGGACAAGGACCATCTTGATTACTTATATTTGTATCTCCAGTATTTACACCAATGTTTGGCGTATTGTTGTTGTTGTATAGTCATTTTTCAGTCATGACCAATGCTTCATGATCCCATTTAGGGTTTTCTTGGCAAAGGTACTGGAGTGGTTTAACATTTCTTTCTCTAGCTCATTTTACAAATGAGGAAACTAAGACAGATGGAGTTAAGTGACTTGCCCAGGGTCACATAGCTAATAAGTGCTTGATGCCAGATTTGAACTCAGGTCTTCCTGACCCCAGACCTGGGGCTCTTTCCACTGTGCCTCCTAGATGCCCATCTGGCATACAGTAAGTGCTTAGTAAATGCTTTTCCATTTATTCTTTCAGGAAGTAGAATTTTGCCTACTAAACAATCTCCTACTTATGTATTCATATATAGTTCATGTGTGTCTGTGTGTATACATTCTTGGCTTCCTAGATATGAATATTCATAAAATGTGTGGTTGTGTGGGTGTGCTGTGTAACTTTGCATTGCTGCACCTTTGTATGTATGTACACATATGCACATACATTCTCGAATGCATCTTTCTAATGCAATGCTAGGTACTGAGTTTACCATGAGAGCCAAGACAGCAACAGAGGATAAGGACTGAGGATCTCACTTCCAGCAAGTATGGAAGATAAAGGGAGCTTGGTGGGGATCTGCATAGAGTGAATGAGGTGACTTAGTAAATGGAGTACTAGACTAGGAGTTAGGAAAGACTGGGTTCAAATCCTGCCTCAAACACTTACTAACTGTGTGGCCCTGGGCAAGCCTCAACTTTCCTCAGGCTCAGTAGCTTCATCTATAAAATGGAGATGATAGTAATAAGAGGAGCCCTACCCCAGAGTAATATGTAAAGAGCTTTGCACTTGCCCCAAGGAGGAAATCATTCTTTGTGATCTAAGGAATAGTGATTTGGCTCCAAAGGAAAGAAGTGATCCAGTAATGTATTACTCTCCATCATAGGATCAGATTTAGAATTAAAAAGACCTTAGGTGATTTCAAGTCCAAACCTATGATTTTCAGATGAAGAAATTGAGGCCCAGAAAGGTGAAGGATTTTTGTGTGTGTGTGAGGTTAGATTTGAACTGAGTTCTTCCTGAGTTAGATGCTCAGTGTTCTATCTGGGCTACCTAATGACCTTCTTCATCACTGGAACACTCAACTTCATCCTCATCTCTTTTTTTTCCTATTAAATCACCTTGGGCACTGACTAAGCCCAGCAGCAATTGGCCAGCAGCATCAGGCCCCATCCTTTGAAGATTTATAATGCCTGGGACTAGCAGGTGGTCCTCAAGATGACAAACCTGTAGCCATCTTGGGGGCCTTCAGATCCTGGCCCACTCTCAGGGACAACATGCAAGACTGGGGCCTTTTGATCTTCTTCCTCTTCATTGTAGACATCCTGTGCTCCTGAACACTGAAAACTTTGCCTAAGCAGATTTTGAAAGCATCCAAAAGTGACTTTGTGGGGATCATGACTTTTACAGTCATAGCAACTGTAAGCTATGGGGGCTTGAATGATGGGAGCAAAGATATGAGGTTTCCGTGTGCCATTGAAGGCATGTAAACCATTGCTTGCCAGCGCAAATGATTATCTCCAGCTTAAGCTATTTTTTTTTTACCATGGAGAGAATAAGGAGCAGATGTAGGTGAACCCAGAACCCTGTAAGTTGCCTGTATCTCCCCTCTAATTTGCTGAAGAAATTCTAGACCGAAATTGTTCTTCTCTTCAGGACAAGTGTGTTGAGTTAGAAGGAGTTAAGGAGTCTCTTAGCAAGAGAGGGAAAATGTCAGAGGATTGGGGAACCACATCGAGACTGATCAATACAACACAAAACCTGCACCAATACAGATTTATACGTGATAATCCTCACCCTACCAAATTTCAAAGTTTCCAAATCTATGTATAGAGTGCAGTGAAGAAATTGAAATATGCAAATGAGTTTGATGAAAAAAAAACTTCTGGTAAAATCTCAGTAAAGTTATTAAAAGGAGTGTATTTTAAATCTTGAACAGGAAATAACAAATACAAAGAGACAGCACCACTTCATTAACAGCAGATCATGATAGATTAATATCATTTTGTGTGTATGTGTAATTACTTTTTTATTTTTAATTTTTTTCGTTAAGAATTTTTTTCTCCTCACTTCCCTTTTGCCTTTGAAAACAAACCAAGACAAAAACTATTGTAATAAATTTGCATAGTCAAGTAAAACAAATCTGGAAATCTCAGTCTTCATATTGAATGCCTCATCTCTCTATCAAGAGGTGGGGAGCATGAACGATGTATTATCTGTCTTCTGGACTGATGGTTACAGACTTAAGAACTCATTTCTTTTTCCTTTCTTTTTTGGGCCAAGTTAGAGATTGTTAAATGCTCTCTAAACTAAACTATAGCATTCTCTTGTCTCTACCAACGTATTCATGATATACTGGTAGACAAAATGGAGAAATGTTGGATAGGTGGTTTTAAAACTATTCAAATGACTAAACCCCAAAGAAAAGTTGCTAATGGCCTGATGTTACTTTGGATAGAATGTCAGCAGAGATCTATTCACTGGACTGTGCCATTCAGCTTTTTTTTCCCCAACAACTTAGAAGATGACATAGTGTATTTATCAAATTTTCAGGCAGTGCTGATTATTTGGCTTGGAGAAGTTGTGGAAAGGAAAACAGCTCTTCCAAATGAGTTTATTTCAGCCATCACATAGGAAAGAGATTAGTAGTTTCTTCCTGGCCTCAGAGCAGAATTAGAATCAGTGAGCAGAAATTGTTGAGACAGGCTTCAGTTCGAAACAAAGTGTAGTGACTCTTCTAGGCTACATTGTCAACTTGACACTCACAAGTTACAGATTATCCTCTAGAGATGACCACTCTAAAATGTTGCAATATACTCTATTGAACTGACGCCCACAAACTATAGCTTATGGACCCCCATCAGTGTATTTAACTCTAGTAAGTAGAGTGCCAGACTTTAAGACAATATTTGAACTCAGGTCTTCCTGAATCTAGCGCATATAACTTAATAACAGTGACTTTAATAAAAATTAGTGATCTTATGGGGGCAAGCCCTCTAATAGAGAGCAAATTCTCTATTAGTCTCAGTTTCTTTATCTGTAAAAGGATTGGGACTGGATCAGTGATTTCATGGTATAGGGAGTTCCCAGTGACGAACTTCTGACAACTCAAGTTGGCACCTTATCTTCAAGTGGTAGCTATAGAGAGTTCCCTGGGACATCGAGAGGTTAAATAACTTGCCAGGATCATACTAGTATTAGTCAGAGGTGGGATTTGAACATAAGTCATCCTGTTTCCAAGGCCAACTCTCTATACTATTCTGCCCCTTCTATATGAAGAGTTGATGAAAGCACCTATCTCACAGATTTGATGTGAGGATGAAATAAGTAAGATTGAATATACAAATATAATTTATATAATTATTGTGTAATATATATTCTATAATTATATATTATATATGTATACTACATATCCATACATGTATGCATATATTGTAATATTTTTCTACCTTAAAGCACTACAGAAATGTTAACCTATTAATATTATGAGACATAATTTGCTCAAAGCAAAAGCATTTCCTTGAATGGCGTAGTAAGAGTAGTAACTGTTCAACATTCTCGCTCCCACCAAATACACAGTCTTTTTGAAGAATGAGCACAAACTTGGGGAACACTGGGAACAAGGAATACATGTGGCCAGGGAAATTTACATTCAACACTTGAGGCTCTCAATGGATTTTTTTCTTCCTGTGGATTCATCATGCTGTTTCTCCCTGTTCTGTACAGGAAAAGTCACTCCGTTGGATTTTTGGACCTGTTGTTCATTGTAGCTCAACACTCAACCACCAATGCTAATTCTCTGTTGAATCTGTGGTTGACTCTTTTCTCTGCTGCCAGGGTTCACACTCTTTAAAGTTGCTTTCTGCTTTGGACCTGGGCTGATTCAACTGTCTTTGAAGCTTGGTAGGCTTAACTTTTGAAAGGCCTCAGCAGTACGGCCAGTCTTTCACCAATCAATGCCGAACATCTATTATAATTAGATCAAAGAAACTTTTTCGCACTTAACAAAGGGATAACAGAGCCTAGAAATATTTTGTTCTTCAATACTGGAGTGGTTTCCCATTTCCTTCTCCAGATCATTTTACAGGTGAGGAAACAGGCAAACAGGGTGGAGTAACTTGTCTAGGGTCACACAGCTACTAAGCGTGTAAGCCTGGATTTAAACTCGAGAAGATGAGTCTTTCTGACTCCAGGCCTGGCTATCTACTTCATTATTTCTGTTATCTGTCCCTTACTTTCTGTGATGATATAAACTGAACTGGAAGGATAGGGACAATAAGCAATCCACATACACAGACACTACAAAGGAAAAGCACCTAAGAAATTAGAGTTATCTGACAGCTAAACAGGCTCCTCCTCACTAGAGGCCTTCACATGAAGGTTGGATGACCATTTGTAGATATCCTCAAGAGGATTATAGGTCAGGTACAAGGTGAATAAAATGGCCCCCAAGATTTCTTCCAACTGATATTTTGAGTACACATATATGCGTAATGCTTCTGTTGCTGTGCATGCATGCATGCAAGCATATGGCTATGAGTGTACATAGTTGTACATGTCTGAATTGTTATATGCATGTGAATGTGCACGTGTGTATGTACGCATACATGTTGGGATCAGGGTTGGGGGATGCATGATAGCATTTCCACTATATGGGCCTAGCTGGCATAACCCCTGTTAGGGATGCCAAGAAGCAAATGAAAAAATCTCAGTCTTTCAGAAGATCTATTGATGCGATTATTTAATTGACTAATGTTTTCTATGCCTATGTTTTCTTTGTTTTGGAGGGGACTTTTGATTGGTTTGGTTTGGGGTTTTTTTAGAGGTTTGGATAGAGTTCAAATACTTTCCTCTGATTAACAGGCTTTGGGAGGGTTGGCTTGGATTGAATCCAAATGTTTGGTTTTTAAATATTCAGAGAATAAGACAACCATAAGAAATATTCAGTCTCTGGCTTTGGCTAGGTAATACTAACCACCTGACTTAGAAGTAAGTCTTTCCTGGGAATCTGCCCTTCTGTAACTACATTTTAAGTCCCAATTCTAGGTTATAAACAAAATTATTAAAATATGAAATTTAAGATGTGAGGACAGTAAGTTAGAGCTTCAAGGTATCTTAGAAATTACCTAACCAAGCTTATCATCTTACAAAGGTAGAAACTGATGTCCAGAGGGAGGAACTTGCCCAAAGTCATATGGTCTTTAGTCCTGGTTTGGTCACTTACTAAGTTTCCAGTCTCCTAGACTAGAGCTTTCTACTACTTTTTATCCCACATAGTAGGTGTTTAATAAAATGCTTGTTGACTGACTGCTAGTTCCAGAGAAACCAAAATGAAAATAATCCCTACCTTCAAGACGCTTATATTCTAAAATATATTAATACACAATAACTTGAGGAAGAGGCATTAACAAACCAGAGAGACTGGGAAAGACTTCCAGTAGGAAGTAGCACATGGTCTTAGTTTTGAACAAAGCTTAGAGACTCTCAAAGGTGGGGGTGAGGAAAGAGTGCATTCCAGGCATGAGGGACAGTCTGTGCAAAGGCATGGGGGAGGTGGGAGATCAAATGCTGAATTAGAGCAATAGTAGGCAAGACTTTTACTGGAATGTAGAAAGATAGACTAGAGAGAGATTGGGAAAGGTTTTCAATGACAAGGAGACTGTTCTTGAATAAGTGCAAATGTTGTCCCCCATATCTGAAATGCACTCCTTGTTACTGCTCCTTCTTAGAATTCATAGCTTTTTTTGAAAATTAGCTTAAGCACCACCTCCTACAATAGATCTTTTCTGACCCCCTCTCTCCATTCTATGAAATTATTTTGTATATACTTGAAACGTATTTTGTATTTAGGGAAGGGAAAAAACATTTACTTAGTGCCAGGCACTGTGCTAAGCATTTTACAAGAGTATTATCATCATCCCCATTTTACAGATGGAGAAACTGAGATGAACAAAGGTAAAATGAATTGCCCAGCATCATGTGGGTAGTGTCTGAGGCCAGATTTTTGAATTCAGGGTCTTCCTGATGCCAAGAATATTGCTCCATCCACTGTGCTACCAGCTGCCTTTGTGCACTTAAAAGTTTACAAAGAGGCAGCTTAACATGGTGTATAGAAAGCTGGCCTTCTAGAGAAAGACTTGGATTCAAGTCTCTCTTCTGACATCTACTGGCTATGAGGCCCTGATCAAGTCAGTGCTTTCACGGTGCTCTAGATACCCCTCTAAAATTATAACTGGGCCAATTTGTATCAACAGAAGGTATTTCTCTATTCTCTAGGAATTACTTATGTCATCATCACATGTCTGGACTCTAACCCTGTAAGTGGCACATTATTTCCCTTGAGAGAATGTAACTTTCCTTGAATGCAGGGACTGTTTGGAGAGGGTCTGTCTTTGTGACTATGGCACCTAGCCCAGTATCTAGTATTTCACAGAACTCAATGTATTTTTGCTGAATTATTAATTGAACTAGATGGAGAGATACAAACTAGACAATCTTATAACTAGATAGATCCAGAGCCGGTTAAATCAATGACTAGGTAAACTTGGAAGGAAGTCTAACGGAGTGCATCAGGGATCTGTGTTTGGCTTTTATATAAGTTACAGATTTTTTTAATATTGCAAGGCATGATTTTCAAATATATAGATGACATTGAATCACAGAATCACTAATTTCTAGAGTGGGAGAAGATCTTAATGTTCAGACAGTCTAACCCACTATACCATACCCAATCAGTTGTCATACAATGTCTTCCTAAAGACCTTCTATGAAAGGGGACCCATAGATTCCTGAGATGGTCCATTCCATTTATATATCATTTTAGTTACAGGAATTTCTTCCTGATATTAAGCCTAATTAGCATTTTTGAAGCTCCACAAGTTTGATCTCTCTTCCACATGACAGAGCTACAAATAGTAGAAGATAGTTACAATGCCTCCACCATCCTCTGTATCTTTTCTTCCCAAACTCCTTCAAATGGTCCTTATACGACGGGACTGAAGGCCCTTCACCATCCTGGTTAGCCTCTTCTGAATGATCTAAAGCTTATAAAGATCCTTGTTACATTACATTATAATGATCATTCTTATAGTGTCCAGAGCTGAACATAATACCCCAGATGTGAGACATGAGATTCCTAGGTATATGTGGGTGGGAAAAGGTGTAGGAGAGAGATAGATAAATTATATTATGTTTGGGGAACATCACGTTGACCAGCATGGCTAGAATATGAAATATGTAAAGGGGGGAGAAGTGTGAAATAATTCTGTAAAGATGGGCTGCAACCAGGTTGTAAATGAAGGGTTTTAAATGCCCCCAAAAGTTTGTGTTTTATCCCAGAGAAAATAGGGAGCTGCTAAACTTTCTTGATCAGGGGAGTAGCTTAAGACCTGTGTTTTAGGAAATCTATTTGGTAGTTCTGCGGAAGATGTTTTAGGAAGGGGAAAAACTAAAACTAGGAATACCAAATAAAAGCTAAGGCTTGAACTAGGGCAATAGCTGTATGAGACGAGTGATAGGGACAGGTCTGAAAGGGGTTGTGAAGATTAAGACCAAAAAGAGTTGCAACTGATTGGACTTGAGGAGTTAGAAAGAGTTAAGAGCAATGGACAACTTGAAGGTGACAAGCCTGGGTGACTTATGTGTAATTCCAGAAACGCAGCAGTTTAAGAGAAAGAAAAACGCATTCCATTTTGCACATGTTGCATTTTGAGATATTCGTGGGTGTCCTGATGAAGATATACATATGAGACAGTTTCTGATGCTGGTCTGGTGTTCAGGAGAGAAATGAAAAGCTATCTACGTTCATTTGGGAGTGATCTACACAAAGATACTGACCTCATCAGCTCCCAGGAGTTGAATTATCAAGAGAGAATATAGACTATATCTGATTGCTTACCATCTCAAGGAGGAGGAAGAGGAAGGAGGGAAGGATAGAATTTGGAGCGCAAAACAAACAAAAAAAATGAATGTTAAAAATTATTTTCACATGTAATTGGGGAAAAATAAAATATTATTTTAAAAAATAAATTTTGAAAAGAGAGAGAGTGTGTTGTGTGGGGAGAGAGAGAGAGAGAGAGAGAGAGAGAGAGAGAGAGAGAGAGAGAGAAGGAAGAGAGAAAAGAGAAGAGAATTCAGGACAGAGCCTGGGGTCAACCAATATTTAAGCAGTGGTACCTGAGTGATGATCCCACAACTGAGATTGAAAAAGGGACTCAATCTGCTTGGCCCTAAAGCTGGGAGCAGTGAGTTGACAATATAAAGAGGCAGATTTAGGTTTGATACAATGAAAACCTTTCTAAGAATTCAAATCATCTATGAGTGGAATGGTTTGCCTTATCCGCCACACTGGAGACCTTCTAGCAAAGACTGGGTGACCAGTGGATGCCTCACAGCTGAACATATACTCAACTCTACTCAAGTTGAGTACATACTCAAGTATAGTTAAGAACAGATGGACTTTGATGTCTTCCATCTCTGGGGTTCTATGATCAACCTTGTAAGGGAGGATCCACAAGAATTGTTATAATCTCATTTTTCCAATGAGGAACCTAAGATTCAGAGATTAAATGACTTGCTTATGATCACACATGCAATAAGTGCGAGTGTCAGGAAAGAACTTGGCTTGGGTGCCACTTCATATACATATATATACATATATACATATATATACATATATACATATATATACATATATACATATATATACATATATGTAATTGGCTATATATCCAATTATAATAACATATTTCCAACATATAGTAATATATTTTCAATTATAATAATGACAATAATTAATAACAATATTTATATAGCACTTTAAGGTTTGTGAAGCAATTTGCTAACGTCTTCACACCCTCACTCCCAACATCAATATTCCAATCTTGGGTACTCACAGTAGGAAAAGTGTATTTCTTCATACTCTGTTGCTGAAGCCCCAGGTTCACACAGATTGGGTTCAATATTGAAGGCTTCCTGCTAAATTTTCTGTGGCTCATCTCCCTACCCTCACTCAATGGGAATGTCAAAATTTGGCTCATTTTCACCATAATGAAGATTTTTCCTAGGAATTTGCTTTATGTGGGGTATATATAATTCAGCAAAAAATTGCAAAGGGCTCATAACTGAACACATGAACAGCCAAGATAATATCCCTTCTCTCTCCAGTGAGCCTTGACTATTCCTAGGAAGCTATATAATGCTATAGACTTATAGTGTTGCACTGGGTAGGGCCTCTTGGACAAGTAGAAAGAGTTCAAGGTTAGTAGAAGGCCTAGCAACCCTGCTTTCAATAGTTCCACCATCCCTTGGGACCTGTGTGTGCCAGATGACTCTCAGTACCAGCAAAGGAATAGGTTCAGATTGTTCCTTCATGTTCCTCCCATCTATGCCAATATGTCTTCTCCTTTGCACCTCCCTCTGGTAAAAGGAGGATCTCTTGGGAGCTTTTGGGGTCCTCTGCTTCAAGAGGACCCCTCTAGAGCTTCTCATATCCTCTTTAATGCCAGCTCCTCAAGATACAAGATTCTCTGGAGGAGTCGAGATACATGGTTTCCTAGAGGTCCTGCATGAACATTCAGGATTCCCCCAGCTAACCATGTCTGTGACTGTGTACTCACTCTCAGTTCTATGCCATACACCCCACTTCAGCACTTTTTCAAAAAGCCAAGCCCAGTGAAAAGGCACAGCTCTCGTGTGAACTTCATAAGCAATGAGATTTCGACCGAGTTGATCTGCATTACAACTATGAGGCAGAGAACATTTTGTCAATGCCAGAACCAAAGGTCATACCTATGGGGCAACAGGAACCTGAGGTGAGGTGAATTCACACCTTTTAAAGGAGGGCAGGCCTGTGCACTTGACTACAAAACTTAAACTTGAGAACCAATGGAAGGTAGCCCTTTGAAGTCTGAAACAGGTAATTTTTCAAGCTACTGAAATTGTCCTGGGGTTATAAGCATATGGGTCATATTACCAACACAAGTTGTACTAGTTGAAAGTATAACGTTCTGAGGGCAATGCCATGGAAATCAACTAGGCCAGCCAGCAGAAGCTGTGGGCTTTGCTCTAAAAATTATATCTGGAATCTTTCAATTCCAGGAAGCCCTTTTGGCTTCTGTGCAGCATGTTTGCATTTACAAGGAAAGAAATACTCCATTTTCTGGGAAACTTTCCATTACCCTGGGGCCTTTTCTTAATAAAATGTTTGAATTGTCAATGTAGGGCAGAGATCTGGCGAACCTTGCTCTGAACGGCAAGGAAAACATCCCCAACCATTGGAGTTTTGTTTTCTGCTATCGAGAGAGAGGAGGAGGGAGAAAGGATTACTTATTTGTTGCATGCTATTGGGGGTACATGAGGGCAGCCACAGGTAATTGATGGAAATTTAATTCTCTCTCTCTCTCTCTCTCTCTCTCTCTCTCTCTCTCTCTCTCCCTCTCCCTCTCCCTCTTTCTCTCCCTCTCTCTCTCTCTTTCCCTCTCTCCCCTCCCTTTCCCCCCCCCTCCCTTTGTTTCTCCCTCCCTTTCTCCTCTCTTCTCTCTCCTCTCCTCTCCTCTCTCTCTCTCTCTCTCTCTCTCTCTCTCTCTCTCTCTCTCTCTCTCTCTCTCTCTCTCTCTCTCTCTCTCTCTCTCTCTGTTTTCTGTCATCATAATGTGTTGGGGACCATGACAATAAATAAATTATCCTCAATCTCGGTCACAAAGTTAACCCCCACCCCTGTATGTGCATGTGTGTCTCTGTCTCTGCCTTTCCATCTCCATCTCTCTCTGTCCCTGTCTCTCTCTATGTCTCTATCTCTGTGTCTCTCATTTTTTGGCAATGTAGCATTAGTTTCAGAATCAAGAGACATGAGTTCAAGTCCCACAATTGACAGTCATTTGCTATGTGACTTTAGATAATCCGCTTCACTCTGCAAAGCTGAGAAGGACCTTAGAGTCACAGAATGCTGGAAGCTTTCTTGTCCAACCCTCGTTTTATAAAGGACAAATCTGAGACTCAACTAGATAGAGATATAGGTGGTCATGGTAGCATGGAACTATACAACCAGTCTTTCCATGTGAAGGTGGACCATGATAGGTTAGTAGATAGATTTTTATTCTCCCCTAAGTTTATACATTTAAATTCTAAAGCATTTTCCAAAATTGACTAATGAAAAACAGAATGGTTTCTTTAATGTAAATTATATATATATATATATATATAAACCATATTTAGAATGTTGAATTGAATTTGTTAAATAACATACAATAAAATTTCCTGAAAACATTCACTAATCCCCTTCTATATGAAAAGCCTTCTACTAAACTCACTACCGCTATCTCTCCCCTCCCATACATTGAAATCCTAGCAGCCTTTAAAGCCCCAACTCAAATACTAACCCTTCCAGTAAACCTTCCCTGATTCCCACCCTAAGTTGGAAATGAGTGATCTTATTAACACCTGGTTCCTAGCAGAAAGTCATTTGAGCAGGCACTATCAAGGAGCAAATTCATGAAGTAAAAGGTAAGAGATTCAACTTTCCAGGGACTCTTCTTTTCCAGTGATTCTTCAGTCACTGCATTAGTTGGTGGCTCACTGGGAGCACTGGTGCAGAAACTTTGGGATTCACTGTTTCAAATAATAATTATATTGTATAAAGCGTGGACCATCTGGGGCAGGGATGATAATTTAGTCAATGTCATGGTCCCCAATATGTTATGATGACAGAAAACATTCATGTGATTCAAATCTCCTTCCCCATGTACATGAGAAGCAATCATGGCATGGTAAAAATGTATATTCCTGTTCAGTTAAGCCCCATTACAAAACACAAAAAGTGCAGAAGGGATCATTGTATAGGCTAATACCCCAACAGGGAAGCACAATTTATAAGTTCTCTGAAGTTCTTTTTGCTTCTACTGTCAACTCAAATCATTTGTTAAATGTTGTGGACCCACAGCTAACTTAATCCCACCTTTTGAGGGAAGAAATGAACTATATGTTCTCTCAGCCTAGAACAAGTCTTCCTAGGGGCAGCTAGATGGTACAGTGAGTAGAGCACCGGCCCTGGATTTAGGAGGACCTGAGTTCAATTCCGGCCTCAGACACTTGACACTTACTAGCTGTGTGACCTTGGGCAAGTTACCTAACACCAATTGCCTTGCCTTCCCCCCTCCAAAAAAAGTCTTCTCGGCCCCCCAGTCTTTGCCTATGAAATGTTTCCCTTTCTTCAAGGCCTAATTCAGATGTCACCTCTTCCATGAAGCTTTCTTGATCGATACCCTCACCCCATAAACATTTTTTCTCTCTCTCTCTCCTTCTCCCTCTCCCTCTCTCTTTCTCCTCTCTCTTCCACTCTCCTTGATTTGCTCATCAATCTTCATATGGACTTCTCTGTACTCAAGGCAAGTACACTGCTATCATGCTGATTCTTATTCCACTGAGCCTTCCTCAGAATGTTAGAGCTGAAAGGGATTTTAGAGATCATGTAATCTAATGTTCGCATTTTACAGATGAAGGAAAAGGAGAAATGTTGTTTGATGTTCCAACATTTTCTATTTTAAGGTTCCTTCCAGATCTAAGATTCTATATTCTATGCTGTAGTATTTCATGTTTTAAACTCCTTCCTTCTCTAGCAGCCTTTGAGCCAGTGAGTCTATCTTTGTACCTAGATTCCATGTATAAGTCTTGCTTACATGAACACAAGGTCATACTTACCAGTAGGCCTGTAAATAGGAACACTAATTCTTGAACTGGCTCATGGTTCTTCCCCACTGCCAAAGGTGACTAATAGGGTCTTGTGGAAAGGACATACTCTAAATACGTAATTAAGTATGAGAGACAGAGTGCTAGACTTGAAGTTTGGATTCAAATACAGATCTTTCCATCACTGAAACTTACTAAATGTGTGTTTTTAGACAAGTCACTTAACCTCTCAGCCTCAGTTTCTTTGTCTGTAAAATTGGGGAAGTATTGGTTTTTACCTCATGGCTAGGTAGGTATGAGAATCAAATAAGATAGTGTGTATAAAAAACTTTGAAAACCACAAAATGCTACATAAATGTAAGCTATTATTGGGTCATTGGAAATATGACTTCTCACCTTTAATACAAAGGAAACAATATACATTTGAAAACGTGCCATAGGATTTTTAATGAAAAATTAGAAAAGTGCATTATTTTACAACACTACAGTAAATGATTCTTTCTCCTTTTTTGTAAAGACATTGTAAAATATATACAGGGTTGCTCTAGTGCATTCATTACAAAAGAAAGATGCAATCCCTTGCATAAATTACATATTTTACATGGGTCGGATGTCTACTTGGACTTGTAAACATTTGTGGTACAGTTTTTGTTTTGTTTTTCATTCTTCAGGTAAGCTGCGATAATAAATACCTCTTAGATTCATTTGACTGTTGTCTCATTCTGCTAACTTCAGAAGGGCATTCTAAGGCCATTTGTGAAGGCAGCCTCCCCACATAAGGGAGAAGGCCAGAAAAGGAAACAGAAAACAAACATACAAACACAATCAGGTTTCTTTGAAGTTTGGTTCTCTGTAGTCGAGTGAGAATCCCTGGTTTTCTGCTTGCTCAGTCAGATATGTCCCTCCTCCAAGGGGCTGACAACCAGCCTGCATCCCCCAAGTCCTAATATACCCCCAAACATGATTCCTTGGGGGACACTTGCCCAGGGTGAGTGATTCCTTGTCCTCCTAGATATTGGTGATCCTTGGTGTAGTTGTCAGGGCTCTTGACAAAAGCTTTAGGAACTCCCCATCATGACACTTCCCTAAAGAAATATTTTGGTGGTATGTCCAGGTCAGAGACAGTTTGATGAGGGCTTTTGAGATGCCAATGAGGTACTGGCTTTAGGTTCTTTTCTGCACATTTATTAGAATCATCTAGGAATGCACCCAAATTCACAAAACCTAAAAGATACCCAGTCAATACAATTCATACACACACACACACACACCCCTGATAAACACAAGGAACTTACTACCCCCACCCCTTCCACCCCAAAATGAATCTCCTGTGAGTACACAATAATTATTTCAGTGGGTATGTTCAGAAAGAAATACTTTCATAAGGAAAATCCCCCCCCCCAAAGGAATCACAAATGGAAATATTTTGTACTCTTGGACCTCAGAGAGAAACAGTTGGTTAAAATAAGAAATTGAACCTTAAAGAGAAAGTATCTGTGTTTTCTTGGCCTGCTGGGAACAGACTAGAAAGTTTTCTTTCCTGTTGACTAGTTTAAAATCACAAAAGATAAAAATTTTAAACACTGAGTAAGTTGGGACCAGAAACCCAGAGTGGCAACACAGTATAATAGAAAGAGGCCTACACTGAGTGCAAAGAACTGAGTTCAAATTCCAGCTCTGATACTGACTACCTATGTGACCTTGGGCAGGTCATTTCCCTTATTTGAGGCCTAGTTTCCCCATTTAAAAAAAATGAGGATAATAATACTTTCACTATTTGACTCACGGGGCTCTTGTCAAGAAAGCCCTTTGTAAACTGTTAACAGCATCATATGAATCTGAGCTGTTCTTAACCACCAACAAAGGATCAGAGAAGAAACACCACCTGGAAGATCTAAGAGAACAAGATAGGGAAAAAAAGTATCAAGCATTCCAGCCAATGTATATTCCCTGAATCAGATTTGCAAAAATTCCCATGAAGTATCTTACTGGAAAAATTTAGGCGAGATCCTTCTATTGGGCAAAGAGATGGCCTGGATGATTTCTCATGGTCCTTTTCCAGCCAAATGATAACTATCAAAACTCCCTTCAAGGTCTGAAGAACCCACCATGGGAAGGGGTAAATGTCTGATTCTTCTCTGAGGACCTGCTGAGTTCTAGTAGAAGGTCAATTAAATGGAACCCTGGCTTACCAGCCAGAACTAACAATGTCATTTTCCTTCCCTTCTTTTAAAAATTAAATCGGACAAGTGTATTATAGAGGTTAAATTCTAAAAAGCAGCTTCTAGGGTACACTCAATTCCTACACCTTCTAATTGCAACTCCAGGCCTAAACAATGAGAACGTAGATTTTTCCAAGGAAGCCACAGAGATCTTATAAGATCTTCAATAAACCTAAAACGATAGCATCATCTTGGCTGTTTACTAAACTCTAAAATCTTTTACGCATGTATGAGTCTAGTTTGTAAAGTTAAAAAAGAGGAAAAATAAGAGGTTAGCCCTCTTAGTAGTGTTGCAGTATGTAGGGCATTGGCCTTGGAGTCAGGCATGGAATCCAGTTCCACTTTTGATACATACTGACTATGGGACATGTTCCAGAACACTTTGAGACTTTAAATTGCAGAAGAGTTGCCAATAGGTGGAAGAAGTTAGTGTGCTGAAGGTACCTCAAAAAAACAAAACCATAAAGATTTTTTTAAAAAAGAAAATGGAAAAAAATCTTCATTTCGTTAGAAAAAAATTGTCACTACATCATTTTCCTCCCCTCAATCGCCCCAGCATTCTACTTAAAGTTTTATTGTATTTCTGTTTCAAATCAACAGTCAAAACATTCTATCGATCCAGCTCACAGATTTCTAGGAAAAGTCTTTTGTATTCTAGTTCTGAGAATTAGCTTTGTTGGTCACTATGAAAGTTATTTCACATTTCTGCCTGGGCGTTCTTCTCGTAGAACAATGAAGGTTAGCTGGTCTCTCTAGTCATTCTCCACATTTCCTTTCATCCATGTCTTTCAAAGTCCTATAAATAGTCCCCATTGAAGTTTGCCCTAGTGTTTGTAGATCGATTGAGCTTTACAAGTCTAAGCTTTCGGCATTGCCTAGATCTGCTAAGCCAGACTACTTTACTGGAAGTCTACTTTGCTTCTAGTTCCATTCCAGTGTTTCAGAAGAGGGAGGTCCTGAGATTAGTTGCTGGGAAGCCTTTTGAAAGAGGAAAGGGATTGATGAGAATGAATCAGAGGATCACAGAATCTTACAAAGGAAGAAAGAGACATTAGAGGTCATTGAGTCCAACCTCCCCAAAAGTACAGGATTTCCATTGCAAAATAAATTCATAAAGTCTCAGAGTGGGAAGGGATCATAGGAAGTACCTAGTCTCACTTCCTCCTTTTACATAGGAGACTGAGGACCTGAGACTAAGTGATTTGCTTATTAAGACCCATGCTAGCCTTGGCATGCTTGTGTACCTGGCCCAACTGTCTACTTATTGGTAGCAGTCACTTCATTCTTAGAAGTGATTAAGCAGAATTTATGAAAGTGAAACATTCACAATGACTCCACCTGGAGGACTCTGCCAGAAACCTCTTCAAGATGATGAAGATCCACTAGTGGCCTATTTACCTCTTTCGTCAATTAGAGAATGACAGAATTTTAGAGTTTGAAAGGAAATAAGTGGCCATCTGGTCCCCAACCATTTCCCCCAAACTGTCTCCGTTACCACATACCCAAAATGTGGTGATTCATTCTCTTGTTGAAGGGGGATGAAGGGATGGAAGAAGCATTTATTAAGGGCCTAATATGTGCCAGGCAGTATGCTAAGCACCTTGAAAATAGTATCTCATTTGAAGACCTCTAATGTGGGGTAGTTCACTGCCTCCAGAGTTACCTGCTTCTACTTCAGGACAACTCTAATTATTAGGATGTTTTTCCTGACATAGAACCTAGATTGAACCACTCTGTACATCTTGTGTTCCTTATTCCTAACTCTATCTTTTTGAGCCCCAACAATACCAATCTGATTCTTCCACATGATAGTCTTTCAAATGCTTGAAGATTGGCATATGATTGTGATGGAATACTATTGTGCTATAAGAAATGATCACCTGGGTGATTTTAGAAAAATATGGAAAGACTTACATGAAATAATGAAAAGCAAAATGAGCAGTGCCAAGAGAGTACATAGTAACAGAAATATTGTCCTAAGAACAACTTTGAATGACTAATTCATCTTAAGTATCATACGTGCTCAAATCAACCACAAAGAACCTATGAAGGAAGATGCTACCCACCTCCAGAGAAACAACTGATAAATAGGAGTATGTATAGTATGATTTTACATGTATCTACATACACATAGACAGATAGACATATAGATGTATATATGTGTATATGTATATATTCTTGTGTTTAATTGTACCATATTCTAGGGTAGAATGGGGAGGGAGGGAGAAAAAAGTGCACAGCAGAGAACAAAAGAAAACTTGGAAGCACAGAAAAGTCATTGGCGGGGGGGGGGGGCAGGGAGAATGCTTGAAGACCACCATTTTGTCATCCCTGAGTCTTCATTTCTCCAGGCCAAGATGCTTGGGAAAAGTCTCAGCCTGGGTAATGGAGCTAGTTTGGAAATGTAGAAATTGGATGATAAGTAGGAAAGCGATAAAAAATTAACAAAATTAAGATTTTCTTTTTTAAAAAAACCTTATTGTCATTTTAGTGGCAGTATCACACAATGCAGTGTTACTTCATTGGATATGGATCACATATGGAGCCCCAAAGTCTCCAAATTGGAAGTGACCATAATTCTAAAACTTATCTAAATGATAACCCCCTACAATATATAGATAAGTGGTAGACTTTGCTTAAAGACCTCTAGTGAGAGAAAGCCCATTACTTCCTTAGAGTGACCCCAAAATTCAATGCTTCCTAGTTAGGAAGTTTCTTCTTAAACTATCCACGATTTGCCTCTTTGCAACTTCTGTGCATTGTTCTTGGTTTTGGCCTTCAGGGCCAAGCAGAACAAAACCAGCCCGTTGTTTACATGATTGTCCTTCAAATACTTATAAACAGCTATCATGATTACCTTTCACAGGCCCCCAAAACATTTTTTTGGTCAAACTAAACATTCCTAGTTCCTTTAACTATTCCTCATATGACATGATTACTGGGCTTTTCATCAACCTGGTCATTCTCTTCTCGCAAGCTAGACCAAGTCCCATATCATTCCTAAAATATGGCCCCTAGAATTGACCCTAAGACTTAAAGAAAATACTCTGATCCCCAGGAAAGGAATGACTGAAACGATTTACTCAAGATAGATATGGTATCTGACATGAAAGTCAACTGAGGATTTCACCAGGAGGGGGAAGCAAATCATAGCCAAAAGAGGAGAATGAGACACACAATCAAAAAATGAGTTGCAAAGCCACTTATGGGGGAGAGGAATATTCACCACTCACCACAAGTTATTTTAATGGGATTTACTATTTTTGAATGATATTTGTTTCTGGCTCATGAAATGTAAGGATACATGTAACATAAACTAAGTCTTTTGTGGTATAATGGAGAGAGCCCTGGTCTGAGAGGTCAGAAAGCTGAGTTTTGCCACTCAAAGGCTATGTGACCTTTGCAAGTCCCTCTACCTCAGTGGGCTTCTATTTCTTCCTCTGCCAAGTAAGGGAGCTAGACCGTTGGACTAGAGTATCTGCAAGATCCCTTCCAGTTCCTATGATTCTAAATATACCTCGTGTGCAAATACATTTTACAATTTAAAAAAAAAGCCCATGTGCTTTAATGGAAGACTTGACAGATGATTTAGTCACAAGGATAAAGAAAGGATGCAATAGCAGGCAGGGAGGAAGGAGGAATTGAGAGGAAAAGGAACAAGAAAAACAAATCAACGCTTGTAAAGAAGCAGCGTTGGCAAAGGAGAATTATGTTCCAAAAAGAGAGATTTAGTTTTGTTTACATTTTCTCTTCCTCCCAGACCGAAAAGTCTCATTCACATGTAATACATAATTCTTCCTTTCACTGTCCTCCTCTTCAGCTGGAAAGATCACTGCATCTTTCTCTCCTTCCCTCTGATCTCGGCCTGCCCCCCTTGATCCCATCCCCTCCTGTCTTCTTCAGGGCCTTGATGCATTAATCTCTCTTTCTCTGTCTCATCTTGGGCTGTCCACCTTCCTTCTCACCCTGCTTTGTACCATGATTTCTCTCTTTCTCATCTCCCATCTCACCCTCTCTACTTGTTCCTTCCCTTTACTAACAACAGCAACTACTACTACTACTACTGTTGCTGCTGCTGCTGCTACTACTACTACTACTACTGCTACTACTACTACTACTAGTTCTGCTGCTGCTGCTGCTATTACTTTCCCCAACTTGTTATCTCCTGAATTTCCATCTTATCTCTTGTACATTTCTTTGCCAAATTTCTAGAAGAATTCCATTTATTGCCTTCCTCCCAGCACTGATTCAGGTCAGTTCAATTTATTAAGCCCTTACAATCTAGTTTCTGCACCATGTACTTGACTGAATCTGTTCTCTCTAAGGTCAGTAATGATCTCCTTATTACCAAATCCAAGGGCTCTGTTTTTTGTTTTGGTTTGGTTTTTGGCCTCACCATACTTAACTTTTTGAAAGTAGTTGACACTGTCCCTGCTTCTTCCGGAAACTATCCCCCTTCATTGCTTCTATATCACTGCTCTCTCCTGATTCTCCCACCCATCAAACAACTCCTCTCTTTTAGTGGCCTGTGTTCTTTCCACACCCTGGTTAATGTTCTGGTCTCAACCTCTCTTTTCTATATGCACTCTCCTTTGATGATCCCATCTACTCCCCCCACTTCAACTGGCACTTCTATGCAGTGAACTAGTAGAAGTGCCAGGGACGGCTGGAATCCCTAGTCCTGTCCTCTCATCTTTGTTCCTGTCCTTGATTTATAAATGCCTACTGACCATCTCCATGTGGATGATCCACTAACACTTTAACCTTAGAAGAGGTCTCAAACCAAATTCAACACACACCATTCTCCATCCTAAAACCAGTAATTCCATCTGACCTCTCCATTTCTTTTAACGGTATCATCATTCTCCTAGCCAACCAGACTTTGAGGAACGTTTACATGTAGAGAATATAAGGATGAATTTAAGTCTGAAATTGAGCCTTACCAAGGCTACCTCTGCTTTGCAGAGGGGATAGATATCAATAAATACAGCCTCAGAATCCCTCGCCCAGACCACTATAATATCCTCCTAACTTTAGCTACTTCTTTCCTCCCTCTCACACATACACACCTGCCTTACATGTCACTCCTAGATTACTGTCTCTAAGACTTTTTGTAGATAATGAAAAACAACAGAAGCCTCTTGAACAGGAGAATGACATGATCACTGTCATTGGACTTGGAGTCAGAAGGAATCCTGGACCTGAAGTTCAAATTCTGACTCAGTTACTTAGTAGAGCTACGTAACTTTGGATAAGTCACTGAATTTCATTGACCCTAAGTTTCCTCATCTGTAAAATGGTAACTAATAATGCCTGTTTTACCTATGTCAGAGGTTTGCTGTGAGGACCAAACTAGACAATACCATGGAAATCACTTTGATAATAATAACGGCAGACTTTTAGATAGTGCTTTAAGTTTTACAAAGCCCAAATGCATTCACCTGGCTTTTAAGATCTTTCATATTCTGGCCCAATCAGCTTTTCCAAGTCTTTCTCTTTTGCTTCTCTCTGTTCCAGTTAAACTGGATGACTTCATTGCTAAAAACGAACCTTGTTTTTTCTTTCCTCTACTCCTTTTTACAACTCTCTTTTTATGATATGCTCATCCCTCCCACTACATTGAGTCTTCATTTGTTCATTGAAAACCTACCAGTCTTGTGCTTGGCTCAAATGCTCCCTCTTCCATGGAGTCTTTATGGCTGCCCCAAACTGAGTATGATATTTTTCTCCCCTAAACATCTCTGGAGAATAAAATAGTACAGCTATAAGGTGCTCACCTATTTATAGGTACACTAGCTGCTTCAGACCTGTCGAAATCAATTAATGAATGTCATCCTCCAATTCTGTCATTTTTGTTGTTCAGTCATTTCAGTCATGTCCGACTCTTGGTGATTCCATTTGGGGTTTTCTTGGCCAGGATGCTGGACTGGTTTGACATTTCCTTCTCCAGCTCATTTTACAGATGAGGAAATTAAGGCAAACAGGGTCGAGTGACTTGCCCAGGATCACGCAGCTAGTAAATGACTTAGGCCAGATTTGAACTCAGGAAGGTGAGTCTTCCTGACTCCAAGCCTGGCATTCTATCCACTGCACCACCTGGCTACCCCACACCACCTTGCTGCCCCAAATTCTGTCATTAGTAGGGGGCTAAAAAATAAGATGCCCTTTAAGACATGTGGGCACTTGGTACTCTTTGGTATGATGACATCCACAGCACCAGCATCGCATACAGACATTGACAAGGTGAGAGGGTGTGTGGTGCAGTAGATAGAGTGCTAAAATTGGTATCTGAAAGACCTGGCTTCATCATCCTGCTTCTAGCTCTTCTGAGTTGCATGACCTTGGACAAGTCACGTAAACTCTCTAAGCCTGACTTTACTCATATGTAAAATGAGTACGACAGCAAGAGGAACTGGGTCTGTCTCACAGGGTTGAGATAATATATCTGGAATGCTTTGCAAACCTTAAGGCACTATATAAATACTAGTTATTATTAAGCCAGAACATTTCCAGGGCACAGAGACCAGGACAGTGGGAGGACTAGGCATCATGTTACACGAGGAATAATTAAGGAACAAGGAATATTTTGCACAATGAAGAAGGAGGGCCTAATATCTACCATCAATTAACAAATAATAAATGCTACTTGGTTAATGGGTTCAGTTATTTGAAGGTCTGTCCTGTGGAAGACAGATTATTGTCCAGCTTGGCCCTGGAGAGTAAAACTAGTTGCAATGGGCAGAAAATCTGCAGAGAGGCAAATTTGTGCTCAACATAAGGAAAAACTTCTGATCAATGCTGCCCAAAAGAGAATGGTCTGACTCAGGAGTTTTCCCACTTGTGGGAACTTGTGGGGGTGGGGTAGACTGGATGGACATTTTTATACAGGGGATTGCCTGTTCTCTTTCAGAATGGCTTTGAGGTCGCTTCTAACTACAGAATTGTCTAATTCTATGGTTCTAAGCTTGAGCTTACTCCAAGAGCCTTTCTCTCCCCATTTACTTTTTCAAGGGCAACACAACAACCAGAAAAGCTGAAGTCTCTGGCCCAAGTTTAGGGGCAGAGCTTAAAGCAAGAAGGATGAGTCCCATCTCCCAGCTGCCATTCTCTCTGCTCCAAGAACATCTTCCCCTGCATCGTCTCTACCAGCCTCCTTCCCAGGGTGAGGTGTGGCTGTCCTGGGTGGCGCCATGCTGCCAAACCTGTGACTTGGCTTTGGCTAGGAGTAGAAACCATCTGGTGCAGCCTTCCTATTTTAAGAGCTGGCTTCCCACTCCTCAAAACACTGGTGGCTTCCCAAATCCCCCCTCTGGTGCCCTCCATCTGGGCCTAACAAGTGACATGTGGGGACTCTTTGAGAGGGAATGTGGTAATTTAAATACCAAGGGCAGGAGAAGAAATAGAGGCCTAGAGGAACAAGGACTGGGAGGGCAGACAGGAGACCAATGATATTAGTCCTAGGTCTACCACCCACTAGCTCTGATTTCTAAGGCAAATCATTCAACCTCTGTGGGCCTCAGGGATGAATGAGTCCAAACCCATCATGCTACAAAGGCGGAAACAAAGGCCCTTCCAGCTCAACAATTTAAGATTCTATGCACAAATGTAAGACTTTGAAGCAATAAGACTTTTATCACACAAATGCATAAACTGCCTACTGGTATAGAGAATATTTAACTTCCAGAGTATCAGGAAAACTAGTATTGTCCCTTCCTAGATAGTCCCCTTAGAAGGCTTCTTATTGGGACTGGAATAATGGTAACAGCATTGGTGATTTCTGGTATACTCTTTGATCTTCTCAAAGAGCCCATAGACTGGTACTGAGGGTAATTTGTTTGGTCCCCAAATGGAATTCCCTTGTCTGATCTCCTCCTACTTCATTCATCATAATTGACTCCCAATGTCTCATGGTTGTATGCAAACATTAAACTGACACTCCAAGGATAACATTTTCCTACCCCTAAGAAGATTCAAAAGACCCCAGGTATGAAGGCCATTCTAAAGGGCAAAATCCTTGAAATCCTCATATGGCCTGCCACAGGGACAACTTGGAAGGAAACAGCGATCAGTCAGAAATAAAGGCTTTAGTCTATTTGTGCAAATACTAGCCCCATTGCTTCTTAATCACATGTTATAGAAAGAAAAGGGGGAAACATCCAATATACCATGTATCATAGGGTAAGATTTTTGAGAAAAGGGACTTTAAAGGCCAGTTCCCTCATTTTTATAGATCAAGTAATTAAGGCAAAATTTGATCCCAGGTCTCCCTGGCTCCAAGTCCAGTGCCCTATCCACTAAAATATACAGTTTTCTTAGAATAAGGCATAAGCACTGACCTAGACTCTACCTATTGTCAGTTAAGTTTGAGAGAGACAAGTGGGTTACTAGAACATTTGAGGTATATGTGGCTGTCAGTTCTGACCTCCTACACTGATGCTATGATAGGGTTCTACACAAGAAACCCTTTCTTTTGGTGGTTATGCCAGGATTCCAAAGTAAAACCCTTCTTGGTGTTATCTTGGTTCCAATCACCACCAATTATTCACTTCTTTTTAAAATGTGTATATATATATATATATATATACACACACACACACACACATATATATATATATATATTATCTCTAAATAGACATCTCAATTGCTCTGCCCAATAGCCATTTGGGAGTAGGCACTACAGGTATCTGAGCCTCAGTTTCTTCACCTGTAAAATTAGGATGATGAGAAGTTAAGTGATATGTCTAAGATCACACAGCTAGCAAAGGACAGGCATGATTTGAACTTGGATCATCCAGGTTCCAAGTCCAGCAGCTACTATGTCATGATTGGAATTCTTCTGACAGTTATTGTTTTGAGATTGGGACAATTCATTTCTGTATAAATCTAAGGTTATAAGAGGGCTCCTAAGTAACAGTAACAGACTTCGATATAGTGCTTTAAAGTTTGTGAAGTGCTTTACATGCCATTTCATTTGTTCCTCCCAATAGCCTGTGAAGTAAACCACTACCGGTATTTGACCTGTTTCCTCATCCGTAAGAGAACAATAAGTGACTAAGTGGCTTGTCTAGGCTTACACAGATAATAAGTGTCAGAATTTGGATTTGAAACACCATCTTTCCAGTTCCAGTACTCTATCCATTATGCCACCAAGCAGTCGGTAAGCAATTGAATGCCCATGATCATAATCCTTTGCATGGTTATGATGGGTTTCTACTATTGGGACAATTCATTTCAATAAACATTTAACATTCTAACAGTCACGGTGCTTTGTAAATCTTCAAAGCACTTTATAAATACAAGTTATTACTTTTTGTTATTATTATTGCTGTCCCTCTCAGGCCCTTCCAGAGCTCCTGATTGGAATCTCACTCCCCAAACTCTTTGGGTCACTAGAAGTGTTCCTCTAGACCTCTTCATATCTAACCAAGGGCAGGATGATGAAATGTGTAGCAATAGAATCTTACTGCTAAAAGGCAAGTGGATAAATGAGTCAGATGGAGAAGAAAATTGTCAGCCTCTCTCAATATCTTGTTTCATAGATAGGAAAAAAAAATTGTTCCTTTTGTCTGCTCTTTTCTTCCTTCTCCCTCAAGTCTCTAGCTCCTCTCCACGCCTAGATCTCCCAGAGAGGAGGAAGGAAGGGATCACAAACTTCTCCAGGTGCCCACTCAGCACCAGAGATAAGCAATTAATTAATCAAGGACTGGGCTGCCTGGATTGGCCCTCCTGGCTGTGGGGAGATGATACATCGGAGATTCAATTACTGTGCAGAAGCTAATGGCGAACAGCTCCTGTGGCCTGATGGATTTGCTTTAGTTGCTATTTGTCTAACATTACTCATTCTGAGGGAGGACAATGCAGCTTGGAACTGTGCATATTAATTACCACCCAAATTACACCATTAATTCATGGTGAGTTTTCAGTGGTGGTAGAATTTTTTGTTGTTTTTCTCTAATCCCTTATGGGTGGCAGGGGGCAAAAGTACCACCTGTATCCATCCATGGTCAGGATGCAGGATAGTATGGGAAAGGATTAAGGGTAGCAGAGTGGGGTGGGGAAGCTGTGAGGGAAATTGGGAAGGGAAAATGAAATGCTCTGGGCTTTTGGTTAATTATAGTATTTGTATATCACTTGGTGGTGGTGGTGGTGGTGGTGGTGTTATTGGTGTATGTGTGTGCGTGTGCGTGTGTGTGTGTGTGTGCGCACGCGCGCGCGCGTGTTAACAGGAGGAAAGACGGCTGAAGCAGAAGGCACTTGGGGTAATATTTCTAGGCTATACTTAGCCACCCAAATGTGGCACTGTGATGATTAAAGCCCAGGCAGCTAAGCTTGCAGAAAGCTGGAATAATGGGAGGGTTTAGGGGAGCAAGTCCTCTTTCTGAATTGCCTCCTGGTCCTCAGATCCATCTGGCAATAATACACTCATAGTTATGGCTATAAAGGACATTATAACTCATCTAGTCCAACCCTCTCATTTTACGGTTAGGGAAACTGAGACCCAAAGAGAGGAAGTGACTTGTCCAAAGTCACACAGGAAACCTAAACTCCTGGCTTTGCTCCTGGACCTTGCCAAGTCCATTCCAGTGCTCTTACTGCTACACTGTGCTCCTTTTGGGGCCATTAGCCACAGTCTTCCCTTCTTGCATCACACATGCAATGAACCTAAAGCTACAGGCCCTGGAACAGATGGAAGGCAGAAGACTTCACATCTGGAGCAATCTAAATTAACCCTAGTATCCCCAGATTTCATCATACTAATAAAATGATGGGACTCTATTAATGAATATTTTCACACACACAATGCTTTTCATAACCCTCTTTGTGCTATGCTGTCCTTCCTCTTCACGATCTCTGAGTCTCAGATTGGGAAAAGAGCACAGTGGTTACCCATTCCAAACAAAAGCTGAATGAGAATACTTTTGACAATATCCATGACCAATGATTATCCAGCTTTTGCTTGACAATATTCAGAAACAGATAGCTCCCTCCCTCCCAAGGCAGCCTATTCTACTTTCGCCAACTTTTCCCAACAAGATAAATTTGTCCCTTTTACATGTTGTCATCTTATCAGCCTAAGTTTCCTTTCCTCTAATCCTGGTCTCCTTCAACCACACAATATGACTTTCTCATACAAGTTTGTTTTGATCTTATTCAAATATCCCAATGAATATTTGTTTCACAACTCCTGACCCCCTTCCCCAGTGAATAATTTACTAAACATCTACCAAGAGAATCTTTTTCCACTTTACCTATAACAAGTCACAGCTATAGATATAACAGAAGCTAATATTCCTCCAGCAAAGAACAATTAAGTTCATGAATTCTAATGGAGCCTCCCACAAGCACAACCAATCAAGGAATAGACTTCTACACAAAATTGGGTCCATTTTAAGTTCCATCCAAAAGGAGTTATTGTAGGTATTAGGAGGACTCTGCTTTGATCTTCTGACCATTAACACAGTTCTGTGACATATTATCCCAAGACAGTGTCTGAGGTATTTATTAAACCTTTGAAATAGCTAAATTTGAGACTGTTAATATCTTGGCATAAAAATTTAGAGTCACTCATTTGGCACACTGTGCCAGCTTAATCTTCTTAATGCATACCTCTGATCATATCAAGAAGCTTTCAGAGCAATTCTTCCTATAGAATAGAGTCCAAATTCTTTAGCCTGGCATTCAAGACCTTGTTCCCATCCCTAATTTGACTCTAATAAACCTTGTAGCCTTAGCTCCCACTCTTCCTTCTCCCCTTTGAGTATTCAAAGATCTAGCAAGAAGAAATGACTTTTCCTTCTCTGAACTTAAGATTTCCTGCCTCTGTACCTTTGTGTACAAATGTTATAATGTTACCCCTAGAATGCCATTGCTTACATCTCTACCTAGTCAAATTCTATTCATCATTCAAGACCTCATTCAAATACTACCTCTTCTGTGAAGTCTCTCATTCTGCCTTCTAATAAGATTGTGTACCAATTCACCAAATATGTATTAAGAACTTACTACAGCTAGACCCCAATTAGTGTGAATAATGAATCCCCTTAAGTGGTAGAATGTATTCAAATTTGCACTATTGAAAGTTGTAATTATGTGGAATAGGGTAATTGGTTCCAGCCCAATGGAAATATGCAGTGCAAAGTCAAATAATGTGATGACTTCATGATTCATTATTTCCACTAACCCAGAACTAACTATATATCTACAAGGCACTGTGTTTAGTTCTAGCAATACAAAGAGGTAAAAAAAAATGACTCAGTACCTGCCCTCAAAGAGCTCACATTCTACTGGGGATGAAATAGAGGCGGGTAAGAATACAACACATACATAGATAAATATAATACAAGGTAGTACTTGGTCCCTCCCTGCCTTCTAAAAGCTTATAATATAGTAAAGATAGTAATACTTTTCCTGGATCTCTCTGTCTCCAACACAATCTATTTGTTTGTTTATTTGTGCCCTTCTCCAAGCAAATTATTGTGCAGAGGAAAATGTTAAGATGAATACTAGATAAATGGATAGATGGATGGATAAGTAACTGTGTTAACTGAGCTTTGCTTCCTAGTATAAAATATTAGACCTTCCGGAGTCCAAAACATTTGTGAAATTTCAATATACATTGAGAACCTTTTAGAACACTATGGTGCTCTATGATCCAGGAATAGAATTAACAGTCATCTCACAGGCTAATCACGTCATATCAAGTTTCGGGGTTTAACTGTACCTAGTTGTGTTTCTCAGGCACACAAGGTTGCCTCCAGCACAACAAGCATTTATTCTTTCATACTGCATTAGATAATCTATGTTTGCATTTCATAAGTATGCTATCAAACCGTACAGTTTAATTTATTAAGGGTCACCAGTGACCTGTAACCAAAGCAACTATTGGAAAACACTTGTTTTTGCATTTCAAATGAGGTAATTTGCCTCATTTTTCTTCCCTTGCAGGGATATTAGCTGGTCTAGCTTCCACATTTATCAGAGACCAGCCACTATTAGTTATCCCTATCTACCTCATATTGTAGATAGAGTCAACTTAAATCATGTGCCCTAGTGTCTGATGCACTCTGATTCAGAGGTCTTCTGTCTTCCAGTCCTTGGGGTGAGGAAAGAAAGTGGAACCTCATCTACCCTAGATAATTCACATTAAATAAAATTGTGCAGTTACCACCTGCTTTACACAAACCCACAATATAAAAATCTAGCTATAAGTGAAAATGGTGCAGGAGTCCTCCTCCCCACCCTAGCCCCTCATATTAAAAGCTTTTAATAATAACACTAAGAACGATTGCCATCATTTATAAAATGCTTTAAAATTTGCAAAGAGCTTTACATAAGTTTAGCTTGTTGAAGCCTCACAACAACCCTGTGAGGTAGGTGCTATCATCACTCTCATTTTACAGATGAAGAAACTGAGGCAGACATATGTTAAGTGACTCCCCCAGCTAGCAAATGTCTGAGGCAAGATTCAGACTCAAGTCTTCCCACCTCCAAGTCCCACACAATTCACTGTGCCACCTAGCTGCCTAAAGGAAATAGTACAAATTAGACAGTTCACTTTACAAAAAGGATATTTGCTTAACCAAGGAGTACCATAGGACTCCTTTAAATAGATTTACAAAACTTTGGAGTTGGAAAATACCTTAGAGAACTTGATATGATCCAACACTCCTCTTTTTCAGATGAAGAATGTGAAACTCCGAAGGAACCAATGAATTGCCAAAGGCCATGCAACATATTAATGGCAGAGCCCGACCTAGAGCTCAGTATAGTGTTGTTTGTTGTTATGGTTGTTTTCACTATTCCACCCCATCTTCTGTAACAACTCCCCCAAGGCATTAAAATGGATGATCCAATTCCCTAACCATTTTGCCCATATATCTGATTTTACATGAAGCAAAGCCTACAATAGTTTCCAACTCGTTAATTCCCTGGGAAAAGACATGCTGTGCAGTGAAAGCTAAAATTTATTCATTTCCTGTGTTGACAACCCACATGGCCCAATGAAACAATGTTCACCAACCAACCCGCTCTGGGGATTGGGTTACTCACATTGGCAGTGTCAATGGATCATTCTCTTTGGACTGATGGCCACTAAATCTGTAACTCCACAGCACAAGACACTCTCCATGATAGCAACTCACTACTTCGGTATTTCTATGTACCTTTAGACCTAGAATCTGGGAACTTAGTCTTTTAAAGTAGTTTGATAACTTATTTCAATATAGTTGATTTCCTTTATAGACCTGCCAATTGCATTTTATATATTTTAAAAATATTCTGAGAAGGGATCCATAGGCTTCACCAGAGTGGTGCATGATGTGCAAATACAGTTAAAAATCCCTACTCTGGATGTACCCTTTGCTGTTGATATCACAAGTTCCCATTTAAACAGCACCTTACAAAGTACTATATTAGTTTTACCCTCTTATAAATGGGCACAATAAAACTCATAAAGGGAAAGGTACTTGTTCAAGATCACATATTTATTAATTAGTGGAGCACAGACTAAAACGAGATCTTCTGACTCCATACCTAGTATTCTTTCCACTGCGACTCTCCAATACCATCCTTTTTCCAATAAGCATATATTAACCACCTACAATGTACAAGGCACTAGGCCGGACGCTGGAAATACAAAAAAAAAGAAAATCGTCTTTGCCCTTGAGGATTTTATATTCTTCTTAGGGATGAGATGGGGTGGAGGAGTTGGGAATACAGAATCACAGAACTTCACAGTTGAAAGGATTTCAGTAAAGAAACCCCTGGACGACCTATAACATTTGCTTGAAGACCTCCTAGGAGAGAGGATTCACCATCTCCCAAGGAATTTACTGTTGGAGATTTCTAATTGCTAGGAAGTCTCCTGACATCAAGACAAAATTGGGTTCTTTCTAAATTCCATTCTCTGTTCCTGAGTCTACCTTTTGAGATCCAAACTGAACATGTCTAATTCCTACAACTTGTGCAAAGAGAAGTATATGTTCTTGTAGTTAATACCCTTCCTACCTCTATAAAATGAGGGGAGTTACTTTCTGAGACCCCAAATTGGGAAGAAATTTGCCAAATGTCACATAAGAAGTTAACAGCCAAGACAGGATTCAAACTCAGGTCTTCTGCCTCTAAAACCTATGATCTTCTTACTAGGCCCTAGGGCCTCAGAGTAGCTGGAATATTACAGATTACCCTCAAACCTGATTGTGGCTTCTCATTAGCATACACATTTCCAAGCCCACTGCCTTAATTCCAACATATTTCTCCTCTTTGATTTCCTCCAATGGTACCCTTAATGGATATCCTAATTAGGTCCTATTATGAAAAAGAATATCACACAAAGTAAAATGAGGCAAGACACTTCAAGTAAGGGTGATTCCCTTCTCCTCCGATATAATTTGCCCCCTGGCCTCAACATAAGATCATTTCGCAGCTTTGGGGGAGTTCATTATGCTCAGCAGCTTTTAGCTGCTAATGATATCATTTTATTTTCCCAGAAACAGCTACTTTCAGATATGTATGAGGAAAAGAAAAATTACCTGCCTGGGTCTTATCTTCAGGTCTCTTGGTTGGTGTCCAGAAGCTCTTGAAATTGATGTCAGACACTAAGACAACTAACTGTCTGATGGACCTAGATTAATTGGTCTATTTCCCCTGTTTTATGGAAGGAGTTTTAATGGGTAGCTTCAAATGAGTAGATTCCATGCAATTGCAATGTCCACATTCCTTCCCTTCTCCAGAACCCCTGCCTCTACAGAAATTATAAGCCCAGTGGGTATTCCTAGCCTACAAATTACCAGAGATGATAAATTTGAAGGTGTTTGCAATTCAGATTCTAGCAGAAGAGACACACACACGCAAAAGCCCATTGCTGTTTGCATTAGTTGCAAATATTAATCATATGATGATGATACGATAATGATTATAAGTAGCTTGCATTTATAAAGAGCAGTATAGTTTATAAAGTGCATTCCTCACAAGAACCCTGAGAAGTAGGTGGTGCTGGTATTATTTTTATTCCCATTTTTTAAGAAGAAGGAACTAAGACTCAGCCAGGTTAAATAACTAGAGCCTCTGATTATCTGATGTCTGCTGGCTCTGTGACCTTAATCAAGTGCTAGCCCAGGCATTCAGTTGAATGTTCTTTACTCTAACTACATTGTCATGCTATCAGAGATTATGTTGGGGGAATCTCGGTTTCCAGGTGACCTAACCACTGGAGAAGAATTGGATTGAAAATAATTGGCAATGTTAATATATGATTAATACATATTTAATAGCAAATATTCATATAGTGCTTTAAGGTTTGCAAAACACTATATATGGACATTATCTCATTTGATCCTCACGATGACCCTGTGGGTAGATGCTATTATTATCCATATTTTACAGATGAGGAAATTGGTCTTACCCAAGTCATTTAACCACTGTAAGCCTTACACAGCTGGATAAATGTTTGCCTGAGGTAGTATTCAAACTCAGGTCTTCCTGACCAGCACTCAATATATCCCATCACCTAGCTGCCTTAAGAAAATAGTGAGAGAAGGAAAGATGGTGCAATAGAAGAGACGACATTCTACATAGTTCATTGCAATACTAGTACGAGTTCACATTTATATGGCTCTTAAGTTTTATAAAGAAATATACATAAATTCATTCGCTCCTCACCATAACTGCTGCATGATAGCTACTGTACATATTACCATTCCCATTTCACAGATAAGGAACTGAGGCTTAAAAAGGTTGTGCCCATGGTCACACAGCTAGTAAGCTTAAAAAGGCAAGACTCAAATCCAAATCTCTCCTGGCTCCAAGTTCCCTCCTCTTTCTACCACACTAGGCTACTACCGTACTACTATCCTTTATATTATATGACTCAATGGTTTGCCCTTAAAGCTTAGTTTCCACTAAATTATCTATAACTTTTCCAGGATGTTGGGACATTGGGGGAAGGGGAAGGAAGGAGTAGTTGTCGCATAAAGTAATCTGTAGCTGGTTAGCCAGTTAATGAGGTCAGTCAAGGTTATGGTTTCAGGACCCCTGTGGGGTCCACTTAGCTTTGCCCTATCCTGTGACCATAAATTCACCCCACCCCTAAACAGGGAAAATGATTCCCTCCTCCATGTCTCTATTCAATGACTAGAACATTCTTGCCCATTGATAAGAATTCAATACAATCCTATATACACACATATATAAATATATATTACATGTATTTATATACATATATAGCATTGTGTACATATATACATATACATATACATACATATAAAGCACCAACTAAGTGCACGGCCCTATGCTCAGTGCTATTGAACCAAGGATAAAAAATTACTTCCTGCCTTCAAAGAGTTTAGGATTCTGTGCCTGGCACATAGTAGGTGCAGCTTAAATGCTTGTTGACCAATTGCTTGAGCAAATAAGGATAGCACATATACACATATAATTATAAGATTGAATGTGTTTGGGGCAAAGCAGAGATCAGCCAAAGAGCCCTTGGAGAATATCGGCTGAGAAAAAATTCTGGGAAGGCTTCACATAGAAAGTGTTGGGTAATCTGGACCTTGAAGAAAAGAGAGGCCAAGGTCCCTTCTAATTCTAAAATTAAATGACTCCCTCCCTCTCCTACTCTCTTACATAAATTCTCTCCATCCCTCAAGCTCAGCTCAGTAAGAGTATAAAAAGTACCTTCTCCTGAATCCTCCTAACACTTCACATGCTTTTTAATTCTATTTCTATGCCCATGTCTTATATCCCCTGCTATACTTTAAGCTGCTTAGAGGCAGGAACCACATCTTATTTTCCCTGTCCTAGGGATGGATTTTTCACTGTTATCTATGCTCAATTCAATGAAGATGAATGATTCAGAGGACGTCTTATTGATGGTGGTTTGGTAGCGTCACCTCTAAATTAATTACAGAGAGGGAAAACAAAAACCTACTTTGTCTTTGTTTACAGTGACAGGTAATTATGAAGTGATCTGAGTCTTAAAGCCCTCAGCATAAGGGGAAAAAATCATAGAACATAAAATATCAGTAGTGAAAGCAGCCTTAGAATATAGAAAATTAGAACGTAGACAATCAGATGTCAGATCTGAAAATCAGACCTTAGAATGATGACTAGCTATTAGAGCTACAAGAGATCTTAGAAATCATCATCGAGTCCAGCTCCTTCCTTTGGTGGAGAGAGAAATTATAAGGCTCAGTAAATGTTTGGTCAATAAAAAAATGGATGAATGTTGAAGGGACTTTGATGTGGACAACTAACATTTATACAGCACACTAAGGTTTGCACAGAGCTTTACATATATTTTCTTATTTGAGCATCATGGCAACACTGTGAGGGTGATGCTATGATTATCTCCATTTTTCAGATGAGGAAACTGAGGCAGATACCTATGAAGCAACTTGCCCAAGGTTACACAGCCAATAAGTCAAGGGGCAGAATTTGAAATCTAAGTCCAGTGCTTTATCCACTGCCCCACCTAAGGGATTGAATAGAATTTGGATTTACCTTTCATCCTACTGGACCAACAGTGACAGATTATGTCAAGCTGACTGTAAGACTGATTGGGGTTTTGGCCACAGCACTTACTGAAAATCACCTTCTAAGTCATAGAGAGGTTGTGATCCTTGAAACATGGGAATAAAAAGACAATTGAAGGAGGACTTGCACCCTTAAGTATGTTCCCAGGAAACCTGCTAGAAAGTGACATGCCCTAGTACATCTTTAAGATGTACAACGGAAATAATCTGAGGAGTGCCACATGATATAAGCAACATCAAAAGAAAAAAAGGGGTGAGGAATGATTCCTAGAAGGAATCTTGAAAGTAGGTTTCCATCATGATATCTCCAAGAAAAAAATTTCATAATTCTCCACTCTGCCATTAACCAACAATGTAACCTTGGGCAAGTAGCCTCCATTCTCTGAGACTCATTTTCCTTTTCCGTCAAATGAAGGTTGGACCAGATAGGGGGTTCTTGTCCAGGGTCCATGGATAGCTTTCAGGGAGTCAGTGAACTTGATGGGAATATCTGTATATATATGTGTGTGTGTGTGTGTGTGTGTGTGTGTGTGTGTATATATATATATATATATATATATATACTCACACATATATATAGACTAACTTCTAATTAAAATTTAGCATTTTCTTCATTACAGTTTAAAAAAAAATTATTCTACAGCTATTCTGGACTGCCAAAGGGGTTCATGTTGCACACAAAAAAAATTTAAGAGCCCCTCGATTAAAGGATCGTAACTTTCGGTTTTGGCATTCTCAATTCCATGCACCAACATTTGATATTCTATGTTCTGTGATTTAATGTTCTGTTCTAAGGTCCCTTCCAGCTTTAACACTGCATGATTCCATGTTCCCCTAAGTAATTCACGCCTTCGTCTACTATGTCCCCTTTTGTTCAATCATTTCAGTTGTGCTGACTCATCACAACCCCTTTTGGGGTTTCCTTGGCAAAGATACTAGAGTGATCTGCCATCTCCTTCTCCAGCTCATTTTACTGATGAAGAAACTGAGACAAAGTTAAGTGACTTGTCCAGGGTCACACAGCTAGTAAGTGTCTGAGAATAGATCTGAATTCAGGTCTCCCTGACTCTATGCCTGAGGCTCTAACCACTGTGCCACCTAGCTGCCCTTGGAGAACTAGGTAGTTATCTGTTGGGCTTTTTGTGAGCAAGTGAACAGAAAAGGATGATCCATTTCAATGCCAACTCTTACATCACTTTGCCACCACCACCTTCCATATCTTGCTTCCTCCTAATGTTCAGACTAACTTCTGACTTCGCAACCCTACTACTACAAATGAGCAATGCACCAGAAACAGTGTGGGCAATACTCCCGTTCTTTTCTGTGGGTACCCCATAAAGCAGCTTATCACAAACAAGCATTGTCTTGGGCTAGCTTTTCACTGATACTCCCTCCCCAACCAGTCATACTGAACCCAGAGAATGTTTCTTGTGCTATTAGTGTTAGCCAGAAGGAATTCAGTTTTTTTTTTTAAAATCTGCTAGGAAGAAACAATAAAATGAACGACTGACTAACATGATGTTCTTACAAAAACAAACAAGATTGATGTAGAGTTATCTGCTGGGTTGTGTTGTCCATACCACTGTACCCATCAGCAAGAGTAACTGGAATCCTGCCTCAGAGAAGTTACTAGTCTTATGTTCAAACCAACGTTCACAAGTCTCTACCCTTGGCAAATATCTCTGTAAGAGAGAGACATTCAATTCCATGACTTATTACAAAACTTGGGCCGTGTGATAATAAAGCTTGGTTATACCTCATTCTGTCATTCTCTTCGGATACAGAAAAGTCAAACTGGGTCTCCAAAACCAGGGGATTCTATGCAATTCAAGCATCATATCACAATTCATCCCTAAAATGGTTCTCTCACTACCACCACCCCATCATACAGTAACCTGTTTTTAGCTAAATATGGTATATTATGTTTCCCTGGCATTTACCAGAAACATTCCCACCTGAGATAAATGGACATTTTTTTAAAAGGACAAATAAATTTTTTTTTTTAAAGCAGGAGACTTTATGAATATAACAGCCTGATATCATAGAAAGAACACTAGACTAAACATCATACTAGTAGATGTAATGTTGGTCTTTGTATACCAAAACCTAGCACAGTGTGACATGTAATAGGCACTTTAGAAATGTGCCAATAAATGTTGATTTCTTAATCAAATAATCCCATCCTGCTGCTGACTCATTATGTGCAGCCTTGGACTCGTCAGGGGTCTTCAGTTCCCTCATCTTTAAGTGGTGAGGTTAAAAGTTCCCTTTTATTTTGGATTCTTATAGTCCATATTTTAAGAATGAATATTCTATTCTCTAAGATTCCTAGCAGATCCAATGTTCTACCATTTTAATGAAGAGAAAAGAGTGATCTCTAGTGGATATAGCAGTAATTTTAGGCTCAAAGTCTAATGCTAGGTTCCAAAGTTTCCTCATGTGACTTTGGCTTGGTCTTTCCAAGGTCCTTATTTCCTGGGAATAAAATGGTGGCAATTCTGAGGCCATTAAGGAAAAGCCAAGTGCTATTCAGGTCTTCCAGAAGCCAAATTCAAAATTAACACAAGATCCCTACCTTATGACAAAATGCCATGACAGGTAAAAGGTCTGCTTTCTATTAGAAAGATACATTGTCATTTTTATTTTCCCCCAATGGAATCAAGCCACAATTTTATTCTTATACTCTATTCCAAAAATTGGACTCAAGAAAAGAGGGTCAAGATGAAGGAAAAATAGAAACAAATTGAGCCCCTGAAATGGGTGTGCTTTAGCTCAGAAATGAAGCAATAGTATGGGTTTTTTTTAATCTTGTCTATTACCCAAACAACCTCTCCAAATTTTATAATTTGGCTAATGCGACAGAGTAGACGTATGAGTGGCCTCCACTGAATGTGCAACTGGAGGGCTGCTGATTCTCTTTTCCAAGGACCATGGAATGGGGCAACTGTAGCACAGGAGACTAGGACCCCTGACCTAAGACTCAGTACTCTGGGAATCTTCAATCAGAGGCTGGGATGGGAGCGTAGAGGGAATTGCTGATTAGTTACAGGTTGGACTAGATGACCTTTGAGATCTCCTACCCGCTTGAGGTTCTACCATTCTGGGTCCTGAGTTCAAGTCCTAACCCTGCCTGCTACTCATTAGTCATATGACCTTAGTGGGCAGAGTCACTTTGCTTTTCTGAACCTCAGTTACTTCATCTACAGAATGGGGATACTACTCCTTGCCCACAGGGCTGTTATGATGATTTTTTAAAAGAATCTATTTTCAGGAAGTTTTCATATACAAGTTACTATCAAATAGAATGCATTCAAAATTCCTCTCCATGTTTGACATGGCCTATGAAGTCATGCTAACTTATTTTTTTTTGTTGTTTATTTTGAGTTAGTTCTCTGGAAAGCCTTGGGAAACTTGAATTGACTAGCCTCCAAAGAAACATCTATGTATGTGTATATGTATATACACACATAGTGTATATATACATAATACATATATACATGTATATATGTGTGTATGCATGTGTGTATGTGCATGTGTGTATTTTTTCCCCAAAGAAGCCAACTGCCAGAGACAGAGGGTGGGTTAAAGGAGATAGCTCAGTTTGCTTGCTAGATAGCTGGCAGAGTTCTCCTCTCCTTCTCTTTGTCTTATGGCAGGAGGTACTTTTTCAGGGTAAAGGAAAACAATGATTCAAGGCTATGGGGCTGGAAAGGACCTTAGAGATTATCTCATCCAACTCCATCATTTTACAGAAAACTGCTGAGACCAAGAGAAGGGATTAGCTCCTGTATCAATAACTGTTCTGGCATTCTCCTGAAGTATCTCTCTCCCGCTTCCCTTTTGGTTAAATGACCCTAATTCTTGGGTTCAGTGGCATTTGGAGAGTTGTTGGTTGGTTTGTAATCTCATTGGGTCAACTCTTTTGGGGCATTTTGGCGGCAATCACATCCCCCATCTCTACAGTGCCAAGCCAAGGCACACGCGCCTCTATAATGGCTACCCCTTCCAGACTCCCCTCCACGTGGTACACTGGGATAAATACCCAGGGAGTTTATTGCTCAGATACTAGAAGCATGCAACAAAGGAGGCCTAGGGCAGGTCTTGGGGGGCAGAAAGATAATTCCAAAAGAATTTTTGAAACTGGAAAGGGGAAACCCAAATTTGCTTAGCTAGCTCTGAGACCAAGCTGTCATCCATAAGTATGGCAGCAATATTTTCTGACCCCCAAATCTGGAATGCATAATCAAACCTAACAAAGGACAGTCCTGCTACAAAGTTCATCAAAACAACCTTTTCTTTTTCATGAAAGTAAGACAATATCCAGAAGTCCATGATGGTGTAGCCACCATATCGGGGTAGATTTTTTTTAAGGGGAGAAGGGTGAAGGCCAGGAGGAGCATGGAGTTTAGACCACAGGATAATTTTTTTTGTCAATGAGTCTGTACCTATCATCTCCCATTGCTAACAGGCCAGCATTTTTGGGCCTAACTCTTCAGAGGAATTGAAAATTCCCTGTAGGCCAAAACACAAGATACTTTCCCTTGAAATTCTTCCTGAGAGCAGCATGAGCATTCCCTTATTTACCAATCAAAAGCATTTAAAGACAATTTGTTGTTGTATTTTTTTTAAAAAAACAAGGAATGTCCTGTCACTGTTTATTGAGAAAAAAAACAAACATCCACCTATTCATACCCATCCTTATCTAAGAATTCCAAAAATATAATTCCTATTCATGCAGGTAGATGCTGCACAAAAATAATAATAATTAATAATAATAATAATAATTGTATAAATAAGAGGAAAAGAATAAAATTGCCATTTTGTAGCTCCAACAATTTTCCAGTTTTCCCCGACACTTCAGTTGCTTGGTAAATTGTTGGAACTGGAGGAAATGACAAAAATTAAATGCCATTTAATAAATTAATGAGAATATTTGCTTTTGATTATTGGTTCCATTGTTTGTGGTTGTTTTCTCCTGTGTTTATAATGCATACCAGTTTTACAAAGTGCATGCTTTTTAAAAAATTTTGAACTGGCAAGCTAAAATGATCCTTCTTTTCTTTCCCCCACCCATCTCCCCCTGTAAAGAAAAGAATGTTAATACAATTTAGAACTTGGAAGTAAAGGAAATGACCATGATGCACCTGGGCTATAGACCTATAGACTGCTCACCACACATGCTTCATTTTGGCAAAATCATTGTTTAAAACCCCTTTTGGCTGTTTTGCCTTTCCTTCTTTCCACGTGGAAGCAGTCAGAGAGTTGAAAATGGGCCTTTTGATACTATTTTTTGAAGGGAAAAAAATTAACACCTGATGCTCATGTTTTTCTGTTTTGTTTTGTGGAACTAACTGCACACACACCGCACACTCGCCCCATGTGCGCACCCACACGCATGCACACTCATTTGCAGTGACCCACTCCTTGAGGAGGAAAAAGAAGCAATGAGTTAGGTCAGAGGCACCCTGAGGTGCCAAAAGGCTCTCTAAGCTTGGTGTGCATCTTTGGATTTTGGTACCCACTCAGCTCCACCTCATGTCACCTCACATTCTGGTAGGGGGACAGGAAAGAGGTCGGGGAAGGTAAAGGAGTGGGGGGTGAAGGAGGAGGCAGAAATGTAAGGCAAACTTTGCTGGGAAGGGTTCATGCTTCATGCGCAGTTCTGAGTCTCAGTGGAGGGCTGGCTATTTCTTCCCCCTTTGGCCTTACTCCTACTCTTAGGAGGTTAGGAAAAAAGGGTAACAAGAACAAAGAAACAGGAAAGGAAAACAATAAACAGAAAAAAAAGAGGGCAAAAGAGATGGACCCATGGAAGGTAAAGCCAGAGAAGACAAATGATTTTTTTTTCTTTCTTAAAAAAATCTTAAATGGACTTCCGCCGTCTCATCAGCCTGTAGTTATCGGTAAAGCTGTGTAGGCCAGGGGAGATGGAGCTAACAGGGGATGGGAAAAGGCTGTTTTTTAATGTGCTTGGAGAAATTTCTTCAATCTTGTATGAGATGGAGTGAAAGTACTGGGGGTTCAGCTTGGTGCTGAAAGAATTTTGGTGGGACACCATCCGGCTGGTATACTCCTGGGATCGGTAGCACATGCATGAACAGACGGATTGGAGGTCTGTGACCTCAGCCTTGTACCGTGGACGGCCGTGCTGGGACTCCTCCTGGATGTGGAGGACCATGCTGTTACGATTGCCCGCCAACGAGGCCCGTTCCTCAGCATCTCGCCGCTCGTCCTCACTGTTCATGGTCAAGAACCTGAGGACGACCAGGTTGAGGAAGGCCCCAATGACTGTTAACCCCACCAGGATGTACATGAAACTGAAGGCCACATAGAGTGGCTTCTTCTGGAGGGCGCCCTTGGTCTGCAGGGCCACGTAGTCCCCAAACCCTATGGTAGTCAAGGTAATGAAACAGTAGTAATAGGCGTGGAAGAAACTCCACTCCTCGTACTGGGAGAAGGCTGCGGCCCCAATGCACAGGGTCCCCATACAGGAGAAAAAGCCTACGGTGACCATGTTCTCCATGGACACCTCAGTGCTCCGCATCCCACAGCACTTCTTAATCCTCTTCAGCAAGTATTTAACAAACGTGTTCATCCGCTCCCCCAGGCTCTGGAACATGACCAGGGTCAGTGGAATGCCCAGCACGGCGTAGAACATGCAGAAGGCTTTGCCTGCATCTGTACCAGGGGCTGCGTGGCCATAACCTGGAAGGGGCAAAGGGAGGGAAGGGGGGAAAGAGGAAAGAAGACAGAGGAACAAATGAGGACATGCGATTTTTTTAAAGCTAGCAATAATAACTCACATTTCTACAGCACTTGAGAGTTAATGGGGCATGCTCTTCACAAGAATTCTACGAGATAAAGGGCACAGAGATTATTGTTCTCATTTCAGATGAGGAAAACTGAGGTTCACAGAGGTGAAAGGCCAAAGGTCCCGAGCTAGCTAGTGAAGATTAGAACTGAAATTTGAATTGACTCCTACCTCCTAGTGTCAGATATAAGCATTTTCAGACATAACTCTACCTGGGAATTGTGAACACAAGATACTTTTCCTTGAAACTGACCTCAAGGTCAGGAAAACCTGGGTATCAAGTCCCACTTCTGGCATATACTTGCTGTATGACTGTAAGCAAGCCACTTTTCTCTCTATCAATGTTGTTGTTCAGTCATTTCAGACTCTGTGACCCCATTTGGGGTTTTCTTGGCAAAGATACTGAAGTAGTTTGCCATTGCCTTCTCCAGCTTATTTTATAGATGAGGAAACTAAAGTAAATAGGATTAAGTGACTTGCCCAGGGTCACACAACTAGGAAGGCAGGATTTGAACTCAGGTCTTCCTGACTCCAGCCCCAGAGCTCTACCCACTGTGCTACCTAGCTGCCACATCTACCAATACCTTTCTACCAACAAAGGTCAACATTTTCTCTAAAACTTATTAGAGGGCTGACTCTCTCACCCGGGAGTCATCAACAAACATTTGCACAAGCAGAGTAAGCATCTTCTATGTGCCAGGGGAGTTTCCTATACTAAATAAATCAGTGCTCCAGTCCCTCTCCCTCCTGACTCCAGGCTGAGGTCACAGGTTGGCAGAATTTAGAGCTGCAAGACATAATTTAGTCCAATGCCGTCATTTTACAGGTAGTGAATGTAAGGCCCTGGAAGGACGAGTAATTGGGCCACAATCTCACATAGTGTAAGTAAATCTAGAATCTAATACATGGATCTAGGATTAAAACACAGTTTCTGCTGTTTCTAAATCCAGTGCTCTTTTCCATGATGTGCTATCTCTTGAAAAACTATTTCCTTCTCCCCAGTAGAGGGGCTTTGTCTCTAAACTGCCAACTTCGCCCTCCAAAGGTTCTTTCCTGCATGCTTGGTATAGTCAAAAGGAATTCTAGATTGAGAGCTAGTGGCAGAGGTTGCAGTGGATGCCTGACTTCCTACTGGCAACTGGACAAAGGCCTTTCCCTCTCTGGACCTCAATTTCCCCATCTGTAAAATGAGTGGGTTGGTCTTAATGAACCTTCAGAGCACCTACCATATCTGAAAATTTTATGGTCCTAACACCAGATTGGAAGATATAATTTCATTGCTCAGATGGGAGAATAAAAGCCAAGAGGACAAAGGTCTGCCCAAGGTCACAAAGTGTTTGCTGACATGAGTGTGTATGAATTCAATGGTAACACCTGTGGTTACTGGTCAGAACTGAGAAAGTATAGGGCTGAGATGCCACCAGCCTTGTGAGCTTGGATAAACAGCTTCCCTTCCTCTGCCTTAGTTTACCTACTCGTGGCTTGAGTCATTTCTTAAAGAGGCCCATTCACTGAATGGGCATCACCTCACTCTAAGTGAGTATATGAAAAGGCCTTAGCCTAAAAGGGCCAGCGTCTTCCAATGCATCCTGGGCCATCTCCAGTTATCCTGGTGAATATCAGGCCACTGGACCCAGATGGCTCTGGAGTAGAAAGTGAGGCTGATAATCTTGCACAGCCCTCCCTCACTCAAATCAAAGTCAATTGCAGGTCACATCATCATTTCCCTGATGTCATGGTCTTCTTTGAAAACAAAGGACAAACACAACTTGTGGAATGAAGAGATTAGACAAGATCATCTCTGGAGTCCCCTTACAACTCTGAAATTTGGCATCTGAAGGTCCCTGCTAGGGGACCTCCAGTCTGAGTGTTTTCTCATTCTATCCTCAGACACAGGTTTCACCTCTTTATATAAAGGGTAGCCCAGAAGTCTCAGTGCCACTGAGCTAAGGTTTTTAGGACACCGTGAACATTATATGAAGTATCCAGAAGGGACCTCAGAGGCCATCTACTCAAACCTTTCCTGAACTGGAATCTCCTCTACACCTCCCCCTCCCTGAGTACCCGCTGCTGCCACCCACCATCTGTGTAACCTGAAGAAAGCCACTCAGTTTAAACTTCTGAGGATGAGGCCTTGAGAGACCACCTAAGATCTTACCTCCAAGAAGGCTTCCTTCCATGATAGACAGTGAAAAATAAAAGAAAGCACATTGACTCTGGAGTCAGAAAACCTTGTGTTCAAATCCCACTGTAGACACTTACATTAGGTGGTATAGGGGATAGGGTGCTAGATTTGAAGCAAGTAAGACTCGAGTTCAAATCCCACCTCCAATGCTCATACTTGCTTTGTGACCCTGGACGAGTAGCCTCTAAAGAGATTCTGTTTCCTTATCTGTGAAATGAGTACAGTAAGAGCACCTATCTCCCAAAGTTATTGTGAGGATCAAATGAGATCTTATACTTAGAGAAGTTTGAGAACCTTAAAACACCACACAAATGCTCACAAAATAATACTTATTGTTATTATTAAATATTTTTATTTTGTGAACATTTATAATATTATTATTATTACTACTTCTGATCCTTGATTTCCTAGTCTGCAAAATGGGAATAATAATAACTATAGCACCTTCCTTGGGGAAACATGGAAGGGCTACTCCTAGAACCAGGAAGAACTGGATTCAATCCCTGCCTCCTGTGTGTACTACCTAGGCAACCATGACCAAACCCCTTAACCTCTGTGTCTCATGGAACTCTTGAGGAGTCTTGGTCACGATGAGGTTGTTAATCTGCATTGGTGGTAGAAGGAGTTTTTACCCTGGGAGTTTCCCACACTGATAAAAATGCAGGCCCAGACCAAAAAATAAATCAATAAACCACCATCACCTTCCTTATAGGGTTGCTAGGAGGTTCAAATGGTGAGGTGGTTTATTGATTTAGCTGGGGAGCTGGACCTTTCATTTTGCAATGTATGCAAAGTGCTTTACAAACTTTAAAACATTCTGGAAGCATCAGCTCCTACAAGGCTTCCTTGACTGACTGAGGTCTCTCCCCTTCCTGCTGACCCCACAACTCGCATGTTTACAACACACATATTGTGTTTGTAGCACACATTTTAGTCATACTTTTCCCCCCAAATCAGACTTATATAAAACTTGAGACATGGCTGGTAACACCATGGTATATGCTAAAAAAAATCACACAATTTTCTTTCCTAAGAGGATTCCTCTTTGAGGAGAGGTCTATCAATCTATTCAATGTCTTCAGACACAGACAAGGAAGGAAAGTGGAGAAAGGTCCTGGCTTTGGAGTCAACAGCACTGGGTTCAAAAGCCACCTCTGCTGCTTACTGCCTGTGTGACCAGAGGAAATCAATTAATCCTCTTGAACCTCAGTTGTCTCATTTGTCAAATGAGGGATCTGGACTAGATTTTGACAGTTCCTTCCAGCTCTAATGTTCAGAACATAACGATATTCACTCTCTAAAAGCTGCTTTTTCACTTGGTAAATGATGAAGTGCAAAGCTGCTCATCCTTGGCTTTGCTTTACATATCATCGCGCTTTGCTCAAACATCTCTCCAACAAAGATGAATGGAACCTGGATAATAATGGCTGACCTTTATGCAGCACTTTTCATTTGAGCTGTACAGCATCTCTTAGGGATAAAGGCTCTAGTCATTATTATCCCTATTTTATAGATGAGGAGACCAACTTGGAGAGCTCCAGGTTACACCAACCATCTGGGTAACCTGAAGCAAACCAGAGTTTCTTTCTTTCTTTTTTGAGGCAATTGGGGTTAAATGACTTGCCCAGGGACACACAGCCAGTAAGAATCTGAGGCTAGATTTGAACTCAGGTCCTCTTGACTCCAGGACCTATCCACTGTGTCACCTAGCTGCTCCCACTGAGTTTCACATTGCAAAAGCTGAGGCTCTGAGAGGATGCCTCAAGTCCTACCTTCCTCTGTGAAGATTTTCTTCACATGACTGGCTTGGTCTTCATGACTCCTTATGTGGCATGGCATAGAGGAATAGTCCTGAAGGCAGGAAGACCTGGGTTCAATACTGCCACTTTGACACTACTGTCAGTGTAACCCTAGGGAAATCTCTTAAATTTGTCATGCCCAAGGCAATTCTCTAAGACTATGTTTCTGAGAAAGGGCATTGGTAGGTGGAGTTTACTTACCTGGGAGTTCTTTATACCAATGAAATTACAGCTCCAATCCCAGTCCTTCCTGACTCCAGAACCAATCATCTTTTCCCATGTTACCTTTTAACAGTACTTGCCCACAAAAGAAGTCATCAAATGAATTAATGGATGGGGGAGCACTTTAAAAAGTTAAAAGGAAATGAATTCTTACAGTCAATAAATATTTATTTGCTGAGTGCCTATTATGTCCAAAGCCCTATGCTAAATGCAAATAAATGGAAGGTGGAAGGCAGTATTGTCACAGTGGAAAGAACTCTAGACTTGGTCAGCATCAACACCTGGCTTAGAATCCAGGATGAGCTGAGTCCTCCAAGCTATGTATACAGCAATGCAACATTGAGCAAAGCCACCAAACCTCAGATTCCTCATCTGTGAAATGAGGATGACAGTACTTGAACTACCTACCTTGAGCAAATCATTGAAACTCAGTTTCCTCTTGTGTGAAATGGAGATGATAAGACTTATATTACCTACCTGTTGTGAAGACAGTGCTTGTTTTAAAAAAAAATGATCAGAGAAGAGAAGTGATCTATCCAGGGTCACATAGGGAATTAGAGCTTTTCACTGTACATCACCATATCCAATGCAAAATTGCCTTCTACCTTTTTTGTTATCTAACAATCCCATATTCCCCATTTTCTATGAGGAGATGACATAAAAGCAGGTGAAATCACATAACACTGTCTGGTGACATTGTGTGCAGCACTAATCTGGCACTTTATTTCAGTCCTTAATCAGTCAGGCAACTAGCATTTATTAAGAACCTACTGTGTGCCAGGCACTGTGCTAAGCACTGAGTGTACAAAGAAAGACAAAAGATGGGCCCTGCTGTCAAGGACTTAGTTAAAGTCTAACTATGTACTGACAAGACACATGCAGGATAAATCATAGTCAACAGATGGAAACAGGATTAGAAAAGCTTCTTGTAGAAGGTGAGACTTCAGCTAAAATAGGAATACAGGGGAAACCAGGAGGCAAGAATAAAGAAGGAGAGAGTTCCAGGTATGGGGCACAGCCAGTGAAAATGCTTGGAATTGGGAGAGGAGTATCTTGTTCAAGGGACAGCAAGGAAGTTAGTGTCACTGGATCATAGACTACATGGTGGGATATCAGGTACAAGGAGACAGGAAAGGAAGGAAGGGGCTAGGTTATCAAGGGCTTTACAAGCCAAAGAGATTTGATATTACATCCTGGAAGCAATAGGGAGCTACTAGAGTTGATTGAATGGGGGGAATGACATAGTCAGATCCATGCTTTACAAAGATCAGAAGAATAGAATGATGGACTGGAGTGGGGAGAGATTTCTTGTAGGCAGACCATTGCAATGGTCCAGGCATGAGGTGATGAGAACTTGCACCTTTAGCAAGGCAGGGGCATGGTCAGAGGAGAGAAGGGGGCGGAGATGATAGAACTTGGAAATGATTGGAATGCCACTGATTGGAACCTGCTAAAGGTGCAAGCCCTCATCATCCCAATAGCCTGCTGGTTGGTATGCCTGCCACAAGTCTCTCTCCTCTCCAGTTCATCTTCTACTCAATTGTCAAAGTGACCTTTCCCTCTTGTGAATGCCCATAGCACTCATCTCTTGTGCTATTGTCAGGGGATGACTTCATGGAGGAGGAGGAAGAATGTGATAAAGAATGAAGAGACCAGCATCTGACTGACGAGTGAAGAGGATCTTATAGCAAGTAGTGAAAAATGAGGTTAGATGATTATAAGTGAAGGTCTGGTTGTAAAGGACCTTACTCACCAAACCCAAAAGTTCGAATTCTACCCTGCTCATCCCACTGGTGATACCATAGGTAATTCCCTCTGCCCTAAATTAACAGCTACCATTCAGAAATACAATATAGAGAATGGATTTATTCTGAAAAAATGTCTAATTTTATATCACCATAATCATGCTAAAAGTTTAATAAATGTTTGTTGTACACACCCCCTATCTGATAGTGTTTTGAAAAGGGCAGGGAGCAACTTCTAAAACCTCTTGTTGACTTGGAGTTGATTTATTTGTAAATGCAGCAGAAGAGAGAGGAAGGTAAAGTATGAATGAACACTGATTAATAGATCATAGAAATAAATGGCTCCTTCCTTCCAGGAGCTCATAGTCTAAAACAGATACAAGAGAACACACCAGGTAAACGTACACAAGATATACGCACATAATGGAAAGTAGACATGTATACACTTAGAGCATACACATATTCATACACAAGACCCAGAAACTACACAAATATGGCACAAAAGAGAGAACACACAAGATACATTCACTTATTACACATATGATGCACTAAAATAGTATGCACTATATTCAGAAGAGACAGATATGCAAGATATGCCCAGCTACACACAGTATGGTATACTATGAAGAGAAATGAGAAGACTGGCCTTAGGCATGATGGAGATTAGGGTGGCAACTTGGAAAGAGGCTGTAACCTCAAGGTCACCCAATGTGCATCTTTGATCATTGTCCCCTATGCTCAGATATGTGGGTCACAATCAGGGTTTCCACTGTAGCCCAAGATCCCAAGGGCAGAAGTTCTGATCATTTGTAGGGGGACAACTCATAAAATCTATGGACAAGCAAGGTGGTTTCTCATACCGTCAACCTGCCATGTTGCAAGAAAAAAGGCATTTTATAAATGAAACAATCTATAGAGGGCACACTCTGTTGTTCTTACCCACATCACAGGCTTTAATTAAAGAAGAACTATTAGGGAGGCTATGTCACCTCCTGCTTCTTTTCAAGAGGGCCAAATATATACCATTTAGTAGATTTATTGGACAAACCACTGCCTATGAGATAACCATCCCACTGCCTTTCTGCTCCAGTTGGAGTAATATACTGATCAGAATGCTCTGCTTAAGGTAGGAAAGACTCGAGTTCAAATCTTCTGATACTTACTGTGTGACCATGAGCAAGTCACTTAACTCCATTTTACAAATGAGGAGACCGAGGCACATTGAGGTTAACATACCTGTAGCACCCACCTCAGTGGACTGTTGTGATGATAAAATGAAAAGAGCTTATATTAAGTGCTTTACAAAGTAAATTTCAATTACTTTGGGTCATTTTCAATAATGATGTTTCTTAAACACGGTCAGAATGGCATGACACAAGGAGCTTTGGACAGAGGATGGGGATATAATTTCAAATTTTGCCTTTGTTATTCAATTACTATCACTTATTATCATACTATTATCTGTCAATTATTATTACAATTATCTAAATTGCTATTACTAGACTATCCCAAAAGTCTCAGAGCAGTTTTAATAGCCTAAATCAAGGAAGTCTGGATTCAATCAAAGGGCCACACTTGAAGACCTAGAAGGCCACATGTGGCCTTGAGGCCACAGATTCCCCACCCCTGCAGTAGCTAGTTAAGCTTAAAACTGCTTAAGACTTTTGAAAGTCCCTATACTTCCCATACATTGTATTTTGATCTCACTCATATCCATACCTGGCTTTGGACCCAGAACAGAAATGGAAAAGGCTCCACTTTTGTTACAATACTTTAATGCAGAAACCTTAGTTCTAGGAATGCCCAAGTTTTATTGGGTTCCTTTACCCTGCTTCCATTCTATACATAGGATGAGGGGCTTTCAGAGATTCTTAGGAGGGGTAATTTCTTAGAAAGGTCAACTAGTTCTTCCCCTGTCTCCCTGGGACAGGGCAACCCTTTAACCATACAAGGCACAATTTTTTAACAGTTTTAACAGCCTTCCATAAAGCATTTGTATAACCTGTAAGGGTGACAAGTGTCTTTCTGTGTGACCACAGATTAATTACGTAACATCTCTGATCCTCAAAACCCTCATCAGCAAAATGAGGATGCATGTCATACTCACCTCACAGAACATCTCAGTTAATCTTCCCAGTAGCCCTTAGTGAAGTGTTCTGCAAACTATAAAATACTATAAAATGATATTGTCGTTGCAATTGCTATTATTATCTGGCATCAGAAGACTCAGGTTTGAACCCTGGATTTGATAGTGACCACTTGTATGTCCTTGAGAAAGTCATCAAAAGATCATAGATTTAGTCCGAGAATTATCTAGCCCAAACCCTTTGTTTTACAGATGAAATAACTGAGTCCTAGAGTAGTGACCTGGGCAAAGCTAAAATCTGAACCTCAGTGAACCACCACAAATTCACTCTTTCCTCTCCAGTCCTTTCCTTTTGCTGATGTATGACTCCAGTAACACTGACCTCCTTGCTGTTCCTTGAACAAGACGCTCCATCCCCCGACTCTGGACATTTTCACTGGCTATCTCCCATGCTTGGAATACTCTCCTTCCTCATCTCCACTTCTTGGACTCCCTGACTTCCCAGCTAAAATCTCACCTTCTATAAGAAACCTTTTCCAATCCTCCTAAAGTTGGTGTCTTCCCTCTGAGGTTATGTCCAATTTATCCTGTATATAGCTTATTTGTATATAATTGTTTCTGCCATTAGACTACAAGTTCCTTAAGAGAAAGGAATGCCTTTTGCTTTTCTTTATATCCTGAGTGCCTAGCACAGTGTCTGGCACATAGTAAGCACTTAATAAATGTTTATTGATTGTCTGCCCTGCAACCCTTCTCCATAAGAATGATTAGATTCCTGTTCTCCTGACGTCAGGATCTATGCAAATATCAGGTCAATGTCATCAGCAGTTTCAGAGGGATGAGGCAGATGCAGAGGAGTAGGAGAGGGGAAAGGAGAGGTTATAGGCTTTCTTGCCCAGATAAAGCTCTGGGGATGGGAGTGGGCAGAGAGGAAGTCATCCAGTTTTGAGGTCAGCTGATTAGCCTGGATAGGGAGAAGAATCTATGCTTAAGGGAAAGGGTCCAATGATGAGGAGGATAATGATGATGTCGATAATTATTATGTCAGCATGAATAATAGCCCCTGGCACATTATATATAGCATTATGACGTCCTAAGTGCTTTTTTTTCCTCAATTATCTCATTTTCTCTTCAACATGAATCACCAAAATAAAAGTAGTTCCCTTGGCTCTTCAACTTTTCTTAGTATCAGTTTCAACTCATTTTATGATTAGATTCAAATCACAACATTTTGGGTTTTTTTTTCTTAATAGACAGAATGAACTAGACCAATACAATCTCTCCTTAGGAAACATCATTTGAACTTTTCAGGCTGTTTATGGGAGAAGAGTGAGGGTGTATGTAGGGAGAGGTTCCAATTGTTTTCTCTGCTTCAATAATCCCAGTGATGAGGGAATTCACTATCTTACAAGGTTATTTACAAACATCCCACCCGATTTTTTTTTCCATGTGACTCTTCTGGAATTGGTTGCCTCGTGAGGACTGTTGACTTCCCTGTCAATGAATAGGATTAAGAGTTGGCAGAACTGTCACAGAAGGAGCTCTAGGCTACCATTAACTTGCTGGGGGACCTTGGGGAAATGATTTTATTTCTCTAGGCTTCAGTTTCCTCTGCTGCAAAATAGACTGGTTGAATGGATGATCTCTAAGCTCTAACATATACATATATAAATTAAAATTCATAACAATATTAATAATAATATGGGTAGCTAGGTGTCACAGTGGATCTAGGAAGACTCATCTTCCTGAGTTTGAATTCAGTCTAGTTGTGTGACCTTGGACAAGTCACTTAACTCTATTTGCCTGTTTCCTCATCTGTAAAATGAGCTGGAGAAGGAAATAGCAAAAGCACTCCAGTATCTTTGCCAGGAAAACCCCAAATGGGGTCATGAAGAATCAGACATGACTGAAAATTTACTGAACACCAATAGTCATAATTATCATCAGAGCCTGGATAATCACTTCTCAGGGATGTTGAAGAGAGGATTCCTGATTCAGATAAAGGTTAGACGAGATGACCCATAACGACCTCAAAGGCTAATTCAACTCTGAGATCCTGCGATGATAGTATGTTCCTTTTAAATCAGGTTCGGGTCGTTTTCAATGATGATGTTTCTTAAACACTCTCGATGCGGCACAGGACAAGGAGCTTTGGATAAGAAATTGGGGATAGAGTTTCAAATTTTGCCTTTGTCATTCAATGAGCTATGGGAAGTCAATTTAATTAATTAATTAATTGTATTTATATGACACTTTAAGGTTTGCAAAGTGCCTTCCAAATATGATCTCATTTAATCTCCATAACAACTTTGAGCCACTATTATCTCCATTTTACAGATGAGGAAACTAAGGCAGACAGGCTTGCCCTGGGTCACACAGCTAGTACATGTCTGAGGCCACATTTGAACTCAGATCCTAAAGCTCTATCCACTATGTAACTGCCTTGCTTACTTCAATTAGCCTCAGTTTTTTCTACTCTGAAATGGGAAAGCTAACCTTTAGAACCAGCAAGCCCTAAGACCTAATTCTGTCAGTCTTCTCTTCCCTTCCTTTGGAGGGACCTAAAACTGTGTGCCCTCCTCTGCCCCAGTATCCCTGAAAAGTGATGAGATATTGCAAGGGTCCATGGAGACATCTGAAGCCAGCATCCTCAGCATGCTGACTTAAACACATCAAAAGAATGCTTGCATGTGTTCTTTGGGACTCAAGAATGCCTTCCTCTTGGGTATAAAGGTATTATTCTTGGCAGGAAATAGGTATTGAATAGACAGATATTCTTGCTGATATCCAGAGAGAGATCACATGGTTAGAAGTGAATAATAGTATCCCTGGTCTCCATAGTAGTCGTGGTACTCTTCACTTAGGTGATCGAGTATTTGAGAAAATTTGCTTATCAACATAATTACATTTTCTAAGTATTCAAGGCATCACTTTTTTTTCTCTTTCGGAGTAGTGGATATGGTGCTGGACTTGGACTCAGAAAGACTCGGAATCAAATCCTTCCATTATCACTTATTGTCTGTGTGACCAAAGGCAAGGCACTTAACCTCAGGGTCCTCATCTGTACAATGGGAACAGTTAGCTGGTGGCACAGTAGACAGCATGCTAGACCTGGAATCAGAAAGACCTAAACTCAAATTTGTCTTTGGATACTGACTAGTTGTGTGACCCTGGGCCAGGCACTTAGACACTGACTGCCTTAGTTTCCTCTTCTGTAAAATGGGGATAGTGATACCACCTACCTTCCAGTGTTGTTGTAAAGATAAAATGAGTTAATATCTGTAAAGTGCTTTGCAAACCTTAAAATGCTATATAAATGCTAGTTATTATTGCTAGCTCTATGACCAGGAATCACTTAACTTCTCTGAGGATCAATTCCTAATCATTAGGATAAGGATAATAATATCTAGCCTGGCAGTTGTGAAGCTCAAATGAGATCGAGTCTAAGGTGATGTGGCAAATTTTCAAGGTCTTACAAATACCTATTATTACTGTTAATGTTGTTTTTATTCCCTACCACCCAGGCCTGTCGTGAGGATCAAATGAATGTGCATAAAATATTTTATACAGCTTAAAGTATAATATAAGCCTCAGCTAATGTTATGATAAGCTGGGAATAACCATATAACTAGAAACAGGAAGGAATACTCTGCAGGTGCCCTTCCAATTTTCAGGTCCCTGATCGTTCCTCAGTGGGAGTAAGGCACCTCCTTTGACTGAATTCATTTATCGGTATAATATTCTACAAACACCTACTCCACAGAAGGCCTTGTAGCATATACTAGAATTGAGGAGAAAACATAACAAGAAGGGAAAGGAGTGAAATCACGTGGGAGAAGGAAGACAGAGGTATGTTTAGTGGAGGAACACAAACGCTGACAGAAGGGTAAAGTGAGGCTCAGAGAGCCAGATTAACTTGAGATAAATGGTGCAAATATTGTTATCCTCTTTTTTCAGATAAAGAAATTGAGATCTAGAGGACTAAAGCGGTTCTCCCAGAGTAACACAGTAATTCACAATGAGACGTCATTGATTAAACTTAGCCTTCTTACTCCTAGTGTTGTACCCTCTCTACCATGCCGTATTGTGTCTGGGAGTCTAAATAACCTCTCTTTGGATATGGGACCCGTATTCTCTAGCATGATCCTGCCTATTCTTGCTGCCAGTGTAATCAATGAAATTCCATGCTAATGGGGTGCTGAAGAAGGTGCAATCACCCCAAAGAGCAGCAGTAAATGAAACTTTTCTAGGCAAATGTCTCATCCTATTTAGCCACTAATTCATAGCATCAGAGATTTGGTTTTTTGTTCGTTTGTTCTTAAGAGTAGTATCCCCATCTCATCCAGGATAGAAGTACTGGGGGCGCTCACAGGTGATCACAATACTGATAAGCTTTAATCAGCTCCATTTTTCCAATCTTGGCCAATTTAAAACCCTTTGCAGCAGCCCTCCACTCCCAGTGGCTCACTCTATTGGTACCAGAATTAGTGTGGACCCTCCATTGGCTTGAGCCATACTACAGCTCAGAACTCCCAAACTCACTACATCTACCAGTTTTAACCTCCCTAAGCAGCAAGGATCAGAGGTGTTTGCCACCATGCCTGACATGGAATCATAGATATAGAACTGATAACCAATCCTCCACAGTAAATGAGTCTGAAGGAAAAGTCTCAAGGCATACAAGTGGTTCGAAGAAAGCAGATACATTCCTGGGTCTACCAAATTCCTTACCAAGTTCTCTACAAGAACAAAGCTATACTTTATCCTTCTAATCTTTGACTTATTCTTAACTGGTGGATAACAAAAATGAGGACTAGCATCATAGAACTGTGGTGTTGACACAATGGCGAAGACAAAGAACAGAACCAGTAGTGAGCACATTAACTTTAGGCCATGCCACACCACCATTAGCAGAGTAAGCAGCTGTGTGTGGCTTTAAGGATAATGGGATCATAGATTTTGAGCCAGAAGAGGCCACAAAGGTTGTTCCTCCCTAGCCCCTCATTTTACAGATCTGGAAACTAAGACCCAGGGAGCTTAATTCGCCCACTTGTCACACAAGGAGTAACAGGCAGGGCCAGAAATTGAACCCAAATCATTTGACTCTGAAGGGTAGCAACTTCTCAGGAAGGGGAGGGCTCCTATTCCTGGAAAGTTCTCCAGAAATGAATATCTCTATGCGCCTTTCTCAGGCCCCTGACTGGAGGGAAAGAAGTTAGGGGAAGTAGTGTATTGTATCAGCTTTTCCCCAAGCTCATAAAAGCATAAAAGACGCCTCCTCAAGGCATCTTGTATACTAACCCTTTGCTTAGATTCACCTGTACCAAAGGAAAAACCAGCACCACCCTCCCCTCTCATGGAGAAAGGTACTATGAGGATAGAGCGATTCAGAAATAAATCCAGATACATTTCTGATATAGAGGCTGTTATGAAATTCCACCCCATTGACCCATGGGTGTTTCAAGAACCCAGAAATAATCAATGTTATTTCAGGGTTGCCAGGGATCTCTGAAAGATGAAACATGTACCTGGAAGGAGCTTTGAAAATAAAAGAAAGCACAATATAAATGCAAAGTGTCATTGTTGTCCTGCACTTGAACCCTTCTTTCATGCTGTGTGACTTTAGGTGAGTCACTTCCATCCTCTGAACTTCAGTATCTTCCCAATCCATCAAACAAGGCTAATAATCTCTGCTCTGCCCCCTCATGGGGTGACCATGAGGATCAAATGATATAGTGTATGTAAAAGGCTTTGTAAACTGTCAAGTGCTGTATAAAGATGAAGGACTGTTATACATAAAAGACTAGAATTCCCTTGAACCTTGCTATCATACTGTTCTCAAAGGCCACACAGTAAAATCAAAGCAAAGTAGGTGGAAGAGAAAAACAAAATAAGGAAATATTTAGTATCTTCCATGTGCAGGGCTCTGCACTCAATGCTGGAGACACAAAGATATAAAAAAATCAGTGTCTGTGGCCTCAAGGATCTTAGAATCTGGTGGCAAAATGGATGGTCACATCCCAGTTTGTATTATTATTTTATGTTGTTGTTGTACAAGAGCACAGAAGAGTTCTAAGTAGCCTAGTCAGTAGATCTATAGACATATGGAGAATCAACTATGTGTCAGGCACAATGCTAAGCCCTCTGGATACAAAGAAAGACCAAAGATTCCCTAGAGGAGCTCACAATCCAATAGTCTGAGACAGGGGAACCTGCAGCCTCAAGGCCACATGTGGCCTTCTAGGTCCTCAAGTGTGGCCTTTTGACTGAATCCAAACTTCACAGAACAAATCCCCTTAATAAGAGGATTTTAAATTTAAAAAATTTGTTCTGTGGTTTAGATTCAAAGAGCCACACTTGAGGACCTAGAGGGCCACATGTGACCTCAAGGCCACAGGTTCCCCACCCCTGGATGAGATATTTAAGAATACAGAGGTTATTCTTAGCTGGACAGAGGGAGGAAGATCAAGGAAGGCTTCATAAAGGAGACAGCACCTGGTCACAGAGGGAGGGTAGGATTTCAGTAGTCTATGACGCTGGGATTGGGGGTACAGAAGAGACCACTGCAGGCAAAATGCAAAGGCATAGAGTTAGGAAAAGGCAGATGAGGGTCAAGAAAATGTCAAGCAGCTTGATGTGCATGAGGCACATGAGGTGGAAGAGACAACATGACCAGAAAGTTAGGTTGGAATTAGAATGTCAAGAGCCTCAAACCCCAGACCAAGGAATTTTTATTTTACTTAATAAGCAAATGGGAGCTTGCTTGAAGATTTTTGAGTGAGAGAGTGATGTGCATTAGGAAGATTACTCTGGGAGTGTGTGGGCAGAATGTATTAAAGATCAAAGAGACCGGACAGGAAATAGGGAAAGTGGTTAAGAGGCTGTTATGATAGTCTGATGAAAAGTAGTAAGACCTTGAGCTACCGTAATGATCGCGGGAGTGGAGAGGTAGGGATGAATGAAAGATGTATCAGTGAAGAAGAATCAATAGGACTTGGTAACTGTTTGGATGCGGGGAGTGGAGGTAGGGTAGGAGCCAAGGATGACTGATGTTTCAAGCCTGGGTAATTGAGAGGATATAGTATACAAAAGGAAAAAGTTTCCTTGCATGACAAGGTAGGGCGTCGTATGTTCCCAAGTGGGTGATACCAGTGCTGGGGCACTGAAATGACGCAGAGGGGTGGCAGTAGTCTCCAGTGCAATTGGTGCGGCGTTGAAGAAAAATAAGGGGATGGTGGAAGCATAAGGAAAGAAGAGAAGAAAATTTGAAAAACCGTTCATATATGTTTCATCTGATGTATAACAGAGTTAAAGTTGTAGCAATTATATTATTTTCCAAATAAACACACAAAATGCAAGTTATAACCAATTGGTGGTTAAGTCCACCAATAGGTCTTAACAAGCTTTGGCAGGCGAGCGTGTTGCACATAATCGGGAAGATCAGCATGCATAGGCAGGAATATGCGCATGAAATGACTTGTTTACAATACAACACTATATGGTTACATAACACAATAATGCATCACCAAAATTTCAATGCAGGAAAAAAAACATGAATTTACAATAAATTATTAAATTTAAGATTCATTGTTTTAAAAAATATATATACTTGATGGTTTTTTTAAAATGATGCAAATATTTTTTAATCTTTAAAGGGCTAAAGAAAGTAGCTTTCCAGGGAGTGATGAGTATTTTTTTTTAAAGGGGGTGGTAGGCCAAATAAGTCTAGGAACCATATGACCTCTAAATTTCCTGATGGGCAGAAAAGTAAAGTTGAATGACCCAAAGCTGGAAACTGGTTAGGTATGTTAGTTACCAGGAGCAGATAGATAGGGTCCAAAATGGGACTGCTTTACTCTTAATTCTCCTACTGCTAAATGATATTACATAGCCAAGTTTCAGTAACCAAGCAATCTAGTAGCATCAAGGAGGCAGTGGCATAGTGAATTGAACAGTGGTGGGAAATAGGCAAACTAGTTTCTATTACTGGTTGTGGCATTTAACTCACTGAATGACTTTGGGCAAGATCCTTCTGATCTCTGGGCCTCAGTATCCTCAATTCCTCATTACACCCACATATTCCTGCCGATGTCAGCTGGACTTCCTGACAATGAGCGACACACTTGCCTGCCAGCGCTTGCTTGTTAAGACCAGTTGGCAGACTTGTCCACTTATCGGTTGTAACTTGCATTTTGTGTGTTTATTTGGAAAATAATGTAATCACTATGACTTTAACTCTGTTACACAACAGATGAAACATGTACAAATGGTTTTTCAAAATTTTTTTCTCTTCTTTCCTTATGCTTCCACTGCCCCCTTATTTTTATTCAATGCTCCCCAATAGTACCCAACACTACTACCACCCCCTGGATCCTTCTAGCAGGGTTAAACTTGATGACTTGTTGAGATCCCTCAAGTCTCAATATTCTAGGATCAGAAATATTTACAGAGCCCCATTTACGAGCACCAGGTAACTCTCCAATTTCCATGATCAACTGTGCTTGGTTTGACTCCAAGGAATATCATACCTCCCCCTGGATAAGTTGATCACTTGAAATCTCATCATCATATTGACTGACTCAGTTTTTAATACTCATCACATTCTCAATTCCTTCAGTCGTCTCTCTCCTCTGGAGGGCTGAAGGGTGCAGCAGTAAACTCCTCCTGAAGCCTTCCTTTATAGAGGGTTCAACTTTTGGAATTTCCAGGTAACTGTCCATCTTCCATTGACAGCTTTGTTTGATTTTGACTCCAGGGAACATTTTGCTGATCCCCCTGCTTTGAGGCTTCCTTTTGTAGGTTGTCTTCCCCCATTAGATTATAAACTCCTTGAGGACAGGTACTGTCTTTTTCTTAATTATGTTCCCAGCACTTAGCATAGGCCTGACAAATCATAGGCACTTAATAACTTTACTGAATTGAATGAAAAAATGAACCCTGGCCAGTACTAGACATCCTGCACTATAGGAGAAAGAATAAGGTTCTTGACCTCAGGGAGTTTATAATCTGGTTTGGGAGAAACTGTGGTAAAGAGAAAAAAGAATTGTAATTGAAGTCAGAAGATCTGTGTGACCTTAAGCTAATTAGTCTCTCTGAGCTTCCATTTCCTCATGTGAGGAGAACAATTCTCACGTTAACCTCACAGAATACTGTAAGAATCAAATAAGCCAGTGAGTAAAATGCCTTGTAACCATAAACACAATATAAATGTGAATGATTATTGAGATACAAGACTCATTTGTGAGTATTAGAATGCAGTAAAAATAAGAGGAGATTAATAAATGTTTGATGAATGAATGAATTCAATCTGTGGAGTCAGAAGCCTATTCCAGGTTCCTCACCTGTGAGAATGGAAGCAAGAGCTTTGCTTGTGTCTGTCTCCCACACCATGTTCCAGGCACAAGGGGAGTGGGGAAGTGAGGGAGGTGGAGAGGGAGGGGAGAGAGAAAGAGAGAAGGAATGTCGGTATAAACCTCAGCTACACTTCCCATTCCCTCCCTTCCTTCTCCTGAACAGAGAGAGAGGGACTAAGTCTTGCCACATCTCTCCTTGGAGGCTTATTCAGGTCCCAACCCTTCCTCATGACCATGCTACTCACACCATGCATCACCAATCGCTGAGTCACCAAGCTTGTGTGTTGACCTTTCACTCGGAGTCAGTCAATGTTTCATAGATAGGCCAACTTTCCCTCTAAGAGTCAACAAGAAAAAAAGCAATGAGGAAATGGGTCCAGGGCACCAGAAGTGGGAAGCAGACATAGAATTTGAAGACTACTTGGGCTTCCCAGGAAGGACTTAGTCTTCTCACATCCCTTCTGGGAGGACTATTCAGATCCCAAGCCTTCCTCAGGACCATTCAGCTCACACCGTGCATTACCATTTCTAAGTCACCAAAGGTGACTGTCTTTCACCCATAGAGTCAATGGTTCATAGATGATCATCTTTCCTTCTAAGAGTCAGCAAGATAAAGAACAATGAGGAAATGGGTCCACAGCACCACAAGTAGAAAGTAGACACAGCATTTGAAGTCTGCCCCAGGATGATGAAAGGGGGAACCTGGAAGGCACACAGGGGAAGGAAGGGAACTGACCACTCCCCCCACCCTCCACCAATAGAATGTAACCCTAGGTTTTTTTGTCTTTGTTTCTCATATCTAGCGCATAGTAGATCCTCAATAAATTATTGTGGTTACTCCAGCAATCTAATCTAATGGTAAAAAGATTTTTAAAAGGACATAATCGTTACATGTCATCTCCCACTAGGCAAGAGCTGTATCTTGTCTAAACTCTTTACCTGCCCCTTTGCCTCAAAGCAGAACCATGTAATTTCTATTACACTTTACATAAGAGGTAGTCAGCCAACAAGCATTTATTAAGCATGTGGTATGTGCCACGCACTGTGCTAAAGGCAAACAAAAACAAAAACATGGTCCCTTCCCTCTGTGAACCCATTCTAACAGGGGAGATGGCACACAAATAACTATGCATATTCACAATATATGGTTGGGTGGTTGTCGTCCTTCGTCCTCAGAGCGGACCAAAATGACATCACTATGCTAGCACAATATATATAGTGTAAACAGAAGGTAATTGGAAGGCACTAGCATTCAGGGAGGAGGGAAGTGTAAAAGAAGATGAGATGTGAGCTGAATATAGAAATAAGCCAGAGAAGCTAGGATTTGGAAGTAAAAAGAGAGAGCATTCCAGGCCTGGGTGACAGCCACGGCAAATGCATAGAGTTGGAAAATGGAATGTCATACCTGCAGCACAGTAAGTAGGCTAGAGTGCATTGGGGGAAATGAGGTGTAAAACGACTAGAAAGCCCCAAAGTACTATGAGGCCAGAAAAGCTAGAAACTATGGTCTACCTTGGGATTATAGGGGCAGAGAAGACTTCATAGGAGGGGAAACATTTGATCCTACTTGAAGGATTGGTCAGATGTCATTAGGTAGAGGTGGATCAGGAGGGCTCCAGGGGATGTGGTCCAAGATTTGAAGTGCTACATGGGGTTCAGGAAATGGAGAGCTCCATGAGGACTGGAGTAGCTGGGAGAGGAGTCTTCCCAGAGGAGACAGGCCTCAAACTGGAAGAATGGGTATGAAGAGAGAGGAAGACGTTTACGTTTACCTCTTCTGCCTTGCTAGTGCTTCCTGGAGTCTTAAGCCAATTGACTAAGTCTCCCGGAGGCCAGTGACAGCTGGAAAATATTACACTGAACCATTTGGCCTGATATTTTATGATTCCTTTAATGTGCTTAATGTGTCTATTCGATCTGTCCTGGGAGACAATTTTCAAAGAAGAGAATTCAGTCATCTCTCCTTTTTCAGTTACTTAACAAAATAAAACAAATGAATAGAGGCTGTCTTCTAAGGAGTGGTGGCGGAGGGAAGAGGGGGATGCAGGCAGATATGCTGGATAATAAAACCAATCATTCTATTGGATTCCAGGGATCCTAAAAGAAAAAAAGCTTTGTCGAGAGTGAGAGAGAGAGAGAGAGAGAGAGAGAGAGAGAGAGAGAGAGAGAATTCTGACCTTGTATTTGGCACTGTCAGGAGATTTTCAAGCGAATTTTTCATTGGGTATTAGAATGTAAGGGCTGGAAGGGACCTCAGAGCATTGAATGTTAGAATAAGAAAGGTCCATAGAACATAGAAGGTGTGATTAGAACCTAGGATGTTGAAACTGTAAGAATCCTTAGAATATGGACTATTGGCCAAGGAATAGTCCTTAGAACACTGAATGTTAGAAGATAGAATGTTAAAATTGGAAGGGATCTTAGAATACTGAATGTTAGACCTGGAAGAGTCTTTAGAATATAGAATGGTAGAACTGGAAGAACACAGAACATGTGTTCAAGCTATGTTAGAGCATAGAACATAGACTAGTAGATTACAGTTGCTTCAGTTTCCTCATATGTAAAATGCAGGGGTTGGGCTACCTGGCCTCTGAGTACCCTTCCAGTTTTAAAAAACAACAATCCTAGGGTTAGCAATGATATGACACCCAAATCCAAGGATTCCGTCTTTATTTTTCTTGATCTTCCTGAGGCCTGATACTTGATAACGACTCCCTCTGCCTAGGTACTCTACTCCCTTAGTTTCAGAGACACAACATTCTCCTGGTTCTCCTCCTGTTCCTGTAACCATTCTTCTGTCTGATTTCTTGACTCCCTATCCTCTTCCAAATCTCTCAAGGTCCATTCACCAAGGTTTTTTACTTGCTCTTCATCTCTTCTCTTTCTACAATCTTTCTCTTCACAATAGCATTCATTCCCATAGCTTCCACTGTCACCTGTATGACTCCCAGATCTTTGCCTCCAACTTGACTATTCCAGACTTCAGGCCTACATCTCCAGCTGCCTAAGGGAAGTCTCCATCTCTATGTTCCACGGACATATCAGACTCAACATGTCCGAAACTGAGCTGTAGCTTAAAATTCCGTATAAATATTCTGTTCTACTAATAGTAGCAATAATAATGACCACCGCAATCCTGCATACCTTCAAAATGTCTAGAAAAGCATGGCCTGGTAGCTAGAATGATACATCACAAGTTCACTATCTCTCATGTACTGAGAGGACCAATCCTCATACTGTGAGTACAAATTTCAAAATCTGAAGACTTTATACGATAGCTATATAAGAACTTAAATATTAGCACACACCGGTTACCTGGATATATTAATCCACAGAAACTTAAGAACAATGTTTTTGATAGCTATCATGACCCCAAATATTAATAATCTCCAAGCTTTGTTGTCATTGCCCTTGTTGTCATGTCCTACTCTTTATGACTCCATTTGGGATTTTCTTGGCAAAGATACCAGAGTAGTTTTGCCGTTTCCTTCTCTAGCCCATTTCACAGATGAGGAAACTGGGGCAAACAGGGTTAAGTGACTTGCCCACGGTCATACAGACAGTAAGTGTCTGAGGCTGGATTTGAATTCAGGCCTACCTCACTGCACCATGTAGCTCCCCTAATCTCCAAGCTATATGGAGCAAAAAGTTTCCAAAATAGGAAATCCAAGATACATGGGAAGTAGATGAGGTGCATATTATCCGTGCAATCTGCCACTGGAGTCATCCCAAGGATACTTTCAGTAAGCCTGGCAGGAAAAAAGCTTATATCTTAATATTCTTATTCAACTACAAAAAGCAACTATTTCATCCACATGTGTAATAATTGGTCCTTAGGGATTGTTTCATTCTTTGTGTTTGTGTCCCCAGTGTCTAGCGCTGGCACAAAGCAGGTACTTAAGGCTTGTTGATTGACTGATATAAGAATAAGAGCAGGATATTGACTTGTCTCAGGATTGTTTCTATCTGAATGCCATTGAAAAAGATAAGATGAACCAGATAAAAACAACCATAAAAATATGACTAATGACTAGCTTTCTACAGAACCTTAAAGTTGGCAAAGCCATTCACATGCATTATCTCACGGCCACTCTTCCAAGTGGCCACTACCACATCACATTTAGACAACGGCTTCCAGTTCAGAGACTATTTTTCTCACAACAGCCTTGTAAGAGAAGTATCACATGCATTTGTATCTCAATTCTACATCTAAGAAAACAGACTTAAAGAGGTTAAGTAATTTGTCTAAACCCTAGGATTCTGGGAAGAAAAAAGCTCGGTTACAGCACCCACAGATTTACAGCTGATTCATAAGTTAAAATTGGAATAAGCATCTCATTGGTCTGCCCATGTGCCTTGGGCTTACTCATGTCCCAAAAAATCAGGTCTTTAAAATTCTCTGACTCCTCATAACCAACCATCAGTCCTGGAAAGGAAAACATTTCAAGGAGGAGAATGAGTCTATAGTAAGCAGGATGGAGAAAAAAAATATGGAATAAGTCCATACTGTGTCACTATCCTAAGAATTCATAGAAACAAAGTATAGTGAAAATTGTTTCAGACTTCAGACTGAGAGGGAGCCAGGTTCTAGTCTCAATTCCACCACGGTCTGCCACAGGTGTATAACTTTGAGCAAAATCCCCTCACTGGACTTCAGTTTCTCAGCTTTCCCACCAAATAAGGATAACCAGGTCAAGGGTTCATAACCTGGGATCTGTGATTTTTTTAATGTTTTTATACCCTATATTTCAATATAATTGGTTTCCTTTGTAATGTTATATATTTATGAATTTAAAAGCATCATTCTGAGAAAGGGCTCATAGCCTTCATCAGATTGTCGAAAAGATCAAGAAACATTGGACTTAGTCGTCCGGGTCATTTTCCAACTCCAATAGTCTATGTTCTAAGGTTCCTTCCAACTCTAACATGTTACGAATCTATAATTCTAAAACTCTTCTCTATTGCTTGTGGTGGATTCTGGAGAAAGTCACTCCTGTGTAAGGCTTTGAGAAACTATTACCCTCATCCTCAAATCTTCATTATCGCCAGTCTCATGATCATCATTATTTACATGCTGATTTATGGTTTAGAAAGGTGGTGCCTCATAACTCAGTTCTGGGATGAGTAGTAAAATTATCACCATCCTCATTTTATAAACGAGGAAACTGATGAAAAGAGTAATTAAGAGATATATCCAATTTCACAAAAATCCAAGTATTGGAATCAGGGTTCAAAACCAAGTCTTCTGTTGCTAATTCCTATGTTTTTGGCAGCAACAAGGTACCTTCCCTGGCCACCACTACCCTGAGTGTGTCGTCTTTTTCTTTTAGAACATAAGCTCCTTGAAGGCAGGGACTATCTCACTCTCATATCTGTACTCCCAGCACTTAGCACTGTGCTTGGCACATAGTAAACACTTGATAAATGCTTTTTTATTAGTTCATTCATTCACTATACACACATTGTAAGCAGAGAAAGCCAAAGGGTGGGAAAAATTAGTCTTCATAACAGATAATGTCTTCTCTGATGTTGGCGCACAAAAAGATGATGCCAAATGGATTTTACTCAGAGGCCCCACTGAACAGAATCTCATTGGTCTGTCTGGGTGGTGTCTGCTGCATGGGAATATACTGCTTTTGCAAGAGCTGGGCATAGAAAAACAAATGATGTCAAAAGAAATCCAGTCCAGTAGCTCTTTGCCAGCCAGGACTTCTGTATTTCCTAGAACTCAGCAAAGGGCAAAATTGATGAGACAGTTCATCTTCACTCCAAGAACAGGGGGAAAAAAACAGATGTTTGGCCTTACCTTCCCTCTACTCTAATTCTGCTAAAGGGAATTCCCATCTTGGAAATAAACAGAATTTCAGGTTCATCGGTATATCTTAAGGTCTTAAGGCAAACAGTGATTTAAGGGTGCTGCCAATCTACCTTCCTCCCCTTTCCACACAAGACCAATCACCCTTAAGCATTAGTAAAGATCTCCAAAGAAGGAGAGACAAGTTGCCTTGAGGAATCCTTCCAGTGCCTCATAACTCCTACATAGAGAACATCTTTCTTACCTATAAAACCATCCCCTCTTCCTACAGTGGGATCTTCACTTCTTAGGAAAATATTTCAAAGTCCTTTGGAAAATAATATATTATGTCCCTCCTTCCCTTCTTTCTTATTTCCTTCCTTCCCTTACCCCCTCTTTTCTACTTCACTCTCTCCCTCGTTTCATTCTTCCTTATCTCCCTCTCACCTACTCCCTCTCTTTTCTAACCCCAATAGAGAATATAAAAGAAAAGTAATAGAGGATTCTTGAAAAAGAACTCAAGTTGGAGGCAGTAAACCTAGGTTTGGTTAGTGGCAAAGTAGGGACTGGAGCCTCCATTTTCTCTTCTACAAATGGAAGGGATTGGGCTAAATGATCTCTAAGACCTTTTCACCTTTTAAAAATCTATGACTATTAGAGGATCTCTACTTCTCAAGTCTTTTTGGCAGTTCATCCAAATTAATGTATAAAAAAACCAGGGTTCAGATTCTTCCTCAGATACTTAAGTGTATGACCCTAGGCAAGTCACTTAACCTTTCTTGGTCTCAGTTACCTCATCTATAAAATGGAGACAATAATAGCACCTTCCTCATAGGGGTGTTGTGATGATCAAATGAGATTAGCACACATAATCATTTTGTGAACCTTTAAAGCACTGTATAAATGCTAACATAGAAATAATAATATTGATAATAAAACTCAGAGTCTGAACTAGTGAAGTCTAACTAATAATTTATGTAGGTCAGTTCTCCTCAAACTTTTCCTTTAGAATCTGAGAAGGGATTGATTGGCCTTAACATGATCCTAGGCTTCTTTAAGCTTTCTGTTAACATAACAAGGAAAATAGGGCAGATAAGCTATGAAAGAAAAGGATACTGGTAGAGCCAATATTCCAGAAAAGGCCACCAGCCTTCTCTTTCTCTTATCTGTAAAATGAGAAGACTGGATTTAAATGTCATAATTGAGGGGTGGAAGAGACCTTATATGTCATTATGGATATTGACAAACTGAAGCATATTGAGAGGAGAGCAAGCAAGATATGGGGTCTACAGGCCATGCTAATCAAGGGGTGGTTGAATGAACTGGAATGCTTAGACTAAAGAAAAGAAGCTTTGGAAGTAGAGGGTGGTCGACATGATAACCATCTTCAAATATTTAGAGGGCTGTCACGTAGAAAAGAGATTCAACTTGTTTTAGTTGGATTCAGAGGGAAGAATTTGGCACGATTGGTTTAAGTTATAAAGAGAGGCAGATTCCTTCACATATAATGTAAAGAAAAAATCCAAAACAAAATGTCCCTAACAATCAACTATTCAAAAAGGGAATGAGTTATGTTGAGAAACAGTGGGTTCCCTACCACAGAATCTCAAATTGGGAAGAGACCTCAGTGGTCATCTATAGTGTAACTCATATTCCCTTTACAAGGTACTTGGCCAGTGGTCACTCAGCCTTGGTTTGAGAGCCACCAGCCCTAGAGGTCTTCTAGTGAGGTTTGGATAACAACTTTTCAGAGATGTTATGGAGGGAATTTTGGGTTATATAGGAGTTGGTCTCTGAGGTCCCTGCTAGCTCTGGGAACCTGTGATTCCATAATGCCCCAGTGTAGTTAAGACCTGACCTGATACCACTGTCTTATGCTATAACATTATTGTTAGACTAACAATAGGAGGCATTTAAATCTGTATTCACCCTCTTCCCCATGTGCCCAGCCTCTTTTACTGTTTGATATGATAGACTAAGAAGATGGGAGGGAAAAAAACAATCCAAAAAATGGTATGCAAATTGTCCTTGCAACCCTGGTCACTCACTGCAAAGATAGGACGGTCTCCTAATTAACAGGGTTCTGTGTAAGATGATAGTATTGAAGGGGGAGGAAAAGGGCTGGCATAGGTTATGCCTCCACACTAATGCTTATCTCTGCTTGCTTCAACATATAAAATATTTCCAAACTTTTCCTTTTGGACATCATTCATTCACTCCTACCTCTCTTTTAAAGCAGGATTCAAATGCTTCTCCAAGCCCTTCCTTAATGTCCAGATTGATAATGTCCTTTCTATTCAGACTCCAGTTAGGACTTCTAAAGTATTTCAAAGCCTCAGGCATTTGTAATTTCATTGGTATAGTCATTCCTTCCACCAACACAGACTGTATCCCCTCTAAAACATAGCAGATAGTATTTGAGATGCTATAGCCAAAAAATGTTCACTATCCTACAGTCAACCTAGTGGTGCACTTATCTGAACAGAACCAGGCTTGTCATGGATCACTAGATGTATAGTCCATCCCTAGGTCCATATAAATGTGAATTATGATTATCTGTGCTTATATTTTATTATTCTACTGTACTGTAAGTTCCTTTAGGGCAGAAACCATGTCTTATCTAAACTTTGTAAATCTTCCAAAGTAGAGCACAAAGCTCTGTACAGAATGAGTGTTTTAAAATTTTTATATATAGCATTATTCATTCATTCAACCAACAATCCTTGGGCTACAAAACCTGCCTGTTATAGTTATACCCTCAACCTTTACACTGAAGAGATCCAAAAACCCTTAGCTTGAACAGTTCTGAGACCATAGTCGAAGATGTACGCCAAGTTAGCCAATATCTTTCATGCAAATACCCATACAATAAATTTCTTGTTCAGGATAATTCCAGGGAGAAAAAAAATTCGCAAGGTTTTTTTTCTCTTACAAGAGAGTTCACACAAATTTATCTACGGGGACAATGATACACATGGAACGTCATGTTTCTCTTTTGGCCTGAGCTGCTGGGAAACTAGAGCCAAGTTTAGTGCCCATGGGTGGTAATTAGTGCATCTCAGCTGCCTAGTAACATCTACCCTCTCAGCTCTTCTCAGATACTCTCTGCTCAGTTTTTGTCCTTTCCACCCCATTTTACATTATTATTTATTCCTTAAGCTGCTTCAAATCCTTTGGGATGTAGGTGGGATATAAATACTTGGAGTTTTGGGGGTTTTGCCAAATTTAAAAGCATTAATTAACTAATCCCTTCTCTTGCCCTCCTAAGAGGACTTATCACCTACTTTACCATTATCCATTTGTTCCTTGAGGGGAACGATCCTCTGAGAAAGATATAGAGTTCAGAAATGGAGCCAGTGACCCTCTAACAGTGGAAACCAACCAGGAATTATGCAAGAAAAGTTACTAAGAACTGCTCATATCCTGTTCAACCCAGCAATCCCACTGCCACTCATTATACCCTAAGAAGTTACAGACAAAAAGAAAGAGCCCACATGTACCAACATATTCTTCATAGTATTTTTTGTGGTACTTAAAAACTAAATAAACCAAGCACCTGTGGACTGCAGAACATTTAAGCAAATTGTGCTATTCAAATGTAACAGAATTTTATTGCCCCATTGCATACAACAAAGGGGAAAAAGTCAGAGAAACATGGGGAAGACTGCAATGAATCTGTGGAACATGAATTAAGCAGGAACAAAAGAAGTCCATACATAATAACTACAACATAAAGAGGTAAATGCACTAGAATAAATAGGGCCCTATGTGGTGTGGTGGATAGAGCACAGGTCCTGGATTTGGCCTTAGACAATGACTAGCCTTGTGACCCTAGGCAAGTCACTTAACTTCTATTTGCCTCAGTTTCCTCATCTACAAAATGGAGCTAATTATAGCACCTATTTCCCAGGGTTAGCGTGAGGACCAAGTGAGATCATAAATGTAAAGCATTTATCACAGTTTCTGGTACATAGAAAGTGCTATATAAATGTCAGCTATTAATATTACTAAAACAAGGACCAAAATGGAATCCCAAGGTCATAGTGGCATATGCTAAATGTGGCAGCCAAAAATACTAATACGACCTTTGGCCACATCAAAAGAGGCAGAGCTTCAAAGAATAAGAAAGTGATGGAGCCTATGTCCTATGTCCTGGTCAGACTCTCTCTAGAGTGCTGTGTTCAGTTCTGAGCACCACAGAGAATGCCCAAGGAGGGCAACAAGCACTTGAGTCCATGTCAGATGAAGGTCACCTGAAGAAACTAGGGAATGTTTAACCTAGAGAGGAGAATATTCAAGGGAAGAACATGATAAATGTCAGCAAGTGTGTGAAAGGCGATCCTCAGGAAGAAAGATTAGACATTTTCTTCTTGGTTCTATAGTGGAAAGCTACAAGCAAATAGGTTGAAGTCACAAAAAAATCATTTTAGGCTTGTTGTTAGAAAAAACTACCTATTAATTAGAGCTGTCCAAACATAGACTGGTCTGCCTCGGGAGAGGGTGAATTCTCCCTCAACAGCACCCTTTGATCAACTGGATGACATGTTGTTAGGTATGCTCTGCTGAGGAGTTCCTTTTAGGTATGTGTTGGACTAAAAGACCTGAGTTCAAATCCTTCCTCAGACACTTACTAGTTGTATGACCTTAGGCAAGTCACTTAACATGTCTCATTCTCCTCATCTAAAAAAATTGGAATAATAATGATAGCACCTACCTCTCAGGACTATTGTGAGAATTAAATGAAATAATATTTGTCAAACACTTTGCAAACCTTAAAGCAGTATATAAACATTAGTTTTTAGTATCATCATCATTATTAAAAAGCTTAGCATAGGTGAGCTTACCCAACTCTTAACACAGTGCCTGGCACACAGTAGGTTTTTATGAAATACTTGTTGCTTGACTGATTAGAAGACCACTCAGATTCATTTTGGCTCCAAAATTCTGTGATTCTAAGATTCTATTATTAGTTTTTCTTTTCTTATAAGGGGAGGTTAAGTTTGTTAGTGGTGGTAGCGATGTTTTTGTTATTGTCATTCATCCTTCATTTTCAAAGAGAACCAATGACATCACTATGTGATGAATGATGTCTTGACTTGCATCTGAACTGGATTTAGGTGAGGCAGAGCTACATTAAGTTGTCAGCCTCACTCTCTCTTCCAGAGTCATTGAAGTCCAGTGGCAAGACAAAAGTCAAGATGACTGGTGACAGTCCAAGATGCAGTGGATGACATTGGCATCTTCTATTTTTAATTAAGCTCTTATGTGGTAGGGAAGAGGAAGAGGAAGTATGCAAGGAAGTAACTGTGATGCTAAAAGAAACTCGTTTTATTTTATTTTATTAAAGCAGAAAGCTAGGAGCCAAGACACTTGGATGTGGGTCATAGTTCAGCTATTTATTATCTCCCTGTGACTCCTTTGGTGTCCATTCACCATTTAGAAACCTTAAAAACTAGAAAGGAACCTTGGGGTCTCAGTTTCTTCCTCTCCAAAATGTGAAAATAGGATTAATTGAGCTCAAAGTTCTGACTTTCTAGGTATCAGCTTTTAACGTTCAAGTTTCTAAGATCTCTTCTCTAACATTCTTAGTCTAGAATTCTTAATTTGTCTTACTTTGCCCTCCCACCCCAACTCCCTCTAAGGTAATGAAAAAAAAATTAGAAACCACATTCTAATGAAAAGAGCCTTCCAAAGATGTATTCTAGCTCTGATTTGGTTGCTAATTTTCTGTAGAGTGGGGTTAAATCCCTCAACTCCTGTAGGCCAATTATATCATCCGGAAAATAGAGACCTTGTTATTATGGAGCACATGAGGGGATGATGGTGACCTTAATGTTCTGAGGGCCTGGAAAGAAAGGGCTGCTGGGGTCAAGTTATTCCTGGTTTGACAGTGGGCTCCCATGTTAGAAAAACAATGTTAAATAACCATCAACATAGATGAAAAGCATTCATTCCATGGAATCCAGTCCATCAATATGTATATCTGGGACAGCTACTGCAGAAAGATCAAGGCTGTAGAGTAGAAAGTGATCCAGCTGAATCACCTCTGGGGTCTTGTATAACATTCTCAGTGACTCCAAGCTGTTCATTGCCAAAAAGGTTTACTGTGTTAATATTATTATTGTTCCAGTCAATATGTGATCATGAATCATGGTACGCTAAGATCCTAGAAAGACCAAATTGCAAGTGACTCCAACAAACAGTTGATGTATATAAAAGTACTTTGGAATCTTTAAAACATTATACGAGGTGTCCCAAAAGTCTGAGTTCAGTTTAAATAGCTTAAGACTGCATCAAGACTTTTGGGACATCCTTTGTGAATGTTATCTCATCTGATCCTCATGCCAACCCCACTAGGTAGATACTACAGATATCATTATCCTTCCATTTCCTCATCTGTAAAAGGGGTACAGTGATAACTATATTCCCTACCTGGAAATGACTCAGTCAATAAGCATTTATTAAGCACTTACTGTGTCTCTGGCACCATGATAAATACTAGAGATACATAGAAAATCCAAAAAAAAATAGCCTTCAATGATTTCACATTCTAATGGCAATGAAAGAGGCATTTATGGAGCAACCCATTATGTTCCAGAATGTAAATAATGAGAAAAAATAAGATATCTACAGGGGATATAGAAGGCCAGTCAATAAACATTTATAAAATGCCCATTATGTGTCAGGCACTGTGCTAAATACTGGGGATACAATGAAAGGCAAAAGACAGTTCCTCCTCTCAAGTTGCTCATAGTCTAATGGGGGAGACAAGATGCAAACTCTTTTGTGCAAACAAGATACATACAAGCATAAGTGAAAAGTAACCAACAAAGAGAAGATACTGGAATTACGAAAGACTGAGAAAGGCTTCTGGAAGAAGGTGGGATTTAAGCTAGCACTTGATGGAAGCCAGGCAATGAAGACACAGAGGTTAGGAAGGAAAGTGTTCCAAACTTGGGGGGAAAGCCAGTGCAAATGTCAGAGAAAGGAGATAGAAGTTCTTGCCCAAGGCAAAGCAGGGAAACCCACATCAATGGATCAAAAAGTATGTGGCAGAGTAGAAGATATAAGAAGACTCGGAAGAGGGGAAGAGGGGTTAGGTTTTGAAGGCCTTTGAATGCTAAATAGAAATTTGTATTTGATCCTGGTAGGAATGGGGAATCACTAGAGTTTACTGATTGGGGGAGGGAGGTAGCATGGTCAGAACTGCACATTAGGACTATCACTTTGGCATCTGAGTAGAGAAGGGACTGGAGTGGAGAGAGACTTGGGGCAGGGGGATTAACCAGCAAGTTAGCAGAATAGTCCAGGTGGGGAGAGATGAGGGCCTGCACTAATGTGGTGGTTGTGTCAGAGAAAAGAAGGAGGCATATCTGAGAAATGTTATAAAGGTAAAAGTGACAAGGCTTGGCAACAGATTGGATATGGGGGATGAGAGAGGGTGAAGAGTTGAGGATGACAACCAAGATGCAAGCCTGGGGGTCTGAAGGGATGATGGTCACCCTCAACAATAACAGGAAAGTTTGGAAGGAAGGGAAGATCTGAGGGGAAAGATAATGAGTTCAGTCTGGGACATGTTGAGTTTAAGATATCTATAAGACATTTAGTTTGAGATGTCTAATAGGCAGTTGGAGATGTGAGACTGGAAGTAAGCAAAGAGAGTAGAACTGGATAAGTAAATTTGAAATTCATCAGTTGTCACCATGGAGATGATAATTAAATCCATGGGAACTGATGAGATCACCAAATGAAATAATACAGAGGGAGAAAAGAAGACAGCCCAGGACAGAGACCTGTGAGACACCTGTGGTTAGTGGGAAGGACCTGGATGAAGATTGAGCAAAGAAGACTGAAAAGGAGTGGTCAGATATGTAGAAAGAGAAGTAGGGGAGAGTAGGGTCATGAAAACCTAAAGACAAGACAGTATCAAGGAGAAGAAGGTGACTGACAGTGTCAAAAGTTGTAAAGAAGTCAAGAAGGATGAGGATTCAGAAGAGACCAAATCTAATGATTTGGCAACAAGAGATCATTGATAAGGAGAGAACAGTTTCAGTTGAATAATGGTTTCAGAAGCCAGACAATAGAGAGTTAATACAAGAGTATGAAGAGAAGTGGAGGCACCTACTATAGCAGGGCCTTTCAAGGATTTTGGCCACAAAGGGCAGGAGAAATATGGGACAATATTTAATGGGCATGAATGGATCAAGCGAGAATGGGAGAAAAATGGGTATGTTTGTAGGCAGTAGAGAAGCAGCCAGTAGACAGGATGAGGCTGAAGATAAGTGAGAGAGTGGGGATAATAGAGAGGGTAATCTACTAGAAGGGCAGTGCAGTAGATAAAGTGCCGGGCATGAAGTCAGGACAACTCATCTTCCTGAGTTCAAATCCAGCCTCAGAAACTTACCGACTATGTGACCCTGGTCAAGTTACTGAACCCTGTTTGTCTCAGTTCCTCATGTGGAAAATGAGCTAGAGAAGAAAATGGAAAACCACTGCAATATCTTTGCTAAGAATACCTAACATGGGGTCACGGAGAGTCAGACATGACTGAAACAACTCATCAACAACAACAATCTGGTGGAGGAGACAGGATAGAATATGTGATCATTTGTGAGTGTGTGAGGGACAGGCTTCCTGTAGAAGAGGAGATTTGAGCCAAGTCTTACTTTCCTGGCTTCCTTCAAGAGGTAGAGGTGAGGAGGCTGAGCTTCCAGGTATGGGGGACAATTAATTAAAAGGCATAGAGATAGTAGATGAAGTAGCATTCAAGGAATGGCATATAAACCAGTGTAGCTGGATCATAGAATACATGGTGGTGAGGAAAGTTTAAAAAGTCTGGAAAGACAGGTCAGATTTTGAAGAGTTTTAAATACCAAATGGAAGAATTTATATTCTGTCCTGAAGGTAATGGGGGAGACATCAGAGCTCACAGAGTGGAGACATGATTTGAGTTAAGCTTTAGAAAAACACCTTGGCAGCTGAGTGGAGGATGGATCGAAGATTGTTGTAAGGAAAAAATTGAATGTTTGTGAAAGCACTTTATTAAGATGTGGAATAACTAAAGGAATTTTTGTGATTAAATGTCATGCTTTTATTAACCCTCCACATAAGGTCAATAAAGAAATAAGCCCTTGAAACAAAATTTCTATATCATTTACAAAGCCCTAATTGATGATATTGTGCCCTATTTTACCCAAGATGCTTATAAATCATCCTGGCTCTGTGACCATGAACAAGTCACTTAACGCCTCTGATCCTTGGGTTTTCATTTGTGAAACAGGGATATTAATACCTGACAGGGTAACTGTGATGATCACATGAAATAATGTATGCAAAGTATTTTGTATCCCCCTAGCACAGAAGTCTATATTTTAATAGATTAGCAATGTATTTGGAAATAACAATAATAGTATAGACATATATATAATTTTAAATATTTGCAAAGAAGAGAAAGATATATCCCCTCTGTAAACTCTTTGAGGGCAGGGGTAAAGACATTGCTACAAAAATGAATGTGATAGAATACTATTGAGCTATAAGAAATGACGAAGATGATGGTTTAAGAAAAACCTGGGAAGGCATATATGAACTGATACAAAATGAAGTAAGCAGAACCAGGAAAACAATGCATACAATAACAATGCTATAATGATAATTATATGTGAAAGACTTAGGAACACTGATAAACACAATGACCAACCACGGTTCTAAAGGACTCATAAGGAAATAATGCTGTTCACCTCCAGATAGAGAGCTGATGGTCTCAGAGTGAAAACTGAAACATATTACTTTCTTTCTTTCTTCTTTTCTTTCTTTCTTCCTTTCTTCCTTTCTTTCTTTTTTCCTTTCTTCTTTTTCCTTCTTTCTTTTCTTCCTTTTTCTTTCTTTCTCTCTTTCAGATGTGTCTAAAGCAGAAATTTGTGTTGTATAACTGTACATATTTGTAACAGGTTTTGTTTTTCCTCAAGGAGGAGGGAGAGGGAGAGAATTTGGAACTGAAAGTAACACAAAATTGAATTCTTTTTTAAAGACATAAATATGAGCAACTCAACGGGAAAGCAAAAATGATCCCAGGTAGTTTAGCAGAATGAACCATCAACCAGAAGTCTGAAGACCTGGGTCCAAGGCAGCTCTCCTCAGAAACCATGTGACCTTGTAATATCACTTTAGTTCTCAAGGCCTTTTAATTACTTGATCTGTGAAATGAGGACAAAAATTCTTGCCCTGCCTACATCAGAGGGTTTCTGTGAATATCAGATAAGGTAACTTGTAAGCCAACGAATGATACATGTGTGTGCATGTGTTATTATTAGCAACTGATCAGATATAGCAGGGATGGGCGCACAAGTAAGTGGGGTATGATGAGTCAAAGAAACCTGAAGATTTCAAGCTCGGGTGACTAGGAGGGCGGTGTTGTCAAGGGCAGAAATAGATTGTCAGAAGAAGTAGTCAGTCTGGAACTAAATGATGGATTATTCACTAACCTGTTTCTGAACTATGGTGAGAATCGGGTATAGTTCATTGCAGAATAAGTGTCTGGCACATAGTAGGCACTTAAATTCAGACTGATACATGAATTGACCTTTTAGTGGCTTCTCAGGCCACCCTTCATCAGCACATCTTCATATTATGATAGAATTAGAGGTGAGAAGCCATTGAGTCTAGACCTCTCATTTTATAGATGTAGAAACTAAGGCACAGAGAATTAAATAATTTGTCTGATGTCACACAGCCGGTAAATATCTGAGGCAGAATTTGAAACCAGCTCTTCCTAGATCCAAGACCTATCCACCCAAGACCTATCCAAGATAGTGCCCTATTCACTAAGCTAGGCTTCCACTCTTCGGCTTAACTTCTTTGCTTAAAAGAAGAGGCCTTAAAGAGAAAACCTCCCAGCTTTAACATTCATTTTCCTGTATTTTATGTTCCTTCCACCTCAGTGTCAGTCCCACTGACATTCTATATTCTGAGACTTGACAGTGTCAGTTCTAAGGTTTTTCCTAATTTTTTAACATCCTATGTTCTAGGTTCTAATATAGGACTGCAAAAGACCTTAGAATATAGAACAAGTTTCTTGAGTTTCAGAAGGATCCTCTATTTGTTCCACTGGAGTCAGGAGAAGGTCAAGATCTGCCACTATCTAGCTGTTTGATATTGGCAAGTCATGTGATTTAATTCCTAAATCTGTAAAATGGAGAAGTTGGACTAGGTGAGGCTCCTTCTAGTTCTAAAATTCTAAGATTCAATGTAATTCCTGCAAGGATATTAAGAAATAGCCATCACTACTTTTAGAAGGTTAAATCAAGACACAAAAATCATGAAACTTTCACATGAGACAGCAGACTTCACCAGGACCAGAATCCTTCCATAAAATATGTGCTCAGTAAATCTTTACGGGGCAGCTAGGTGGCAAAATCGATAGAGTACCAAGCGCAGAGTCAGGTACTCTTCCTGAGTTCAAATCCAGCCGCAGGCAAATAGTAGCTGTGTAACCCTGGGCAAGTCACCTAACTCTGTTTGCCTCAGTTTCCTCATCTGTAAAATGAGCTAGAGAAGGAAATGGCAAATCACTTCAGTATCTTTGCCAAGAACACTCCAAATGGGGTCACAAAAAGTTGGACATGACTAAAATGACTGAACAACAAAAAAATCTTTACTGAATGAATGAAACTAACTGAAAATTATTGCTAAATGATTAAGGATCAAACTTCCAAGATGATGACTTTACATTTTAACGACAACCTTCAGTGGCTTACCTACAGATGTTTCAGAACAGAAAATACAGGTAGGTGGGTGAAAATGATTTGGGCTAGAAAGGGGCTTTTTAGTGTACCTCAAATCATACCATATGATCATTCACATACCCCCTACTTCATAGGGTTGCTATGAGGATCAAATGATATAATATTTGTAAAGTGTTTAGCATAGTGCCTGGCACAGAATAGGTGCTTCATAAATGTTTATTCCCCTCTCCTGCCATTTTTCACATTGATCTGAACATGAGCTTCCCTGGAGATATGTATATAGCTATAGATATATATGCTGTACTTCTAAAATAAAATCTCTTCAAAAGGAGATAAATATATACACTTATACACATAAATACATATATCCACATATATCCATCCTATGGATATATAGGAGATATATACACATATACATATATATACACACACACGCATATGTATGCATGTATGTATTCACTGAAAAACAACATCGTTTATAGGCAACATTCAGATTTTATATAAGCCAGGTTTGGGGGGAAAGTGTGGCCTATATTCAACCCAAAACAGTATTGCCAGGCCAGTTGATACGCAGCTGGTAAACAGGCTGTCTGACACATGAGAGACACATCCCTGGAGAACTGGTTATGACCTTCCCCTAAGCGCCTTCAGTGTGTGTGTGTGTGTGTGTGTGTGTGTGTGTGTGTGTGTGTGTGTGTGTGTGTGTGTGTGTGTGTCCACAGCCTCACTCCACTGTGTCAATCATCACTGTGATATCCTGTAACCTGTCCATACAGCAAGCTTCCTGACAACATCCAGTTTAGGACCCCAACAACTCTACTACAGCAATCCAGGAGCTAACAGATCAAATGACTAGATTTGTGTCTAGGTAACCATCACACTGAACTGTACTCAACTAGATTAAACAATTTCAACTCAGATTTAATTCAATTCTGACATTTTTTAAGTAACAAAGACCAAAGAACTAGAGGAAATGTGGGGCTGAACTTTGGAATGGACCGAAGGGAAATGAAGGAGAAAGAAGATACGATTGGTTACCCAGGTCTTCTGATTCTACCCTAACCTTTTCGGTTAGAAGGGAAGGAAATAAATATTCATTAAGCGTCTGCTGTGTACCGAGAACTGTGCAAGTGCTTTCAAAAATTGTCTAATTTGATCTTCATTAGATTGTGAGTTCCTTGAGGGCAGGAACCGTTTTTGCCTTACTTTGCTTAGCATATGCTTAATAAATACTTATTGACCTGATGTTTTCTTTCCCACAACCATTCTTTTATCTCCTTTCATATTGGCACTATGCTAATTCAGATTCTTATCCATTCGAATCCTAGACTTTTATGAAAGCCTCCTACCTGATATGCCTACCTCCAGGCTCCCTCTTCTCCAATCTAGCCATCACAGTTTTCAAAGTAATTTGACTGGCCAAGTTATCCCCCATCTCAAACACCTTCTGTGACTCCCTATTGCCTACAGTGTATACTAAAGAATTGCTTAGCCTAACAATGAAGACTTCCAGCGTCTCTGGTCTCTGGCTTCAATATATATTTCCAGCCTTCTTTAACTCTATTCCCTTTCTTTCTTCCTGCATTCTAGCTAATACTAGCTGCTCCCCAGTCTCACTCTGTAGCAGGTCTATGCATTGTCTCTCTTGTTCTGACTTTGCACAAGCTTCTACTCAAACTGTCAAACTGTCCTCTCATCTTAAAGCCTTACAAGATGAAAATTGAACCCCACACTTGTAAGCACATTTGAATTCAGGTCCTCCTGACTGCAGGGCCTGTGCTCTATCCACTGGGCCACCTAACTGCCCCAGGGCACATCTTTTTAAAGAAGCCCTCTTTGATCCCTTCTTCTCTCAAAGTACTGAAACTAGCAGCCCTCTCCATCTATTTCTTAAGGTCCTCTGTCTCGCTGCCATTTTCTTACCATATTACTAAGGTCCTCAGGTCCTGATACTGTGCCTGTCATACAGAGGGTGCTTAATAAATGTTTGTTGAATTTAATTGGATAAAAGAATACCTGGTTCTTACATTCAAGGAACCTGCAGTGTCCATTCTTGATCCTCCCCGCCAGACCAGATAACTGTGATCCAAAGAAGAATGTTCAAAGAGAGAGAGAAGTTGAAAGAAAATTACATGACAGACTCAAAGCAGCCAGGTGGTATAGAGGATAGAGCACTGAACTTGGAATCTGGGTTGCTCACCTTCAAATCCTGCCTCAGATACTTATGATCTGTTGTGTGACCATGGGCAAGCCACTTCATCTCTCCATGCCTCAGTTTCTTCATTTGTAAAATGAGAGGACTGAACTTAATAATAGTCTCCAATGTCCTTTCTAACCAAATCTATGCTCCTGCCTATGCGATGCCACCCAAGCCATCCTCTCCCAAAGCACAGATCTGACAATGTCACTCCTCTGCTCAATAAACCTCAGGGGCTCCCTATCACCTTCTAGGATCAACAAAATTCTCTGTTCGACATTCAAGCCCTTTGTAATCTAGTCCACTCCTGTTTTTCCAGTGTTTTTACACCTGCCACTCTCTGATACCATGACACAGAACAAGACATACCATCTCTCAATCCAGGCATTTTATCTGGCTGTCCTTCATGCCTAGAATACTCTCTCTACTCAATGAGGTAAGAGCCTACTGGCTTCTCTGGCTTCCTTTTGTGATTGTTAAGTAGTTTTCAATCCTGTCCAATGTTTCATGACCCTACTTGGGTTTTCTTTACAAAGACACTAAAGTGGTTTACCATTTCCTTTTCCAGCTCATTTTACAGATGAGGAAATTGAGGCAAATAGGGTTAAATGACTTGCCCAGGGTCACACAGCTGGTAAGTGTTTGAGGCCAGTTTTGCACTCAGGAAGATGAGTCTTCTTGACTCCAGGCCTGGAATTCTATCTATTTCATCACCTAGCTGCGCTTAATAGACACTTAATAAGTATCCACTGATTGATTATTAATTATTGGCTAAAAGCCCTAATCCATACTTCCCAACACTTTCAGTAACCTTTGTTTCCAAATGCACACCTGGATACCTCTAGCTCCAGCCCTTTTTCCAAATCCCTTACTAGAAAGAATACTGGGGCAGGGGGAGGGCGGAGATATACTACTAGATTTAGAATTCTAAGATCTGGATTTTAATCCTGTCTTTGTTCCTGGGTAACTGAGTGACCCTGGGAAAGTTACTTCAACCCTTTGTATCTCATTTTCTTCATATGCAAATGACCAGTTGATCTCTAGACTCCCAATAAACCCTAAAATCCTAGGATTCTCAATAGACAAAATTCATTGAAAACATCAAGGGTTTAGGAATAAGAGAAGAGTAAATTCACAAATAATACGAAAATTGCAAGATATCCTCACCCACTGACCCAGTAAGTTCTCAGAACTAAAATGAACAGCTCTAAATTTAAGCTAGTTTCATTGAAGGCCTCTCTCCCTTTCAGCTCCCCTAGGATGGCCTTGGTAGTGGTGGTGATGGGGGGGGGGGGGGGAGTTCTAATGTAAATGCTTATTCCCTTAGTAGAATTGTAATCAGGGCTGCACAAGCCTGCCCCTCCCAACCTAAATCAAGTATTAATAATTTGCCAGTGTTCACCCATCCCCTGTGATGATCACATAAACATGGATTAATAAAAACCAGTACCGCCTTCACCCCGAGCCTTCCCTCCCTAAATCCAGGACACTTCGCCTCCCCTTTTTTTCCACTGTCCAGTATCTGATCTATTTGTTTTCCTCATATTTTATCTTTCAGATGTTAATTTATCCCTCCTTCCTTCCTCCTCTAATTGCTTTTATCTTAGCCCTCTGATCTTATCTTAGCCCTCATTAAGGCCCTGCCAATCTGTCACAAGAGTCAATTAGATGGGCCTGGCTCCTCTGGCTTACTCAATGATGATTGCTCTTGAGAGGCCTGTGCCTAGTGTCCTGTGAAGACGTAATATACAGATGTATAATAGCCTATAACCATTCATCAGCCATCCCAAGGGAACAACAACAGAGATATCTGTGTCTCCAGTCACTAAGCAGAAGTAGAACTCAGAACCCAGATTTGAACTCATGTCTTTTTTACCATATAGAATTTCAACAGGTCTAGAAGAGGAATATCCAAAAAGGCTGATGTTTAAGAGGTAGGTGAACGTGAGCAAATCAGGTTAATAGCCCTTGCTTTGTGAACCTCCCAGTTGTTGTGAGACAATCTTAGATAATTATAAAAATGCAAATATTATTATGGGATAAAAAATATGGTACTACAGAAAGAGATGGAGGAGGAAGGAAGCTGAAGGGGATAGATAGCAGTGGAGTATTTGTACAACTTCTCTACTTAAATATTTGTCAAGACATTTATATCCAAAGGTCTACATTAGCTGTGTGAGGAGGGAGGAGGTGAAGCTTCAAAGCTACAAAGATTAAGTCAAAATTAATAAGAAGAAATGTAGCAGGGACAAAAGTAAAACCTTGTACTTATGACAATTTTTTGAACCCAGGTGTAAGATGTTGTTTGAGTCATTTTCCATCATACCTGACTCTTCGTGACCCTATTTGAGGTTTTCTTGGCAAAGATACTAGAGTGGTTTGCCATTTCCTTCTCATTTTACAGAGGAGAAAACCGAGGCAAACAGGGCTAAGTGACTTGCCCAGGGTCACACAGCTAGTAAGTGTCTGAGGCCAGATTTGAACTCAGGTCCTCTTGGCTGGCAGTCTGTCTACTGAGCCACCTAGCTGCCTGTGTTGGTAAGCAAAATGGGCTCTTAGCACTCAGTTCAAACAAGTGCCCTTGAAGAGTTTGGCTTTTGTTTCCTTTGAGTAATTCAGTGTATTTCATTGAGTCTTACTAGGTGCTAAGCCCCAGGCCCAAACCCCTATTAGGTGCTAAGCCTATGTGAGTGTGAAGCTCCCGGGGTACTAAGGGGAGGTGCTAACTCAAGAGCCAATCGTAGGAGCCTAAGTTCTGGTCATTCAGATGACATTTGATGATATCTGAAATGGTATAAGAAGAGAACACAGAGCCATTTGCTCGGGGCTCTCACTCTTGGTGGCACGCTGATGCGTGATGTGAAGACTCCATGCGAAGACTCTGGGCAGCTGTAGCTAAGAGCCCTCCAGCTTGTAAACCTGGATGCTGGGACTTTGTTAAACTCTGGTAACTATGTGTTGGGATTTGAATTAGACAAGGTCTGTCTGTCGATGTTTGTAATTTGTTTTTTATTTGCTCCGAAGTTCAGGGTGCTGGCTTTTTCCCCTGAACTAAGTGAATGGTATTTGTATGCTGAATTAAAGTAAGCTTGTCAACCCCTTAATGTTGCTTTCCTTACTAAACCAGATCAAAAGAACCTGGGCTTTTGCAATGTGCTGGTAGTGTGCTTGTTGTTGGGCTTGTGTTGGTCTCTTCACCCCGAGAACAGTTACTAGCCAGATTGTTGAAACACTGCCCTAGAGGAAGGTTAGTTAGTTGTTCATCTGAAAAAGTTTTATAGATTTTAATGAACTTAACATGAGTCAACCTAGAGATATGGCAACCAAGAAAGATAATGCAAAAAAGAAACATCATGCCCAGAACGGTCAAACCACATCCAGAGTATTATGCCACATTTTAGTCAACACTGGTTACCTGTAGTGTTCAAATGAGGGCAAGTAGGATGGTGAAGGACCACACGTTGATGCCATATAATGATCAGTGGAAAGAAATGAGGATGTTTATCCAGAAAAAGACAAAACTTAGGGAGCACATGATAGAATACTAGGATAAATCTAAACGTTGACATTCAGTGGGGATAAATGTAAAGTCTTACTCTTGCATTCAAACAATCAGGCTCACAAGTACAAGATGAAGGAGGTGGGGTTAGATAGAAGGTTTTCTTTAAAAAGAAAAAAGACCTCAGAATTTTAATATGAGTCAGTAATGTGATGTGGCCACCAGAAAAGCTGATATTATAGAAATGACCCCAGTTCAGGTACAAGTTGGATTACGTAACCTCTGAGATCCTTTCCAGACATGTGTCTATCTACGGTGCTGTTACCTCTGAGATACATTCCAATTGTAAGTTTCAGAAAATGCGGAGGGAAGGGTCTTTCTAAGGCCTTCAGTGTTGCAGCTGATGACCCTGGCATTGCTGCAGGGGTATTTGGGAGAATTTGGAAGGCTGGAGGTATGGAGTGATATGGTGGAGACACAGATCAACCATTATGTATGATTTTCACTGGCTGTATCCACTGCCTTGGAATGCTCTCCATGCTCCCCTTCCTCCCTTAGACTCTCTGGTTTGCTTCAAGACTCATTGCAAGCACCACTTTCTACACAAGCCTTTCCTGGTTGCCCTAGATGCCAGTGCCTACCCTCTGAGGCTGCCTCGTATCTGATTGGTATGTGTTTTGTTCACACCTATATATGTGCCTGTTTCCTTCATTGGATATAGAAGCTCCTTGAAGCCAGACACTAGTTTGCTTTTTACACTGAGTCACCAATGCTTAGCACAGTGCCTGGCACATGGCTGACCTTTAATAAAAGCTTGTTGGTTGAGTAATTGATTGATTGATGAGGAAAAAGGGGTTTGGGTTAGCATCAGAGAAACAGCTGAGGAGAGAGACTGAGGCAGCTTCAGTAGCATGTGCAATGTGTTGTCCTTGGGGCAGGGGGAGGGAGGTAGGGTCATTCTTGGTTGTCTAAATCCATCTGAGTCATGACTTGCACTGCTCCTGGGCCCCCAGCTAGTGTGTGCCAGAGTGGGGTGCAAGTGATGATGAAGCTGTGAAGTCAGATCCAGCCAAGCACTGTCTGCTTGAATGGTCCCAGCTGAGCTTGTTGCAGGCTCCTGCCCCTAGAGCAGGATGTCCCTGGCAACTGGCAGCTGAACTAGCCATTTCCAAAGAAAGCTATGATCCCATGATTCACAATGAGTTTGGTATTAGAGGTGAGGAGGCAAGACATACAGACATGAAATAATAGTGAGCAATGCTTCATGGGGGAAAAAAAAGGCAGACGGAGGGAAGTATTAAATGTACAGCCCTGACAGGCAAAGAGATAGGTCAGTGAAGGCTGGAGTAGTCAAGAGAAGGCTTCCTGGAAAAAAAATATGACTTAAATCGAGTGGTCGGTGAGGAGTAGGATTTAGAAAGAAAGAGAGATGACAAGAATCCCAGGAAAGCAGTCTAGTATCAACAAAGAATCACTGAATGTCAGAGCTAAATAGGATCTTAGATGGCCTTTATTTCACGGAGAAAGGAACTGAGGTCAAGAGAGGGGAATTAAATTGAGCCTAGGTCAGACTGCTAGAGAACACTCGGGAAAACCTCCAGCAAAAAAGCCAAGATTAAAATTCAGATCTTTAAGCACCAAGCCCAGGGCTTCTACTATCCCCATGCCACCTCCCATGACTTAAAGGTAGAAATAAGCAAAGGATAGGAAGGAGGCTGGATTAAATGGAGCACAGCATCAGTATCCCTCTTCCTTCTCTGGAGAGAACCTGTCCAAGGGAAAGTATAAGCTGCTTTTCATCCCAGTCTGCTTTGTGCCACCCTGAAAGATAAATTGAGAATGACCTTCTGTTTGGGAAGGCATGAGCTCTTTGAATTAAAAGTCCCATAACCCTGCTGCCTGAGCATGAGGAATGAAGATTTGATGAGAGGAGAAAAAAAAAGTCATTGCATCTGTCTTATTAGAGGCTAGATGCTCTGAAAGGCATTCAGTCAGTTAGAATCAGGCCCTCAGGAGTTTTTGGTTGGTGAAATCTGATGGCCGGTCTTCACATTCAGCCAATTCAGAATCCCTCTGGGAGGCAATGGGATATAGGGGAAATGGCACTAGACACTGACTTGGGCAACCTGGGTTCTACTCCTCCTTTTACTCACTCACTTGCTATGGGCAATGGTGTTACTTCTCCTCTATAGTCCTCTGTTTCCCCTATTGTCAAATGTGATGGTACCTAAGGTCCCTTTCAATTCTGATACTCTATGGTCCTTTCTAGTGCAAACATTCTGTGTTCTAGGTCCCTTTCAGCTCTAGAGTTCTATATTCTAAGGTGCCTCTGAGCTCTAACAACCTCTCTTCTAAAGTCACTTCCAACTCAAACATTCTGTGCCCTCAAATCCTTTCCAGCTCTAACATTCTATATTCTAAGAGCCAGCTCCTTTGCTCTTAGATTTTCTTCAGAACAATAAGTTGCTGGGACCTATATGTCTTTCTATCCTCTGCCCCCACCTCCACATCCCTCAAACTCTTGTCCACAGTTGAGAAAAATAAAACAAAACCTGCTGAGATCACAATTGCTGAAACTATCTTCCAGACATGGGGAAGAAAGAACCTCAGGAAATGATGCTGACTATGCTGGCCAGAAGCAAAAATGTTAAGTCATTGGTGTCTTTCCTTCAGGTATTCATTTCCCCGTCTCAGAACATCTGCCTCACCATCCTCTCTGTAAGCACCTTCTGCCCTCTGCACTTATTGGTCTATTTCCCTCCAAACTCGAGTCAAAACCCACTCTCAGGAAAGTATATGAAATGCCTTTATACTCAAGAAAAAAAATGATTTTGGTGAGTATTAAAATGCCAACAAGATGGTAGAAATACAAAGTGATAGTTCAAAGGATATAAACAGGCAGTTTTCAGATAAAGAAATCCAAGCTATCTATAGTCATATGAAAAAATGCTCTAAGTTACTACTGATTAGAGAAAAGCAAATTAAAACAACTCTGAAGTACTACCTCACACACATCAGATTAGAAAATGCTAAATATTGGAGAGGATGTGGGAAAATTGAGATACTAATGCATTGTTGATGGAATTGTGAACCGATCCAACCACTTTGAAGAGCAATTTGGAACTATGCCCACAGGGCTATGAAACTGTGCCTACCGTTTGACCCAGCAGTACCACTACTAGGTCTGTATCCCAAAGAGGTGTCAAGATCCCTTTACACTCTTAAAAATTTTTGAAGACCCCAAAAAGTTTTTATTTAGGTGGGTCCCAGGCAGCTAGTAGCAAAGTGGAATGCTGGGCCTGGAGTCATGAAAATTTGGGTTTAAATCCAACCTCAGACACTTACTAGCTGTGTGACCCTGGGCAATCATTTAACCTGTATCTGCTTCCTTATCTGCTTTAGTTTCCTCAACTGTAAAAATGGGGATAATAATAGACCTACCTCCCAAGGTTCTTATGAGGATCAAAAGGATAATATGGGTAAAGTGCTTAGCACATAATAGTCATTTAATAAGTTCTTGTTTCCTTCCTTATATGTATCAATATTTACTATATTAGAAATTAAAAGATCTCAGTACTATTATAGAAAGAGTTTGGGCCTTCCAAATTCTTCTGAAAGGTCTCAGGGACCCCACTTTGAGACCTAAGGGACTTTGAGACCCTAAGGTCCTTTCTTGCTCTGATAGTTTATGATATAAATAGGCCTTCTAATCCCACCTGTACTGAAACAGCAATGGTTTCTACAACATCCTTAACAAAAGGTCAACCAGCCTCTGCTTGAATACTTACAGAGATGGGAAACTCACTGCTACACAATACAGACCTTTTGGCTAATTCTGTTTACTTAGGAAGCTTTTCCTTGCATCAAGCTGAGACACACCTCACTAAAACTCCACAAGGTATTCCTAGTTCTGCCCTCTGAGGTCGAGCTGAACAAATATAATCTTGATTACTCATCATAGCCTTTTGAAATGTTTAAAGGCAATCCTTATGTTCCCTTCTTCTCTTCTCCATGCTAAACATGTCCAGTTTCTTCAACCCATTGGTAACACCTTGGAAAACACAACGTCAGAGATACATTTCATGTTAGAGTTAAAATGGGACCTTTTCTATCTATCCAATTCCCTCATTTTCCTGATGAGGCCCAGATGGCCTGAGAGACTTACCCTTAATAGAAGTCAATTCAAAAAAGAAATTTCTTAAGCCTAATACTGCTCAGCACTAGAAGAGATAACAAGATAAAACCTATATCCCCTGTCTTAAGAGCTTGCACAGTCTAGTAGGGAAGACACAAGATGTGCCTTTGGTCCTCCAAGGCTAGACTACTTTTCCTCCTCCTCACCCTCTGCCTCTTAGGATCCCTAGCATCCAGTAAAACTCAGCTCTGGAGCCCCTATCCTTTCAGCCTTTGCTGATTCTCCAGTTACTTCAAGTGCTCTCTATCTCTCAAAATTACTTTATATACATGTTGTATCTCCCTAGAGGGTAAGCTCTTTGCCTATGAGATAAAGTTTGGAAACTGCTCAGACTACTAAAGGAAACCCTGCCCTCAGTGAAGAATCCTTGAGGATTTTTGAGAAGGAAAGTGATGTGACCCAAATTGTGGTTTAGGAAAATGAATTTGGCATCTTGCAGAGGACAGATTAGAGATAGAATGCCTGATGGTTAGGAGACCAGGTAGGAGGCTGCTGCAATAGTCCAAGTGTGAAATGTTACAGGTGGAAAGGAGGGGATGATGACTATGAGAGATAATTTTAGCAAAGGGAGAAAAGGGACTCATCAATAAGGTGGGGGGGGGGACGGGGGAGGGAATGGTTATAACAGAGAAGGAACTGACATGCAAGAAGAGAGACAGGAATATCCAGTCCAAAATAAAGTAAATGTCTTATTTTAGTATAACTTAATTATTCCTTGGGTTTAATTATTTGATTGGATTATTCATAAGATCACAGAACCTCAATGTCAGAAAGAAACTCAGAGGTCATCTTGTCCAACCTATACTGGAACAGGAATCCTCACTGTAACATCCTTGCCAAATGTCATCTGGCCACCACCTCCCACTTTGGGTCAGCTACAACTGTTAGGAAATACATATTTCATATGGCATGTGAATTCCAGTTCTGTGTTCCATGAGCTAGGAGGCAATGACCTATGATATGGCATCTATGACTCAGAGCTCTGATCCCTGACTCTGACCTATGATTTAAGTATTCTATATCTTTTCTTACAATTTTTGTCCTGCTCCCCATTTTCCTTCCCATTCCACCCACAAAACTCTACCCTTAGGTGACTTCATATCTCCTCTTCCCCACCCCCACCACAATCTCTTTCCCCTTCCTGCTCTAAGGATCCCCCTTTTCATCATACACAAATCCAGTTTCCCCCCACCCCTTGCTGCACAGTACCTGAAGTTAGATCTGAAGCCCATGGGTTCCGAGAGGCCAGGAGACTCTTAGGAAATCCAGCAAAGAGGATGGCAAAGAGTTCTTAGCCCCAGCCCTGGAGAGAGAATTCAGTGCCTAGATCAGTGCCAACCTGCCCTTGACTCTCGACATTTTGGGAGGGACATCGATGAGCTAGAATGTAAGCCTCCAGAGGAGGGTAACCAGGATAGGGAGGGTGCTTCAATCCACACCTTGAAAATAATACTAGCTGAGGTGTTTTGGGGTGCTAAGGCTGGAGAAAACAAGATACAAAAAGCCATAGGCTCTTCTTGAATATCTCAAGGGTTACCATGTAAAAGAAGAATTTGATTTCGTCTTCTTGGCCCCACTGGACAGAATTAGGGAGCACTAGGGAAATCTATGGGTAGGCAGCTTTGAATTTACTATGAGGGAGAATTTCCAAATTATTCAGCAGTCCAGTCTCTTGACCTATCAGTCAAGGTGTTTGCACAGAAGCACAGCCACTTGCCCAGGATGTTATAGTCATTTGTTGCTGAGTAGTAAAAAGAGTACTGAATTTAGATGCTGAGGACCTGGGTTCAAATCACTGATCTGCTGTTTCCTTCCTGGGCAATTTTTTTTTATCAAGTCTCTTAACTTCTCTGGGCATCCATTTTCTTACTTACAAAATGAGAGGATTGGGCTCATAGGTTTCTAAAGGGGGCAATACCACCCCTCAGGGCATTGGAATGGTCCAGGGGGGCAGCAGTAACCTCGGGTACAATTGGGGAGCATTGAATAAAAATAAGGGGTGATGGAAACATAAGGAAAGAAGAGAAGAGATGAAAATTTTGAAAAACCATATATCTTTCATCTGTTGCATAACAGAGTTAAAGTTATAGTGATTACATTATTTCCCAAATAAACACACAAAATGCAAGTTATAATTGATCAGTGGTCAAGTCCACCAACAGGTCTTAACAAGTAGGTATTGGCAGGCAAGCACATCACACATTGTTGGGAAATCCAACATTCATTGGCAGGAGTATGTGCATGTAATGACTTTTTTATAATGCGATACCATACAATACAATATTGTGTCATTGAAATTTCAACGCAGGAAAAAACAAATTTACAATAAATTATTAAATTTAAAATGTGTCACTTTTTTAAAAAAAAATATTTTTTTGAATGACACAAATTTTTTAAAAAATAGTTAAAGGGTTAAAGAAAGTAGATTTCCAGGGAGGCACTGAGTAATTTTTTTTTGAAAAGGGGGCAGTAGGCCAAATAAGTTTGGGAACCTCTGGGCTAGATGGTCTACAAGATATCTTCTAGCTCTAACATTCAATTGTTTGTGTATTATTAAGGATTCATACTTCAGGTAGATGTTAGATGAAATGGCCCCTAATGTCCTTCAGAACCTCGAATTCTTCCTTAAACATCTAAGGCACAACATACTTGGAACAAACTTATGCTAACACAGGGGGTGGGGAGGATGATTAAGATTTAGTGTGTGGTTGTGGTTCAACCCTGTGATGTGAGTCAAGGCTGTCTGTGATCCAGGTAAATGCCTGGTTCTATGACCAGGGTCAGGGTTCAGTCTGTGGCCAAGGTCAGCATTCAGTCTGTTAACAGGGTCAGGCCTCAGTCTGTGACCAAGATGACTGTTTGGTCTTATGGCTAAGGTCAGAGCTCATTTTGTGACCAGGAATAGGGCTCTCTCTGTAACCAAGAGCAGGGCTCAGTCTGAGGAAAGGGTTAGGGTTAGGCTTAATTTTGCTGCCTGCCCATACTCAGTGGCAACAGATGGTTACTGTCTATTAAGCAGAAGTCATTCTAGCCAAAGACCCAAACCCAGGCCCATAGGAGCACTGCTCCAGGTAAACATGACAAGTGGCTATGAAAGATCAGAAAAGACTGCAGATGGGCAGCATGTCACCCACTGCATGAAGAGACTGGAGCCAGAGGTGGTTTCTTCTGGTCAGCCAGTCATTTGGCATCCCCAATGGCAAGACACATCTAGCCAAGCCCAAGAGACACAGCACTTGTTTCACCTGTTGTTCAAACAGAAAGAACCATGATACCTTCACTCACCCAAAGAACCCCCATTAGCAGCAACACCAAAGCACCAAAGACAAGCGTTTTTCATTTGCTTTTAAATCAAAGCTGTAACAGCTTAAAAGCATTTGGCTCTCATTTCTGTAGATCTTGAAGAACTGCATAGTGCTCTCACCCTAACACCCCTGTGAGCTAACTAGTACAAGTATTATCACCCTCATTTTACAAATGAGAACAAAGACATCAGAACCTGGATTCAAAAGTAGATGCCACACCCAGGGCCCTCTCTCTTATTCCAGTGCCTATCTTTCTAGTACGCGACGGAGCAGCTGCATTTACCCTTGGAAAATTGAGCCAAAAGATATTCATATCCATAATCTCGTTTGATCCTTACAAGATCCCTAGGAGACAGGCAGTGGAGTTTTTAATTCTCCTGTTTGACAGGTAAAGACACAAGCTAAAAGTGGTTTGCCCAAGGTCTCATCATGACTCAAGGGTAAATAGGGGACTAGATTCCAGATCCCCTAGTTCACATTCCCCCTTCCCCCACCCACTACCCAAACATGGTTAGTCTTCATTTAATTTTAGTTAAAAGGGAATCCCTAGACATTGGTGTTGATAGTGACAATAAGAATTTGTCATCTTCTGTATATAAAATTGTCCCACAAAACAGGAAGGCATATGCTTTGACTGTTGTCCTTCTTTAGACCTTCTTTAGCTAGGTTGGCACAATGGATAGAGCATGGGACTTGGAATCAGAAAAAAAATTGAGTTCAAATCCTGCCTGAGGTACTTACTAGCTGAGTAACCTTCAGCAAATAATTTAACCTCTCTGTCTCAGCTGCCTCATCTGTGAAATGGAAATAGTAGTAGCACCTACCACACAAAGTTGTTGTGATCATCAAATGAGTTGACATAGATAAAGCACTTTGTAAACTTGAAAGCACTATATAAGCATTAGCTATTGTTACTATTATTTGAATGGTAGAAATGAGATTACACTGAACCATCCATGCTCTCACATCTCAGCCCTCTGGTGAGATATGGAAGACTTTGTTGAAGAGGTTAGTGATACAAGGGTGTAGCAAGGGTTAGTGATACAAGGAATACCTATCAATCAACAAGCATTGATTAAGTGCCCATTATGTACTTGGCACTGTGCTCGGCACTGGGGTTGCAAAGACAAAAACAAAACAAAAGAAAGAGCCCCTACCCTCAAAGAGCTTACATTCTTTCCTATTCTTAGGAAGCAGAGTAGAGAGAAGCATCTTGGACTCCTTACAGGTGAGCTCCCCAAGAACAGACTAGAGGTCAGCACTATTGAACAAACAAGGAAGAAGGTATACAGAGATCATCAAATCCAAGCAATCCAGCCAATTCTATTGGCCAGTATTTCTGGAGCACATATTATGTTCAAGGGCCTATGCTTGGTGCTACACGAAAGACTAAAATGGAAAAGACAACTTATCATGGTCAAGGAGTTGGACAGGACTTGAGAGGCCATCTAGTCCAACCCTTACTTGAATGATAACCCTCTGTGCATGGCTGACCAATGCTTCTGGTTGTAGACTTTCAATGAGGGGAAACCAACTACCTCAAAGAACAGACTTTCCACTTTGGGTAACTCTCATTATCAGAAAGTCATACCCAGTTAAAATCTATCTCTCTACAATCTTCATCCGCTGCTACTATGCCTTCCCTCTGTGGCCAAACTGAACAAGCCTAAACCCCCTTCCATGACAGCCCTTCTAATACTTGAAGCTCTTATGGACACCCCTCACCACCCACCCGAGTCATCTCTTCAGCCAGCTCCTTCACCTGATCGTCCTCATACAGTTTGATCTTAAGACCCTTCACTATCCTAGTCACTGTCCTCTGTCTGCTCTCCAGTTTGCTAATGACTTCCTAAAACATGGCAGTCAGAATGCAATATAATACTCTATTGTGGTCATATACCTGGAATATTTATCTTCAGGTGGTTTATAGGGGTCATAGTTTTCTCCTCTGTGAAAGAAGGTTAGACTGGTTGACCTCTGAACTTTAATGATTTTCTGAATGGTATAGAAATTGAGTAGGGCAGCTATGTGGCACAGAAGATGGAGTGCCAGGCCTTGAGTCAAGAAGACTTATCTTCCTAAGTTCAAATCTGGCCTCCAACACTTACTAGCTATGTGATCCTGGACAAGTCACTTCATCCTGTTTACCTCAGTTTCCTCATCTATGAAATAGGCTAGAGAAGAAAATGACAAACCGCTCCAGTATCTCTGCCAAGAAAACCCCAAACAGGGTCACAAAGAGTCAGATACAACTTAAAAATGAATGAACAACAATAGACATCAAGCGCTATGGTTGGTTGGTCAGGGAAGGCTTCGTGGAATAAATGAATGAATGAAAAAGCATTTATTAAGCACTCGTTGTGTGCTTAGCATTGAAGCTTCTTAGCTGAAGCTACAAATATAAAAAGCAAGGCTATCCCTACACTCAGCAATTATTCCTACATTCTTATATTCTAATAGATGGGGACAACACAGGACAGATGTCAGGAACAAGTAGTCCAGAAGACACAACCAGGAAAGCAGATGGAAAGGAGGTAGGGGGTGGGTCTGGATAGGGGAGAAGTATGAAATGAAGTTGGAAAGGTAGGTAAAGGTCAGAAAGTTAAGTATCTTAAGTGCCAAACTAAGGAGTTTAGGCTTTATCCCACAGGCAATAAGGATCCATGGAAAGCTTGCGAACTTAGTGATGTGATCAGAGCTTGTTCTAGGAAAGTTAATCTGGTAGCATTTGAAGGATAGACTGGTAAACAAGAGAATCCTGGTGGAGACAGCTGGCTACCTTCTCCCCAAAGAGGTATCTGATTCCCCCTGGATACATATTGCTTTGGGGGAAGGTCTACTGGACCATTCTTGTATAGTTATCATTATGTAATACAGTATCATTCTTTATGTTTTATTTCCCCCCCTCCCCCCCCAATAAACTGTAAAGTCAGGTAGATGGCACAACGAATGGCACACTGGTCCTAGAGTCAGGAGGACCTGAGTTTAAATCCTGCCTCTGATTCTTCCTAGCTGTGTGACCCTGGGCAAGGCACTTGACACTGTTTGTCTCAGTTCCTCAACTGTAAAACGAGCTGGAGAAGGAACTGGAAAACCACTCTGGTATCTTTTCCAAGAAAACCTCAAATAGGGTCATGGAGAGTCAGACACAACTGAAATGATGGAACAACTAAACTGTAAACTTCTTGTCCTATTTAAAATGAATCTCTCATGGAGCCTACAACTGTAGGTTATAAGTAAATGTTTCATGGGCTGAATTGGTAAACTGTGACCAGTTAGGAGATTGTTACAGTAGTCCAGGCAGAAAGTTTGGACTACATTTGAACTAGGACTCATTTCATTTATAACCAGGGACTTTACACAGGTCTGAGAAGCAGCAAATCAACTACCTGACCCATTTGAAGACCAAACTCTTGACATATGCAGAATCCCAGAACCTGGGAGCTGAAATCTTCAGAGGTCATTTAGTCCAACCCATACTTGGAGCAAGAATACCTTCTTACCAATAGTTTCTCAGTATTTATTTAAAGACCTCAGCAATGGAGAACCCGCCGTCTCCATGGACAGTCCATTACACTTTGGGGCAGGTTCAATTGTTAGGAAGGGCTTATTTTTCCTTAGCCTGAGCCAAAATCTGCCCCCAAAATTTTCCTTTACAGTTTCTAGTTTTGCCCTCTTCAGTCAAACAAAACCAGTCAAATCCCTGTTCCACATGACAAGGCTTCAAACACTTGATGACAGCTGTCCTCTCCCCACTAAATCTTCATTACGCAGCTAAATAGCCTTGGTTTCTTAAACTAATCCTCGTATTGTCTGGCCTTCAGTCTTCCCAACAAAAGTTGCTAAGGATGCACTCCCATCCATATGCTTCTTAATACGGCCCCCAGAAAATCCAGGGATCTGATCTGGATCTGATCGGGGCAAAAGTAGCAAGACAACTTCTTTCATTCTTTTATTTCAGTGCTAGACACGAAGGGCTCCTTTGTCACCAACCTCCTGCACCCTTCCGCCAGACTCAAAGAGTCCATCTCTTGGTTCCTTCTAGGCCCAAGGAGCCAGTCAGCTACCCAAAGACACAACTCTTTTTTATCTGTCCCCAAAGAGAAATTTCCCCTTCTCAATCAGCTCTGGGTAATGGTTTCCTGGGGACTATAGTGCTACCTAGCACAGTAATTGAATGATATTATTAACAGTAGCATCATCTGTGTTGTCTGTTTAATTAACTGGAGAGCAAATGAGGCCCTATGGGTCATTAGTCTGGTCCTTTATTGTTTTTTCTAATGATCTATTCCTTCTTTTATTTGATTGTTCAGAACCTCAGAGTCATCTGTGACTCCTCCCTCTTCCTCCACAGCCATTCAGCCACCAAGTCCTGACAATTCTTACTTCTCCTGGGTCTCCAACATCAATCCACTTCCACTTATCATTTCCCACCTTAACTATTGCAATAGCCTCCTAACAGGTTTCCTAGCTTCTGGTCTCTCCCCCCTTGATTCTTGCTGTTAGAGCCACAACTATGAATATTTTGACCTGGAGTAAAAAAAAAATATTGGGGAGTGCCAGTGCATAGTAGAGTGGGAGCTTATTGATAATGATGGAGTGAAGGATGTCTATCCCTCATCCTTGCAGGGTCTGTGGGGAAGGCAACCTTTGGAGCAGTAGTCCTGTACTAGATCCAACCTTCTCCCTGAACCACCATGGACTAAGCCTCTCTTGGTACCACTGGTGTTACCATAGTGGAAATAAGCCAGTGGGGAACTATGAAGTGTGTCCATGGCTATAGGAAGGAAGCATTCTCTGCATATTGATACCCTGGGACAAACTTTCATTTCCATCATGCTAATTATAGCTCTTCTTCCTCTGAGTTACCATGTCCTAATAATGTATAGCTTTGATCAGATCACTTGATCAATGTCTCTCTCCAACTCAAAAAAATCTTCAATGGCTCCCCATTGCTTATAGAACTTTATTCTAAAGTCAGCCTGGCATTCAAAACCAAGGTGCAAGAGATATCTCAGAGGAGGAATCAACAGAGCTTGGTGAGTAACTGGATATGAGGATGCAGGGAGAGGGAGGAATCAAAGGTGACCCCAAAAGTTTATATGTAGCTAACTAGAAGGATGATGGTGCTCAACACAGCAGGCACTAAGAAGAATTAGATTGTAGGAAAATGAAAGGAGATAAAGCACTTTGAAGCATCTATTTGACATCTATCACTGTACTCAAAGGTCTTACATTCTAATGGGAGAAGACTACACAAATAGGAAGGTGTAGCTTTAGGACAGATGTCAAGACCAAACAGTGCATATGTCTAAAACCCTAGAAATTATCTAGCACATCTCCCTCATGTCATATATAGGTAAGGAAACCAAAGTCTATAGAGGCATATAAGTCCATAGATTTACCCAAAGGCACACAGCATAGCACAGCCAGGATTCAAACCCAGGTCTTTTGATTCCAAATCCAATGCTCTTTCCAGTGCACTGGTATATTGCCTCCAGGTGGAGAAAGAAAATGGAAGAGAAAGAGAATGGAAAAGACTATCGATGTCCCAGGTTTGTGGAGGGCTAGTCTTGGGTAGCTCCTTGGACATATCATCCTACTTAGGTTTGTGGCAGTGGGAGCATCAGCCCACATGTTGGGGAAGTGAAAATGCCTCACTTAATTTCTCTCAAATAGTGTAGTTTGGTTCACTGCCAAGTTAACCTGAAGCCCACCCAGCATTAGCCTGACCATGAAAGACAGGTGGTGTTGGGACATGGGGGAGACCACCTTGCCTCACACCCCAGGCAAATTTCATTGAAAAATGAGCATAGGCTAAGTGTGAGAATTAGTTTCTAACTGACCACAAGTCTGAACTTTATTAGATATAGAGAGAAGCTCTACCCTCACCCCACCCCCCCAAAAAAATAGCTTTCACAAAAAGTATAAGCGAAGAAGACGTCATCTTTGAATCCATCATACCCAATAGTTAGAGAGTGAGGCTGGCAACTTTGCACAGCTTTCCTTACTTCAATCCAATTCACATGGAAGTCAAGACTTCACTCTCATGACATCATTTGCTCTCTTCTAGAATGAAGGATGAGCAAGAAGAAGGACAACAACAGCAACAACATAGGAGTTAATATTCAGAGGTTGGAGGGACCGTGGAGGTCAGCTAATCTAACCCCTTTATTTTAGATACGAGGAAATTGAAGAGGGAGAAGTTCGATGATTTGTCAAGGTCACATAGCTAGCAAGTGGCACAGCTGAGACTTGCAGTCTTGTTTCCTGATTCCCCTTCCTATACTCACCATTTCAAATAGGCTTGCCAACCGTTTCTCATATGCGACGTTGCACCTCTAACAAGGGAGTCTTTTCGCGATCATTCCTTTGTGCCTAGAATGCCCTCCTTCCTAACCTCCTCTTCCTGGAATTACAAACTTCTTTTAATAGAGTTCCCCTCCTCCATGATATCTTAGATCCTCCTCCCCAACCCCACCTCCAAGTTATTGAATGTTCTTTACCTATTGAAATTATTTTGCATGAGGAAACATATGATCTAGGGGATAGGGAACTGGCCTCAGAGTTGGGAAGACCAGGTATAACAAATAAATGCTGTCTGTATGACCCTGGGCAAGTCACTTAACTTTTCAGTATTCCCAGAAACAGTATAAGACTAAACATGGATGGAATAGTTGCAAAGCTGAATGAGTAGTGGGAATTTCTTCACTAGGAGTTTCCTACACCACTGAAATCACAGCTCCAAAATATTTCCTTATGCCCCTCTCCCCTTCAAAAAAAACTTTTTTGTATTTACTAACCTAGGTACACTCAATGTTTGCCAGATTGACCTAGTCTTCATTTTGTCTTCTGAGACCACAAAGAATAAGTCCATTCTGTCCTACATATGACAGCCCTTCAACTATTTAAAAATAGCTACCACATTCCTCCCTAAATCTTCTTCTCCAACTTAAAAATCCCCAGTTTTTTCAGTGAGGTAATATTTAATATGGTTTCAAGTTCTCTCTCCATCCCTAATACCATCCCATAATAATAGCATTTATATACAGCTATACATTTATAAATATATATTTAATATATAATGCATTTATATAGCATTTTAAGGTTCGCACAGCATTTTGCAATATTACTTCATTGATCCTGAAAACAACCCTGGAAGATGGGTGCTATGGTTGTGCTCGTTTTACCAATGAGGAAACTGAGGCATACAGAAGTTAAATGACTTACCCAGAGTCACATAGCTAGTAAGTGTCTGAGGCTGGATTTGAACTCATCTTCCTGACTCCAATGCTCTAGCCACTGAAAGACCCAGCTGCCTCTAAACCTTCTGGGTTTTTTTGGTTTTGTGTTTTTTATTTTGAGCCTGGTTCTTCCCATCATAATACTCAGACTGGAAATGCAAAAGCCACTCATAGACCAATATGATCAGCACAGAAGCTTCAAACTGCCCTGCTTTTCTACTCCAGAACACAAAATGGTAGAGCTGGGTGGGTTCATAGAACATAGACATTGAAGCGTAAAATGCCAGAGCTAGAAGAGATCTTACTAGACCTAAAAAGAGACTGTATGATGTAGGAGAAAGAACACTTCACCTGGAATCAGGAAGCCTGAGTTTGAATCCCAGCTCTGACAGTTACTTCTTCTGTCATCTGGGTTGAAGTTCAGTTACCACAGCTATAAACTTGAGTTAATATCTGTATTGTTGGGTCATTGTGAAGAATGAGCTTTGTTATCCTTAAAAATTACAAATGTGTACTATTATTTGATACTTAATAATAGTAATTTACAATATTAGAACATGAAATATTAGTCGAAGGCACATCAAAGATTGCCCAGTCCAAACTCATCATTTCACACACATGGACACCGAGATCCAGGTAGGCTCCTCCCTCCGTAGGCAGCCTGGTGGCCCTTCACTGATATTTGTGCCAGACTTAGTTTGGACACTTAATCAGCCTTCTTGAGCCCTATTAAAGCTTAGAACTATCCCATGGGATCCTTCAGCCTCACCCTCTCCCAGTAGCCAGAATTAGAGGCATTCACTGTCCAGTCTTGGATTATTCCTTTTTGTCAAAGCCTCTCATCATATGACCCCTGGAACTAAATTCAGTGTTCCATATTCCAGCATTAGATTAGGAATAGAGAGACCTGAGTTCAAGTCCAGACAATGTCTACGTGATCTTGTAGAAATTGTTTAACCTCTCTGAATCTCAGTGTCCTTGTGTGTGAAATGACGAGTTTGGACTGGACAATCTTTGATGTGCCTTCAGACTAATAATTCATGCTCTAACATTATAAATTACTATTCTTAAGTATCAAATAATAGCACGCATTTGTATAATTTTTAAGGTTATTCTTCACAATGACCCAACGATATAGGTATTAACCCAAGTCTATAGTTGTGATAACTGAACTTCAAAAAAATGAAGTAATGTAACCCAGATCACAGAGGCCATAACTGTCTGAGCTAGGATTCAAATTCAGGCCTCCTGATGCCAAGGAGAAGTGTTCTTTCTTCAATATCATGCTGTCTCTTTCCAGTTCTAGAAAGATCTCCTCTAGCTCTGACATTCTACATTCTAACATATATGTTCTATAGACCCTTCCAGCTCTGCCATTTGATGTTCTAACATTTTCCATGGTTCCTCTTGACTCTATAGCATTTTATGTTCTGTGGTCCCTTCCAGATTTGCCATCCTCCAATTTAACATTCCATGTTCCATGAGCTCTCCCGACTCTAGCATTCTACCTTCCGTGGTCCCTTCCAGATTTGCCATCCTCCAATTTAACATTCCATGTTCCATGAGCTCTCCCGACTCTAGCATTCTACCTTCTGTGGTCCCTTCCAGATTTGCCATCCTCCAATTTAACATTCCATGTTCCATGAGCTCTCCTGACTCTAGCATTCTACATTCTGTGGTCCCTTCCAGATCTGCCATCTTCCAGTTTAATATTCTGTTCAATGGAGCCTTCCGGCTCTGTCATTTTGTATTCTAACATGCTATGTCTCACGGTCCCTTCTGATTTGGGTATTCTTATGTCCTATGGTTCCTTTCAGTTCTGCCATATCCCATTCTAACATTCTGTGTTCCCAGGGGACTTCTGGCCCTGACAGCCTATGATTCTGGGGGGTGGGGTGGGGTAGGATCACTCCTACTAAGCCATGAACTTGGTGTTCCCAAGGCTCAATCCATGACCCACGAAGCTCATGGGCTTCAATTTCCGTCTGGCATAAGTCCATAGGAGGAGATTCTTCCTGCTGAATCACAAGGGTGAAAATCAGGCCCATTAATCATTTTAACTTTTTCAGTGGAAAAAACTCTGCCTCACATCTCACGGGGTAAGGGACGGATTTATCATCCCCCTTATGGCCTTTCATTTTTCTGCTCCGGCTGCTCCCTCCCATTCTATTCCCATTTTTCTTCCTGACATGAGTTTTCTTAACCTGTTTTCTTACTTCCTTCTTTCCCACCCAAGGGCCTATTAGGGAACCTATGCTACACTTATCTTCCCATCTCCTTTCTGCCTCTCCAGGCATCCTTAAATGCCCATGTTAAGCCCCACTTCCAACAAGAAGCTTTCCTTGATAAACCCCTACCCAGGAAGACCTTCTGAACTCTTATGACCACTATAGTTTGTACATCACAGTTTAGCACTTGTTCACTAGAGTGATTTCTAATTCTAGTGATCTTTCCATGTGTGCCAGTAAGGCAAAATGGGCTTAGTTTAACAGGTGCCCTTGAGGAGTTTAGCTTTTGTTTACGGTGAAAGTACTTTCACCTGTTAAATGCTAAGCCCCAGGCCCAAAGCCCTATCAGGTGTGAAACCTGTG
>CM053622.1:81016542-81035568 GCA_028646595.1 Phalanger gymnotis | reverse complement strand
CCAATGGGTCTCTGGACTCTGGTCTCTAGTCGTTGAGGCAGGACTTAAGAACGCCAGAGGCTTGGCTGCGAGGAGAGGCGAGAAAACTATAGCTGGAAAAAATCCGAAGCAGAGCCGACCCCTGTGTGGACCCAGGAGTTCGAGCGGTGAATATGATTTTGCCATCTTATTTTTCTGTGGCCTCCTGGCTACTCTTGTGAGGCGGGCCTACTGGGCCTGGAGGCTTGTGTTCACAGTACTAGAATGGGGAGGTTGGTTCGCTAATTAGTTGCTCTGGGCCCTGAATAAATTTTTGGATGCCTTCTGCTTGGAGAATTCTGTATACCCAACGATTTCGAACCATTCAGATATTTATATGATCCTTTTTGAGATCATAAATTCGGCCTTCCTACTACACCATGGCACCATATTTTGGTTGAACAAATGAACTCATGACAACAGGGCAAAACCCTATGTTTTGTGCTAAGAGAGAAACATTTACTGAGCCTTTCCTATGTATGCAATCTAGTAGGAGAAACAACGCCCGATGCTTATCACAGTGCCTGGCACATAGTAGGCACTTAATAAACATTTACTGAATTGAATATGTATAATGAAGTCCACACTGATGCTGACATAGTAGGGCAAGAAACAAAGCCATTATAAGATTTTCATAATAAAAATTCATGTGTCTATAGAGAATTAAAGATTAAAAGGACTTTTCCTACAACTATGCTGAGTATTTTTACTTCCACTTTGCAGTCAGGAAAAGAGGTTCAGAATGTTATAGTAACTTGTTCTTCCTGTAATATGCAAATACCTTGTACATGATAGAGCTGGGACTCGACTAGTCTTTCAAAAATTCTAAATCCATAGCTTGTTCCATTTTGATGTGCTGCTTTCATTTAAAAAAAAATATCCAACCGCCATCTTGCATGAATTAGTTGTATGGGACAAAACATTATGTAATATTGATGCCGCCTGGGATACATGGGATAGTGGATAGAAGGTTGGGTGTGAAATCAGGAAGATCTGGATTCAAATTCTGCCTTAGACACTGACTAGCTTTGCGACCCTGGGAAAGTCACTTAATTTCTCTAAGCCTCTCAGTTTCCTTATCTGTAAAATGGAAAAAAAAAATAATAGCCCCTACTTCACAGAGTGTTGTAAGGATCAAGTGTGATAAAAAAAGAAATGTCTGGCACTTTGCAAATCTTGAAGGGCTATATAAATGAAAGCTTTCATTGTTGGCTTTTATTATTACTACCATTATTACACCATGTTGCCTCTGTTTAGATCTTTCTGTTTGCACTTAACACAAAAGGCTAGGAGAGCTCTGCAAAGGGAAAAATCAAGCTTGTCTGAGAGGACCAGAGAAGGCGTCATAGAAGTTGGACGTGGTCTGGGTCTTAATGGATGGGTGTGATTTCAACAAATAGAGATGAAAAGAAAGGCAAAGCAAGTGAAAGGCATAGAATGAGCAAAGGTAATAAGGTGGGGCCTCGCTCTTCAGGGAACAGAGTCATCAGATTTGACTGGAAGATAGGACACAACATAGAGGAACAAAAGAAGACAGGGCTGGAATAATCACAGGGTCATAGATTGAGACATAGAAGGGACCTCAAAAGTCCAGTGTAGTGCAATGACCTCATCTGAGAGATAAAGAAATTGATGCCCAAGGTCACGCAGGGAGTAAACAGCAGAGTCAGGACTTAAATCCAGGTCACATGACCCCCCCAATCTAGTATTCTTTGCACCAAAATCATGAAGATGAAGGAGGACCTTGAACTCCAGGCTCAGGAGCCTAGACACTATTAAGTATAAAATATTTTCATATTTTCAAAACTGTTCATTCATAAATTCAACATGTGGAGCCTTCCAAACATTAGGAGCTCGCAGAAACTGAAGCCTTCTGCTCCTTCTCTCTCTTCCCTATAAAGCCAGGCACACAGTACTTGTTCAACAAACAATGCAAATGTATTGGAGTCTTCAGGCTTTCCAGATTGCACACCATATTATAATTTATTTGTTCATTTAACAAACATATCTCAAGTGCCCATTATGGGGAAGACATCATGTACAGCACAGGGATGCTACCAAAGATGACTAATGCTGTAAACTTCATAAAAGCAGGGATTATATCTCTCAGGGCACTGAAGGAATGGAGAAGGAGAAGATTAAACAGTGACATACATAAATATAATTGGATTAAAGATAATGGTGAGTGCCTAAGAGGAGTACAAAGTTATTCATCTCTTCCTCTGTGTAAGAGAGCTATGTGTTATAAGCTATGAGATCTGATCAGAAATCACTTTCAGCTGAAAGGTCCTACTTTCCTTTGCACTGAAATGAACAGGGAACGTGGTGTTTCAGTTCTGCCACATTTTAAATGGGACATTAATAAGCTGGTGACCAGGCCAGGCAGAAGACTTGAAGTCCAGTCAGATAAGACTCAACCAAAGGAACCTAGTGAAGGAAAGATTTGGGGGGAACCATTATATCTGTCTTTAAGTATCTGAAGGATCATCAGATGGATTGTTCTCCCTGACCCCAGTGGACAGAACAAGAACCAAAGCACAGAACATTTAAGGACAAATTTAAGCTCGATAAAAAGAAAAAAAATCTGCTAACAATTATAACTGACTATGGAACGCGCTGCCTCAGGAATTAGGGAGCTCCCCATTGCTGTCATGAAGGCTAGAAAAACACTTGTGGAAGATGTTATAAAAGGGAATTCTGCCTGGAATAGCAGTTGAACCCCAAGAGCTCAGAATCGTAGAATCTCAGAGCTGGAAAAGGACATCAATGATGATAACAACTTACTCAAAATGTACTAGATAAATGTCAGAGAATAATTTTATTAGGTGTCACCCTATGACTGCCTTAAGCTTTTATTATTTCTGAATCAGGAATATTCATTCCTGGATAACCGCCACCACCTCTTCCCTCCAACACCCCTGCCCCCATCAGATTTCTCTGCTCCTGTTCCAGAGCTGCTGAGTTTAGTTGAAGGAAGTCTTAAAAATTGAGCTTATTTCACCCATTTCAAAACCATGGTCTGTAACTCTAGCTGGACCCTCATTGCTATTTGATGATACTACTTTACTCTTACTGGACTTTATCCCATTATTCATGCAGACAGCTCCAAACTTTTTGCTCTCTTCTATCACCCTTCCCCACCCCTACAATACTTGCAGCAGATGACTTAATCTTCTTGGTGAAGTAGGAAGCTCATGGCTAATGTGGAAATATGTTTTGTATGACTTCACATGTATAAGGGGTCTCATATTTCTTGCCTTCTCAATGAGTAGGTGAGGGGTGGAGGGAAGGGAGCCAAGGGAGGGAAGGTCTCTCTATCTGTCCGTCTGTCTGCCTCTCTCTCTCTCTCTCTCTCTCTCTCTCTCTCTCTCTCTCTCTCTCTTTCTCTCTCTCTCTTTCTCACCTTCAAGCTCTCCCTTTCCATCTGCCTACGAATATGTATAGATCTCTCCAATCCAAAAAAAAAATTCTCTGTAAGTCATCTAATGTCCTCCAACTTTCTCACTTTTGCTACTAAAGTTTTTTGGGGAAAGTGACCTGTGATGAAAGCCTTCATTTCTTTACTACCCACTCTCTCCTCAACCCCCAGATGCCTGGCTCTCATTCCCTACCCACCACCAACTAATACTACCCCTTCAGAGGTTTCTAATCCAAATGGCCTTTTCTTCAGCCCTCATCTTCACTGGCTTCTATTTAGTATTTTTGACACTATCACCCCATCCTATTGCATACAGTCTCTTCTCTACATTCATAGACGACACAAGCCCCTGGCTCTCCTCCTCTAACTCTCTTAGTCCTCTTTCTAACTGCTCATGGATTCAAGGAATCCTAAACTTGGAACTGGAAGGGACCTTAGTGGTTATATAATCTGACTCCCTCCTTTTTCAGAGGAGACAACTAAGTTCCAGGGTTATACCAGTGAGCATATGGAAAAGCTGAGATTCAAACCCAGGTCCTTTGTCTCCAAATCTAGTGTTCTTTCCACAATACCTTGCTCCCAACACATCTTTGGGCCCTCTTATTTTGTCTTCATACTCTGACTCCTTCAGCAACCTTATTTACTCCATGTTTTCATGGTTCATTTCTATGCAGTTGATTCTCTGATCAGTATCTCTAGCCCTGACTACTCTCCTATACTCCAGGTCCATATCTCCACTTGTCTCCAGGGTATTTCTACCTGGATGAACAACCAGAAACTCAAACTTGATAAGTCCAAAGGTGGGAATGTTATATTTCCTTCATTTTTGTCTATGTTACCCCACCCTCACCATTTAATCCCACCATCTCTCATGTTCAAAACTTTGGGGTTCTTTTTTTAAAAATATTTTTTCTGATAGATGTCCCTCATCTATCAAATCCAGTTACCAAATTAATTCATTCTACCCCCAAAACCCCTCTCACATCTTTTCCTTGTGTTTCTATTCTTAATACCATCATTTTAGTACACTCTCATAAACTATACTCCTAGATTAGTATAGTAACCTCTTAACCAGTCTAACTTCTTTCTCCCCCAACCTCCCAAGGTATCCCAAGGATCAAATGAAATAATATTTGTAAATATTGTTATTAATTCATGTAAATAATGTAATTAATAAATAAATTATATAATTTAATTTAATAATTAAATAATGTAATTAATTTTCATTTAATAAGTAAATCAATTAATATTTGATTAAATTTGATAAGTAAATAATTTAATTAGTTAATATTTATTTGATTAAATTTAATAGGTAAATAATGTAATTAATAGTATTTATAAAGTGCTTATCACAGTGCCTGGCACATAGTAGGTACTTAATAAATGCATATTTTCTTTCTTTCTTCCTTCTCCTTTCCAATCTATCCTTCACTAATATCCATTATTGACCATTTTCAAAATAATCTGTCTTATGTAGAGATTTACTCCTGTCACTTCTCTACTTAAAAATTTCAAATGGCTTAAAATCTTAAATTCCTTTTGCCTCTAGAATTAAGTTAGAAGTTTTTATCTGACATTCCAAACCCCCCCTCCCTTCCCCCCCCCCCCCACACAATCTGGCATTATCTTCACTGTCTAATCTTATTTCATGTTACTCTCCTGCATGTCGTCTATACTCTGGCCAATGTAGGGTCCCTAATGTAGGGTCTAAACAGTCTTTTTTCTCTCCTGCCTTCTCTCCTGCTCACAATCTAATGAAGGCAACATGGACAAAGAACCATGTATATACAAGATATGTACAGTATAAAGTGAAGAGAATCACAGAGGGAAGGCATTCACATTAAAGGAAATTTGGAAAGGTTTCTTGCAGAAACTTGAATGAAGCCAAGAAAGCCAAGAGGAAAAGATTAGGAGAGAATTCCAGTCATAGGGGGCATCCAGTGAAAACACGTGGAGTCTGTAAGTGAGAGGGTCTTTTGCAAGAAACTGTAAGGTCAGTATTACTGGATCCTAAGCCATTGGAGGGGAATAAGGTGTTAGCATCCTGGATAGGGGGGATCATTATCCCCTATTCCCAGGGATGTCCTTCCACCCCCTCTTCACCTGATCATCACTACCCTTCCTTTAAAGCCCAACTCAAATGACCCTCTCATGAAGATTCCTCAGATTTCCCCTTGTCAGTGACAACCATTCCCCCCTTAGACCTTATACAACACTTTGGCCGAATTTCTCTAATAATGCACTTGACGTCTAATATTGTGTTTTATTGTTATCTGTTCATGCTGTACCCCTCTCCTAAGGGAACAGCAATCGTGCTTCACCTTAGCTTTCTATCTCTTCAGTCTCAGGGTACAGTGGTTGGTGGAAAGGAGATGCTTAATAAATGCATAGGGGAAGAAGGATCAATTTTACCACAGCCATACCATAAGCACAAGTATTATTAGCAACTAGGTGCCCTTGTGGATAGATAACTGGACCTGGAGTCAGAAAGATCTGAGTTCAAATCCAGCCTCAGACAATTAGTGGCTGTATAATTCTGGGCAAGTCACCTAATCATTGTCTGCTTTAGTTTCTTCAAATGTATAACAGGGATCACAATCGGGGCAACTAGATGGCACAATGAATAGAGCACTGGGCCTGGATGGGGGAAGACCTGAGTACCCATCTAGCCTCAGACATTTAGTGTCTGTGTAACTCTGGGCAAGTCACCTAGTCACTGTCAGCTTCAATTTCTTCAAATGTACAATGAGGATCATAATCAGGAAAGCTAGGTAGCACAGTGGCACAATAATAAGGCACCAGGCCTGGAGTCAGGAAAACCTGTATTCAAATCCAGCCTCAGACACTTACTAGCAGTATGACCCTGGGCAAGTCACTTAACTCTGTTTGCCTCAGTTTCGTCATCTGTGAAATGAGATGGAGAAGGAAATGGCAAACCCTCCAGTATTTTTGCAGAGAAAACCCCAGATGGAGTCACGAAGAATCAGACACAACTGAAAAAATCAGCTAAACAACTGAAACCCAGGGTTGTTAGGATCACAGGACATATCTATAAAGCATTTATGGCACATTGTAGGCACTTAACAAATGCCACTTTCATTCCTTCCTACCTTATTGGCAAATGAGGAAACCAGGGTTCAGAGAAATGAAGGGACTTACCCATGGCCACATAGTTCCTAAGTGCCAGAGCCAGGATTCAAACCCAGATCTCTCCTGACCCTCTGAAGCCCTCTGGAAAGAACACTGTACTTGGAGACTTCATGAAAGAGAATGTGTTTCTTTTGCAAACACATTAAAAGGTTTACTGTAATGTCCCTGAGCAAAACACCAATTTAAAGGAATTCATTCGCCTCGGGTCAGAAGAGATCCAGTAACCTTCTTTTACTCTGTTCTTCTACTTGGGTTTATTACCATCTCCCAAATTACCTCATCTTCCATTTGGCCAATTAGCCTGCCATTTTCTATAATAGCTGACATTTACATAGGGCTTTAAGATTTACCTACGGTTCTCACACAGCCTTTCATTGGATCCTCAGAGCAACTAGAGGAGGGAAGACATCCAATTATTGTATTTTCCCCATTTTACAGATTAAGGTGGGGACAGGGACCATACTGCCATTAGATAGATGGATACATCAGACTTAAATTTAGGACTTTTAAGTCCAAATCTAGTACCTTGGACACTGCCGAAAACGTCCCCAGACAGAAGAGAGTCCTAGTACCTGGGGGTTAAAACAAAGCTTGGGTGTGGCTCAGGCATTTAGTCCCAAATTTCAGGTTCGTGGAGCGGTGGATGGAGCATAAGGTTTGGAAGGAGGAAGATATCTTCCTGAGTTCAAATCTGGCCTCAAACACTTACTAGCTTTGTGACCCTGGGCAAGTCACTTAATCCTGTTTGCCTCAGTTCTCTCATCTGTAAAATAAACTAGAGAAGGAAATGGCAAACTACTCCAGTGTCTTTGCCAAGAGGTCAGAGATATGACTGAAACAACTGAACAATAACAACAAACCTGCTCAGTCCTCATCTACAACTCAGGCAAACTTTGTTTTAAGCAATGCTGATACAGGAAAATCTGGATTTCACAGACTGAAAGTAAGAGCTAAAAGGGATCTCTCATCTTCTGGTCAAATTTCCTTCTTTTATGGAGGACAAAGCTGAGGTCCAAAGGAGGAAGCTGAATTACTGATGATTGTATAGGCAAGTTGTAGCTGAGACAGGTTTTGTGACTTCTAGAGTTTCCATTATGTTAAATTGTCTTCCCTTACAGAAAATATCCTTAGCTCACACAGATAAAAAGATCCCACCTCTCTGCTCTCTCACAATCCTCCATTTGGACCTGCCATTCCTATGCAGAGAGATATACCCCTAGAACTTTCGCTACTGATTCTCAAATCTACCTATCCTGCCCAAACTCAGCCGACGTTCGTCTCATGTCTCCAACTGCTTTTCAGACATCTAGAACTGGATGTCCAGTAGACATCTTAAACTCAATATGTCCAAAACAGAACTCATTATCTTACCCCTAAACCCTCTCCCCTCCTACCTTCCCTATTGCTGTAGAGAGGAATGCCATCCCCCTAGTCTAGGGGTGAGGAAGCTGCGGCCTCAAGGCCACATGTAGTCCTCTAGGTCCTCCAGTGTGGCTCTTTGACTGAATCTAAACCTCACAGAACAAAACTGAGGCCACAGGTCCCCCACCCCAGTTAGTCCCTCAGGCTCACAACCCAGGGGCCATCTTGGATTCCTCACTATCTCTCAACACCCCTCCCCCCAATCTCATACATTGCCAAGGCCTGTCAATTTCATCTTTGCAGCATCTCTCAAATATGCCCCCTGCTCTCTGCTGACACTACCCTTAACTCTAATGCAGGCCCTCATTGTCTCATGCCTGGATGATGGCAAGAACGTGCTGCTGGGTCTGCCTGCCTCAAATCTCTCCCTTCTCCAATCTATCCTCACAGTCACTAAAGTGATTTTCCTAAAGCACGGGTATAATCATGTCACCCCTCTACTCAATAAACTCCAGTGGCTCCCTATTGCCTCCAGGATCAAATACAGAATGCTCTGTTTGTCATTCAAAGCCTTTCATACCTTAGCTGCCTCTTACCTTTCCAGTATTCTCTCCCTCCTCTGCTCCAACTACTGGCCTCTTTGGCTTCCTTTAAGTCCCAACTAAAATCCCAATTTCTACACAAAGCCTTCCCCAACCCCTTTTAATTTCAGTGCCTTCCTTCTGTTAATTATTTCCTATCTATTCTATCTATAGTTTGCTTCTTATATCTTTGTTTGCATATCGTCTCCCTCGTTAGATTATAACCTCCTTGAGGGCAGGGAATATCTTTTGCCTCTTTTTTGTATCCCTAATGCTTAACACAGTTCCTGGCACTTAGGGAATTAATAAATGTTTAATGCTTGATTGATTTCCTATCTAGGTCTACTCTTCTATTGATACAAATAGCTCTATTATTTATAAAGGCATTCACCATTATATTCAGACACACAGGACAACCTGGGTTCAGTTTTTGCCTCTGATACTAGTCATGTGACCTTGAGCACTTGGTATCAACACTTGTGTCAGCACTTCTTTACCCTTCCTTCACCCCTAGCTCAAAAAAGTTCTTTTAGCTCAGTATTGCCTCTAATCTAGGGTGATACTTTTTGGTGTTGTGGACCCAAGGTGTGCTCATATGTGTATATATTTAACAACCAGCTCTCAGGGTTGGGGGGAAGGAAGGGAGATGTAACTGCAACACACTTTTAAGTTTAACCTATATCATTAATATTTTCTTAAGTCTAGAACATGGGTTGGCAAACTCATAGCTAGCAATTTTTATATGGCCCCAAGCTAAGAATGGTTTTCCTGGTTGGCAGGCCACAAAAACAGACTACAGAAGAATCCAGAGGTTTTGGCCTATAGCCCAAACCCAGGCTAGAAAATCAACAACAAAATAAATCAAGTGATGATTTTTAGCTTTTACTGATTTCTGATATAACTGCTCACACTAAAAATTTAACAATCAGCTCACTCTCAAGTAAGTAGGCCAGTCCTACCTGGCTCCAACACACTACTGCATGGACCCCTTTGGCAATCTGGTGAAACCTATGAATGAATATCTTCTTAGAATAGTATTTTAAATATGTACGATAAATTACAAAGAATTACAAAGGAAATCAATTATATTGAAATTCTTGTAAGATATTAAAAAGCTACTTTCACAGACTCCAGGTTAATAACATTCAAATCAATGCTGTCTTTGGATTACGAAGTACTTCAGAATCTTATTTTTCAGGTTAATTAAACGTAATTTCCCTTTACACACTCTGTGCTCCAACCAAATTAATCTATTTCTCCATAAAGGACATTCAATTTCCTACCTCCATGCTTTTGTCTCGGTAACAGTTCTCCTTTATCTTCTCATCCCCACCTCTTAGGATCCCTAGCTATCTTAAAAGCTCAATTTAGGTGCCAATACCTATCCTACACAGGGCCCCCAGTTGCCAGTACTCCAACTCAAACTTGCTTTTATTTACTCTGAATATAGTTTATGTTTACTTATAAATGTGTGTGCTGTGCCACTCTTGATGGCAGAGACTTAAAATCTGGTACTGCCTTAGGTTTCATTATTTCTATTTTATAAGTGAGGAAAATAAAATTTATAAAGGTTAAGTGGCATATAAGTAACTGGAGCTCATATCCTACCTGCCTAACTGTGTGACCCTGGGTAAGTCATTTAACTGCTGTTTGCCTCAGTTTCCTCATCTGGAAAATCATGGTGATAATAGAAGCACCTACCTCTCAGGGTTGTTACAAGGATCAAATGAAATAATAATTGTAAAGCTCTTAGCATAGTGCTTGGCACATGTAAATGTTAGCAATTGTTACTGTTTTACTGTGCTTAATAAATGGGGAGAGGGAGATGTCACAGGAGAGGGAATGGGAGAAGGAGAAAGAGAGAAAGGAGGAGAGGGAGAAGGAAGGGGAAAGGGAAAGGGAGGAGAGAGAGAAGAATGAAGAGAGGGAAAGGGAAAAGAAAGAAAGGCAGAGGGAAAGGGAGAAGGAGGAGAAGAAGAAAAAAGGGAAGGGAAGAAAGCAGGAAAGAGGGAAAGAGAAGGGAAGAAGGAGGAGAGATAGAGAGGGAAAAAAAGAGAGAGAGAAGAAAAGAGAGGGGAAGAAGGAGGGGAAGAGGGAAAGGGAGGGGAAGAAGGAAAGAGAGGAAAGGAGAAGGAGGGAGAGATGGAAAGGGAGATGGAGAGGGAAAGGTAAAATGGGAGAAAGAAGGAGAGGGAGGGAATGGAGAAGGAGGGAGAGGGAAAAGGAGATTCAATTCTGGATTCAATTTTTGCCTCTGATACACATAGGCTGTATGGCCCTGAGCAAGTGACTTACCTCTCAATGCTCTAGGAAATTCTCTAAGATGTTGCAGAAAACCTAAAAAGCTACATTGATGGAGGGAGCCTACTCAGCTGGACATTTTCTCTGTGGATAAAATCACAAGTCCAGTGCCTAAGTCCATCACACAAATTGAGGTAGCAAGGTACAGGGATAAAAGCTCTGGTCTTAAAGCCAGAAATCCTAGGCCTGAGTCCTAGCTCCAACATTTACTAGTTTGGGGAAATCTTTGTAAACTCACTTTCCTCACTATTAAATGGAAATAATAAAACCTAAGGCTGTACCAGATTCAAAGGTTTACATAGAAATCTCGGCACATCCATTTTGAGGCAGGTACAATAAACATTCCTGAGAAGGGTGAAATCTCCAGGAATAACTGGTGATGGGACTGCCATCAGTGCCCTGATCAGACCACATCTGAAGTGTTCAGTTCTGGGTCCCAAAGGCACTGATAAACTAAATTGCAGTCAGGAGAGAGCACCTGGGATAGTAAAAGAACCATGAGAGGCCCATCTAAAGCTCAAGCCAAACTATGACCAGTTTAAGGAACTGAGAATGATCAGCCTACAAAACAGAAGACTGGGGCGGGGAGTGGGGGCAGGCGCAAGAGCTGTCTTGTATCTTGCCCCTGGAAAAAGGATTAGATCTGTTCTTCTTGTCCCCAGAAGGTAAAACTAGGTACCATGAAAGGAAGTTGCATAAGAAATACTTAATTGCTTTGCAAGTGAAAACTCCCTAAAAATTAAACCTATACAAAAGTGAAGAGAGAAAATTCCCTAGAAATTAAATCTATACAAAAGTAGAGCCTCAGAAGGTAATGAGTTAGTTCCCTATCACTGGAGAAATTCAAACAAAGACTAGATTACCACTAGTTGGCATGCTATGGAAAGTATTCTTTTTTAAGGAATTATTTGGACTAGATGACCTCATGTCCCTTCCCAGGGTGAGATGCAGTGAACTGAATATTCATTCAGTTGCCTGTAATAATAGCGGCCATTTATAAAGGTCTTTATCACACTGGATATTCTCAATGGCCCTAGATGCAGAAAGTGATAGTAAGATTCTACGTAAGGTTCAGAGAAGTTGTATGACTTTTCTAGCTAATAAACGATACAAGAACTCAGGTCCTCTGATTCTATACCCAATGCTCTTTTCACCATACCGCAGCTGGGAAGTATTGCTGATTCTGCCTTAGAATGTGTAGTCAGTCACTAATACCTATATCATCCTTCATATCTTTCCCATCAGTCCCTTCAAGGAATCGTAGAGTTGTAGCAGAAGTGGTTGCAGACTCATGCCATGAAGCCCCTGTGAGAAATCTGACCTCTATGCCATACAAAACTGGGTCCCCATTGGCCAGTCTGCCATGACGCTGCTTCAAGATCTCCAATGAGAATTCTAATCTCTTAGATGGTAAACTCCTTGAAGGCAGGGACTATCTTTTTCTTATCACAATGCCCGGCACATAGTAGGTATTTAATAAAAAAAAATGATGGATTGATTGAAATCACTCCTACATGAAGTAACTCATTCTTAACTTTGATTACTTGACATTCGAGTGATATTATTTAGAGCGGTAGGAAGCTGGGTAGCACATTGGATAGGGCATGGGACTTGGAGTCAGGAAAACCTGAGTTCAAATGGAACCTCAAATATTTGTAACCCTAGGCAAGTTCCATAACCTCTCTGCTTGTTTCCTCACCTATAAAACTGGGGATAACAACAGCAGCTAGGATAACAACAATCACAGTACTGTTGTAAGGATCAAATGAGTTAACATGCAAAGCTCTTTGCAAACCTTAACATGCTATATTAATGCTAACCTAATCAGATACCTTTCATTTTATAGGGGAGGAACTGAAAGGCCCAGAAAGTGGAAGTCATTTACCCAAGATTACACAGCTACTAAGTAATAGAATGAGGATTCAAATTCAACTCTTAATTTCTACATCCAATGGTCTTTGCATGCTCCTTCCTTATATAGAGCCAAAAGTCTACCTCCCTGCAATTTACCCCCATGGTTTCTAATTCCGCCTTCCAGAGCCAAGCAGAGTGTGTCTAATGCTATTTCCACAGGGCAGCCTTGAGATATCTAAAGACCAATACTTTATCTCCACTGCCACCATTCCAGTGATGCCCAGTTAATGGACCCCAGATACTGTTTTCATGTCTAGATTATGAAAGCAATAGCCTCATCGCTGGGCTCCTTGCCTCCTGCTTCTCCTTTCTCTCCAATCTAGCCAGCACACACTTCCAGCATCATCTTGCTAAAAGTCATTTAATGCAACAAACATTTCTGAAGCATCTACTCTGGGCAAGGTTCTGTTCTTGGGCCTCCAGACACCAAAAAAGAGACACACAGAGCTCTGAATTTAATTGAGGGAAGGACACAAACAACTTTGTGGGACTAGGAAGCATGAGATCAGTGCCTGTGATGGATAGATTCTAGACAGAGGATAAAGAAGAAAGTTACTCACTGAAAAGAACATCCCCTCTTAGATAAACTTATTAGTTGTAACATTGTTTTCCATCAGTTTCATAAAAGCTATTAGCAGCTGCCTCTGTAACTTTAATTTGGGTTAATTAATTAGTCTTTTATTCCTTTTAACCTTTTATTTATTAACCTTAATTTCTTTTCTCTCTACTACATGTCTATGCCTTTTCTGTCCACCTGGCCTTTGGCTCCTGGGGCCATGTCTATTCCTCTAAATAACTGTCCAATTACCCACAGCCCAGTCTGAGACAGTGCACTGGACTTGGGGCTCCTATCTTTGCCCCACCTTTTACTAGCTTTGTGACCTTGGGCCAGGCATTTCAATACTCTGAACCTTATTGCCCTCATCTAGAAAATGGAAAAATAACTTCTGCCTCACTTCCCTCACCAGAGTGAAGACCAAACGAAATGATGGAAATGAAAGAGATTCATGAACAGTAAAGTTTGATGTAAATGTAAGTAAGATGGTAACAGTAATATAATAATAATAATATTTATATAGTGTTTTAAGCTTTACAGAGCATCATCATTATCATCATAGCTGGCATTTATATAGTGCCTACTATGTGCCAGGCACTATGATAAGCACTTTATAAATATTGTCTCATTCGATCCCTCCTCAATAACCATGGGATTTAGGCTGTTATTTTCACTACTTTACCGATGAGGAAACTGAGGCAAATGGAGGTTTATTAACATCATCAGTTTTTGAGCATGAAGAGATCTCAGAGATCACCTAGTCCAGCCCCATTCTTGGCAGAGGAGGAAGTCCAGAGGAGTTGAGTAACTTGTCCAAGGTCACACAGCTAGTAAGTGTGTTAGGCTGGATTTGAATTCAGGTCTTCCTGACTCCAGATCCAGCACCAAACACACTGTATCTACTGTATAAATACCAAATACTATGAATGATCAACTGACTAGATGAATGAGTGAACAGATGAATGGACGGATGGATGAACAGATATATGAATGAACAGTCTGTGAATGAATAAGGACATGAAAGAATAGATTAAAGCATGTATAAATGAATTAATTGGGTTAATAAGCATTTATCAAGTGCCTACTATAGATTTCTGTTTCTTCATCTTTAAATTAGGGGATGAGCAAAATAAGAATTCGCCAAAGCCTAACTCGGAAGATTCTGAAACCAGTTGCTACTGCTATGTTCCCTTCTGTGCATGCTTGTTATATTACCTTGGTATCTAGGTGATACAGTGGATAAAATGCCAGGCCTGGTGTCTAGAAGACCTGAGTTTAAATGTGACCTCAGACACTTACTAGCTATGTGACCCTGGCCAAATCGCTTAAGGTGTTTGCCTCGGTTTCCTCATCTGTAAAACGAGGGTAACAATAATACTTGTTGTTCAGACATGTCTGGCTCTTCATGACCCTGTGGACCATAGGATACCAATATTGTCCGTGGAGTTTTCTTGGTAAAGATACTGGAGTGGTTTGCCATTTCCTTCTCCAATGGATTAACAGAGGTTAAGTGACTTGCCCAGATTCACACAGCTAATAAGTGTCTGGCACCTGGTTTTCCTGACTCCAAGCCCAGCATTCCATCCACTGAGCTATCTAGCTGCCTCTTAATAACACTTACTAGCAGCAACCCTAGGAGGTTATTGTGAGGATCAAATTAGTACATAGTAGGCACTTAATAAATACCAGCTTCCTTTCTTCCTTATTGAATACTTACCTATTCAGGGAATAAAAAATTCATTAATTAATTCATCCCTCCATCTATTTCATCTGTTCAAAGTTCTATACTAAGGGGTTAGGGAAGAAGCATAAAAATCCAAGCCCTGGCCTCAAGGAGCTTTTAATCCAGTTGGGAGGCAGAATTTTGCATACACCACAATTAGAACCTAATTATAAAGCGAAGACTCAATCAGCAGAAAAGCGGCATGGTCCAGTGGTAAGAGCTCTGGGCTAGGAGCCAGGAAACCTGAGTCCTTGTCCTAGCTTTTCCATTACCTTTCTGTATGACCTTGAACAAGTACCTTGACTTTCCAAAGTCTCAGGCCCTTCCTTTGTAAAATGAGGTAGAGAGAGGATTTCATAAGGCCATTTCTATGGCCTCTCCCAATACTAATATTTTAGGATTCCAGCATTTTACATCATTACCTCTAGCAGGTTTCCCTCAACTCTTCAAATCAAATGAAAGAACATACCAGGCCTTAGCACAGCAACTCGCTCTTGAACTGGGCCAGTGAAGGACTGTGGAGCTGTTGGCAGGCAAAGGTGGTACTATTTTTATGGTTTTATTCAGGGCAAAATTCAGGAAAATAATTGAGGTTGCCTCTGGACAATGGAAGCAAAGGGAAGGAAGCATAGGACTAAGGCATCTGGAACTTAGAGAAGGACATTCTGGTTCGTAACAGCTCCCACTGCCCTGGAAAGAGGACCAGATTCAGAGCTGGCGGGTTTCGATTCTAATCCCTTACTCCAAAGCATAACCTTGTGTAAGTAATCTCACTTCTCTAGTACTTGATTTTCTTACCTAAAAATGAGGGAATGAGGACAGCCAGGTGGCCCAGTGGCTGGAGCACTGGCCGTGGAGTCAGAAAGACCTAAGTTTAAATCTGGCCTCAGACATTTACTAGATGTGTGACCCTGGGCAAATCACTTAACCCTGATTGCCTCCAAAAAATAAATAAAAATGAGGGAGTGGTTTTAGGTGATTTCTAAGGCCCTTTCCAACTCTTAACCCTATGATTGCATAAACCCATGAATGGGGGGGGGGGGGAGAAATAATTCTACTCAGTAGGAAAACCGGAGTCAGGAGTATGTACACTAAAGATAGCTGCACACAGCAACTAGGGAAGAATTTGGAGCATAAGGCCAGTTACCTAACAAGTTTTTCATATCCGGTTAAAATGAGAATGACAACTTCTACTATACACACAGACTATATTGCACGGTGAAAAAGTATTGTACTTGACGATGAATTTGGAGACATGAGTTTGAATCCCACCACTGGGATGTATGTCCCTCAGCAAGTCACTGAGCCTGCCAGATTCTTAGCTTCCTCCTCTCTAAAATTAGGATAATGATACCTCCAGGGCCTACTTCACAGAGTTGTTAAAGTCAAATCAGATAACAAACATCCAAAATGCTGTAAAGTTTAAAGCCGTATGTAAATATCAGCTAGCATTATTTTACTGGTGTACAGTTCACATGAGATTTTCCTCATAACCACCCTAGGAAACAAATAACAGAGGTAGGAAAATGAGGACTAGAGAGTTGAAGTCATTTGCCTTTGTTGTTGTTGGGTCATTTCAGTCCTGTCCAACTCTTTGGGACCCCATTTGGGGTCTTCTTGGCAAAGACACTAGAATGGTTTTCCTTGTCCTTCTCCAGCCCATTTTTACAGATGGGGAAACTGAGGCAAACAGAGTGAAGTGACTTGCCCACGGACACACAACTAGTACGTGTCTGAGCTGGATTTGAACTCAGATCCTCCTGACTCCAGGGCTGGAGCTCTATCCACTGTGCCACCTACCCGCCCACATTTGCCTATAGCCACTCAGCCAATAAATGTAAAAATGGACCTCAGATATAAATTGTGTGCCTTTCCACCAGATCAGAGATTTTAGTACTTTGAATTACAGAGATACATATTGATTGATGCCAAATGACAGAGTAGTGGCTAGTTATTCAATAAATTTAAATTTGGCAAAACCTTATTAAGGGCCTACTATGTGCCCTGGACTGTAATAGCTAAAATAGCTTTTTTTATGACACTGTTAAGTTTTGCACAACACTTTTACAAATATTATTCCATTTAATCCTCACAATAGCCCTAGGAGATAGATGCTTTTATGGTCTCCATTTTACAGATGAGGAAACTGAGGCCGAGAGAAATTACTGTTTTATGCAGGGTCACACAGATAGCAAGTATCCAAGACAAATTTGAAATCAATCACTCATCTCCCATCTAGCTGTGCTCCTGTCACAGCAAGCACCCTGGCACACCCAGGACACATACACACAGGTTCTTTGATCTGCTTTTCTAAAGGAAAGACAACTTTAAAGAGGTCAACAATCTTACTTTAATTACAGATAAGTAGAAAATACCAGCAGAGAAATTAGCACAGAGATTCAACAGATAGAGCTCCAATTGTCTAAACAAAGAAATAGGACCAACTACGTACACCACCAGATCTGGGGAACACCAACATCTGAGTAGTTGGAGGGCTCTTAAGAAACAGCTACTCAGAGTCCTGTCCAGGGAATCAAAAGGTCCTTCTCATGAGCGAACCCCCAAAGCAAAATCTCACCTCAGAATATACATACACTTTCAGCTAATAGGCTCAGAGCCAGAAGGCATCACAACCTTCCTGACTCAGTGCCTACTTAGCTTAGTACCAAAAGGTGTGAAAGCCTTCCTACAAGCAAGCCTCCCCCTAAGCAAGCGCCTCCTTAGGCAAGTTCCTCCCCCAATGGGCTCTATGTGACTCAGGATGTATCACAGCTGGGCTGGAGTTCAAAGCAGCAAGACATCCGTGATTGAACACACGTGGTCACATAGGCCTATTAATGGATGGGGAAGATCTTCCTATCCCATTAACATTACAGCTTCTTTGGACTAGATTCCACCATGCCCTCAGGAACTTTACCATCAGGAAACTCATCATCCTTCAAGACTATATCACTTAAGGGTCACACCTCATCGGTTGCCTCTGCCTCTCTGATTGAAGGACTGAAGAACAGAACAAAGAAGTCTTCCTGAAGTCTCCATTTAAAGAGACCTTCCAGGCGAGCCATGTCTTCATTTCCCACTGGACTGCACTCCTTTGGAGTGAACCTCATCGCATGGCTACCTTCCACCTCACCCTCCCCTTCTGTGTCTTCTACCTTTAGATTGTAAACTCCCTGAAGGCAAAGACTGCTTTTTTTTTTCATATTTGTATCCCCAGCTCTTAGCATAGCATCTGGCACATAGTACGGGCTTCACAAATGTTTATTTATGTCATACATGGGGCAATTGAAAGAACTGGGACTTTTTAGCTTAGAGAAAAGAAAACTTGGGACAGGGAATGGGGGAATCACTGTCTTCAAATATTTGGGCTATCAGCATCATTATTATCAACAATCATTTGTTAAGCACCTACTATGTGCCAGGCATTCTTCTAAGAGCTGGGGACATAAACCATCATGGAAAGGGGGAACTAAACTCACTCTACTTGGCCATCAGAACTATGTGTGCTACAAATACAAAAAAGCAAATTTCTGATCAACATAAGGAACATAGTTATCTTAAGGTAGCTTAAGGTAAGAGATTCCCTTTCCCTGGAGATCTGTGAGCAAGCGCTGTGACCACTTGTTCAGAATGGTATAGAAAGAATTCCTTGGTAGTTACTGGTTGGATTAAATGAAGTCTGAGGTCCCTTCCACCCGAGAGTCTGTGGTTTTGTAACGACTGGAAGGGAAGGGGCATTGAAGGTGTTGGAGGAGGAGCACATCTTCGGTTCCCCTGCACAATGTTATTACTGAGATGATGCCCAAACTATCTATATCCTATCTTCTTAAATTTCTCCTATCTCTAAAATTCTTTGTTCTAAGGTCTCTCCCACCTCTAGGTCCCTATGGTTTCTAAAACATCTTGGTTTTCTAAACATCTTGGTTTCTAAAATATCTGGTGTAAGACACTGCTGAAAAATACCTCCCCACCCCCCACCCCACCTTTCTCTCTCTCTCTCTCT
>CM053622.1:81002337-81016442 GCA_028646595.1 Phalanger gymnotis | reverse complement strand
ATTCACATTAATCATCTCAGAGAAACCCTGGCATGCAGGCTCCAGGACAGATCTGTGGTGGGTGCTCATGGAAACAGGGACAGATAAGAAATGACAGCAAATTTTGGATAGTGCGGGTCTTATCACTGACCTTGGGAAGCCTGCTCTAGGCAAAGTTGTGTAGCAGACAGAGATGCTCTTTGGGGTCCTTTAGATTTCAGAGAATTTGAAAGCTGGAAGAGACTTTTCAGGTCATCTAGTCAACTGTCCTCATTTCACAGATGAAGAAGCTGAGGCCACAGTAATGGTGACCTGACTCAGATCAAATATAGAATTAGGGGAACTTCCTGAATTTGAATCCAAGTCTATGCTGTTTCAGCTACCCTCTTTTCTCTTCCCTTCCCTTCCCATCAATCCTGTGTTGGTAAGACAACCCTCACCACACACACACACACACACACACACACACACACACACACACACACCTTCCGGGGACATTGTTTATCAGTTTCAGAAATATGGGACTTCCTGTTTTGGAACTCTTTGGGGCATATGCTCAGTAGTGGGATTTCTGGGACAAATTATTAATAAGAGAGGAAGGAAACAAGCACTTATCAAGTGCCTACTATGTGCCAAGCATTGTGGCAAGTGCTTTACGAATATGGTCTCATTTGATCCTCACAACAGCCATGCAAGGCTGGTGCTAATATTATCTCCATTTTATGGTTGAGGAAACTGAGGTAAAGAAGAGGTTAAGTGCCCTGTCCAGGGTCACAAAAATAGTAAGTAGTCTGAATTTGAACTCAGATCTTCTTGACTCTAGGTGCAGCACCACCTAGGGGCAGAGCATCTAGATGAAGATAATCCAGATCATTTTTGTTGTACAGTTGTGTTGTTTTGTTTTGTTTTTTCAGTCATGTTTGACTCTCTGTGGCTGCATTTGGTGTTTTCTTGGCAAAGATACTAGAGTGGTTTGTCATTTCCTTCTCCATCTCACTTACAGATGAGGAAACTGAGGCAAACAGGATTAAGTGACTTGCCCAGGGTCGCCCAGCTAGTAAGTGTCTGATGCCAGATTTGAACTCAACGAGATGAGTCTCCCTGATTCCAAGCCCAGTGCTCTATCCACCGTTCCACCTAGCTGCCCAATCAAGATAATAAATGGGTCTCAAGATCATGCAATCTCTGAGGATCAGTTAAAGGAGTCCAAAATATTTAGCTTAAGGAAGAGAAGACTTGGGGTGGAAGCAGGGTGGCAAATGATAGCTATGTTTAAGTATGTGAAGTGTTATTACAAAGGGCTTAGATTTGTTCTGCTAAGACGGGCAAAGTAGAAGGTTTACTAACTTGAAGTCTAGAAGGCCTGGATTCAAATCCCACGTCAGTCACTTTCTAGGCTTATGACCATGTCATTTAACATCACTAAGCCTATTTGCACCTAATAAAATAGGCAAATCTCTCAGGTGCCCATGTCACTGAGTAATTGTGAGGCTCAGTATAGCCTTTACAAAATTCTTTAATATTATAACAGCTAGCACTGACACGGCACTTTAAGGCTTGCAGAGGGCTTTACAGATATCTCATTTTTATCATCACAAGGATGCTGGGAGGTGTGTGCTATTATTATCCCTATTTTATAGATGAAGAAACCAAGGCAGAAGAAGGTTACATAACTTTCCCAAGAATACATAACAAGTAAGTGTCTGAGACTGAATTTGAACCAGGGTCTTCCTAACATAAAGTCCAAAGTTCTATCCAAGGTGCAACCTAAGCTGCCACTATGAGAATCTATTAAAAGTGCTTTGGAAACCTTAAAGCCCACTATAAATATCACATACATAGGTGTCCATAAAGCATGGGCTAGATGTACCCAAGTGAGCCTTTCCTTCTCGGGGAGGGTCACTGATAAGGCTCTCCTTGGGATGTGCTGAGATACCCAGCCCATGCTCTATGAATGCCTATGCTCACTTTTTATCATCATCATCATCCAACTAGCAGCAGCCCTAGAAAGCTGGGAGAAGACCTGGATTTATTGAAAAGAAAAGCCAATAGTTGGAGGTAGCCAAAAATCGAATGGATTACCCCAGGAGATAGTGGGCTCCTCCTCTTTGAAGGTCTTCAAACAAAGGCTAAATGGTCTCTTCTCAGGAATGTTTAAGAGGCTGTTCGGATGTGGCATTAGATGGAACATCCATCTAATTAAACAAATAGCCTCCAGGGTCCCTTAGAATTCTAAGAGCCTGTGATTCTGTACCCAGACCGCTCTCCATAGGCAACACCTTACATTCTAAATCCCATCGAAAATTTATACTAACATCACTGGTCTGGAACCATAAAGATGAGTCACAACCAGGCCCTATCCTCAAAAAATTTACAATCTAGTAAGGGAAGGAAGACAGAAAACAAGTTGGTGGTGTTAGTGGACCACAAGCTAAATCTGACAGAATTACAGGACAGCCTACAGAGCTAATGTAATTTTGGGCTACATCAATAGAGAGGCAGTGTCTAGGTCTGTCTTCTTCACCAATCAGACCACCAGTACGCCATCTGGCGTGCTGTCTTCAGTTCCAGGGACTACTCTGTGGAAAGGGCATTGATTTATGGGAGGCAGCTAGCCAGGATGGTAAGAGGATTCCAAATCACAGGGGGTGGTGAAGTTGGTGAGAGAAAAGGGTCAAAGAGACCTCTGAAGTGATGAGTCCAGGTCACTGGGAGGAGAGTGATGACTCAGGATGAGGAATGGTTTCCAGAGAAGTTCAATTCAATAATCACTTATGAAGTGTCTAGTAAGTATAATTAGTATGGAAATCAGTTAAGAGATTAATAAATACTTTGAGATATTCAAGGACTGTCTTCATTTTTGTTTTTGTAGCTTCAATACCTAGCATGGTGCCTGGCACAAAGTAAACACTTAATAAATTCTTGTTGAATTGAAAGAGACATAGACAGTGGTTCAGTGGATAGAATGTTGGACCTGGAGTTTATAAGACCTAAGTTCAAATCTAGTCTCAGATACTTACTAGCTTTGTGACCCCGGACAATTCGTTTAACCTCTGTCTGACTCAATTTCCTCAACTATAAATGGGAAGAATAGTACCTTGTGAAGATGAAATATTTTTAAAGCATTTAGCATAATGTTAGGCACCTATTAGACACTATATAAATGCTTATTCTCTTTCTTTCCTAGACATTCTATTGACCAGTCTTTCTCTGTAGCTAGTGATCAGACACAAAAACAGAAAGAAGAGAGGAAGAGAGTGGGAGAGGGAGGGAGGGAGAGGAGAGGAGAGAGAGAGAGAGAGAGAGAGAGAGAGAGAGAGAGAGAGAGAGAGAGAGAGAGAGAGAGAGAGAGAGAAACAGATTCAAACTGAAAGACAGCACCAAACTCAAGGCTGGGTGAATCTTGCCTTTTCCCCTTGCTTCTCTGGTTTTCTCCAATTAGATATTTTACATTACCTCTAAGATTAGCAAGTTATCCTAATACTTTTAATCTTATCGAAGACTGTATAATGAAAATCAAAAGAAATAATTTATTCACTTTTATGAGCTCTCCCTTCCCTGAGCCCTCCCACATCCCCAAATTAAGAACTCTGAGCTAACATTTATCCTTTGAAAATCCACATAGGGGTATCCCAAGTACTCTGGGTTTTCTCTTGGATTCAGTGACTTCATATTTTATGACCTTCAACTACAGATCGAGCAGAAATACCCTTTTTCACAGAAGATGGATGAGCTCTTATTAAATTACCATTTTTAAAAAACTCAGCTGGTGGGAAAAGACAGAATTGTTCAAAGATATTAGATCTGAGACTCCGGCGTCCATTACCATTCACAAGTACTTTAATTAAGCAGGACTGGCAGTATCCTCATGGAGATGCTGAAAGATCTGAAGCAAGATGAGTGCTTTCCCTGTGAAATCTTTATCTGAGGATGCATTTGGCATCACGGGAAGATTATGGGGTGGGAGAGAGAGAGAGCACTGCATTTAAGATCAAAAGACCTGGGTTCAAGACCCTGGCACTGTACAACAATGAGAAAAGTCACTTCACTCCTGTTTCTTCACTTCTAAAATAGAAAGAAGAAGGGAGGAGGAGGAAGAGTGAGAGGAAGGGGAAGAGAATTTGGAGGAGGAGGGATAGGGAAGAGGGAAGGTAGGGGAGGAGGAGATGCGAACATGCGGAATGAGGATCAGTTGAAGAAAATGGAGATGTTTAGGCTAGGAAGATGATGTGGGTAAAGTAGGAGACTGGGACAGGGTTGTCTTTGTGTATTTAAAGGGCTGTCATATACAAGCTTATCCTTCATGGACCCAGAAGTAATCTCAGAGAGAAAGCACTAGCAGCGGTGGGAACCTGGAAGGCCACCACGCCCCGCCCTGCCCCCCCCGCCCAGGAAGTGGGATTTAAGTGGGATTCCTTCTTGAAGGAAGCCAGAAAAGCTAAGATGTGGAAGGGAGAGGACAACATTCCCAGCATGGTGGACACCCAGGCTTGGAGATGGAAGATGAAGGACAATGTTCGTGCAGCTTCGAGGAGTTCAATTTAGCTGGATTGTACCTGGAAGTGAGTAAGGTATAAGAAAACTGGGGAGGCAGGAAGGGACTAACTATACTTTGGAAGAGATTTAAGCGCCCAAAAGATCTCTTAACATTTGATCCTGGAGGTAATAGGGAGCCACCAGAGTTCATTGAGCAGAGGAGCTTTCTAAATAATTAGAGGTTCTCAGAAGTAGAATCAGCAGCCTCAGGACATGACGGGTTTTCCATCACTGGACATCTTCGAGGGAATGCCAGATGGTCATTGATCTATCTTGGACAGGTACAGGTTGGTCTAGTTAGGTTCTGAGACCCCTTCCAGCTTGTCGATGCTGTGACTCTAGATGGCAGCTAGATGACACAGTTGGTAAGATCAGTGGATTTGGAGTCAGGAAGATCTGAGTTCAAATCATGTCTCAGACACCTCTTGCTTGTATAACCTGCCCAAACGTACTTAACCTCTGTCTGACTCAGTTTCCACATCTGTAAAAATGGGAATAACAGCCTCTACTTCTCAGGGTTGTGAGGATCAAATGAGATCACATGTGCATTACACTTTGCAAACTTTAAAGTGCTATATGAATGCTATCTATTTTTTAATAACCTGCCCTATCCACTGCCTCACAGGACTGGTAGCAGGGTCACAGTCTCTTGTGTGTACTGTGCCTCTTCCTGACTATAATAAGAACAGCTCATGTTTTCAGAAAGCCTTACAGTTTAAAAATCTCCTTCTCAACCCTATAAGTATGTGCATTATTGTCTCTATTTCACAGATAAGGAAACTGAAGCTCAGAAAATGGTGCAGGAGAAAGAATGCCAGATGTAGATTTAGAGGATCTGGGTTCAAATCCTGACACCCACTTCCTACCTGTGTGATCTTGGACAAGCAAACATCACCTCTTGGGAACTCATTTTCTTCACTTGAACATATGAGGGGTTAGTCTAAATGGCCTCTGAAGTTCTTTCCAGACCTAAATCTATATTCCTATGGTTCTATTTTTCTTTCCTGGCTGCTGAGCCACCAAGGAAGGGGTCCTGGTTGATTCAGAGAATAAAATCTTTCCCCACAATTCCAGTGCATGGAGCTGCATATATTTATGAGACTATAAAAACATTAAATAATCATCACTGGTCTCCTTCAAGCCCTCTGGTGGCTCCACTTTCTCCTTTTGGAAGGGACAGCAGGCAGTAACCTAATCAATCCACAGTACACCAGGACTGCTTTCTGCCTATCCATGACAGTAGGGAATTATGGGTGAATGAGACATGGAGGGACTTGTGAGTCAAAAGGAGCTGATCAGGACGGCCTGGTTGGGACCATTTAAGGACACGCAGGTGGGTTGGGATCTTCTCTTTCCAATTTCCCGTCTACCTAAGCTCTCCGGCCTTTTCCATTGGGAAATGATCTGCTTCCATTGGGAAAGAAACGCTTCATTTCCTTTCCTCCCTGCAATATTATTCTTACTCACTCCTTTCCCCCTGCCCCTATCCAATATCCTACCTGCTGAATTCCTACAAAGCTTTCTTTGAAAGCCAACTCCTCCATGAAGTCTTCCATTGGCCGTCTCAGGACGGCCTTCCCACCTCAGAAAGTCTTCAAGTAGAGGCTGGATGGCCACTTGTTGCTGAAAGGATTCGTGGTACCAATAGAAGTAGGACCTGAGTTCAAATCCTGCCTCAGACACTCTCTAGCTGTATGCCTCAGGCAAGGCACTTCTTAACCACTCTCAGCTTCAGTTTCCTCATATAGAAAATGGGGATAATAATGTCCCCTCCCTCACAGAGATATTCTGACAGTGAAATAACAGGAAAAGCACTTTGTAAACCTTAAAGTGCTATATAAATAAAATGCTATATAAATATAAATTCTAACTCTCAGATTGTGATTGTAAGATTGTCCCAAGTAGATCTGCCTTGGCACTTCAAATATATCCACTCTAAGCTTCCTCCTGGGCAAAATTAGAGTCCCAATACTTTCCCTTTGGGCCTAAAAAGGCATCCTGAGTCTTTTTTGTACTCAAGGGTATCAAACTGGGGACAGTACCTCCTGCCCTAAACTCACAAGAGGTAGTATTCTCCAATGGAAAGGGCAATGGCACAAAAAGTCTTGGCTTAGTCCAGGCTCTGCCACTCACTACACTTGAGGATCGATCAAGGGTCTGCGATTTGTCCCAAGGCAAGCAATCAATCACTCCAATTTGGAAAAAGGACTCCGGAGCAAATCTTGTCTATCATCTCCCCAAACCAGGAATGCCCTCCACAGTCCTCCTGAGAAGTAGCCCTCTACTGGGTCACTTAACCTTTGACTGCCTCAAGTTTCCTCAACTGTAAAATCAGGATAGTACCTACCTCGAAGGATTATGAGGATCAAACGATACAATATGTGTAAAGCACTTGGCACAATGTCCGGCACATGGTAAATGCTTAAAAACCGCTTATTCCTTTCCCTTTCCCTCTTCTTCCTCTTGGAGACATCCTGTGATGAGGAACTCACTACCTCCCATGGCTGTCCATTCCCATTTTTTTTTGAAAGAGTATTAATTGTTATTTACTTTCCCTCTCTTGGCCTCTGTAAAATGAGGACAAAAAATGCTGGCCCCGCCTTTCTCATAGAGTTGTTGAGACGATCAGATGAGATGGCAAATAAAAATCATTCTGGAGAAATATAATTTGTTACACCAGAGTAAGGTAATATTATCATTTCAGGAAAATCCCTCTGTTCTGAGACACACTGGATGGATCTGGGTAGAATTAAGGCTTTTCAAGCAAAGGAGGTGTATGGGGTAATGCCAGGCAAGGGAGCAAGCTGCCTGACTCATCCCTCCGTGACGCATCCATCCCCCAGCCCCAACTCAGCTCATCCTGGGAGAACTTCCTACTGAGAATCACCCAGACTGGCTATTAATGAAGTCATTAACCCTGCTTCAGTGAGAAGCTTCTTCCTCCCTGCCACCCTAACCCCGCCTCATCCTAAATTGCTGTTTCTCATTCACTGTTCAGAAACATGCTAGAGGGAGGTTTAAATGATTCCAAATTGCTAAGTGGAATTGAGCAAGGTGCTACAGTTTCAACCTCTGTCTTCCTCAGAATTGGGTCACCCCTCTGCCTTCCAGACTTACTAGCTCAAATCTTTGTTGGCCTTCAAAGAAAAGTCCAAAATCAACAAAATGTTCCTGTCTCTTGTGCTGATAAGCAAAAACAAAAGCTAACACATGCAAAAAAAAAGTTTTTTACAGACAGTGCTAGAAGGAATCTTAGAACAGAAAATGTCAGAAGTAGAAGTAGAACACAGAATATCAGAACTGGAAGTGATTTTGGAACACAGAATATCAAAGTTGGAAGGGATCTTAGAACATAAAATATTAGAGCTGGAAGGGATTATGGAACACAGAATATAAAAGGTGGGGAGAACCTTAGAATACAGAATATTAGAACTGGAAGGGAACTTAGAATAGAGAACATCAGAGCTGAAAGGGACCTTAGAAAACAGAATATTATAGCTGTAAGGGACCTTAGAACATAGAACATCAGAGCTGGAAGGTACCTTACCTTTAGAACACAGAATATCAGAGCTGGAAGGGAGCTTAGAACATCAGAGTTGGAAGGGACCTTAGAACATAGAACATCAGAGCTGGAAGGGACCTTAAAACACAAAATATTAGAGCTGGAGGGATTTTGGAACACAGAATATCAGAGCTGGAAGGGATTTTAGAATACAAAACATCAGAACTGGAAGGGATTTTAGAACAGAGACCATCAAAGATGAAGGGGACCTTAGAACACAGAATATCAGAGATAGAAGGGAACTTAGAACACAGAACATCAGAGCTGGAAGAGACCTTAGAGCACAGAACATCAGAGCTAGAAGGAACCTTAGAACACAGAATATCAGAGCTGGAAAGGACCTTAGAACACAGAATATCAGAGCTAGAAGGGACCTCAGAATACAGAACATCAGAGCTGGAAGGGACATTAGAATATAGAATTTTGAACTGGAAGGAAACTTAGAACACAGGAATGTTAGATTAGAGACTGTTGAAGTTGGAAGGGGCATCTAGCCCAACATCTCTCTCCCTTTTCTCACTGTTTTACAGATAAGACATCTGAGACCCAGGCAAATAAAATAGCATTCTTATTAAGGGCACACAGTTAAGTTAGTGAAAGATCTAGGACCCAGAACCCAGTGTCTAGATTGATTCCAAAGCTCTTTCCACTGCACCAAATTCCCTTTCCTTCTCCTTTCTTTTTCCTCTCTGCCAGTTACTGCCTAAGATGCTCCGATTCATCCTTTCCCCTTTCAAGCACGAGTTTCTCCCCTCACTGAAGGGCTCATTTTTCAAGGTCATACTGGTGATGCCAAAGGGAAAGGGAAAGAGAGAAGGAGGAGAGCCTCTGACCCTGAGTAGTTGTTATATAAAATGTTTAGTTTCTGCAGCTGCCTCCTTGTTCCCCACAACTCTCCTGTCGGTTTGGGGAAGGGAAATGCCTCAGGGACACTCTCATGTGAGTAACAATCACCCTGGAGATGTCATTGATCGATCCTCTTCAAGAACGAAGGAAGAACACCACCCAGCAAAGCCTGGGGATAAACCTCATCACAGGTAAGTTCCTATAGTGACCTACCTGACTCCTACAATCCACAGACAGGCAGACAGTAAAAATATCTCTTCCTAAAGATTGACACCCTCCTGGACAGATAGAACTAATTCCATGGGGTGAATCCCACAGACAGAAGCCACGGGGCACCATGTAAACTCATACAAGAGGTAATAAAGGAAAGGAAACATGACACCAACATGAATGTAGAAGGTACACTGATTCCACAACCCTGTTCCAATCTGCGACACACAAAATGCACTAACAACCCTTCAAGTTTTGCAAAATCCTTTCCTCCCATTAGCCAGATGTTGTAGGCAGGCTGAGTATCTGCTATATTCATTTTACAGATGAGGAAACAAAAACTTAGATCAAATGACTTGCTTCCTACCACATGGCCAGTGAGCATCAAAACCATAACTCAAACCCAGGTGTTCTAATGCCAACTTTCTGTTCTTTGCCCTATACCCAACTGCCTTAGAGACAGAATGACGTGGCCCTGGGCAAGTCACTTAGCCCTGTTTGCCTCAGTTTCCTCATGTGTAAAATGAACTAGAGAAAGAAATGGCAAACCACTCCAATATCTTTGCTAAGAAAACCCAAAATGGGATCACAAAGAGTCAAACCCAACTGAAAAATTACTCCTCACCACCAACAACAACTTACTGTGTCCCCAGTTTGTGTCTTGGGATTATATACATAAATGTGGCTTGGAAGTGGGCCTCCTGGTTCCTGAGGTAGCAACTTGAAAGTTTCAGCCCATCCTTTAGAGCTAGAAAGTCTTCAAGGAGCCCCATGATGGAACGGGTACCTGAAGACACTTATGACAAAAAGGCTGCCTAACAGGGGCTGAGTATTTTCGGCCACAGCAGCTCTTAAAAACCTTTCTATTAACACGTGGAGGGCTTGTGACTGGCATCAGTGGAAGGAAGTGTCATACTGGAGGTGTCATGAATCCCATGGAGTCTACATTAACACAGGACTATGCTTTGACTACATTATGACTACAAGAGGCATTTGTGGACTGGCAGTCAATGGATCTAGATGGTACGGTGGAGACAGTGCTAGATTTAGAGTGAGGCAGACCTGAGTTCAAATCTGGCCTCAGATACATACTAGCTGTGTGACCCTGGGTAAGTCACTTAACCCTGCCTGCCTCCGTTTCCTCATCTGCAAAATGGGGACAACACCACCACCTACCTTGCAGGATTGTTGAAAGGATCAAAGACATATTTGTAAAAATGTTCTTAGCACAGTACCTGGCACAAATTAGACACAATATAAATGCTTATTCCCTGTTTTCCCTCCCAAGGTTGTTATGGGGGTAAAATTAAATAATATTTGTTAAATACTTTGCAAATCTGAATGTTATTATATTCCTAGCTATAATTATTGTTATATATATATATATGTATATGGGTATATATGTATATATACAACAATATATGCATATATTGTTGTATATATAATGTATATATTATTAATATAATTACCAATTATAAGTTTAAGTGGAAATCAGGGACTCTTAACCTTTTTTGCAACATGGATCCCTCTGGCAGTCTGATGAAGCCTGTAGACCACTTCTCAGAATATTTTTAAGTGCATAAAATAAAAGTCAATTAAATTACACTGAAATATTGTTATCAGAATATTTTTTTTAAATTCTTAGATCTCAGCCTAAGAACCCCTTAGTCTAAAGGAAAAAATACATTCGAAGTTCTTAAAAACTACATTACAAACAAGGATAATAAAAGCAAATGGGGAGAAACCTTTTGAAGATTTCCATATTCACTCAAAGAATAATTTCTTGAAATTAAATATTGGAAGCCCCCAATGCTCAGTTTTTAGTCCTAACTCTGAATCTAAGATGAGGTGTACCTACTCAGTCTCAGTGAGGTTCTAGCCTGTAACACAATCCTACCTTGTGGCCACTTCTGAACCAGAGGTATTCAGGACATAAAAACAATTTGCATGAAAGTTTCTGAGCTCATAGGTTTTCTTATTTTGTTTCTGAGTCCATACTGGCCTGTTTAACTCTTACAAGCCTTGCCTTCAAGAATCTGACAATCTTAGCTGTAAGGGAAAAAAAGATAATGCTCTTGAAGTACTATGCAGGAATCTGAGGCAAACAGGGTCAAGTGACCTGCCAGGGTCACACATCTAGGAAGCTCCTGAGGCCAAATTTGAACCCAGAAAGAGTTCTGACTTCAGGCCCAGCACCCTATCCACTCTGCCACCTCACTACCCCTACCACAAAGGATAATTAAGCTTATAATGATCTCACTTGATCCTGACTCTAGCCTTGGGAGGTAGGCAGGCAGGCTAATAAAAAATACCTCACATGAATACAGGAATTGAGAAAGAAACATACCCAGAGAGGGAGAGGAAGTGGTTTGTCCAAGGTTACAGGTCTGGGAACGTTTTTCTTTTTGCTTTCTAATAATAGCTCACATCAACATAATGGTCATTCATGATTCTTGAGTTCTGAGAACTAAAAAGCTTCCCCACCCTCACTGAGAGGTGATGGAGTCAAGTTGTAGGATAAGTCATACATTTTTGAAGATGGTCAACATGGAAATGTGTTTGATTGATTATGCTTATATGTTGCAAGGGTTTGTTTCCCTCTCCACCCTGGAAGGAGGTGGCAAGAGAAAGAAAGAAATGCTTTATAGTTGAGCAAAATAAAATTTATAATAATAATTCCCACATTTTTTATCATATTTTTCTTTTGCAAAGTACTCTCCTCATAACAACATCCTGAGGCAGGTAATGCAAAATGATTCCAAGAGATTAAGAGACTTGTCCAACATCACGTGGCTAGTTATGGTCACAGCCAGGATGGGAACTCAGGTCTTCTTACACACAAATGAGGGTTCTTTCCAGTAAGTAAGTAGGGGTTCAGCTGCCCCTAAATAACATCTGTTGATTTCTCTTAGAAAGCAAACCTAGATAGATACCTTGCTAACACATAAACCTTGAAGATGGAAGACCTCAGTCAATTTATCAATCAATCAACAAGCATTTGTTAAGTGTCTACTGTGTGCCAGAATTCTGGCTGGGTGCCGGGGATGCAAAGAAAGTAAGCCCCTTGAAAGCAAAGACTGTTTGATTTTTGTCTATTTGGGAAACAACACATGCACAAATAAATATATACAAGACAAATAAAAAATGATTTGGAGGTAGGGAGGGGAACAAATCATGAGACAGCCAAGTGGTTCAACGAATAGGGTGCTGGGCCTGGAATCTGGAAGACATTAGTTGAAATCCAGCCTCAGGTACTTACTAGCTGTGTGACCTCGAGCAAATCATTTAAGCTATTTCTGCCTCAGTTTCCACACCTGGAAAATAGGGATGGCGATAATAGTACCAACCTCCTAGGGTTGTTGTAAGGATCAAATGAGATAATATTCATAAAGCACTTAGTACAGAGCCTGACACATACTAGCTGCTATATAAAAGCTACATAGTATTTTTATTATTAACAGCACTTGGGGTGAACAAGCAGCCACATTTAGAGTTTCCCTTAGGAATCAAGTAAGAAGAGTGTTTCTTTATGTCTCTCTTTGGGAAAGACCAGTTCTCATCCTGCAAAATGCTAAGCAATCAGGATAAAGGCAGTCTGTCCCATTTTAAATGCTGAATGGAACCCTTTGGCCCATTAATCTTTACTGAGCCACGCTGCATTTTCCTCAGCATTCTGAAAGAATGTTTGATTAATCCAGGATTCCAAAGAGGATGAAGAAGTTTCTCTTGCAGTATGCAAACAAGGAGTTGCCCCTGGACAGCAGCAGATGGGATGCCAGAGGAATCTTGGGCAGTCTCCAGGGCAGCTCCTCAAGAACCCTGGCCTGAAGACACAAGGCAGATCTCCTCTTATTGCTGGGTTTTTCCCCCTTCGGCCACAGAGGACAACTATGATCAGCCTAGAGAAAGCACATGTACTAGCAGGGAGGCAGATTTGGGCTCAATATAAGGAAGAACTTCCTACCAGCTAATGCCTCTAGGCATGATCTCTCCCAGTGGTGTGCTGGTAAATGTTTAACAACTGACTTGCCGAAAAGATACAGGTGTGATATAGATAGATAGATATAGATATATGTATGTAGTGTATGTGTAGTATATATAGAAGTGTAGTGTATATATGTATAATGATATATGTATGTAGTGTAATGTAATATATATACACATATATGTGTACATTTTATGTATAAGAAAAAATAATTTATATGTAAGAAAAATATTTTTTATTTTTAGCATATATATTTTATATAGTTTTCCTTTCAGTATATATTTCATATTTTTTCTTTTTGTAATATATATTTTTTCTTTATGTGTGTCAGTGTGCATGTACACACACACATATATATGCAGGACACAAGTTTAAAATGCATCATTAACATTTTCTCCATCACTTTCTTAAGTCCAGACAATTAATAATACAATAAACCATGCTTTGATTTGTAATGTTTGCCAATTTCCAAGGTGTAAATGCTCACGATGAAAATTTAACAGTGGGAGCTGGCTGCAGCACATTGGTCAATTTTTTCCAACGCTAACACCCATGAAAAGGGACTGCTGCCATAAGTAGTGAGCTCCCCAACTGGAAACTCAAGTAAAAGCATTCAAGCAGACATGAGAGCAAATGAGATAACGGATAGGAAAGCACTTTGGAATCTGAGGGGAAACTGTGACCCTAAGAAAGTCACTTGACTTCTGTTTGCCTCAGATTCCTCATCTGTAAAATGGGGATAATAGCACCTACTTTGCAGGGTAGCTGTGAGGATCGAATAAGATAATATCTGTAGTGTGCTTAGTGCAATGACTAGCACATAGTAGGGCCTGTATAAATGTTAGATATTATTATTTTTTTAATATGTTTAGTTTTCAGCATTGATTTTCACATGCGTTTGAATTACAGACTTTCTCCCCATTTCCTCCCTCCCCACTCCAAGATGGCGTACACTCTGGTTGCCCTGTTCCCCAGTCTGCCCTCCCC
>CM053622.1:80982645-81001837 GCA_028646595.1 Phalanger gymnotis | reverse complement strand
GGAACAGGGCAACCAGAATATATGCCATCTTGGAGTGGGGGGGAGGGTAGAAATGGGGAGAAAATTTGTAATTCAAACTCCTGTGAAAATCAATGCTGAAAACTGAATATATTAAATAAAATTTATTAAAAAAAAGAAGAAAAAACAACAATGCTGCTAGCAGCTGCTGTGGAGGTGTAAGGACAACAACACCAGCACATAGGAGGGCTGCTGGCACCTGTTCTTTGATCTTTCTTTCTAAGGAAAACAACTTTAAGGGGTTTACAAGCTTACTTTAATTAAACATACATATATCATTCACTTAGTTCAGGGAGAAAAGTCAGCACCCTGAATTTCAGAGCAAATACAAACAGAAATTACAAACAGAGAAAATAATGCAAATCAACAGATAGGCTTCTAACTGTCTGACCATAGAAATACATACATAGTTACCAGAGAGATAAGCACCAATATCTGGGTTTTCAAAGCCAGGGGCTCCTTAACAGCTAACCCAGAGTCTCATCTGGCCAAATCACACTGACAATCTTCCAATGAGTGAGCCCCCAAGCAAAATGTAACCTCAGAATATATATACACTTCTTTAGGGCCAGCCCACAGAGAGTGTCACAACCATATGACTCAAACTCATGTGACTCAGGCTTTCTTGTGACTTAAGCAGGTCATCAAAGACTCTTGATTCCATCAAAGACTTAATCAAAAGCACTTGATTGCCTTAGTGCTGAGAAGCACTCCAAAAGGAAAAACAACAAAAAGTCTCACTTTGCTTGCCATTATAAAGGGGCATAAATTCAGAAAACTTAACTTGTACTTCTCATTCAAGATTCATTTAAGGTCTGACAAAGATTACAAGCTCCCGATCTAGCACCCATTTAGTTCTGAACAAGATTGTCCTCTACAGCAGAAGAGTCAAATTGAGGCTACCCAGGGCTGCCAAACCAGATTAAAAAGCAATTGGGAAGTACTTAACAAAATAAAGAAAAATATAGTACAAAATAGATGATGCTAATTTGTGGTTTTCTAAGTCAATTTGTGGGCCCATGGGGATTCATTTCTATTTGAGTTTGACAGCACAGCTCTGCAACATATCCAAATGATCCTCATCATTTGCTGGAGGACCCTAGTGAAAGGGAAGTCAATGCCTCCTGAGGCAGCCCATTCCTCTGTTTGTTGTTATCCAATCATTTTTTCAGTTGAGTCTGACTCCTCATGACCCCATTTGGGGTTTTCATAGCAAAGATACTGAAGCAGCTTGCCATTTCCTTCTCCATCTCATTTTACAGATGAGGAAACTAAGACAATTAAGTAAGTTGTCCAGGGCCACACAGCTAGCAAGTGTTTGAAAATGAATTTGACCTCTGGAAAATACTCCCTGAATCTTCCTAATCCCAGGCCTGGCATTCTATCCACTGGGACACCTAGCTGCCTCTGTTCCTTTGTTGGGCAGCTCCAATTGTGAGGAAGTTTTTCCTTACCTCAAACTTAAATCTTATTCTTTTCAACTTCTACTTCATGAAGTTTTAATTGTTCAGGTTCTAATCCTTGGTCAAGCTACACAAGTCCAAGCCTTCTTCTATAATACAGTCTTAAAAATAGCTGAAGCCAGCTATCATTCCCACCCATCCATAGCCAAGTCTTCAGTTTTCCCAGCTAAATATCCCAGTTCTTTCCATACAGCCTCCTGTTTCATGAACCCAATGCCCTACTTCATTGTGGTTGCCTTTCTCTAGCTATTCTCAACTAATCAAAGTCTTTCCTAAAAGGCAATGCACAGAAACTAATGCAGAATGCCAGGTATGTTCCGACCAGAGCAGAACAAGGTAGGATTACCTCTCCCTCTAGTCCTGGACACTAGCATTCTCTTAATACAGCGGAAGAACCCATTGTCTTTTGGGGAGAGAGGTTAGCACATAATATTGCTGATATTCAGCTTATAGTCCACTAAAACTCCATGATCATTTTCAGATGGATTCCTGCCTAGCCAAACTATGTGACACTAATTTTTTTAACCCAAACATAAGACTTTATTTTTTATCCCTATTCAATTTCTTATTAGATTTGACTCCATAGATGCTGAAATAAATAAAGCCGAATGACATAGTTTTGGATCTGGTTGTGTCATCTAATGTATTAACTAGTTTGACTATCTCTCCTAGCTCTGTGTCACCTAAAAATGTGATGATCATGACATCTGTCTTGTTACCAGAGTCATGGATAAAAATCTTAAACAATATACAGTCAATGCCATGTTCTTAGAAGTGTTCCATTAGAGACCTCCTTCCAGGTGGACAACAAACCATTAATGAATGTCTATTCTTGGGAATAGTCATTCAGTCAGTTCTAAATCTATTCAAACAGATGGCCATCTAAACCAGGGGTGTCAAACTCAGATAGAAACATATCCCCATGATCCATATATTGACTTAAAAATACAAATTAACTTTTATTTTTATTTTGTTAAATTACATTTTAATCTGGTTTAGTCAGCTGGGGAGTTTTTCAAAGTTTGACGCCTTTGATCTAAACCATATCATACCAACTTATCCATAAAAATAACATGAGGGATTTGTCTATTTCTCCGCTACAATCCATACAAACTGTATTTTCAGTGTTCCCCTGGACTAGCTCTTAAGAAAAGCCTTGGCTCTAGAGTAAGAAAACCTGGGCTCGAATCCTGCCACTAACATTTACTTCCCGTGTGACCTTTGGCAGATCATTTAACTGTGCTGTGCCTCAGTCTACACACCTATAAATTGAGAGGGTTATACTAGATGGCCTCTAAAATGCTTTACAGCTCTAGACCTATTATCCAATAATTTTATTTATTCAGCATTTCAAGTATCTATGGCACTCTAAGACAGCATAAGATTTTACTCCTGGTAAAAACTAGAACTACTGTTCAACAAAAACTCTTTCTATCTCTCATTTAACAATCTTGTAATCACTTTGTGAATGAATCTGTTCCATTATCATTTTAAAGAATCTATAATCATGTACAATTACTTAACTTCTTGGTGATTTATGCCTTTTGAGTCCAAGAACAACGTGTCATTCTGCCACTCACACATCCAAACACATATGTAGTACTCAAGGATTGACAAAGAAAGAATCATAGAATGTTAGCTCTGAGCAAAGCATATTAAAGTACCAAACGGTGAATTTTAGAAGAGAAGGGAACCTTAGAATATAGAATACTAGAGTAATAAAGGATCGTAGAATCATCAACTTAGACTTGAAAGAGAACTTACAAGATCTTTAAGTCCAACTCCTTCATTTTTACAGATAAGGAAACTGAGGCCCAGAGATGGTAAGTGACTTACCCAGGGTAACACTGGGAGCAAATAAGTAGCAGAACTGAAATTCAAATACAGGACTTATTTCCAACCCAGATTTCTTTCCACCAAAAATTATACACTTCTGAATAATAAAGTAATTACACTAGACGGTTCCAAAAATTCCTTCCATCTGTAACATTTTCCTAATCTGCAAAATGAGAGATTGAGAATAAATGACGCTCATGGTCCCTTCAAGGTCTGGCATAGTGGAGAGAGTGCTGAATCTGGAATCAGGAAGAAATGCATTAGAATCCCAACTCAGACACTTACTGGTTATGTCTCCCTGAGCAAGTCATTTCACCTGGACCTCTTAGCCTGGAGAAGAGAAGACCTAAACAAGACACAATAGCTGTCTTTAGGTATTTGAAAGGCTTTCTGTCATATCGAAAATGGATTAGACCCCAGATGATAAGACCAGAAACAAAGGATGAAAGTTACAAAGAGAACAATCTAGCCTTGAAAGGGGAATGGGGGAGGCTTCCTAACAAATGGCGCCCTGGAATGGAATCAGGAGCTGATGGGTTCCACCTCATTTTGGGTCTTCAAGAAGCTGGGTTCATTAAAATAGGCTGGACTAGCAGGAACGCGGAACCTGCGACCTCGAGGCCACATGTAGCCCTCTAGGTCCTCAAAGTGCAACCCTAGACTGAATCCACAAGTTCCCGACCCCTGGACTAGATGGCCACTAAGGTCCCTTCCAACACTCAAATTCTGTGATTCTGTGACCTTACTTTCTTTCTCTATATGATGAGCTGGTTGAATTAGATGATATCCAGGTCCTTTCCTAGGATCAAATGAACTTTCTAGCCTGTGTCTTGAAAACAGGCAAGAATAGGAGGGTGGGGTCATCTGGGAGAATAAGAGAAGGAAAAAATACCTTTTGGAACTCCAGAAATAGCCTGCCTGTACCTGGCAGTGCCTGTTCTTCCAATTCTCCATCTGGCAGCTGATCCAAAGATGATACTTCCTCTCCTCCTCCCAAATGCAGGTCTTTGCTACAAGGACATTCCAAATGGGAGAGGAGAATAAAACCATGCGGGCAGTAGAGTGGACAGAAGAAGTCAGAGGACCCGGATTTAAATGTTGGGTCTTCCCTCACAATACGATGACTTCACTTATTTGGGCCTCAGTTTCCTCAAATACAAAATGAGGAATTTAGACTAAATATCTTTTCTGATCACAGAATCTAAAATTGAAAGAGAATTAGGATAGAGCCAAGGAAAGCCCTTCTGGTTGTCTTTCTGCACGATTCAGTGAAGACCATGACACCATCTCCCCTGAGTTAGGACAGCCAAGTTCACTGATACCAAGTCATAGAAGAGAAGACTGGAAGGAAAGCAGGTGCCCATCTATTGGGACATGACTAAACAAAATTTGGTATATGAATGAACTGGAATATTTTTGCACTGTAAGAGATGGTGAGGTTTTTAAAATTCAGAGAAGTTTGGGAAGACTTGTATGAACTGATAGGAACAAGGTGTAGAGAAAGAGAAAAACAAGTTACGTGATAACCATGGCAGTGTGAAGAAAAACATCATTATACTGACTAAAATTGGGAAGTATTTCAGCATCCAACCATGACTTTAGAGTACTGATGATAACGTATGCCTCCAACCTCCCAGCAGAAGTTCTAAAGCGGCGTTATATAACTAAAAGGAAAGGAAATATGGAAATACTTTCTGGATCTGACATTCTGCTCATCTAAGAAACTTGCAGCTCTACGGTTAAAGTGTCCATAAATAGGGATGACTACCTCAAATTCAGATTTAGATTAGCAAGGCAAAGAAGCTATCTGGAACTAAAGAGGCAAAGCATTCTATAGATGCAGAATGAGGCATGGGCAGGTAGTGTGGTGCAGTGGAAAGAGTGGTGACTCTGGGCTCAGAGATCCTGGGTTCAAACCTCATCTCTGATGACTTCTACCTACGTGGCTTTGAACAAGTCACTTGATACCCTTGGGCATTGGTTTCCTCATCCGTAAAATGAGAAGGTTGAACTAGTTGTTCTCTGAGATCCTTCCCAGCCCTAAATTTATACCCCAATGTATTGATTTGTTTTGCTAGACTGTTTCGTTTGACTTATTTGTTAGAAGGGAGGGTTCTGTTGGGGGAGAGAGAGGAGTGCGTTATTGGGAAGTAACATGTATTTTTTTTGAAGAGGGTCAATAAAATACCTAAAATTTAAAAAGAGAGATAGTACCATAGAGGTAAGAGACAACCCATGAATCAGATATTTACCATATTCAAAATTAAAATTGATAAATTTTAAAATATTTATTCATTTAAAAATAACAAATCTATCACATGTTATCAACATTTTTTTAAAAAAAATAACTGTATTTTCCAAAAAAAAACAGTAAGAAAAGTAGCATTGTTTTATATATACTTTTGCAAATCTTTTAATGGCTTCTCAGAAGACATGGATTCTCATATGTATTTCTTCATTCAGTCTATTGTGATATATTGTTTCAATTGAAGTACATAAAGAAAATCTAGCCTCACATAGGTTTGTGACTGGAAAAAGGAGAAGTATCTTAATAGTGAAATAACATCTTATCATAATTGTGGAAATAAATTTGGCCTCGAGGACTCCCTGAAAGGGTCTCAAGGATGCCCAAGGGTACTCAGAAAACCTTTTGAGAACTGATGCTCTAAGGTCCCTTCCAGCTCCAGGTTCTAAGATACCCTTTTACTGACATCCTTTGATCCTAATAAGATATTCTAAGATGTTTCTTCTGCAGAGGTTTTTGTGAAAACTGTGTGTTTACTTTGTAACATAACAGTTTCAAGGGAAATCCATCTGAGATCTGCAGGCTCCACTGAACCCACAAACATCTACATTTTTTTAAAACTAAACATGTCTAGAATAAGAATTCGATAATACCTTCCCCTTTAACTTGTCCACAGCACATTCACATCTGGTCCCTTATTTTCTTATCAACATTCTCCCTCACCAAGTAGGCAGGTCAAGTACTATTATTATTCCCAATTTACTAGCAAGGAAAGTTAGGGCCAGATTCACTTTGCCTGGCTCAAAGTCAAATCGGTGCCAGTGGTGGAATGAGAACCCTGAACTCTGGGATCCAGAGTTCCCTCTTTGTCATCTTCAGTAATAAGATCTTAAGCAAAAAGACTTCTTTTCAACTTGTAGCAAGGAGATTATATAATCCCATGTAGGCTACAGATGCTAAAGTGTTGCTATTATTATAAATAATAGTTAATGCCTCACTATGGCATGGTGGTGCCCCTGAGCATGCCCTGGTCATCTCAAGAGCAGCCTTACAGGTAGCCTTAGACCAGAGACCACATTCTAGAGCAGAGGCAGAGGACCACTAGCCTCAAGTGGCCTGCATAACTCCTGAGTGATGCCTGAATGTAATTGGAATGTATTTGGAATGTATTTAAATGTAATTTAAATGTAATTGGAAAATGTTTGGCAAAATTAAATTTAAAAACACAGTACAACATAGGTAATGTTAATTTATGGCTTTCTAAGTCAATATGTAACTGAAGAGACAGATATATTTCTACTTGAGTAAGACACAACTGCAAGACTTAACTCTTTCAGCTCCAAAACTCCTGCCCCTCCCTTGCACTGCTCTCCTGATGGGGCAGTTCCTCATAAGGCCCACTATATGTAGGTGATGCTAGCTATCTTCTCCCCTGGATCCACCCTGCAGTCTAAAGCCACCCTCAAATTGATACCACCATAGCTATTGAAAAGGATATGTGTGTTTACTCTGCTATAGATTTATTTACCATCCCTATAACTTTCTAAACCAAAGTACCCTTCCCTGGCTACCATTCCCCTACATAACATAAATATATAGTGCTCCATGTTTTCATTCATTTGTTCACTCTTTCATTCATTCAGTTGTTTTGAGAAATATTTACTAAGCACCAGCTCTCTGCAAATATCATTGCCAAGCTCTAGCAGGGTTATGAAGAAAAATAAAATGTGGCTGCCTCTTATTTCCCTAGCTTGCCTCCAGTCTCAGTTCAAATCATACTGTAATTTGAGGCCTTTCCCAGGCCCAAGCCCTTCATGCCTCTCTCCTGGGATTACTGTTCCATCTACTAAATATCTCATAAATACCTAGTTAATTAATGTGTCAACTCCCTTATTAGAGTATAAGCACCTTGAGGGCAGAAACTGGTTTCATCCTTTCTTTGTATCCCCCTGGGCTAAGCACAGTAAGTACTTAATAAAAGCTTGTTAACTGACTGTTGCCATCAAAGAGTTTACAATTTAGCACAGTTAATAAGCTATTTATGCAAATTCATTACAAAGTAGAACATTTAAAAAAAATTTTGAGAGATCTAGACAAGATGAGATCATTGGGTAGATAGATGAGAAGAAGGAATATCTGAGCTAGCTCTTCAAGCATGAGTGTAATTTAAATAAGAAGAAATGGAAGGGGGGTGGCATTCCAAGCACAGAGAAAAGGGTGAAACAAGACAATGAAGCAGGAAAATAAATGTTTTGGAGGCTAGCTCACTGAATTATGTATTTTTGCAGTAACAAGAAGAATCCAAAGATGAAGAATGGAAAAATAAGATGAAGCCACTTTGTATTGCTGTGTCTGGCACTTCATGACCTTATTTGGCATTTTCTTGGCAAAGATACTGGAGTGGTTTGCTATTTCCTTGTCCCCCTCATTTTATAGATGAGGAAACTGGGGCAAACAGGGTCAAGTAACTTGCCCAGGGTCACACAGATTTGAACTCAGGAAGATGAATCTTCCTGACTCCAGGCCCAACACTCTATCCCCTATACCACCTACCTGTCCCACCTTATACAAAGCTACAAATGGTAGGTTGAGGACTTTGTATTTGATCTTTGGATTTTTTTGACTATTTTATTTTTAATGTGGCCACCAAATAGATTATAAGCTCCTTCAAGGTAGGAATTGTATTATTCATTTTTATACCCCCTCTACCAATATTTGACTGAACGAACAAATGACCAAGGGAAGGAAGGAAGGAAGGAAGGAAGGAAGGAAGGAAGGAAGGAAGGAAGGAAGGAAGGAAGGAAGGAAGGAAGGAAGGAAAGGAATACAGATGGATGGATGGTTGCATAAAAGGATGGATAGATGAAGCTACTCAAATTTGCAGTAATAGTTTTGTGTGTGTGAGTGTGTGTGTGTGTTAATTTGTATTGGCCACCTAGAACCATTATGCTCTCAAGGACATTCAATTCAAATTTTTCTTTTCCTATCTCATGACTTCTCCATTCATTTTTCTTCCTTAAGTGTATGCTTACTCCAAGAAGAGACCTTTCTAGCATAACATCAATTTCTATGGTAAGGTTTTTTGCATTTGTCCATGAAATTAAAGTATATGCACCTTCCAAAACATCTTCAGGATTTCTTGACAGCTTGTAATGTTCTTGTTGGTTCTGAACTATTTTCCTGTATCCTCAGCACCTAGCACTTGGCTTCCAACAAAATTAAATAGATTTTTTTAAAATGAAGTCATTCTCAGGTCTTGTAATAAATAGTACGAACTGACTACATAATAACTGGAAACAACAGAGGTCTTCTGGTGTTTTATTTAATAAACTAAGTCAAACCCTTCTCCCATAAGCTTTTGCTCATCTGGGGGAGAGAGAGAGAGAGAGAGAGAGACAGCGAGAGAGAGAGAGAGAGAGAGAGAGAGAGAGAGAGAGAGAGAGAGACAGAGAGAGAGAGACAGAGAGACAGAGAGAGAGACAGAGAGACAGAGAGAGAGACAGAGAGAGAGACAGAGACACAGAGAGACAGAGAGAAGGAAAGAGAATCTCACACACACATGCAGTCTCCTAGGTTTAAGCAAAGATAAGGTTACTAAATATATCATTTATTAACAGAATGACAAGCAATAAAACAAAGATATAAATAAGTATTTATAATATATCAATTCTGAGAAAGATTACAGCTAAAGTTACCATCACGACAAATGGTGATCTCCTTCTAATTCTGGAAACACAGTTCTACAACTCAGTTCTTTCTAGATACCAATTAAAGTCTTTTCTTAAGAGTTTTCTTTACATTCTTTGCCAAGACAAAGGTAAAACCTAGTTCTCTCAGGGAGTAAATTCACTTAGTCCTTTTTTCCTATTATCTCTTCAAGTATCAGAGTTAACAGGACAATTAAAATGCTAGTCTTTCAAGAGGCTATTGTATGTTAATAATAGTGTAACTGCATAAAATCTGCTAGATTATATAAGGGTAGTAGACCCTAAATCCCCACTACAACAGTAACAGTTCAAATGCAAGTGGCACTGTGGGAAAACAGGTACAGCAGCGAATTCTTTTTGGAGCTGTGAAATGGTCTAGTCATTGGAACTCGGAATTATGCGGCAAGACTTACCAAACTGTCTATGCTCTTTGACTCGGTGATATCACAACTAGACCTATACTCCACCTGCCCTGCCCCCCGCCTCAAAAAAAGAAAAAATCCCCACATGAATAAAAAATAGTCATAACAGTTATTTTTGTGTCAACGAACTCAAAACTAAGGGGTTGCCCATAAACTGAGGGGCAGCTGAACAAATTATGGTATATGAATATAAAGGAAGACTATTGTGCTATAAGAAGTGAAGAAAGAGGCAATTTCTCAGAGAAGCAGAAATACTTATGTGAAGTGATGCAGATTAAAATGAACAGAACCAAAACAAAAAATTACACTATAATTTTAACATTATAAAAACAAACAATTGTGGAAAATTCTGAAAAAATGGTAACTCTAATCAAGGAAATGCTCGACTACAATTCCAGAGGAATGATAAAGAATGCTGCCAACCCCACGACAGAAAGATGATGGACTAATATATGTGCAATGAAAAATGAATTTTTGGACATAGCCAAAGTGGGAATTTGTCTTTCTTGACAAAGTTCACATGATATATGTTCCATATTTCTTTCTTTCTTTTCCTTTCTTCATTTTTCCCCAGGAGGATGGGAAAGAAAGGAGGGAGAAGAAAATTAATTCTTTGTAAGTGAAAAATCATTTTAAAAAAGGAAAAAAGCCCCACGAGAAGAGATAATAAGAGATATATTACTTAAAATAATTCTAGACACTATAAAATACATAGTAGTATTCTTGCCAAAACAAACACAGGAAGTGTATGAACAAAATTATAAAAAGCTTATATAAATAAAATTGACTTAAATAATCTGAGAAATATTAATGTGCCTGGATAGGCAGGGCCAATATAATAAAAATGATAGTTTTACCTAAATTAATTTATATATTCAATGTCATCCCAATTAGATTACCAAAAAAATATTTTACTGAGTTAGAAAATATAATAACAAAATTCATTTGGAACAACAAAAGTCAAGAATATCAAAGGAACTTAAAAAAATGTAAAAGAAGGAGGTTTAGCAGTACCAGATCTTAAATTATATTATAAGGCAGTAATTATCAAAACTATCTGGCACTGGCTAAGAAATAAAAAGGTAAATCAGTGGAATATAGTAGACATACAATCTTCAGAAGCAAATGACTATAGTAACCTTGTGCTTGCAAGTGTAAAGACTTAAGTTTTTGGAATAAGAATTCATTATTTAGTAAAAAAAAAAATATTGTTGGGAAAGCTGGAAAGCAATCTGGCAAAAATCGGGCATAGAACTACATCTTACACCATTACAAAGATAAGGTCAAAATGGATACATAACCTAGATATAAAGGGAAGTATTACAAGAAAATTTGAAGAATATGGAACATACTACTTATCAGACTTATGGATAGGTGAATAATGAGACAGAGAACATTATGAAGTATAAAATGGATAATTTTGATTACATTAAATTAAAAAGGTTTTGTACAACTAAAATCAATGGAGACACGATCAGAAGGAAATGGGGGGGGTGAATATTTATAGACGGTTTCTCAGATAAAGGCTCATATCTCAAATATGTAAAAAACTTTGTCAAATCTATAAGAATACAAGTCATTCCCTAATAGATAAATGGTCAAAGGATGTGAACAGGCAGTTTTCTGATGAAGAAATCAAAACAATTTATAGTAATATGAAAAATGCTCTAAATTATTATTGATTAGAGAAACAAAAATTAAAACGACCTTGAGATATCATTTTGCGCCTATCAGATAGGCCAAAATCACAGAAGGGGAAAGCAACAAATGTTAGAGAGAATGTGAAAAAATTGAGACACTAGTTCACTGTCGGTGGAACTGTGAACTGGTCCAGTCATATTTGGAATTATGCCCAAAGAGGTATAAAACTGTCTATAACATTTGACCCAGCAATATCACCATTAGGTCTATTTCCTAAGATTATTAGGAAAAATGGAAAAGAACCTACATGTTCTAAAATATTTGTAGCACCTTTTTTGTGGTAGCAAAGAACTGAGAATTGCAGGGTAACCCATCAATTGGAGAATGGCTAAACAAGTTATGGTATATGATCATGATGTCACACTACTGTGCTATAAGAAATGATAACCTTGGTAATTTTAGGAAAATGGAAAGACTTGCATGAAATAATTAAAAGTGAAATGAGCAGAACCAAGAGAACATTACACACAGTAACAGCAATATTGTTTTAAGGACAACTTTGAATGACCAAGTCATTTTTACTATTATAAATACCCAAATTAACTACCAAGGTCCTATGAAAAAAGATGCTATCCACATCCAGAGAAAGGACTAATAAGTAGAAGTGTGTGTGTATATACACATTCATACATATATATACACACACATACATATATATTTTATAAATATATATATATATACATGTATGTGTACACACTTATATACGTACTTGTTTCTGTAACCATCTCTAGGACAGGGAACATGGTGGGGAAGAGTTATATGATAACTTTACTATAGATTCAAAAGCAAAGGCAGTTTTCCATAATAGATTGCAATCCTCTTTTTTTTCTACTCTACTTTGTTATAGAAATGCTTGTTTTATTTCTTAAGTTCAGGATTTAAAAAAACAAAGAAAGCAGGAAAAGAAGGAAAACAAAGCAGTCCATATTGATTATCTTACTTGATCCTCATGACACTCCAGTAAGGTTGGTAGGACAGGTACTTTTTTGTTTTTGGTATGTATTTCATTTAGTATTTTAGTTTTCAACATTGATTTCCACAAGATTTTGAGTTACAAATTTTCTCCCCATTTCTACCCTCCCCCCCATTCCAAGATGGTATATATTGTGATTTCCTCACTCCCCTGTCAGCCCTCCCCTCTTTCACTCCATTCCCCCCACCATCCCCTATCCCCTTACTTCCTTATAGGGGAGGATAAATTCTATACCCCATTCCCTATATATCTTGTTTTCTAGTTGCATGCAAATAAAAAAATTAATTTCTTTAAGCATCTGCTTTTAAAACTTTGAGTTCCAAATTCTCTCCCCTCTTCCCTTCCCCCCTACCCTCCCTAAGAAGGCAATTCAACATAGATCACACATGTATCGTTATGCAAAACACTTTCACAATGCTCATGTTGTAAAAGGCTAATTATATTTCCTTCCATCCTATCCTGTCCCCCTTTATTCAGCTTTCTGCCTTGACCCTGTCCCTTTTCAAATATGTTTGCTTTTGATTACCTCCTCCCCCATCTGCCCTCCCTTCTATCGTCCCCCCTTTTTTATCCCCTTCCCCTTACTTTCCTGTGGAGTAAGATACCCAACTAGGTGTATGTTATTCCCTCCTCAAGTTGAATCTGATGAGAGTAGGATTTGCTCATTCCCCCTCACCTGCCCCCTCTTCCCTTCCAAAACAACTGCTTTTTCTTGCCACTTTTACGTGAGATAATTTACCCTATCCTATCTCTCCCTTTCTCCCTCTCTCAATATATTCCTCTCTCACCCCTTAAATTTATTTCATTTTTTAGATATTATCCCTTCATATTCAACTCATCTTGTGCCCTCTGTCTATATTCCCTTCAACTCCCCTAATACCGAGAAAGGTCTCCTGAATTACACACATCATCTTTCCAAGTAGGAATGTAAACATAACAGTTCAACTTTAGTAAGTCCCATAAGAATTCTCTTTCTTGTTTACCTTTTCATGCTTCTCTTGATTCCTGCATTTGAAAGTCAAATTTTCTATTCAGCTCTGGTCTTTTCATTGAGAAAGCTTGAAAGTCCTCTATTTTATTGAAAATCCATATTTTGCCTTGGAGCATTATTCTCAGTTTTACTGGGTAGGTGATTCTTGGTTTTAATCCTGGGTCCATTGACCTCCAGAATATCGTATTCCAAGCCCTTCAATTCCTTAACGTGGAAGCTGCTAGATCTTGTGTTATTCTGATTGTGTTTTAACAATATTCAAATTGTTTCTTTCTGGCTGCTTGCAGTATTTTCTCCTTGATCTGGAAACTCTGGAATTTGGCAACAAAATTCCTAGGAGTTTTCTTTTTTGGGATCTTTTTCAGGAGGTGATTGGTTAATTCTTTCAATTTCTAATTTACCCTCTAGTTCCAGAATATCAGGGCAGTTTTCCTTTATAATTTCTTGACAGATGATATCTAGGCTCCTTTTTATGATCATGGCTTTCAGGTAGTCCAATCATTTTTAAATTATCTCTCCTGGATCTATTCTCCAGGTCAGTGGTTTTTCCAATGAGATAGATATTTCACATTCTCTTCCATTTTTTCATTCCTTTGGTTCTATTTTATAATATCTTGATTTCTCATAAAGTCACTAGCTTCCACTTGCTCCAATCTAATTTTTAAGGTAGTATTTTCTTCAGTGGTCTTTTGGACCTCCTTTTCTATTTGGCTAATTCTGCCTTTCAAGAATTTCTTTTCCTCATTGGCTTTTTGGAGCTCTTTTGCCATCTGGGTTAGTCTATTTTTTAAGGTGTTATTTTCTTCAGTATTTTTTTGGATCTCCTTTAGCAAGTTGTTGACTTGTTTTTCATGGTTTTCTTGCATCCTTCTTATTTCTCTTCCCAATTTTTCCTCTACTTCTCTTACTTACTTTTCCAAATTTTTTTGAGCTCTTCCATGGCCTGAGCCCAATTCATATCTTTCTTAGAGGCTTTTGATGTAGGCTCTTTGACTTTGTTGACTTCTTCTGGCTGTATGTTTAGATCTACTTTGTTACCAAAAAAGGAATCTAGAGTTTAAGTTTGATTCTGAGTTTGAGTCTGAGTTCATTTTCGCTGCCTGCTCATGTTCCCAGCCAACCACTTGACTCTTGAGCTTTTTGTCAGGATTTGACTGCTTGTAGAGTAGAAAGTACTTTGTCCCAAGCTTTAGGGTCCAAACACTGCTGTTTTCAGAGCTACTTCTACTTCACCATCACCCCAGGCTCTATCATAGCAGCACTTCTCCCCCAAGAACCACCAACCAGGACCACAATTCAGATCCAAGCAGGGCACAGCAGGAGAATCTGCCTTTGTGCCCACAAAGCGCTCCTTGCATTCCCGCTCTGATCTGCTGCTGCTAGATTCATCCCACCTTGTGAGCCAGAGACTGGGAAAGCTGCTGATGCTGGTGCTCTGGAGGCAGCCTCAGGAGCTTCCTGCTACCACCACTGCTACACAACCTCCTCCACCCTCACAGCTGGCAGCCAGGCTGCTTTAAACTTGCTCCTGCAGTTTCCCCCAACCTGCTCTTTGGCATTTGTGGGTTGAGAAGTCTGGTAACTACCACAGTTCACTCTTTCATGGCCCCAAGGCCTGTTCTGGCTGGCTGATTCTGGGTCTGGTCTCTCCCGGAGCAGCCCAAGGTGGGCTACCCTCTGCTCTCAGCACCGTGCAATAGACCCTTCCCGGTGACCATCCAGGCTCTTCTGGGCTGGAGATCTGTTTCCCTCTGCTATTTCATGGGTTCTGCAGCTCTAGAATTTGTTCAGAGCCATTTTTACAGGTGTTTGGAGGGATTTTGGTGGGGAGCTTAAGCAAGTGCCTGCTTTCCTGCCACCATCTTGGCTCCCCATCCCCCAGAACAGGTATTTTTATGTTTACTTTAAAAATGAAGAAGGTGAAGGAAAGTATGCTCAATGTCACACTTCTAAGAGATGATAGACTCAGGACTCACCACTTTTTTACCTTTTTATCCACAGTTCAGGGCCTTACTTATAGTAAACATTTTATGCATGTTTAATTCAATTCAACAAACATCATCATATTCCCACTTTGTGAAATATGTATAGAGAAGTGGTTTATCCTGGGGCCTAATATAAAATCTATAATCTTTTACAATGTCTTTCTGTTCAAGTGACCAGTTGCTATTTGTTTTTCCAGTAAGTTGTTGTGTGTGGAAATCCATCTTCCATTTTCAGCACAGTATGGAGAAGAACGTGCTAGGCTTGGAGCCAGGGAGATCTTGGTTCGTAAATTCATAGATTTAGAGCTGGAATAGACCTCAGAGGCCATTTAATCCAACTCCCTCATTCGACTGATCAGAAAACTTGGATCCAGAGAGGATGAATGATTTGCTCAAGGTCACATAGGAAGTGACGAAGGTAGAATTCAAATTCAGGTTCTTGGGTTCCAAATCCAGTGATCTTTGACCAAATACTGATGCTTATTACCTGTGTGACTCTAGGTGACTCAACTTCTCTAGTCTCAGTTTCTCCATCTGTTAAATGTAGATAAAAATAGCACCCAACTCCCAGGGTTGTTGTGAAGAATAAATGAGAAGATGCATATAAAAGCACTTTGGAAACCTTGAGGCACTATATATATATATATATATATATATATATATATATACACACACATATATGGAGTTAGTTGTAACAATGGGGGTGGCAGTGGTGGTGATAGGAAGAGAAGGAGGAACAGGAGAAGGAGGTGGTGTAGCAGTGGTAGTGATGGTGGTGATAGCAATGATAGAGATGGTAGTGGTGATGGTAGTGTTAGTGGTAGTAATAGCGGTGGTGGTAGCAGTAGTAGTAGTAGTGGTAATGATAGTAGTAGTCATAGTGATAATCATAGTAGTACTTGTAGTAGTAGTGGTGGTGGGGGTAGTAGTAATAGTAGTAATAATCATACCAATAGCCATTCATAGTAGTAGTCATAGTGGTGGTGGTGGTAGTAATATTGGAGCAGCTAGGTGGCACATTGAATAAAACACCCAGGCTGGGAGACAAGAAGAACTGAGTTCAAATCCAACCTTAGACACTTACCAGCTGTGTGTCAGCAGGAAAGGTCTGTTGCGCCAAGGTGAGAATGGAGTGCAAACCAGCACAGGCCAACCCCCAGCAAACTAGCAGTAGACCTTGGGATGACTGAATCAGTGATGGCAATGGCAGTTTCCAGACCTCTCAGCCCACAGATGATAAGGGGAGCAGACAACTTGTCAGAAGGAAATTATAGGGGTCCCCTTACTAGAACTAGGGAGCATGATTCTGTTGCATTACCTATATCTGGATCTAGGTAGCAGTCCTGGGTCTCATTCTCAGGGCAAGGAGAAACACTAGCATCCCAGAACTTGCAGCCACAGGGGAGTTGGGACACTGGTCATAATTCCAGGGTGAAAAAGAGTGGTTGTAGTCACTCACACACCTCTCTGGACAGGAGAGCAATAAACACACCTCTCCTTAGATCACACCACCTTGGAAGAACTGTAAACTCACAGGTCCCAAGAATTATGTCTGAAAACAACTACACAAAAAAACCTGAAACTTGTGAGTGCTCTCTCCACTAATGAAGCAGAGCCCCATTTTAGCAAAAAGTTAAAAGTCAAGAAGTAGGCTGGAAAATGAGCAAACAGCAGAAAAAGATCATGACTATAGAAAATTAATACGATGACAGAGAAGATCAAAACACAAACTCAGAAAAAGAGAACAAAGTCAAAACTGTTACATCCAAAGCCTCAAAGAAAAATATGAATTATTCTCAGGCCATAGAAGAACTCAAAGAGGATTTTGAAAATCAAGTAAGAGAGGTAGAGGAAAAAATAGGAAGAGAAATGAGAGTGGTGCAAGAAAATAATGAAAAAAGAGTCAACAACTTGGTAGAGGAGGCACAAAAATATACTGAAGAAAATAACACTTTAAAAAACAGAATAGACCAAAAGGAAAAAGAGACATAAAAATCAAATGAAGACAAGAATGCCTTGAAAAGCAGAATTGACCAAATGGAAAAAGAGCTACAAAATTTCATGGAAAAAAGGGACTAAAAAAGTAGAATTGGCCAAATGGAAAAGAAAGTACAAAAGCTCATTGAAGAAAGTAATTCTTTAAGTTAGAATTGGGCAAGGAGAAGGTAATGAGTCCATGAGACAACAAGAAACAATAAAACAAAATCAAAATAATTTTAAAAATACAAGAAAATGTGAAAACAGCTCATTGGAAAAACACTGACCTGGAAAATAGATCCAGAAGAGATAATTTAAGAATTGTTGAAAGACATGATCAAAAAAAAGTCTAAACATCATCTTTCAAGAAATTATGAAGGAAAATTGCCCTGATAGTCTAGAACCAGAGGGTGAAATAGAAATTGCAAGAATCCATGAATCACCTCCTGAAAGATACCCCAAAATGAAAACTCCCAGGAATATTATAGTCAAATTCCAGAGTTCCTAGGTCAAGGAGAAAATATTGCAAGTAGCTAAAAAAGAAACAACTTAAACATTGTGGAGCTAGTCAGGATAACACGAGATCTAGCAGTTTCTACATTAAAGGATCAGAGAACTTGGAATGATATTCCAGAGTGCAAAAGAGCTAGTATTACAACCAATAATCACCTACCCAGCAAAACTGAGCATAATCCTCCAAGGGGAGAATGGCTATTTAATGAAATAGAGGACTTTCAAGCATTCCTCATGAAATGACCAGAAGTGAATAGAAAATTTGACTTTCAGATACAAGACTCAAGAAAATATAAAAAGCTAAACCAGAAAGAGAAACCATAAGGGTTTCAATAAGGTTAAACTGTTTACATTCCTCCATGGAAAAATGGAACTTCTAACTTCTAAAAATTTTCTTATCATTAGGGCAGTTAGAAGGAGTATACATATGCAGAGGGCATGGGAGTGAGTTGAATATGGTGCAATGACTATCTAAAAAAAAAAATTAAGAGCCAAGAAAGAAGAATGCACTGGGAGAAGGGGAAAAGGAGAAGCAGAATGGGGCAAATTATCTGACATAAAAGAAGCATAAAGGAACTTTTACAATGAAGGGGAAGACAGACGAGGTAAAATGACTCAAAAAGGGAATAACATACACACTGAGTTGGGGAGAGAAATCTATCTTAGCCTACAGGAAAGTAAGAAGGAAAAGGGATAAGAAGAAAGGGTGGACTGATAGAAGGGAGGGTGGGCTGGGGAGAAAAAAGGCAGAAGCAAAACACTTTTGAGAATGGACAAGGTAACCCAAGAGCAGCTTCTCCATTAAGAGATCAAAGGGCTTGGAATACAATATTCTGGAGGTCAATGGAGCTAGGATTAAAACCAAGAATCACCTACCCAGCAAAACTGAGTATCATGATCCAAGGCATAATATTGACTTTCAATAAAATAGAGGACTTTCAAGCTTTCTCAGTGAAAAGACCAGAGCTGAATAGAAAATTTGACTTTCAAATGCAGGAATCAAGAGAAGCATAAAAAAGGTAATCAAGAAAAAGAACAAAAAAAAAAAAAGAAATTGCAAGGGACTTACTAAAGTTGAACTGTTTTGTTTACATTACTACATGGAAAGATGATATGTATGATTCATGAAACCTCAGTATTAGGGTAGCTGAAGGGAATATGCATATGTATATGTTTATGTATATATATATATATATATATATATATATATATATGAGTGTGTATGTATGTATATATGTATGTGTATATATATAGAGAGAGAGACAGAGACAGAGAGACAGAGATAGACAGAGAGAGAGTGGACACAGAGTGAATTGAAGATGAAGGGAAGATATCTAAAAGAAATAAAATCAAATTAAGGG
>CM053622.1:80925087-80982145 GCA_028646595.1 Phalanger gymnotis | reverse complement strand
GAGTGAATCTTGCCCTCATCAGATTTGACCTGAAGAGGGAATACCATACATACTCAGTTGGGTATCTTACCCCACAGGAAAGAAGGAGGAAGAAGATAAAAAAGGCGGGGAATGATAGAAGGGAGGGCAGATGGGGGTGGAGGTAATCAAAGACAAACACTTTCGAAATGGGACAGGGTCAAGGGAGAAAATTCAGTAAAGGGGGATAGGTTTGGAAGAAGCAAAATATAGTTAGTCTTTCACAACATGAGTTTTGTGGAAGGGTTATACATAATGATACGCCTGTGGCCTATGTTGAATTGCTTGACTTCTTAGGGAGGGTGGGTGGGAAGGGAAGAGAGGAGAGAATTTGGAACTCAAAGTTTTAAAAACAGATGTTCAAAAACAAACAAAAAAAAGTTTTTGCATGCAACTAGAAAATAAGATACACAGGCAATGGGGCATAGACATTTCCTCTTGCCCTACAAGAAAGGAAGGGTAAAGGGGATGGGAGAGGAGTGGGGTGACAGAAGGGAGGGCTGACTGGGGAACAGGGCAACCAGAATATATGTCATCTTGGAGTGGGGGGGAGGGTAGAAATGGGGAGAAAAGTTGTAATTCAAACTCTCATGAGAATGGACAAGGTAAAAGGAGAAAGATGGAGACAGATAACTGGGGGAAAATAGAATGGAAGGAAATACATAGTAATCATAACTGTGAAAAAAAATTTACAGTAAGTTTCTCTGATAGAGACCTCATTTCTCAACTATATAGAGAACTGAGTCAAATTTATAGAGATAAGAGCCATTCCTCAATTGATAAATGGTCAAAGGATATGAATAGGCAGTTCTCAGATGAAGTAATCAAAGCTATCTATGGTCATATGAAAAAATGCTCTAAATCACTGTTGATTAAATGAATGCAAATTAAAATAGCTCTGAGCTACCACCCTACACTTAGCAGACTAGCTAATATGACAAAAAAGGAAAATGACAACTGGAAGGGATGTGGGGAAATTGAGACACTAATGTACTTAGTGAAGTTGTATACCAATCCAACCATTCTGTAGAAAAATTTGAAACTATGCCCAAAGGGTTATAAAACCATGCAACTTTTTGACCAAGCAATACCACTCCTAGGTCTACATACAAAAGATATTTTTTTAAAAACAGTAAAAGGACCCATATGTACAAATATATTTATAACAATCCTTTTAGTTGTGGCAAGGAATTAGAAATGGAGGGGATATCCACCAATTGGGGAATGGTTGAATAAGTTGTTATACAATTGTGATGGAATACTATTGTGCTGTAAGAAATGATGAGTGGGATGTTCTCAGAAAAACCTGGAAAGACTTACATGAACTGATACAAAGTGAAATGAGCAGAACAAGGAGAACATTGTATATAGTAACAGCAATATTATAAGATGATCAACTGTGAATGACTTAGCTTTTCTCAGCAATACAATGATCCAAGAAAATTCCAAAAGACTGATGGAAAATGCTATCCGTCCCCAAAGAAAGAACTGATAGAGTCTGAATGAAGATAGAAACAATACTTTTTCTTTACTTTCTTTATTTTTCTTGGGATTTTTTTTTATTTCTTTCATAACATGACTAACATGGTAATATGTTTTGCATGACTATACATGTGTGTAACCTATATCAAATTCCTTGCCTTCTCAATGAGTGGGGGTGAGGAGGAATGGAGAGAATTTGGAAATCAAAAATTGAAAGAAAATTTTAAAAATGTTAAAAATTGTTTTTATGTGTAATTGGGGAAAATATTAAATTAAAAAAAGAAAACTCCAAATGGATCATGAAGGGTCAGACATGATTGAAACCACTAAATAGTAGTAGTAGTAGTAGTAGTAGTAGTAGTAGTAGTAGTAGTAGTGGTGGTGGTGGTGGTGGTGGTGGTAGTGGTGGTGGTGGTGATGGTTAGTAGTAATGGTGGTAGTATTGGTCGTAGTGGCAGTAGTAGTAGTGGTACTGATGGTAGTGGTACTATTAGGGATAGTAGTGGTAGTGATAATAGTGGTAGTAGTAGTAGTCATAGTGGTAGTCATAGTAGTAAAGGTAGTAGTATAGTGGTGGTGGTGGTAGTGGTGGTAATAGTAATAGTAGTAGTAGTAGGAATAGTAGTAGGTGGTAGTAGTAGTAATGGTGATGGTTGTGATGGTGGTAGTAGTAGTAGTAATAGTAGTAGTAGTAGCAGTAGGAATGGTAGTGGTAGTGGTGGTGATGGTAGTGGTAGTACTAAAGTACTAGTAGGTACTAATAGTCATAGTTTGAGTAGTAATAGCAGTAGTGGCAGCAGTAGCAGTAACAACATGTCCTTGAATGACAGAAATAATAAACTATATTACTCTTTAAAGTGTTCACTTTTGTCCAGGCCACCTCCTGAGACCATCACATTGTACACCCAGTGAAAGGGAAATTTTCACTACAATACTTAAATAAAGCAGTCCTGGACAGGCAATCGGGTGTAGGAAAAACAGCTGCCAACATGAAACAAGGACAAGTAGTCTAAAATCTCAGCACTGCCTCTTCAGTTTAACTCTCCCATTTTTTAAGGGGCTGCTACAAGCAGTGAGTGCACTGGTCTAAATGATGAGTCAGTCAGTCAATAAACTTCATTTTTCTGTGCCTCACTTTGCTCATCTCTACATTGGGAGTGCCAATATTTTTACTCTGCTTACCTCCCAGGCCCAGTGGCTCTGAGACCAAAATCCTCCATAGACAGACGTGTGAGACTCTTCTCATAATCTCCTTCAGTGAGATTCAGCTTAAAGTGAATAGGAGTGATGAGGCTCTTCTAAGGGTGCTGTGGCCCTTTTTGTCTTTTCGTTGCAGACTCAAAATATGTGATTAACACTAGACACAAATCTGGCTGGAAAACATGTGTTTAAAGCTAATCCTTATGCAAACCCGATGACTTTATGCATGATGCACCATCAGCTGAACATCCTACACAATTTTTCATGTAAATATAATTTGATGTGTGAACACCTGCAGCAATTGGGAACACGCTTTTTCCCAATATTTAACCCTAAGCTTACTGTGGATCCCAGATGTTCTCTCCCAGCATCTCCCCATGTTACTGCACCCACATTGACTGGCATCACTGATAGAATTGTTAATTGAGTTTCCCCAACTGTCTATAATTAGGCTGGTGATAGCACCAGCCTCCTGGTGTAGAAGCGTGTCTCCCTCCAGGACTCCTTCTGTTTGCTCCAGTTATTAATGTTAATGACAACACACTTCAATGCTTCAGGGATCTGTGATTTCATCAGTGTGGGCTCTCCCTCCAATCAGTCAACCAACCAATCAATCAATAAACAATATCTAATAAGTGCCTGGATGCCGAGACAAAAATAAAACCAGTCTTGCCTTCAAGTAGCTGTGATACTACTGGCTGTAACTCCTCCGTGCCTTGCCATCTAAGGTCCCTTCTGGCCCTAAATCCTATGATCCTATGACCTCAGTAAAATAATGGCAATAATAATTGTAAAATGCTTTGAGGTTTGTAAATGTTATCTCATTTGATCTTTACAACATCCTGGGGAGGTAGGTGTCGTTATCCCCATTTTACAGATGAGGAAACTGAGGCCGAGAGAGTTTGAATGACTTGCCCAGGGTCATACAGCTAGTAAATGTCTGAAGGAGGAATTAAATTCAGTTCTTCCTGCTTCAGCATCCAGTACTCTATTCTCGGTGCCATCTAGCTGTCTCTATTATACTTTTTCCCATCTGTTAGTACGGGTGAAAAAACTCATCAGGCTATTTTATGGTGATATACGTCTCTGCACTTGGCCTGGTATAGTGCAATGAATACTGGTCTTGGGAAAGCAAAGGACCTGTGCTGAAGGGCCAACCATGACATCAAACATATTTCTATAGCACTTTTAGGTTTATGAGGTACCACCCTCACCACAATGCTGTGAGGGGGATGAATGGGTTGCAAGTATGATTATCTTCATTTTATAAATGCAGAAACTGAGCCCCAGATAATATTAAGAGATTTATATATAGTCACGTACCTAGTACATATTAAACTCACAAAAACTAAGTTCAGAGGAAGGTGCCATCAAGATTAGGAGGAAGGAAAGATCACCTCTGGCTAGGAAAAATCAGGCAAAACCTTAAGAAAGAGGTGACGTTGAATCCGAGATTTAAAAGATGGATAGAACCTCAGCAAACGGAGTGTTGGGGAGGGCATCTCAGCCGTGGGGAATCAGGTGAACAAAGACAAATGTGGAAAAGCACAGAGTGTGCTCAAGGAATTGTGAGTTTGTTCACTTTACCTGGAGAGCAGGCTCTGTGAGGGAGAGAAGTGTGATATAAATATGGAAAATGAAGTTAGTACCAGACCTTGGAGACCATTGAATGCCACAAAACTCCTCATACCCATTATCTTTTTTGATAATTACAACAAACCTTTGAGTGTGTGTATACACATATGTATGTATATATGTATATATATGTTTATATATACACACATATACACAGATACTTGTGTATGTATATGTGTGTGTATGTATTATATATATACATTTGAGGTTTGTAAATGTTATCTCATTTGATCCTTTACATATATATATGTATATATGATCTGTGATTAAATCATTATGGAGAATTCCCAGTGTGGATAACTCCTTCCAGTGGTGCACAAATCCCCAATTTATTCCTAATAGTCTTAAGACACTTTCCTGGAGCACACAGTGGCAAGGCTTGAACTCAGGCCTTCTTGACTCCAAGGCCAGCTCCCTATACACTACCTTACCATGCAGCCTCTTCCTCATTTTTTTTTTTTTACAGATGAGGGAATGGATATAGAAAGCCAGAAATCAAATCGCAGCTTTGCCAATTACTAACTGCATGACCTTGGGGAAGTCACTTCCTTCTGTGGGTCACAAAGCTCTTTCCCATCTCCATATTTGGTGCTCTGCAAGTAAAATACACGTCAGCAGGTATGTCAGATGCAAAGGTGGTAGCTCCCTGACACAGAAGATGCTTCAGGTCCATCACTACCAGTTAGAGATGACCTCCTGTTTGGCCACACAGTGTCAGGCAGTGATTGTGCAAGAAACATCACTATTTCTCCAGGGCATATTGCTTCGGGTGCATCAGCTTGGCCTTCTTTCCTCTCTCCTGGCAACCCCTCCCTTTTTCTTCTTCAGGGCCATTGTCTTCCTGACGTGAAAAATGAACTGCACTGAGCTCGATGTTAATTGCATCAAAGGAAAGAAAAAACCCACAATTCTCAAATTGTGAATGATTAACTACTTGAGTCATAAAACCAAACTCATCACCGACTCAGAAGGGCTCTCCTAGAAAAACTTTATCCACTAGGCCTTTTTGGCAAAGTTGGCAACCTCTTTCACCATTGCAAGGTATGTTATCCAAACTCTCACAAGGTGCTGCCCAAGCAGAATGGCACTGATCAGATGGGAAAAACAAGAGAACGGCTTTTCTCGAAATCTTCATTTCACATTCTGAGATCTGTGTCCATTGCCAACAATACAAGTTTTATGTTTTCTTCATTTAACCTCAGACAAATTGTCCTTTCCCACAAGATGTAAGGGGCAAGCCAATTACTGTATTTCTTTACTTCTACAGGGTCCTGTTTCTTTATCCACAAAATGGAAGCAAGATTTAAATCCATACTGGAGGCAGTTAGTATTGGACTTAAAGTCATAAAGACCTGAGTTCAAATTTAGCCTCAGATGCTTAATAGGTGGGCTGCATAACTTCTTGTCTGCCTCAGTTTCCTTATTTGTAAAATGAGGATAATAATAATAATACCCACCTCCCAGGGTTCTGAGGATTAAATGAGATAATATATATAAAGCACTTTGCAAACCTTAAAGTTCTATATAAATGTTTACTACTACTACTGCTGCCGCTGCCGCTACTACTACTACTTCTACTACTACTACTACTGCTGCTGCTGCTGCTGCTACTACTACTACTACTACTACTACTATCGCCACTACTACTGCTGCTGCTGCTGCTACTAGTGCTGCTGCTGCTGCTACTACTACTACTTCTACTACTATTACTAATTACTACTATGACTACTACTACTACTTCTACTACTACTAGTACCACTACTACTGCTGCTGCTGCTGCTGCTGCTACTACTACTACTACGGCTAGTACTACTGCTATTACTGCTGCTGCTACTACTACTAGTACTGCTGTTGCTGCTGCTGCTACTGTTACTACAACTAATACTGCTACTACTGCTGCTGCTGCTACTACTACTACTACTACTACTGCTGCTGCTGCTGCTGCTGCTACTGCTACTACTACTGTTTTTAGTTTGGGGTTTGTCAGTTTTTTAAGGATATCAGATGTAATATTCTTAGCATTCTGAGAAAGGCACAAACCATGTAGAGTTCAACATTCTGGCAGAAAATCTTTAGTTTCCACATAATCCTGGAAGATATTATATACTATCATTCACATGATTTGGTTGACCGGTTCCTAACCTCACAAGTCAACGCTATATACATCTAGCTATATGCATTAATATTATTTACTACTAATACACACACATGTCTTGTATGATTTTTTTAATGTGATGTTTCCAAAGCCCATTTCACAGAGTGTCTGATTCTCCATGACCCCATTTGGAGTTTTCCTGGCAAAGATATTGGAGTGGTTTATGATTTCCTTCTCCAACTCATTATGTAGATGAGAAAATTGAGGCGAACAGGGTGAAGTGACTTGCTCAGAGTCACACAGCTAGTAAGTATCTGACGTCAGATTTGAACTCAGAAAGATGAGTCTTCCTGACTTCGAGCCTGACGCTCTATCCGCTTCACCCACCACCATCACCACCACCACCTCCCAAGATTTTTGTGAGGATCTAATGAGATCATATTTATAAAGTGCTTAGCATGGTGTCTAGCTCGTGGTAGGAACTACATAACTGTTAGCCACTATTACTACCACTACCACTACCACCACCACCACCATCGTGATGGCTGCTGCTGCTGCTACTACTTTATCTTTAAGACAAATCAGCCAAAAACTCGATGTTTTGCTTTGGGTGAATTGTTTCCAGTTTCAGAACCAGAAATAGCTACATGGCTCATCCAGTCCAACCCCTCCTTTTAGACATAAGATAATTGAAGCTAAAACATTCTCTGGTCTGACATTTTATGTCCTAGCTCTTCGTTTCTCTGTTGAATTTGGTTTAATTGAAGAGGGTTGAGGTCATAAACACAAACATTACTAAGCATTCACTGTGTAGATGATGCCGTGCTTGGGAGTAGAAATACACAGATAAAAATGACACAGTCCCTGACCTCAAGGAACTTATAGTCTAATGAATAATAACGATGACTGATATTTGCACAGCACTTCATATGCACGATCATATTCGATCTTCATAATAGCCCTAGGAGACAGATAGTCCAAGGATCATTATCCCTACTTTGCATAGAACTGAAGTGATGTTGTGCCCTACCCTAGATCACACAGCTAATAAATTCAAGAGGCAGGATTCGAACACAGCTCCCCGCCGACTCTACTTCCTTTTCCTTATGCTGTGCTGCCACTTCCTTCATCTCTTTATACTCAATCCTTAGGCAGGCTCATAGATTTTCACAGTTTCCATTGTGTACCACCTCTGTGAAGACTACTTATCCAGCCCTAACCTCTCTTCTAAGACTTGCACTTGATTCTTCAACCGTCTATAGAACATCTCCACCCAGGTATCCCACGGGCTCCTCAAACTCCACCTGTTCAAAACCAAGTTTGTTATCATTCCCACTAAACCTGTTTCTAGGTGGCACACTGGATTGGGTGCTGGGCCTGGAGTGAGAAAGACTCATTTTCCTGAGTTCAAATCCAGCTTCAGATACTTACTAGCAGTATGACCCTGGGTAAGTCACTTAATTCTGTTTGCCTCAGTTTCCTTAACTGTAAACTGAGCTAGAAAAGGAAATGGTAAAGCATTCCAGTATTTCTGCCAAGTAAACCCCAAATGGGGCCACAGAGAGTCAGACATGACTGAACAACAAACCTATTTCTCCTCCTGACTTTATTATTTTTATCTGTGGCAAAACCATTCACCTAGTCTCCTGTGTTTTTAAATTTGTTGTTATATTTAGATATGAGAGGCAAAGGAGGGGAAACAGTGAATCAATTACATGCAAAGATCTGCTCATGTCATTTATTAATTCAAAATTCTTCCATGAATCCTTTATTTTCTCCCTGGTAGAAGTCAAAATCGTCTGATGGTCAAAGCCCTCCACAGGCTCTTGCCATCTTACCTTTCCATTCTTCTGTCTTTTCACTCCACATGTTCTATGCTCCAGTCAAACAGGACAATGCTGCTCACCACCCCCCCCACAGAGCACCTTATTCTCCCACCTCCACACTTTTGTTCATGTTGTTTCCTATGCCTGGAGTCCCCTTCCCTTTCTCTCTTTATCCACTGAATTTCTTTTCTATCTTTGAAAGTGCAACTTAAATGTCCTTCCATGAAGCCTTCACTGATTTCCAACCTCATCCCAACACACACACACACACACACACACACACACACACACACACACACGCTCAGATTGGGGGTGGAGAAAAAAGTGCTTCAGAGTCAGAGGATCTGGGTTCAGATCCCACCTTTGATATGTACTTCCTGTGTGACTTTGAACAGTCCCTGGGCTTCACCCGTAAAAAGAAGGGGGTTGGACTAACAGCCTCTAAGGTCACCTCAGGCTCAGGATCTACGATTTTATGATGCCAACCCTCTCACTGCCCTAGATCTTATACAGCATTTTGTTTTATGATTCTCTAACATGTTATCTTATATTGTTGTTGTTCAGTCATTTCAGCTACGTCTGACTCTTTGAGACCCCATTTTGGGTTTTCTTGGCAGAGATACTGGAGTGGTTTGCCATTTCTTTCTTCAGCTCATTTTTACAGATGGGGACACTGAGGCAAACAGGATGAAGTGACTTGCCCAAAGTCACAGAGCTAGTAAGTGTTTGAAGCCAGATTTGAACTCAGGAAGATGAATCTTCCTGACTCTAGGCCCAGCACTCTGTCCACTATGCTTACCAGCTGCCTCTACACTTGTTTTATAATGTCGTATACTTTAGCTATCTGTATATTTGTCATCACATCCCCCAAGGAGAATACAAACCTAAGGGTTCATAAAGGCAAGGCCATATGCTATCTAAACTTACCCAATAGAAAGCATAGTGTTTATAGGTACGTAATAAACATTTTTTAAAAAAAATTGTCTTCATGAATCAATCTGACAACAAGTATTTATTTATGAATCACCTTTCAAGTGCCAGGCACTATGTTCATTTAATGTCCCAAGATCCCTTCCAGCTGACATTCTAGGATTCTATTAGAAAACACTTTGTAAAGCACCATACAAATTGGCTCTTATCATCATTATTATTATTAACAATAAAAACAATACCATCACTTTTTTAAAGTAATTTTATTTTTCTAATAAATTTTATTGATGTTCTTTGTTATCATCACTTATATTTCTGTAGTATTAATGTGATAGAAGATCTTCCCCATCCATTCAATAGGCCTCAGATGGGGCTAGGTGGGAAAGCTTGATTGTATCTTTGTAAGTAGGCCTAAAGCCTCTACTTACCAGGCACTAAGCCCATTTGGGCATGAAGCCCTCAGGGCCCTACGGGGAGTTGCTAAGACCAGACTCAATGGTATGTGCACTAAGTTCCAGTCAATCATGAATTCAGCCAATCAGAGACCTGAGTTCTAGCCAGTCAGACACCGGCTAGGACTGTATACAAGGAGAGTGCAGAGTGTGAGAGAACCAGAATTGAAGAGAAGCAGAATTGAGAATCAGACATCAAGAAGACACTGAGGCAGCAAACATCAAGAGAGAGCCGAAGAGCAGACATCGAGAGAGCCAGCATCTTTCCTTGTTGCTACCTTGAGGTGGGCTTACTGGTTTTGGAATGTAATTACTGCTACATCGAATTGGAGCAACTGGTCTTTGGACTGGATCCTCTGGTGTCTAAATAAATATTCTGCTTCCTCTGCCTTCTACCTAGTTTTTTATACTTCGCGATTCCAAACCATATAGGCATGTTCATGGTCATCCTCGAGGTCATGAATCTTGCCTTCCTGATACAATTTCCTGCTATTTCTTCTCTTACTCCCTCCTAGATATATCAGTAAGGCAATAATAATAATGTAGATGATAATTGTCAAAATGCCTATGTAGTTCTGTATCACAAAGTATACGAGACTCTCCACATAGAAAGTAGAAGAAGAAAACCATTTATTCAGACACCAGAGAACCATATCCCACAAACCATTTATCCAGTCTATCAGAGCAGTAAAACATTCAATACACAATATCACAACATGGAGGCTTGCCATCCCAAAACTTCTCTGATTCCCTGCTGAGGCCTTCCCACAAGCAAACTTCCAGTACAGCTAAGTCAGCCTATTCAGTTCTAACTATCACAACGGCAGCCATTAGCAGCCATAACTGTTTTCTCTCTCTCTCTGTATTTCCTGTGACACAAGTTCCTTTTCCTATCAGGAAGCTCCTGCCACCACCACATGTGACTTAGGCTTCCTGTGATGTAAGCAGGTTACGTGGCCTATTAATGGGTGGGAAAGATCTTTAAATCTAAATTGCTGCTACACCAGATAAGGGAGATGACCTCCCAGAGTCAAGTGTGTTTCAAGTAAGTTTTTAAAAAATACTTATTGTTAAAGCCATACCTTTAACCTCAAAAAAAAAAATTATATTTTCAGTAATCTCCCCATTCTCCCTCATTCATTCATTCATTGAGCAAACATGAACTGAGGATGACCAGCCTAAATAATCTGACACAAAGTTCATTGAAAGCTACCACTTGACAAAAAAATATCAGCCACATCACCCTGCTCAGCCCCAGATCACATACCCCCTCTGCAGTTCAGCCTTAGTTTGACTCTAGCAATGGGGAAACTAGAATGTCAGCGGGAGTAGAGATTAGGAAGGAGTTACCAAGGGTTTTGTGGAAGGTTCCTTCTTAGTTGATGGGGGAGGGCCTCTGCTCCCTGAAATTTTCATTGTGGAGTCACAGGTCCTTGAAACTAGAAGAGACCTGATAGATCAAGTAGCCCAATCCTTTCATTTTATAGATGAGACAACTGGGGACCAGCACTTAATAGTAGCAAAGCAATGCTAGAACTAGAACCTCAACCAAGCCGGTAGAGGACTCAGTCTTTCCTCTGCACCAAATTGCCACTCCAGAAGACCTGCATCTTCAGTGGGCTAAAGTTTCAAGTTACTCTACAAGAAAGCACAATGGCCAAGGCATGGAAGAGTTTGAGGTCTCACCATGGAAGATCTTAAGAAGTCAGGGGTTAGTGTGAGGGCAGCAGGTAGCGCATGGGGGACAAACTTTGGGTTTGTTATGTAAAACCCTCTGTGCCCCAATTTCCACATCTACAGAATGGATATGTAACACTGCTCTCTGGGTTCATTCATGCAATCCACATTATCAATAGCAACATGGATCCCCAGAGGAGTGATTGTTATTACTTTCAAGGTTCTATGGATAAAACTGTGGGTGGCTAGCTTCCCAACACCATGTCAGAGCCCCCACTATTGTGTTTCCCTTTAACAATTCACCAGTAGACTCAGTTCTTTAACAAAGGAATTCACTCAAGTAAAACAGCAGTGATAATAATTAAATCCATCTTATCTGGATGAATTTGTTTGCTAAAGAATTCAGTCTACTGATAGATTGTTAGCTAGGTGGCACAGTGGATAGAGCACCAGGCCTAGAGTCAGGAAAAGTCATCTTCCTGAGTTCATACCTAGGCAAGTCATTTAACCCTGTTTGCCTCAGTTTCCTCAACTTGAGCTGAAGAAGGAAATGGCAAACTACTGCAGTATCTTTGCCAAGAAAACTCCAAATGGAGTCACAAAGAATCAGACATTACTGAAAAATGACAGAACGACAAATAATAGTTACAAAGCATTTCTCCCCAGCACCAGGGGTATACTCTCCCACAAATATACACAAAGTCCATTGGGGTAGGAGGAAGAATGGATGCCAACTTAGAGCACAATGATAATGATGCACACATGTAGGAAACTCGTGGCCAAAGCTACAAGGCATCTATGTCTATTCTCCCTCCAGAGGGGTCAATGGATGAGTTGCTACACAACTTTGTTGGCCTGAGTCACTCAGAGGCATGGCATCTTGGAAGAATAGGTTAATACAATTCCAGGTTGTGTCAAGCAGATGCCTTAGTGGCTATTTGGGATCTTAACTGGCCTAAGCAGCTATTGGATGGGGCCAGGCAGGCCATGCTACTATTGAACAATGATCGTTGGATTAGGCTGGACAAACCACTCTGCTGAGGGGTAGCTACTTCCAGGCTGGGCCAGGCACACTGTGCTGCCATCAGGCTCCTCTCATAGTCTAGTGTCTCTGCTAGAAAGCCAATCCACTGTACTTCCTAGGCTCACTATTCAATAAGCAGCTACAATCTTTTCCACCTTCACCCATTGGCTTAGCTGGAGTGTTACAGTAATCTTTTCATCTGGAGTGCTACAATGCTCTTTCAGCTACAGCAACAACCCCTGGCTTAGGATCAGCAGAAGCCTTTGACTTTCTCAGAACCAAAGCACTGAGGTTATTTGTCATTCTCAGGTGGCAGAAGATAGAAAGTCCAGCTTTTCCTATTAAACAATCTTGCCTGGAGCTCAAAGCCCTGATCCTTCAGTAAGACACTCTACCTTGCCTTAGAACAGATGTTCTTAACCTCAGGTCCACTCACTCCTATGGATAAAATTTACAGTCATACATGTGGGAGAGGAAAAAAATTTTTATTTTTACTAATGTTTAAATGAAATTTAGCATTTCCATCATTTATAAATTTAAAAATATTCTGAAAAAGGGTCCATAAGCTTCACCAGACTGCAGAAGAGGATCATAATATAAAAAAAGGTTATGAACCCCTGCCTTGGGGTCATCAATTCCAATTCAATCAGGTCCACCTGCAGCACTCCTTTGGGGATTTTATGTAGATGAAGGCTAGGAACAAAGGTATGAATGCAGTCTGTGCCCTGAAGGAAAGTCCATTGTCTGGCTGGCCTCTTCATATGCAATTAAGCTATTCAAACTTCCTACTCTTGCTCTGGTGGCCTTCCATTTATATTTCAAAGTCTCTGTCCTTTAGTTCCTCCGGACTTTTCACTTTTGCTGAATCTCATTAGGGCACCCTCTCTTACAGGCATAATAATAATTAAGCTGGTGTCCATGGGACTAGACAGCTGTGATAAAGGCCATGGTCCTGAAAACAACCTTTACCTCCTTTGCAGTTTTTACAGTATATCCCTGATCTGCATACCCAGGAAACTCCTTGAAATCAATTCTGTCCCACTCAGTTCAATTCATCTCACATTTATCAAATTTTTACTATGTGTAAGACCAAGTAGGCAGGGCTGGGAGTGCAAAAATCTATATGATATAAGTCTTCCTTTCAGGGAGTGTACAATGTAATACAGAGGAAAACATCACATTCTGCTTTACATCATAGTCATCTGTATACATACATGCATAGGGGAAGTCCAGACACAGCCCTATAGGAAATTTAAAGAGGGACAGATGACTTTCACTTCAGAAGGTAGGATGTTTAGGGAAGACTTCATGTAGAAAGTGACACCTAAGCTGAGCTTTATAGAAAGAGAGGAACTGATAAGAATGGGGGATGTGTCCATTCCAGATATTGGAAATTATTTGAGCAAAGGAACAGAAGGCAAGATAAGAGGATGAAGCCAAATTATAGTCCCATTTGGTTAAAACATAGAGAAAATGAATGAGAATCATATCTGAGAAGACCAGAAAAGTAAGAATCAAGGTGTTAAGGTCTTTTAATATTATGATCATGAGTATACACTTATTGAGTGTACCACTGAAGATTAGAGACAGCGACAGATAGACAGAGACAGAGAGATTACATGGATTGACAACTTAATTAGAAAGAAGAGAGAGGAGAGGCAGGGAGCCCAGTAAGAAGGCTGTTATAATCGCCTGTGTTAGAAATGATAAAAGGGGGGATTGTTGTTAGATAGGATAAGATAGATAGAAGCTGGAGAAGGCACCTTCTAAAATAAAATATTAAAATAACATAAATTGTTAAAATGAATGAAAAATGCAATAAACATTTGTGATATGCCCAGCACTGAGGAAACAAGTAGAAAAAGAAATAGTCCCTGCTCTTATAGACCTTACACTCTAGCTGGGGAAGAGAATACATTTCAACTGCAAGGCTGGGAAAGCCAAGAAGTCCTAAGGATTCCAAGACAAAATGGACTCCAAAATCTAGGGATCTTTAGGTTATATCAGTAGGGCAGATGGGGAGTGGGGAGAGGAGGTCGGAGGACACAGAGGCAAGGCAGGTAGTAAGGTGATAGTCTTGTATCTTACTGAAAGAAAAGAGGTGGTTCACTTCTATCTCATTCAAGCCATGTGAACAGTCAAGAGATGAGGAAATGGAGGCCCAAATTGTCACTGGATTTGCCTCTTTCCATTGATCCCATACAACCTTTCCAACAGGTACCTCTAACTCATGTCCAGAAGTGACCTTGTCACATTTCTTGTCAAATCGCCTCCTCTAGAGATCCAATTCATTAATGCGTTTTACTAATCACCTACTATATCTTCCTTTCCATTCTTGCTTCCTTCAATGACCTTGCCATTTTCACCATTACTCAGGTTTGTCATGTTAGCATAATCTTGACTCCTCTCTCTTATTCATTTCCCATATCTATTCAGTCACAAAATTTTCCTTTGAAAAATTTCTCATACCTGCTCTTTTCATTTCCACTGCCCCTAGCTTAATTATTATTATTTCACTTCTGCAGGTAAGGAAATCATGATCAAGAGGAGTCACATAGCCAGGGAATACAGAGCTGAGACTAGAATACAAGGCTGTTGACCCCAGGCCAGGGTTCTTTTCAGGGCACCCTGATTCATGCCAGTGGAGCTGAAAAGAAAGCATCCAACCTTGATGAGAAGCAGTTGATTCCCCAATAAAGGAAGCTACTTTACCAACTGGTCTCCTCCCATAACCAGCTGTGGTAAAGACAGTTAACATCTCTTAATCTTCCTTAATTTTCTTATTTGTAAAATGGGGATAATTTGTACTCCTAATCTCCTTAGGTTGTTATGAATAAAATATTTGCTAGTATTGTTTTTTTTGTTGTGATTTCATTCTTCTTGTCTTATTTAATGGCATTCAGAAAGAAATGGTCCAAGGACAAGTCACTATCCTGCTATTATTCATCGATATTTAATGTTTTATAGACTTTTGCAAAAGTGGGAAGAAATGACTGATTTTTGCAACTGTACCAAAGTATTGCAATGTGAACTCATCTTCTATAGACTTATGGAAAGCATCTTAAAGACAATTTCATTATTATTATTTCATATAGTCACCCCCCCACTCCCAGCAGTAGGAAATAAGATTCTGTTACTGTTGCTCCAGTCAATATATATCCCATGCAAGTTATTAGAGAAAAAGGATCAAACGAATGAAGTTTAGAGAAAAACAAAACAAACAAACCTGATAATACAAACTGCTTTTTCAAAATAATCTCAAAACACACAATTCCTATGGCAACAGCCCTGTTGCCTACAGCCTGCCAAAGGAGAAATGAAGTGTGAAGACATGCTTCAGGTACTGGGCAGCTCAGGCATGAAAGAAACATCCAGAATGAACCCTTGTTTCAGGTGCCCTAATTATGCCCTTTTAAGCATTTGCCAATGTCAAATAAGAAAGGAAATGATCAGATCATAGCATCATTAATTTCCAAAGATGAAAAGGACCTCAGAGAGTATCTAGTCCAATGTGCCACTTTGTGCAGGATAGCTCTGAGAAACAAGTCACCCAAGCTTTCCTTGAACACATCAGTGATGAGAAACACCCTAACTAGGCAACCCATTCTGTTTTGAAATTACTGACTGGTAGAAAGTTCTTTCTTATGTGCCTACCCTTTGATCCAGCAATAGCATTAGATCTGTATCCCAAAGAGATTTTAAAAACAAAAGGGAAAAGAGACCTATTTGTACAAAAATATTTGTAGCAGCTTTTTTTGTTGTGGTAAAGAATTGGAAATTGAGGGGATGCCCATGAGTTAGAGAGCTGATGAACAAGTTGTGGAATATGATTGTGATGGATTTCTATTTTGCTATAAGAGATGATGAGCAGGATGATTTTAAAAAAACCTGGAAAGACTTACATGAACCGATACAAAGTGAAGTGAACAGAACCAGGAGAACATTGGACACAGTAACAGCAACAATGAATGACTTATACTGAACTGACGAATGACTGAATATTGAACAGCGATGTGAATGACTTAGCTAGTCTCAGCAACACAATGATCTAAGACAATTCCAAAGGACTCATGGGGAAAAATGTTATGCACACCCAGAGGAAGAACTGATGGAGTTTGAATGCAGATCAAAGCATACTGATTTTCATTTTATTTTTTCATTTATTTTCTCTTGGTCTGTTTTTTTGTTTCAAAACATGACTAATATGGAAATACATCTTAAATGACCATATATGGTCCTATATATGACCTAATAGAATGCACATATATGACATATCAAATTGCTTACAGTCTTAGGAGTGAAGGGAGGGGAGGGAGGAAGAAAATTTGGAACTCAAAAAAATTTTGAGTAAATGTTAAAAATTGTCTTTACATATAATTGGGGGGAAATAAAATACTATAAAAAAGAAGTCTGGGGGAAAAAGTTCTTCCTTTACACTGAGTAATGTTCCTTCCCACAACAGATTCTAATATTATCCTTTGGAGTCATATATAAGAAGCCTAATTCCTCTTCCAGATGATAGAACTTTAGAACTCAAGGAAGTAGTAATCACTAAGAACCAACATGATGTCATCATGAACAGATCATGTCAAACTAACCTCATTTCTTTTAGGTTATTGGAATAAGCAATCAACAAGCATTTCTCAAAAGACAAATAGGAAACATTCCATGGGATACATAGATCAGTAGAATGCCCTTGATATAGTATGTGTGAAATTTCACCAAGGTATTTGACAAGGAAATTATGCTAGCCTTTGTGGATAAGATGGAGAGACCTATACAGGATGAATACACAGGAAATTTCCAAACTGCTAGAATCACCACACTCAAAATGGAACAACAGAAAAAGTACTAACTCTGGAATCAGAAGACGTAAGTCTCAAAGCCCATCAATATATGATCAAGCATATACTGACCATAATAATAAGTTGAGGGATTTGTTAAATTCTCGACAAAAATTCAGGCCAACTATATTTACAGAGTTCCCCTCCACTCATTCTGGGACTTTCAGCAGAAAAGCACCACCTCTGAAACTAAAGAACCAGGCTTCAAATCCCACCTCTGACCCACGATTTTAGACAAATCAGTTAACTTCTCTGGACCTTAGTTTACTCATCTGTAAAATTAGAGAGTTGTACTGGATAGCCTTGAAATTCTTACCCAGTCTTATGATTCTATGATTATCTGTCCTGTAGAACCCAAATTGACCATCCATTCTTTAGTAATTATTAATGAATCAGTATAAACTTGGAGTTCCCTAGTGGAATGGATCTATCCTTGGCTTTATTTAATTCCATATTTTATCAATGACTTGGATAAATGCATAGATGGAATACTTGCTACAGAACTGTCAAATCTCAGCTTTGGAAAGGACTGCCTGCTTGAATTCCTAGTTAAACAGGAATCCCCTCTACAGTGAAGTGGTAATCTAGCCTTCATTTGAAGGGTCCTGCCTCCCAAGACAAGGCAGCAAGGTTGCACAGTGAAAAGAGTGCCAGGCCTGGAGTCAAGAAGACTCGTCCTCTTGAGTTCAAATATGACCTCAGACACTTAATAACTGTGCAATCCTGGGCAAATCACTTAAGCCTGTTTGCCTCAGTTTCCTCATCTGTCAAATGAACTAGAGAAGAAAGCAGCAAACCACTCCAGTATCCTCGCCAAGAAAACCCCAGATGGGGTCAGAAATAGGCAGACATGACTGAAAAGTGACTAAAACAACGACAACCTTCCAAGACAATCCATTCCACTCTGGGGAGCTCTAATTTATTAGAATATTTTTAAGGCCACATCTGCCTCTCTTCATCTTCCACCCAGCGTTCCTAGTTCTCCCATTTCCTGCAGTCTTACTCAAGTCCTTCTTGAATTCTTCTTCCCTTTCTGGTCTAGATCTCCTTTTCCTTCTCTTCCTTCAACTTCTCAAGCCCTTCCAAATTTCCTTTTTGCCAAATTCAACCTCTAGCCTCTTTCACAATTGTGGAACCCTTCACAATTTCTTTTCCTTCTTCTGTAGCTCACATCCTGCTCCTTCACCCACATAACTTTCTCCCAGTGAGGTTAGAAGTGGAATCCCCAGTTCCGACCTCTTGGACCAAGCAGAACCAATGCAATTCCTCTTCCATATGTCATACCATTCAAATACTGTATCAAATTTCAGGTGTCCCACAAAGTTAGGAGGGAAAGGGAGCATACTGGATGAAAGATTCAGGACCTCAAAATACAACCATCAGTCAGAAATACTTTTCAGGAGATTCTCCACATTGGACTGGTTGGATAAAATAATCTCTGAGATAACTTCCAAAAGCAAGAATGCAATTAAAAGGTGACAAGAGCTGATCAAGACTTGCTGGCACTATTTATAGGTGATTCTCATTAACATAAAAGATTCTGATCAGTTCTGAGACAATATTTACAAAGTGTTCCACCCAGGGCCTGGCACATAGTAGCTATTTAATAAATATTAGCTCCCTTCCCTGTCTGAAAGAATATAGAGAGTATTACTAAGTATTATGAAGTTGTGGGCAGGAAACTTAAGAATCTATGGGCACAAGTGCCCTTTTTGTCACTGCACCAACAAAGGAAACAGCTTTAGAAAGGAAATGTAGACTTGGGAAGTAGACAGTTATTTGAGAAGATGAAACCTATGAACAGGAATTGGATTTCTGGACCATAGCTTAAAATATCAGAATAATAGACAGTTGGTCAAGTCCTTTTCCCCCATTATTTCTTCTGTTATTCCTTGTTTTAAGGGATGGTTCTGTGGGTGAGAAAGAGTATATTGCAAAATAAAGGACAGAAGTTCAGGTCCTGATTATAAGCAGATTGATTCCATCTTGTCCACCCCACTAAGTCCCACAGTCCACCACTGCCCCTGCTGTGCCTCTCTTTCTGCTACTACAATCACAGCCAAAGAAAAGATGCCTCACCAATACTCAGTATTGACACCAGAGCAAAAGACAGAGCTATTGGATATTTCTCACCAATTGTTGCTCCAGGCAAAGGAATCCTGGCAGCAGACGACTCCACCAGCAGCATTTTGAAGCTTTTCATAATCCATTGGAACTGAGAACAGAGAGGAAAATGGGTGCCTCTATAGAGGAAGCAGATGTCACAGCATATGACTTAGTAGACACCTGTAATAGAGGTGTTATCCTTTTCCATGAGATACTCTTCCAGAATGGTCATCCATTCTCCCAGGTCATCAAGGCCAAAGGCGGTATTGTGGGCATCAAGGAAGACAAAGGCACAGGAGCCCTGACAAGGATCCAATGGTGACGCAACCACACAAGGTCTGGATGGGCTAGCCGAACACTGTGCCCAGTGGAACAAGGATGGGACTGACTTTGCCAAGTGGTATTGGGTACTGCATATTGCAGATAATATGCCTTCCCCACTCACCATCCCAGAGAATAGCTACGTGCTGGCCTGATATTCCAGAATTTGCCAGCAGAATTACATTGCCCCCATTTGTGCTACTGAAGGCCCTCCCTGATGAAAAACATGATCTGAAGCATTGTTGGTATGTCACCAAAATAGTCCTAGCTGTTATCTACAAAGCTCTGAGTGACTATCACATCTATCTGGAAGGGACCTTGTTGAAGCCTAAAATGGTTATGGCTAGCCATGCCCATACCAAGAAGTATTCACATGAGGATATCACAATGGCAACTGTAATTGCCCTTTGCCAGACTGTGCCCCCTGCAGTCACTGGTGTCACCTTCCTGAAACTTCTGGGGGTCACAGTGAAAAGGATTAACCTCGATGCCCTCAATGCCCCTTTCACAAGCCATGGGCCTAACTTCAAGCTCTATAGGCATCTGCCCTCAGGACCTGGAGTGGAAAGAAAGAAAATGTCAAGGCTTTCCAGGAGGAGCATGTTAAGTGGTCTGTAGTTTCTCCAGGTAAACTGTTCAAGGCAAGTATATATATCCCTAGTGGAAATTCAGGAGCTAGAGCTAGCTAGCCACTCTTTGTCTCTAAGTGCTCCTACTAAGTCAAGGCCTTCCACTTCAGGCCATCCTTTACAGTCTAGGAAGAGACTGCAATCCAAAGCTTTGTTCTGACCTCTCCTGCCACTCTGAAATTGTGCAGTGCTGTTGCTCTGTGGCGTCTAGTGGTCCTGCCTCACCCTACTTCTTCTAATAAACAACTATTTAACGGGAAGGGGGTGGTAAGAGAAAAATAAAGGTGCTATGACAACAAAAGCTAGCAATATACTGTTTAAAGAAAGGAAGCGGCGATCTCAAAGAACTTCGTTAAGCACAGGGGAGGCCAGACTAACTTTTTTTTTTGAAAGACCACCAAACTGGTAAATCAGAATAATATTATATAGTTTACCTAAATCTTAGAAAAGCATTTGACAATGTCTCTTATGTTATGCTGGTGAATAAAATGGAAAGATATTCAGACAGTAGGACAATTAAGTAGATTCAGAATTGGTTGAAAAGTTAAATTCAAAGGATAGTCATCGATGGTTCAGTGTCAATGTTGAAAGGCATTTCTAGTGGCACGTACCAAGGATCTGCCTATTGTTTCATGCTGTTTCACATTTTTTTATCAGTGCCTTAGATAAAGGTATAAATGATACACCTGCCATATTTCTCAATGACACAAAGTTCAAAGGCATAGTTAACACACTAAAGGACAGAGTCAGGGTAAAAAAAAAAACCCAAAATCCCCCAAAACCTGACAGGCTGGAACACTGAATCTAATAAGAAGAAATATAATAAAGATAAATGAAAATGTTACTCTTGGGTTCAAAAAATCAATTTCACAAGTGTAAGATGGTGGGGTAGGGCAGGCATGACTAGAGAGCCATCAATCTGACAAAAGATCTGGGGATTTTATTGAACCAAAAATTCAATAGGAGTGAACACTGATACAGAGGCCCAAAATCAAGGAATAGACTGCTCTAGGAGGTGATTAAAGTTTTAGTAATTTGAAGATTTTTAAGCTGAAGTTGATTGACCATGTGTCCAGTACATTTTAGGATGGATTCTTACTCCAGTAGGTTTGGACTAGATGAGATCTCTTTCAACCGAATTCTGTGGTTCTGTAACTCCAAGGCTAGCAGTATCGGAGCTAGAAGGGGCTTAGAAATCACGAGTTCAACATCTTCACTTTTACGGCTAAATAAAACTGGTCCAGAAAGTGGGAGTCATTAAAGCAAGGTCACATAATGATTATGGCAAACCTGGGACTACAACATCACTCTCCTAATCCTGTGCTCTTTTTTATTACATCAGGCCATAGACCCAACCCCATTCTTCTCCAGCGAATCCCTTTCTATGACCTGTCAATGAGAAAGCTGAGGTGAAAAGAAGGACTCTCAAATTGTAGTTTTCCTTACAGTCATGCATGAAGAGAAACTGTCTACAGCCCTGGTAACAGGAAGGCCAAGGACTATTCCTGAATAGGTATGGGATTCAGGATCCTCCCTAGAAATTAAGACTTAAGAGTTTCAGAGCCTTTGAGAAAGGTAGAGGGGTCGGAAATCCTCCCTAGGAAGCAAGACTTGTAGTTGTAGGTCTTATGAGAAGGACACAGAGTTCAGAATTCTTCCAAGGGAGAAGAAGCAGTCATTCTCCAGGACTAAATTATCTGAATGGTCCCTTCTGACATTGAGATTCGATGATCTTATAATTCCATGAAATCAAAGCACAGAAGGAAAAGCTACCACATACACAGGAGAGAATCGTGAGCCACGCAGGGGAGCAGGGAATTTGGATTCAGAAATGTTGGAGATCTACGCTGCTTCCATTTTTACATAATGCCTATTAACTTTAGTGTATCATTTGATGTGGACTAATAGGAATCTAGTTATGCAAGCAAAGGAATTCAGGGCTATGAAATCTTTACCGTGGAAGTGGCCTGGGGAGTTAGCAGGGAGTTTGTGCTTTTAGCTCAGCACCCAAAACTGAGGGGCACTGCCCAGCTGCCTCTGGGTGTCACAGCTTTGTCTCAAAGACCACTTCCAAAGAGAATTTGATTTTCGCACTGACTTGACAATCTCATTCCAGGTTACCCTCCATCCATTTCTAATTGAAGTTTGATTGGCAGTTAGAGCTTTGTTTCTAAAAATCCCTAGACCGGGAGTCAGGGCACTTGGGTTCTAGTCCCAATTCTGCTATTAAATCACCATGCGTGACCCTAGACAAGTCACTTAAGAACCACTTTTGAGCTTCAGCTTCCCCATCTATTCAAAAAGAAGGCTGAATTAGGTAATTGAGGCTCCCTTCAATCTCAAATATTCTGGGATCTAAGGTTACTTCCAGAACTACAGAGCTTCAGTTCTAAGAATTTCTCATCGAGTAAGTCATCATACAAGTGATTTTGTGTAAAGGGTTTTGTTAATCACAAATCTCTATTTAAATGTCAGGTTTTTTTATTATTATTTCATTTTATCCTCATAGCAATCCTTTTGAGAGGCATAATGACCAGAAGATCAGCCTCAGAATCAGCAAGACCTGAATTCAGGTCTAGACTGGACATAAACTGGCTGCAATAAACTGGGCAAATCAAATTCCCCTCAGCAATGCAGATAGCAACTATTTATAGCTTATAGTTTTAGAAAGCTTCTTTGAAGCAGTTTGTTTCTTCACTAAGACCTCCATATATCAATGAAATTCTGGGCTTTAATAAAAAATGTTAACGTTTTGATCCTATAAGGTAGGCGATCTTTATTATCTCCATTTTATATGTAACACTGGGCATGCCCAGTTGTCCTAACATGGAAATAGTCTTGAGAGACCTTTTGAGCCTGCACATTGTGGCTAACATGGATCCTCCTGTACCCCCTACCAAGAGGATAGCCTAGTTTAAATGGCAGGCTATGTCTTTAAAATTGGTGAGACTGAGTCGTTCACTCTTTTTCTGCAGCATTCTGACTTTTATTACCTCTGTCCATTTACCCAACACCAACAAATAGGCCTGGGGATGTTTGATTCTGCATTGCGCTGTTTGTCCTCCTCAGTTTTAAGCATCAGAGGTGGCCCCAACAGACCAGGATCTGGAGCCAAGGTGACTTTGGAGACAAGATTGCAGGTGGGATTGTGCAGCCAGCCATCCTGGCACGGAAGCCCTGAGAAGACAAGGTGCCAGGATGTGAGCCCAAGAGGGATTTCAGATTTGGAATAGAGTAGGAACTAATCTAAGCTGTGAACCTCATCCTCTTCCCTTCTCCAGAGACTGAGGAAATGCATGAGAAGAAGAGGATTATAACTCCTATATGCTGGGGGAATAATTTATCTATGATTATACCTTCCAAAGTAAATATTTATGTCTAAAAGCTAATCTGATTGATCGTTCATGACTAATTGAACTGGGATGTAGGAGACAGACCTACGCTTCAGGAGAACATCATCAGTGGATGCTGGAGCCACTGGCAGAAATCCTCGACACCATAAGTACTGAAGAGTCCTGAGGATAGAGTGAAATATGACATACATGGCTTTCCAGGCAGTAAGGGCCAAGATAGTCTATGTTACATAGAGATAAGGAAAATGAACATGAAAAAGATAAAGGGAATCACCAGAGAGTCTAATATTCTTCCCATCCCAGCAGACTTTCCTCTTTTGCAACAGGTAAATAAAATCTTTTATATTTGATGGAGCACGCAATTAAATGAAATTTATAATAATAGAATTCTAAGCCTGGAAGTGGCTTAAGGAGTGTTCTAGTCCTGTGTCATCAAATTCAAATAAGAAATGGTGACCACTACTGTGTATGTAACCATCCCTGTGGGTCATATAATGTTTTGGGTTTTAAAATATGATGTTATCTGTGACCTGAGTTCAAATCCAGTCTCAGACATTTACTAGCTATGTGACCCTGTGCAAGTCACTTCACCCTGTTTGCCTCAGTTTCCTCATCTGTAAATGAGCTGGAGGAGGAAATGACAAACCACTCCAGTATCTTTGCCAAAAAAGCCCCAAACGGGGTCACAAAGAGTCAGACACAAAATGTCTTACTGTATTTTTATTTTATTTTGTTAAATATTTTCCAATTATATTTTAATTTGGTATGGGCTATATTCAAGAGTGCTATCAGCATATGCAGCTGAGTGTTTGAAACCTCTGATATAGTCCATACTCCTTTCAGATGAATAAACTATCTCTATAGGATTACTGAGAAGTAGTTAGCCAGCTTTTGCTTCGATATCTCCAGTGAGAAGGAACTAATTATTTACCTTGCAAAGCAGGCTGTTCCTTTGTAGAACAACTCCAGATTTTTTGTTGGTTTTCTAAAATTTTTTAAAGAAGATTCTTTCTTGAATTGAAGGAGCATCAGGCTCCCCAAATGATCTACCCACCGTGCCTAGATCTACCTTCCAGAATCCTGGTAGAATTTGAATGTGATAATGTAGATAGGAAACTCTTCCCTGCCCCTCATCTCTCATATCCAATTAGTCAAAAACGACTCTGAGGCTTCCAGCCTAGGTGACTAGGATGATGATGCCATCAGCAGAAAAAGGAAAGTTGAGAGAAAAGACAGGTTTTGAGGGAACTGTGATAAGCTCAGTTTAATGAATGTCAAGACCCTCATGGAAAAAGTCAAGCCTGACTATTTCCACTTCCAGTTCCTGGCATGAAGTACCTGTTTGACCTCGCACAAGACTAAAGATCCCTAGGCCACAGACTCCACTGTAAAAGGAAAACAACAACAAGGGGTTTGGATTAGACAGTCTCTAAGGTGTTGTGCTTATCTCTGAGACTTACATGTTAGGAAAGACTTCGACAAACTGGACCACACCCAGAGTAAGGCAACTAGAATAGCAAGAGAGCTGGAGGCCTGGTCAAATGAAGAACAGTCAGAACTAGCACGCTTAGCCAAAAGAAGAAAAGACACAATCCCTCCAGTGCCTGCAGACAGCAACAGACACAAGCTCCCTGTCACATGGAAGAGGGATCAGACTTAGCTCTGCTTGGCCCAAAAGGGCAGAGCAATGACCAATGGATGGAAGTGGCAGAGGTGCAGATTTCAGATCAATGTAAGGAAAAGCTTCCTCAGAGCTTTCCCAAAAGAGAAGCGGTCAGCCTTGGGAGATAAGTTCACCAACACTGGGGGTCTTCTAGGAAAGATTGAATGACAACTTGGGCCAGAAACTCTGAGGGTCTTCCCCCACACACACTCATTTGTGAAGGCAACCTAAGCCATCTTTTGCCTCAATTCTTACCTAGCCTTTAACTACTGAATGGGTGTTGCCTCAGACAAACAGGCATGGAAAAGACCTTAGCTTAAAAAGGCACTGCATCTGGTGCCATCTCCAGTTGTCCTGATCACCAGTGGACCCTGATGACACTGGAGGAGAGAGTGAGGCTGATGCTTTTACACGGCTCTGGCTCACTTAAATCGAATTCATTTACAAGTCAAGACGTCACCCTCCTAATGTCACTGGTCCTCTTTCAGAACAAAAAACAAACAACAATAACAAATGACAACTTTCTGGGGTGTATAAATTGGATTCCTACTCAGTTAGGCATAGGACTCAATGATTTCTAAAGCTCCTTCTCACTCTGAGATTCTGGGATTCTGTCCCTTGCAGTTCTAACATGCTAGGAATCTATGATATGGTTAGCTCAAGTGGAAATGTAAGCTTTCACAAAATTTTCATAAAATGTTTTTAATAATATTTTATTTTTCCCCCAATTGCATGTAAAAACAATTTTAACATTCTTTTTTTAAATTTGAATTCCAAATTTTCTCCCTTCCTCTCTCTCCTCCCCCCTCTCTGAGACAATAAGCGATTTGATATAGGTTATACACGTACAGTCATGCAAAACATGTTTCCATATAAAATGAGTTTCTTAAAGAAGGGAGCCATCAACATAGCAACGCAAATTCTTCAGTACCTTCTGTTGCCACCATTTCCCCTCCCTCACTCTTTCTCTGAAAATCGAGGAAGTAGTGCCTATTGGAGATAAGACAGTGGGCAAGCCAAGTAGACTGAGGGCAGGCTGGTATGTGTCCAGCATCCCCCCCAGGCAGAGGGGTTAAACCAAAGATCCCGATGGTCCCTTTTTATCCCTAACACGGCTAGACACCAACACCAGGACTCTTTGTGCATGAGTCAAGGGGGAGAACAAGACCTCACTGTCTCAGGCTAATATGATTTGAAGTAGCAGAGCTACGGGAAACCAAAAAATCAGAGAACGCCTGAGGCTCCCTCAGTGTAACTTTCTCTGAATCCAAGTGAAGATTTCAGATGCGAATGGGTCTTGGAACAGAGGAGCTCTAAAAACAAAAAAAGGGGGGAAGGGAAGGCTTTTATGGTAAATTCCAGCTAGATAGCAGATGAGAGTAGGAGAAAAGGCTTAGACCTCGGATCAAGAATCCTGGGTCTGCTAAAAAAAAATTCTACCACTAATTTATTATGCAATCTTAGACAAGATATGTAACTTTGCCAAGCCTCAATGTCCGCCTCTATAAAAAGAGGGCAGCTAGGGAGTTCAGTGGATGGAATGCTGGGCCTGGCGTGAGGAACTCTTGAGTTCAAATCTGACATTTACTGGCTATGACCCTAGACAAGTCAGTTTCTTCATCTGTACGATGGAGATGATAATAGTGTCTGCCTCCCACGGATTTTGTGAGGATAAAATGAGCTAATATTTGTAAAGCACTTTGCAAGCCTTAAAGCACTACTTAAATACTATCTATCATTAGATACTGCTACTACTACCACTACCACTACCACTCTGAAGCTCATAGATTGGGCCACAATAGGTCCCTGACCAAGCTCCACTTAACTCTGTATTTTGGGCCCTCCTGGCTTAGCGTGAATGTCAATAGTAACTATTTCTCTTTGGAACAGCAACCCTGAGGGTCTTCCCCTCCCAGCTTGATTTTTTTTTCTAATCACCAGGGCCATCTCTTGACTCACTTCTTAAAGAGGCGTATTCACTGAATGGGTATTACTCTAAGTGGGTACATGAAAAGGCCTTAGCCTAAAAGGGCCAGGGTCTCCCAGTGCATCCTGGGTCATCTCCAGTCATCCTGATGAATTTCTGGTCACTGGACCCAAGATGGCTCTGGAGGAGAAAGTGAGGCTGGTGACCTTGCACAGCCCTCCCTCATTCAAATCCAAGTCAACTGCGAGTTATGTCATCATTTCCCTGATGTCACGGTCTTCTTCAAGAATGAAGGACAAACACAACGACTACCACTACCACTACCATTACTACTACTACTACTACTACTACTACTACTACTACCATTATTGCTACTTCTACTACTACTATTATTATAACTACTACTACTACTACCATTACTACTACTTCTACTACTACTACTCACTACTACTACTACTACTACAACTGCTATTACTACTATCACTAATACTACTACTTTCTACTACCATTACTGCTACTTCTACTACCAGTACAACTACTACTACTACTACCACTACTACTACTATCACTAATACTACTACTTTCTACTACCATTACTGCTACTTCTACTACTACTACTATCACTACTACTACTGCTACTACTACTACAACTACTATTACTACCGTTACTACTACTTCTACTACTACTACTACCACTACTATTATTTGAGGTCTGAGTTCTCTTCTAGTTCCAACATTTTAACTTCTAAGGTTAGGGTATATAAAACTGGAAGGAGCCTTAGAGATAATACAACTGACAGATTTCATAGATGAGGAAACTGAGACCCAGGGAGGAAAGTGACTTTCTCAAGGCCACTGAGCTAATATTCTGGCTCCAAATTCAATACTCTCTCCATTATAATATAGCTGCCTCTCAGCTCCTTCCTGCTCTAACAATGTATATTCAAAAATTCCTTGCAGCATCCTCATTCTATGGTTCTACCCTTTTTTGTTTAGGAAAAAAAGGAAGGGAAAGGCAAACATCAGACCAGAACAGCACTTGGGAAAATGCCCAAAATGTTTACTTCAATTCAGTTTTGTTCTTGAATAAATCCATCAACTTCCCTGTTTGGGGTCCATATGTTTCTAATTGGCTAGTAACTAGTGCTCAGTGACAGGTGTCTCTGTTGCTAAGTTTCACTGTTCAGGAAGAGGATAGACATTGCAGTTCCTATAGGTGATGATTCTGCTGTCCTCTACATTATTCAGACCACATCAAGAGTATTGTGTTCGGTTCCATACACTCAACTCCGCTATTCAAAAATGTTCCATGACACCCCTCAGCCCAGGAAAGAGCATCAAATCCTTCAGCTTGACATTCTCTAGACCCAACCCAATCTAGCTGTAGCCTCTCTTTTGAGCCTAATCTCCCCATTCGCATGCCCAATATCACAGCCAGAGAGGGAGCTTCCATCACCTATGAATAAATCCTCCATATCGGATCTTTGCTTTCACTGTCACCACCCTCCTCCCTGCCTATGGCATGCTTCCTTTTGTGCATTCACCCATTCTTCATAACCTGTACAATTCACAGCAGTTGCTGTCTTATACTGCTACATATCATTTCATGTGAATGTATCTCAGAGTCTATTTTCAAAGAGCTCACAAAAAACTACATAAGTGCTTCTCTGCTTCGCTACATGTGCCTACGCATAGTAGGTGATCATACGATCCTAGCTTTAGACTGGAAGGGACCTCAGAGGCTATCTAGTCCAAATCTCTCATTTTACAATTGAGCAGACCAAGGCCTAAAGAGGTCATTTGATTTGCCCATGGTCACACATGTAAGTAATCATCAGAGTGGCACTTAAACACAGATGCTCTGACAAAAGGGCCAGTGCTTTTTCTACTATGCCATACTGTCTCTTTGATTTCAGGGAAGGTCAACATCTTTCATCATCCTGAGGTCATGGTCCTTTTCACAGATTTTTTTTATTTTATATATTCATAAAAATATATAAATTTATAAATCTATTTTATATCCCATTCTTCTTCTAAGTACCTTCCAGCTCTAAAAATCTTTGATCTTACTATGGTTACTTTGTACCCAAAATAACAAGTTAAAAGTCACACAAATAGCAAATGATGCAGTGGAATTCCCTTTCTGGCGAATTCCAGCACCAGTCACTATCAACAAATTGTCATCATCAGCAGAGAGTTAATATACTATATGCAGATATAAATGACATCAATAATATAGGTAAATTGAAGTCAGATTGCCTTTGAACAAATAAATTACCTTAGAAAAAGCAATATAAGTGATCTCTAAATTTTGGACAATCAGTAAATATCATGTTCACATGCAAACCACTGTGCTATGCACTGGGAGAAATACAAAGTTATCTCATGGAGTTTAGTATTAATTAGTATCTCAGATCAGTACCTTTCATCCTTGAAAAGAGAGGGGAAATGACCCAAGTTTTGATGGGGATCAGGAGTAGGATAGAGCAAAGAGGTAAAACTAAGGAAAAAGCCCCTGCTCACAGAGAACAGAATTTGGTTCTAGTGCCCTGTAATTCTGGGGAGGTCCCTTCTAATTCTAATATTCTATGTTCTAATGTTACTTCCAGATCTAACGTTCTAAGGTCTGATCTCACTTAAAATTTTAATATTCTCTAACACTCTAATTGCTACCTTGAATATATACAAAACGCCATGTTTCTTCTTGACCTAAATCCAGCAATAGCCATACACAGAAAATGCCAATGTGGTAGAACTCCATTTCTGGCAAATTACAACCCAAGTCTTCAAAATGCTCCCATGCACTACAATGAGCAAATTGCAATTCTCATTCCAATGAAGCCGTTACATTAACAGAGCTGTTCAACAGTAAGGAAAAAAAACTTTTTCACTAAGTGAGAGTATGTGGGTATATTTTCTAAGAAGAAAGTTACCTCTGCAAGGTTCCAGGGGCTCAGCCAAAATAAATTAAAAAATAGAACCTTAGCAATAGTGAAAATCTAAATTGCAATGATTTTTTTTTCAACAATGAAAAAATGAAGCTGTTCTGAATAATACCTATTATTTCCCAAACATCAAAATGAGCCCCTAGGTGTCTATGCATGAACTAACTCCTAATGACACCAACTTTCCCCCATTGGCAAAAGTGCCAGTCATTCATGCATGTTCCTCCCAGTTTATGTCCTTGGTCTAAGATTCAGCAAACTGGTTATGCCAAACTAACAGAAACCCAAATTTTTAAAAGACCATAGAATGTCAGCACTAAAATGGCCCTAAGATCATAAAATGTTGAAAGCTGAAAGGAACCTTAGAAATGGAATGTTAGCATAGGAAGACACCTTAGAGCATAGAATACTTCAGTAGAACATAAAATGTTATAGTTGGAAGAGGCTTTAGAATATAGAATGTCAAAATAGAAAAGAGAACTGGAACATATCTTATAACACAGGATGATGAAACACAGATCACAGGATGTAGTTACTAGAAAAGACTGCAGAGGGCATCTACCCCAAGAGCCTCTGTTGGCAGATGAAGACTGAAAACCACAGAAACAAGAGCCGGTTCTGGTTTCCGGTTATGTGATTTTTTAAGTCTATGTGTAGTCTGCAGGAATTCTTATGTACAGTGGTTCCATTTTCTATCTGCGTTTAAGACCATTGGTGATGAGAATCTTCCCAAGTCCATCCATCATGCCCTCTCCCCAAAAAAAGATAGCACTAAGATCTGCCTCAACCACAAAAAGCTGTTGGAAGGATAAAATAGGATCATGGGTACAAAAGTGTTCTAAGTACTTCATAAGTGTAGGGGCTTATACAGGCTGTATCATCAGGCTGTAGACTATAGAAATAGATTCAGGTCTTCAAATCTAATTTGTGGAGGATAAAACAGTTACTTTATATACACCTACTTTGGTATACCTACCTACCTTCACATACCTTGGTCATTCATGAGTACTGATCTAGACCAAGAAGGTTTTTTCATGGCTCTTGGAATCAAGAAATCACAGATTCACAGAATATCAAAACTGGAGGATGCCTTAGAGTATAAAATGTTACGAGACAGAATGTAGTCTGTTAAAGCTGGATGGGCCCTTAAAGGCCATCTAGTCTAATGTGTGCTCATTTTACAGGTGCTAAGATTGAGTCCTAGATAAAGGTAGTGGTGAATCCAAGGGAGCACAGAAAGTTAGTGTTAGAGACAGGGCTAGAACCCACAGTCTAGATCTCCAGATTCCAAAAATTCCATATGCTCTGACTTCTATGGGCCAAGCATAGCTATGAACAGAGGTGTCGATCATTCTGTGGCCGGCAACACTGCTGAGCACAGCTTGAACTCTAGATTAAAATATAGGAAATACTTAACAAAATATACACAGATACAATAAAATGAAGATAATTTTAATATGTGATTTTTGAAGTCAATGTGTAACCTGCAAGAATCCTTATGCACAATTATTAGTTCTTTTTTCTATTTGAATTTAATAGCACTGGCAATGAGGATCTTCCCAAGTCCATATAGCCAATAGAATGTGAGTTTTACATTTTCTCAAACAGGCTGGAAGGTCACAGCATCTGGGAATGGCTAGAAATAGTACAATGGCTTGTACATTCCCATGGCTCCTGTTTTCTGTATGGCTTAGGCAGAGATTATATTTTTCTACATTTCTACTACCATTCCACCTTCAAAAACAATGATATTAACAAATATTGATTAGATATGTTCTACTAACTGGGCCTAGTACTTAGTACTAGGGGAGATACAGAGATGAAAAACGATATTGACTTGCTCTCAAGGAACTTACACTCCTTGGAGTTGGAGAGATGGGTCATGGGTATAGATAACTGTAATAAAAGAATGAACCTTATTAAGCACACACCTGCTTCTCCTTGATGCTCTCTTCTCTCAAGGTTTATGTGATGCTGCTCTCTGGTTTCCTTCCTACTCACCTGACCACATCAACCCCCTATTCAATTAACTCCCATGGCTCCCTATTTCCTCCAGGGTCAAATATAAAATCTTCTGTTTGGCTTTCACAGCCCTTCATAATTCGACCCCTTCCTACCTATCCAGTCTTCTTACACTTTATTCCCTCCCCCCAACACACACACACACACACACACACACACACACACACACACACACACACCCCACATACATACTCTGTGATTAAGTGACACTGGCTGCTTTGCCTTTCACTTTCCTTTTGCATGACACTCCATCTCCATACTCTGAGCATTTCCACTGCCTGTCTCCTAATTCCTCAAACATTCTCCTCATCTCTTGATTCCTGGCTTCCCTGCCTTCCTCCAAGTCTCAACTAAAATCCTACCTTCTATAAGAACTTCTCCTAGGCCTCCTTAATCTTAGAGCCTTCCCTCTGAGATTACCCCCAACATATGTAGATAGGAAAGACAGAGACATGGACAGAGATCTTGTTTGTGTATAGTGTTTGCATGTTGTCTCCCCCATTAAATTCTGAGATATTTGAGAACAAGGATTGTTGTTTGCCTTAGCAGTGTTCCCATCACGTAGAAGGCTCTTAATAAATAAATTCTAATTGGCTGAGTAAGGGTGGACCACTTTTATGTGGAATGATCAGAAGGCTTCAAGGAACAGACTATACTTGAAGAAGATGGCAATAAGTAGAGATAAGAGGGAAGGGAGTCCCAGGCATGGAGACTGAAAGTTACAAAAGTCTCATGATAGGACAGGAAAGGACAAGTTTGAGAGTCTGGATTGGCAGAGCACAGAATACTGTGATAGAAGATAGTATAAAATTAATCTGGAAGATGAAATAAATTGGAGCCAGATTAAGGAGTGCCCAGGATGCCAGGTTCAAAAGTCTCTGTTTTGTCATTATAGAATCTCGGAACTGGACTAGATCACCTTCAGACTCCTATCTGAATGAGAATCCTTTCTACAAGGAACATGATCAGTAGTCAGCCACCTTCTCCTCGAAGATCTCCAGTGAAAAGAAAATTCCCTCTTTCCGTCCCAAAGTAGCCTAATCAACAGGAAGCTGTAATTATTAGAAAGGTTTTCCTTACAACCTGCAACTTCCACCCAAAGCCCCTAGCTCTTTCTCTGGGGTCCAAGGAGACCCCTCTGCCACATAATAGTTTTCTCTTTTCCAGGCTGAATATCTCAGTTCCTTCCAATGATCATTATAGAAAATGGCCATCAGTCCCCCTCCCATCCCAGACACTCTCCTTTGCACAGGCTATAGTTTCCTAAAATATGGTACCCAGACTTGAGCACAGTCTTCAGGATTCCAGATGTGGTCTGACTAGAGCAGAATACTACCAAACTAAGAGAGCCTAGAGTGCATCATTCTCCCATCTTTTGATCTGATAGGCAATTTGGTTTTTGAATAGGGAGGGGAATGACGTGATGAGACCTGTGCATTAGCAAGATTATTTTGGCAGCTGCATGAAAAATGCATTGAAATGGGGAGAGACTGAAGAGAGAAGAATTAAGAGTGGAGATGAGGGGCTGATATAAAAGGGAGTGAGAATAAAGATTCTACATGATGACACAGACCATCCTTCACAGCCCAGCTCAAGGTGTATCTCTTCCACAATGCCTTCCCTGAACTACCACAATCCAAAGCAGTCGCTCCCTCTTTGAAACTTAATACCTTGTGGTATCTCTTATACTGGTGCCTCATGCGTGACTTCATGTGTGAATATCTTTTCTCCCCAACCATATCATAAGCTCCATAGAGGCAAACATTGAGTCTTTTTTATTATTATTCCCAAAATGTGCCTAGCAAAGAGCTGGCACATTCTCTATGACTCACTCAAGGCATTCTCTAAGTCTGTAATACACTTGCTCCCCAGTTCTGCCAGCTGAAATTCTAGCCATGATTCAAGGTCCCGCTCAGTACCACCTCCTACACAAAGCCTTCCATGTTGCCTCTGCAGCTATGATCTCATAGCATCCTGTACCACTTTTATGTTTGTCCACACCCTGCTTTGTGTTATGTTTATTCTGCATACAAGTCACATCATAGACTGTAAATACCCTGATGACAAAGATTATATCTAATGTAAATGTTGTATCCTCCTTCTACACACCCTACCAGACCTTTCTACATCTGAAATTGCTCTGCAAATAGGAGGAGCTTAATCAAAGTGAATTTAACTGAAGAAAATGTGAAATTCCTTAGCACATTTAAAATAGATCCCACCAGGGCCTGGATCATCTCTACTGTAATATCAATCTCTCTCTCTTTCTCTCCCTCTCTCTCTCTCTCTCTCTCTCTCTCTCTCTCTCTCTCTCTCTCCATATATATACATATATAAATATATACATACACATGTATATGTATACACATCAACACACATATGAAAGACTATGCTGACAAATGTAAAGAGTTGACACCTGGAAGATGTTGGAGGATAAAGGTCTGGAGAGCCTTGACTAGCGACTCAAGAGGGGAAAGAGTTAAAGAACATGATAATATCAGAACTTTGCTGAAAGACTGGTGCTAAGTAGAGGGAGGGAATGATGGATGAAAACTCTGCTCATCTGGAAACTAGAGGCAGGAGAAAAGGGAGCTACACAGAAAACAAATTCCCCCTACTTATTCTAGGGACCTTGAGGGAAGGGACTGTTTCATTTGACATTCCGAGGCTTAGCACAGTACCTAGCACAGAGTAAGCACTTAAAAAATTCTTCCTGGGTGGTTGATTAATTGGGGTTAATCACTTCAAAGGGCCCAGTAGACAATTCAACACCCATTTAACAGACTTTGGAAATAAGTTCCTAGCTTAAGAGGGTTTCTGGGAGATGAAGTCTTAGACAATGTAGTTTTTCCTGTCAAAGAGGAAGAAATAAGGAGGAGCACAAGGGAAAAGTGAAAAAATGTGTGGTATTGTCACTTTGCACAAGTGTGGCTGGTTTTGTATATGCTATTATTTTGTAAGCTTATTGACATTATTAATGCTTTACTTCTGCTTGCTATTATGCAAATCCGAGTGTGTTCTATGGATATGCATAAACTGCATGTAGCTAGCTGTTGCTATAACATGAGCACATATTATGTGCTAAATGTAATTTAGACTTCAAGTCACTGAATCAGCCTGTCAAGCAATGCTTTACACTGTTCTACATGTGTCTATTGCATTGCTGATGTACATTTGCTATGAATGGCACCTTGAGGTGTCAGAGGCTTGGGATAATCATCTTTGTTCTAAGTGCTAACACTTATGCTGATGTTGTTTTGTAAAATTCCAGATGTCAAGTGTACTGCCACTGATTTTGCAAGGGACTGCAAAATTACAAACCCTGGGGAGGAATCTAGCTGATTTTTAGAGTTGGGTTTCTGGGAGATGTAATCCCAGACACTTGAAGGGAAATAATCATGAATGCACTATTTTAATTAGCAGCAAAGCTGGCCTATTTGATATTAAGGAGTGATCTTGATTGAAAATAAGGAAAACATACAACTCAAAAAGCAATCAGGATGGCTGAAGCACCAAAGGAACAATGTTTGGTATTGTTATACAGAGATACCCAAAGGATCAAGGTTCAAGTTCTGCTGTAAACAGTGTCAGGATTTCTCTTGGCTGAGGGCTTCAGGCATACGATAGAAAATTTTATGGTATTCGTTTATTAGTAACTATTTTAAACTCTTCAATAGTAACAGAAGACTAAACCACATGATTCTGGACCAAGCATTAACCCTATGAACAAGCAAGTTTAAGTAGTAAAGGAGACTTGGCAAACAGACTTCTTTTTTTTTTTCTTAGAAGCAAGTAACTTTGGACAATTTTATCCCCTCCCTTCCCTACCCCTTGACCTCTCTCAGAAGCAGATGTAAACCTTTGGACTTACTGAAGTGAGAGACAGAGTAGAGTCATAAGCCAAGGGAATGTTACACACACACACACACACACACACACACACAGCTAGTTTGTTTAGGAGAAATTGGGAAAGAGTAGCTGTTTTATTTTTCCAAGGGTAAGGACTAGCCCAGAAAGAGTTCGTCACTTTATATACCAACTTTACCTGATAGCACTACTCTCTGGTTATACCAGGAAGTACTTCTTAACAATTAATAGGACATAACCATGGAATGTGTTATCTTGAAAAGTGGTGAACTCCACTTGATGGACTTGTGATTTAAGTCAACTACTTGTCAGGCATGGGGCTGCAATGGTATCTCCCTACAGGTCAGGGAATTTCACATCCATCACCAAGGTCCCTTCAAATCCTAAATTTCTATGATTCTAAGAAAGTACATACTTCTAAATTCAGATTAGCCTTCCACTGTGATTATTCTAATCACTTCACAAATGTAAGAATTCAGATTCCACAGATTAACTTCTCACCAATTTCAGAAGTAATTGCGCAGCAGCAAAGAAAGAACATCAGGCAGGACATTGGGAAACCTGAGTTCTGGGTCCTATTCCAGAATCCAGAGTCCAGAGTTATGTGACCATGGGCTAGTCATTTCATGGAGTCTCTGTTTCCTGCTTTGTAAAGCGAGAGAATTTTTTAAAAGCTGAAAGTAATCTTAGCGACAACCTAGTCCATCCCATTTTCTATCACCCAATGTTTTAGAGTCCTTTACAAGTTTTAAAATTCCATGTTCTAATATTCCTTCCAACTCTAACAATCTATGGTCTATGTCCTAACATCCCTTCTAGCTCTGAAAGTCTATGTTCTATCTTCTAAGGTCCCTTCTAGCCTTGACATTTTATGATTCTAATGTTGCATAATACCCCAATGGAATGCTGCCAGACACTGTTTTGTTTTGTTTTTTTTTAAGATGCTTATGTCATTCCCAAAAGAAAGCCAAGAAATACAGAGGGCTTTTGCATGAGCCATAAAGGGGGAAGGATGCAGGTTGAGCTGAAAAATAAAACAGGAAGAAAAATAGAGCATTTCAAATGGCAAGGTCCTGTAGTAGGATAAGAACTGTCAGAGAGAGAGAAGCGGGGGAAGAGGAGGAGGGGAAGGAAGGAAAAGAAGAAACATCTTTAGCTCAACAAAACAGAGAAAAAGCTGTTCCAGCTATTCTACTAGATTTGTCCATTAAAACAGAAATAAGAAAGATAAGAGGGTGTAATCCCTGCTCCCTGAAAGAGGTCAGTGCTAATCCCAGGTAGAAACTCTCCTGATGACAAAAGTCATGCTGTGGGTGGGTTGAATTTCTTACAGAGTGGGGGAAAAAAATGTCTATCTAGAAACTGCACTCAGAAAATAAGAAGCCAGGAGAGCAGATCAATAAATTGCTGACATGTCTCTGGTTGAGGGGCCATTATTCACTGCATTGTACTGAGATTTTTAAATCCCCTTGTTGATTCCACCCAGAGAGAATTCCCTGAGAACACTCACCCTGTGTTAGCTTTTTCTTTGGAATTTTTTATCATGATTCTGCTTCCAAATTCTCCAAGAAAATAACTGGAAGGCTCTATTTTTATCTTAAAATGTTTTTTTAGAGCAAAAATCACCGACCCATCAAATAATACATCAAAGGAACAGCTGGAAAGAACCTTGGGCGAGTGATTTAAACTACAGGACAGAACAGCCTTTTTCTTATCTCATTTCTCTCTCTCTCTCTCTCTCTCCCTCTCTCCCTCTCAGCACCTAACATAGTGCTGTGTACACAGAAGGGGCTTAATAAATTCTTCTAAAATAAATAAACTTCTCTTAGCAGCAGGTTCCTCATTTGTCAAATAAAGGATTGAACTAAATGATCTCAAAGGTAGTTTTCATGAGTATGTTCATAGAATCTTAAACAGGAAGGATCTTACAAGATTTCTTAATATGTCCCAAGAGTCACACATAGAGAGTTAACAATTGGTTGTATTGGTGTTACAGAAAAGTATTCAGCAAAATTGAATGCCAGAAAACTAGGGAGAAAAAGACACTGGTGGGGCAGTAGAAATGATGATCAAATGAGTGCACTAGAAAAATGACTCAATCTGAAGTATCAGTGGTGGATTGGAAGGAAAAGAAAGTCTAGGATGCTTATGGCATTCCTAAAAGATTCTAAAACAAGATGAACAGGGGTGAACTCTTGAGCTATGGTGATAGATATGTGAATGTAGAGCAGCAGTTTATAACCTGGGGTTTATAAATTTTCCTTTTTCAAAAATATTTTGATAACTTTCAACATAATTGATTTTCTTTGCTTTATTTTGTAAATGCAGAATTGTTCTGAGAAAAGATCCATAGTGTGTACCAGATTGCCAAACAGGTCCATGATACAAAAAGGTAAAAAATCTCTGAGTTAAAGAAAAGCCACCACAAATTCTGCCAGCCAAACTGGCCTATTTTCTGTTCCCCAAATTTGACGATGAACCTCTCACCTTCTTGCTTGTGAACCCAGCTTCTCCCCATGCCTCAAATGTCCTCTTCCCTTGCTTTTACTTAGGATAATTTCCTTTTTCAAGGTTCTGTTCAAGTAATGACTCCTAGGACAGGGATTCTTAACTTGGGATCTATGAATTTGATTTTTAAAAGTATTTTGATGGCTGTATTTTAATTTAATTGGTTTCATTGGCTTCATTACTAATCCTATTTTTAAAAATTATTTTGAGAAGTTTTTTGCCATACTGCCAAGTGGGACCATGGCAAAAAAGAAATAAAGAAAGGGGGGAGAGAAGGAGGGAAAGAAGGAGGGAGGGAGGAAGGAAGGAAGGAAGGAAGGGAGGGAGGAAGGAAGAAGAGAAGGAAGGAGGGAAGGAAGGAGAGAAAGGAGGGAGGGAGGAAGGAAGGAAGGAAAGAAGAAAGAAAGAAAGAAAGAAAGAAAGAAAGAAAGAAAGAAAGAAAGAAAGAAGGGAAGGAAGGAGAAAGAAAGAAAGACAGAAAGAAAGACAGACAGACAGACAGAAAGAAAGAAAGAAAGAAAGAAAGAAAGAAAGAAAGAAAGAAAGAAAGAAAAGAAAGGAAGAAAGAAAGGAAGAAAGAAAGGAGAAAGAAAGAAGGACAGAAAGAAAGAAAGGAAGGAAGGAAGAAAAGAAAGGAAGAAAGAAAGAAAGGAGAAAGACAGAAAGACAGAAAGACAGAAAGGAAAGAAGGAAGGAAGGAAGGAAGGAAGGAAGGAAGGAAGGAAGAAAGGAAGGAAAGAAGGAAGGAAGAAAGGAAGAAAGAAAGGAAGAAAGAAAGGAAGAAAGAAAGGAGAAAGACAGAAAGAAAGGAAGAAAGAAAGAAAGAAAGAAAGAAAGAAAGAAAGAAAGAAAGGAAAGAAGAAAAAAAGAAAGAAAGAAAGAAGGAAAGAAAGGAAGAAAGAAAGAAAGAAAGAAAGAAAGAAAGAAAGAAAGAAAGAAAGAAAGAAAGAAAGAAAGAAAGAAAGGAAAGAAGGAAGGAAGGAAGGATGGAAGGAAGGAAGAAAAGTTTAAGAATTCCTGGCATAGAAGGGGCATATTTGAGAGATATTGTGGAGATAGGCTTGACAGCTTATTGGAGGGATGGGTGACAGAGAGCTAATAGTTAAAGATGACTCCACAGTGTCCACTTTGGGTGACAGGGAGGATGGCAGTGTCATCTATAGAAGTAGGAAGTTGAGAGGTAGGATAGTCCATGAGGAAAGAAAATGAGCTCAGTTTAAGACTATTTGAGTTTCCAGTGCCCCGGAATATCCAGCTGGAATGTCCACCACTACCACCTAGAAATATAAGAAGACAATTCAGGGAAGGGTTTGGGAATGGAGATAGGGATTTGGGAGGCAGATGAGCGGAGGAAATAACTGCAGCTTCCTAAGTACTGCATCACCCACAGGTTGAACCACATGCATTGGCTTCACTGCTACTTAGAGTGAATGCCCTAATTCCTGCCATCTTTCCTGTCTATGGACCTCAGTTGTATAGCCTAAAAGGTAAAGCATTTTGTCCTTTGACCTGTCTGCTGCAAGCCTCGAGTCAGCCCTGAACAAATGCTCTCTATTTCCTCTTCTATGGATCCCACACTAGTCCCTCGAAGCATCTCATGCCAAGAAGGCCACTAGAGGGGCCTGACCTCCTTCCCAGTATATAGTAATCACCTTCTGTCAAATATAACTCTGATAGCCTCATAAGTTTATATACAAATATACTGTTTTTTACTTCATCTCTTTTTGTGAATTACTAATTTTCTTCATTCACAGCTAGATGGCATAGTGGATAGAGCACTGGACCTAGAGTTAGGAAGACTTATTTTCCTGAATTTAAATACGCCTCACATATATACTAGCTGTGTGACCCTGGGCAAGTCACTTAACCTCTGTTTGCCTCAGTTTCCACATCTATAAAAATGGGAGTAATAGTAGCACCAATCTCCCAGGGTTGTTCTGAGGATCAAATACAATGATTATAAAGTGCAGCATTTGGCACATAGTAGGTGCTAAATAAATGTTGGCAACTATTTTTCCTATATAATTTCCCCTTATATCCACAAAAATGGGGATAATAACAGTACCTACCACCCAGAGCTTGTGTGAGTATAAAATGACATCATATTTGTAAATTATATTCTCCATTATTCATCAGTGACTCTGCAACATCTCAACTCCCTCAGTTGCCTGTCCCCTCTGACTAGGCTGGAGGGAGGAGCAATAGACTCCTTTCAACACTCCTTTATAGAGAGCTCAGAACTTTCCAGGTAACTTTCCATTTTCCATCAGTGACTCTGCTTGGTTTCCACTCCATGGAACATCAGCCCACAACCCCTCCTTTACAAGTTCCTTTTGTGTTTCCCCATTAGATTGTAATCCCCTCCCCCAAGTTCCCCCATTTGATTGTAAGGTCCTTGAGAGCTCGTCTTTCTTTTTCCTAGTTGTAGCCCCAGTGCTTAGCACAGTGATTGGCACACAGTAGATACTTAATAAATGTTCATTGAATTGAATTGAATTGAATTGAATTGAATTGAATTGAATTGAATTGAATTGAATTGAATTGAACCATACCTGCTGCTCTTGGTGGTATCTTCCTTAGCAGATATATGTGGGCAGTTTTTGCCTCCCTCTTCCCTCTCTTCCCATCTCGCCTGCATTTTCAGGTCGAATGTCCTCCTGATCACATTCACAAATCTCCATGCAAATATATATTTTCACTGGTCCTCCTCTTTAAGGCTTATTCCATTGTTGGCCAAGAAGTCATCATTCCTACTTCTAAGCATCTTCTAGAAATCAAAAGTCGGCTCTCAAAAACCATCTCCTTAACCAGTTATTAATTTGCTAAGTCTGCCTTTCCCTTCTAAATCCAAACCTTTAATGGTTAACAATGATTTTAAAAAACACACACCACCTATAGTCCTAATATCTTTGGTTTCTTGTCTGGGACTTCATAATCCCTAGCAATGATTTTTTTTATTTCCTTCCCTCACGCACACTGGAATCCACAGTGACTGAGCATCTTGCTGTTCCACATATACATCACTCCATCTCTTGCCCTAGCTGTTCCCCATGCCTGGAACACACTGCCTTCTCATCTCCATCTCCTAGAAGCTCTAGGTTCCTATAAGACTGAGATCAAGCATGACCTTCTGCTTTTCCTAATGCCCCTAGCTGCTCCTGTCTTCTCAAAATCACGTTGTATCTATTTTTATATCCACAAAAATGGGGATAATAACAGTACCTACCACCCAGAACTTGTGTGAGTATAAAATGACATCATATTTATAAAGCATTGTGAAAGCCTTAAAGCACGATATAAATGCAAGTTATTATTGTTATACATATATGTATATTTCAGTCAATCAGTAAGCATTTATTAGGCCCTTACTATGTGCCAGGCACAGGACTAAGTCCAGGGATTACAAGGATGAGCAAAAACAGTCCTTACCCTCAAGAAACTCACATTCTAATAGGGAGATAATAATAAAATGTTGTTGTTGAGTCATTTCAGACTCTTCATGACCCCATTTGGGGTTTTCTTGACAAAGATACTAGACTGGTTTGTTCTTTCCTTCTCCAGTTCATTTTACAGATGAGGAAATTGAGGCAAACAGGGTTAAGTGACTTGTCTAGGGACACACAGGTAATAAGTACCTGAAGCAGATTTTAACTCAGGTCCTCCGGTATCCCAGCCTGGCACTCTATGCACTGTGCCACCTAGCTGAGATAGATGGATAGATAGATAGATAGATAGATAGATAGATAGATAGATAGATAGATAGATAGACAGACAGACAGACAGACAGACAGACAGACAGACAGACAGATAGATAGATAGATAGATAGATAGATAGATAGATAGATAGATAGACGGACAGACAGACAGATAGATAGATAGACAGACAGACAGACAGACAGACAGACAGACAGATAGATAGATAGATAGATAGATAGATAGATAGATAGATAGATAGATAGATAATAGACAGACAGATAGATAGATAGATACAGATAAATGGACAAATGAATGTTTCTTCTTTCCTCCCTCTGTTTTCACCTCACTTCCAGTTCTGAAACCAGAAAACATTCATAATCAAACCAACTCTGCTAGTCTTCCTATTCTCCTTTGACCCTACACACCATCATTATAACTTCTGGAACAAAGAGCCCCTCCCTAATTACCAGTCCCTTTCTTATGTTATCCTCACCAGTAGGATGTAAGCTCCTTAGATTTCCTGCCAAGACGGTTGCGTGATGAGGGTGCCGGATGCCCAGCTCCCACATTCTTGCTCCAGCAAAACCTTGACATTTGCACCATACTGAATAATAATCAAGATATATTATGAGAAACTGCAGCCTTTCATACATAAACTTCATAAACAGTCAGCGGAAAATCCTCAGGCAATAGAAAAGCGCCTCCCCACCAAAGCCAGAGTGTAGTCTTACAAAACCACAGTGATGTCCAGGGACACCTGAAACCTGTAACATTCTGTGTTGGGAGGCCACAAAAGTGGAAAGCTTACCTGAGAAAGCCTCAGGGGAGAATACTGGAAGTCCCAGGGTGACTGAGACCATGATGCTATAGCACCCAGGACAGAACAGTCTAGGCCTAGGGGCTTGGAAGTCCCTAACACTCTGTTCTGAGACTCCAGAAAGGGCCCCAAGACTCAACACTCTAAATCTCAAAGATCCAAGGCAGTTGAACTCCACGAGGTAGAAGTCAGTGCAAGAACCCAGGGTACCCAGGGCAAGACTAAGCAAAGCTGACCACCCCACCCAAAAACGTGGTCCATGCACAACGCCCCAACTTAAGAACTAGGAGGAGATGAGTAAATTAAAGAAAATTTTAACCAGTACAAAAATTATTACAAATCTAGCTCTATAACAACTGCAAGCAGAGAAATCAAAGAGAAAAAAATAGATTTTCCCCAAGGACTGCTTGAATACCTAGAAGAAATGAAGTCTTGTGGAAAGAACTAGAAGGACCTTATGGTAGCTTAGGAGACAAAGTGATGAACCTTACCCAAGAAATAGAATCCCAGAAAACTAGAATAGATCAAAGAGAAATTTGTGACTCTATAAGACACTAAGAAATATTAAAACAAAAACAAAAAGTAGAAAAAATACGAAAAATCTTTTTTAACTGACATGGAAAATAGGTCAAGGAGAGATAATGTAAGAATCATTGGACTCCCTGAACCACATTATTTTGAAAAAACCTGAATACAATATTTCAAGAAATTACAAATTAAAACTGCATATATGTGTGTATATACATATTGTGTGTGTGTGTGTATATATATGCGTATATACATATATAATACATACTTAGATATTGTATCTAGGTTGTGAGATTCTCTCTCTCGCTCGTGTGTGTGTGTATGTGTGTGTGTGTCTTAAAAACAAAGGGCTAGGTAGAAATAGAACGAACCCTCAATCAACTACAGAAAGGGATTCTCAAAAGGAAAAGTCCCAGGAGTATCATAGCCAAAATCCAGAGGTCCCCCATCGAATCAGAGAAAGAATTAGTTCAGGTACTAAGGAACTAGAGTCAGGATCACACAAGACCTAACAGCTTCTAATTAAAACCAGAGGAGGTCTTAGAATACAGTATTCCAAAAGATAAAGAGAGTTGGGCTGGCAACCAAGAATAAGATATTCTACAAGGCTGAACATAACCCTAGAGGAGGAAAAAGGACATTTTAAAGGAATAGAGGATTTTTAAGCATTCTTGGTGAAAAGACCGTAGAGCTAAATGTGAACTTTGAAATACAAATTTATGAGTCCAGATACATGTAATAAGGCAATTTATTTGAGGGACTAGAAGGAGCTTCATGACGATATCATGCTAACATTCTGAGCGAGAGGGGAAACAATGGCAGCCTTTTAGGACCTTAATGTTTTGTAATTGAGGAAAGTAAATAAGAAAAACAGAGGTCCTTGGGGTGAATTGATTCTATTTTAAGGATTTCAGTGGAGGGGTGGGAATGAAAGAAAGGCAAAAAGAATACACTGATGTAAATGAGGGGAAAAGAAGGTACAACTTTCTATTTCTAATAATTGGGAGATGAGTATGCGAACATTGACTAAAGACTAGGGGCAAGAGTCAGATGAAATTCAATCTTATCTGAAATGGACACAGAAGGGTTGAACACATGGTTTGGTATAGATATATATTAAATAGGGTGGCAAAAATGATGGAGGGAGCAGTTAAAAGGAATGATAATACTAGTAAAAGAATAGTCACAAACAAAACAATCTTTCAGGTCCTGAACAGGGGATTAAAAGAGGGAAAGGAAATGTAAAGTAAATAACTTAGATAAGCTGGTACCTTAGATTTCCTCTCAGACAATTGGGGAATGGCTGAACAAAGTGTGGTATATGAATGTGATGCATTATTATTGTGCCATAACAAATGATGAAAAAGACAAGTTCAGAGAATCCCAGATAGTATGAATTAACAAAGAGTGAAATGAGTAAAATCAAGACAACCGTTTATACAGAGATAACAAACTTGTAAGAAAAATAACTTTGAAGGACTTTTAGAACTCTGATCAAAACAATGAACAACCATATATGTCACTAGAGGACCTATGATGAAGCATGTTACCCATCTCCTGATAGAGAGGTGATAGACACAAGGTACAGATACACAATTCTGTACATGCACACTGTGTGGATTCATTTTGCTTGACTATGTGTATTTGTTATGAGGGTTTTGTTTTCTTTTCAATTAATTAGGTAGAAAAAGTTTCAAGGGAAGAATGGAGTTAGAACCAAATGGTTCCAAAAGAGAACGCTGTTCTAACACTTTTTTAAATGTACAGTAAAGAAGTTCAGAAGGAAGCACAGATAAGCAGAACAGTTTTGAAAGTAACTTGTAAAATGTTATCATATACTTTTTTAAAGTGAATATACAGTGAAATGAGGGAGAAAATAAAGACTAAGTCTGAGAGGGGAAAAATGAAATAGAAGGTCATCACTGTGAAAAGAAATGAATGTAACTTCCTTGAGGGCAAAGACCGTCTTTAAAAGAAACATACATTTATTAAGCACTTACTATTTAAAAAAAATGTTGAACTTAACAAACACCACATAAAATGGCCATTTCCTTATACATGGGAGAAAAAGAAAGGAAGATTATCCATGAAACTGTAGATGTCTATTATGTAGAGCTTGCTTTTTAGAGTACATATGTAATCATATACAATAGATTCAATCCATAGCTTTTAAAGTCATCCTCTTTGTGTCTTTCCAGACTTCCTTTTGTTCTCTTCTCTCCACTTTTTGTTTTTCCTTCTCTTTTTGTTATTGCTAACCCATCCCAATCTCCCCCTCAACCTCTTCCCCACCTCCACCACAATTGGCAAAAGAAAAGAGAAAAGCTCTTGTAACATGCATGTACAGTTAAGTGAAATAAATCCTCGTGGTGGCTGCATTGGAAAACATATGTCTTATTTTCCATCTTAAGTCCCCCATTTCTCTGTCAAGAGATGGGTAGCCTCAAGTGGTTCCTATGTGCCAAGCATTCAGTCAAATCTTGAGTGGTTCTCAATCATGCCTAAGACACACACCAAAAAAGACAGTATTCATCTTTATTATAGAACACCTTGGTAACCCTCAGCAAGGAGTCACCGATCATCAGGACTCATGTCTTCTTCCTCTATCCACTACTAAATGGTGCTCCTCCAGATTGACTCTTGAATCCTATCCATAATTCTATGAAGCATGAAGTCATATTCTTCCACCTTCTAACCTCTTGCCATGGAGTTGAGTCCAGTGACTCAAGACACATGATAAAAGGAAGTAAGGAGCCACCTTTGAAATTCAGTAGGGCTAAATAATGGTGACAATGGCATTTTTCATCCACCTTTTCGGGTTCTTTTTTCTTTGTTTTCTCTCTAAAAGAATGTTAAGAAATACTTCAAGTGGTTCATGGAACATTTCATTCTTCCTGATGATTTGAAGAGTAAAGAGAGATTCTGGTAGCCTTTTCACCTATTCTCATAAGGAAGCCAACCTGCATTGTATTAATGTAGCTGTTTTTTGCCACTGGCAGAAACATAGACATCACACACTCTGCAGCAACCTGGAAAATTCCTCTCATCTTCCATACTTGCCACAATGGAGCTCTTCAGTTTTCTCACTGTCTTTCTGCTGCTCCTCATGGTTAGCCGTCACATTGAAATGGCTGCTTCCTGCACCTATTTGCCAGGTCTGGTCATGCACCTGGGCACCTCTTGGTTGTAGACTCCTAAACTAGGCTTTCCTTCTCCTTTCTGAGGCTTTCCCTGCTTTTTCTCACAATATAATTCTACTTCCTTGCTTGTTCAGAAGCTTTTGTTCCAGAATTAGCCGATTCCTGCCAAAGCCCTAATGTAAACAGTAGTTACTAAAAGCTATGGTCTACAAGAAAGTCTTATGTAAAAATCCAGCTTCCAGCTACCTCGATCCTCTTTCTTTGCCATCCCTTACCCTGTGAGAAAAACTGGCAGCCACCTCATTCCTCATCTCCACCTCACCGGCCATCCTCTATTTTCTTGAATGTAAAATTAAGGTTCACCTAATCCAACCTCCCCAGTCCCTTCCAGCCCTAATTTTCTATATCTTGAGCGCAGTAGATATTTCGTAAATGTTTCCAAGATAAATTTATATTTGTGAATGTATGTATATACACACACACATATAACATAGACATACATTTGTATATATACACATATGTATGCCTACATACGTATACACATACATATATATATATATATGTATATATATCCTCTCTGGGTATATGTATTATATATACATATACATACATAGATCCTCTGTGTGTATGTGTATATGTATGTATGTATGTATCCTGTACACAGAGTGTGAAATCCAAAAGGGAAATTAAGACTTGCACATAAACAAAACTATAAACTGTACACTCTTTGAAGGTAAAGATTCTTATTTTGTTTTTGTATCCCCAGCATGCTTCACTGGAAAAAGCACTGGCTCTAGTTTAGAGAATCTGAGTTCAAATGCCTCCTATGATGCTTTTCTACCTATGTGACTTTCCTGGGCATTAGTTTCCTCATCTGCAATATAAGAGTGTGATACCACACGGCCTTTGGAGGGCCCTTATCATTTTTGGTCTATTATCCTATGATCCTAGTACCTAGCACAGTGCCAAGATATAGTAGGTGCTTAACAAATGCTTGTTGATTGATTGATAGTACAAAGCAGAAGGGGGTGTCTAATACTAGAAGTATTTTTAGATTGCATGTCATAGAGGATTTATTTTTGGCACCATTTTTTAGCCTTACTGAATTTCAAAGGTGGCTCTTTATTTCCTTCTACTATGCGTCTTGAGTCACCAGAACTCAATTCTGAAAAGCTGGCAGGGTGTGAGACCCACAGGCCATAACCATTGCCCAGTGCCATAATGTGGATATCATCTCATGATGGGCACTCAGTGTTATAACCAGATCAAAGCTAGAACATTTGGTTAATGTCAACAGAGTTCCAAGATGAAATTACAATTATAATTTATGGCTATGGAAGGGCTTTCTGTTTTCTCCCACATATAGAGTCCTGATGGCTAATCTCAGATCCTTCCCTCCTCTACAGAATCAAAATCACAGAACGTTGAAGTTAGAAAGGCACACAGAGGTCCTCTCGGCAACCTGTATATGACTGGCATCTATGACAAGTGGTCACCCTCTGTCCCTGGAGGATCTTTAAGATAGCTTAGCAGCCTAGGGAATAGAGCGTTAGACTTAGGGTCAGAAAGACCTAAATGTTCAACTTGTACCTCCGACACCCATTAGCTATGTTTCCCTGGGCATGTCACTTAACCTCTCTCTGCCTCATTCTTTTCGTCTGTTAAAGTGGAGATAATAAAAGCACCTATCTCACAGCGTTGTTGGGAAGGTCAAATGAGATAACATGTATGAAGTGTTTTCTAATCCCTAAAGCACTATCTATAAATGCAAGCTATTATTATTAAGATTCCTGCCTCCAACAAATGGGAATCTGCTATCTCCTAAGGCTGTCCACATCACTTTGGGATAATTCTAATTGTTTAAGAAGTTCATAGGATCATAGATTGAGAGCTAGAAAGGACATCAGAAGACATCTAGTCCAACCTGTCATTTTATATTATATTGTTGAGTCTCAGAGATGTTAAACATCTTGCTCACACTCATACTGGTACTAAGTATGAGGGAGGATTCCAACCCAAGTCCTCTGACTGAAGCTAGTCATCTTTCTACTTTACCATGCTGTATCCTTTTTCTCCTATAAAACCTAAATCAGCCTTTGTCTTGACATCTACTGATTGTTCCTAGTTCTACCCAGCACACAACACTATCACCCCACCACCAAAAAGTTCAGTTCCTTTCATTCTTTCCTTCCTCAACTCTACATCTGATTCTGCCAAGACTGTGTGGCAGTACCCTATGGGAAACAATGGTCCAATTTTCTAGGGATCAGGTTTCTGTTGATTATTTCTCCCCTGTCTACTTACCAAAAAAAATTGTAAAAACTCAATGTATGGGTAGCTGCTGCCACCGCCATGACTCACAGAAATCAGCATGAGCATGCTCAACAAGACATGAAAAAGCAAAGCGACTCAGGCAATGGAAAACACCAGGGTGATGGGCTGTCTGCCACTGCCTGAACACAGAGGGACTCACAGATCATGCAAGAAAAGGAGAAAAAGGAAAAAGGCCAAGGAGAAGGAAGAGCTCAAGTAACGCCATGGCTCATGCCCTTCTCTCTTGCCTGTTGACCACGTGCCTGGAACCAGTCCCATCATACTTGTTCGTCCTCATGTGGGTCTCAGAACTGATGGCATTCCCTTCCCCCTGTGTCTTCAGTGGGTTCCTTCTGTGCATTCTTCCACCCAGGCAGCCTTGTTTTCCTCCAGGGCACTCCTGAGGATGAGGGTACTACTTTCTCCCAGTGTTTTTTATTCCTATGAGGCTTAACCCAAAGCACAAAAAATAGCTTTGTAAAAAAAGAAAATCCGTATGTACAAAAATATTTATAGCAGCTCTCTTTGTGGTGGCAAAGAAATTGTAAATCAAGGGAATGCCCATCAATTGGGGAATGGCTAAACAAATTGTGTTACATGAATGTAATGGAATACTATTGTGCAATAAGAAATGAGGAACAGATGGACTTCATTACAGCCTGGAAAGACTTATATGAACTGATGCTGAGTGAGGGGAGCAGAACCAGGAGATCATTATACAAGATTATAGACACACGGTATCTGTAAGCACTAACTTGGATAGACTTGACTCCTCTCATCAATACAAGGTTCAAAGACAGCTCCAAAAGACTCATGATGGAAAAAACTATGCACATCCAGAGAAAGAATTATGGAGTCTAAATGCAGATTGAGGCAAACTATTTGCTCTCTTTTTTTTTCCTTTTTTGGTTTCGTTTCTCCTCTCTCATGATTCATTCCATTGGTTATAATTCTTCTTTACAATTGAACTATTATGTAAATAAGTTCAATATGAAGGTAAATGTAGAACAAACATTGGATTACATGCCATCTGGCGAGGAGGGAGGAAGAGAGGGAAGGAGAGAAAATTTGGAACCCAAAAACCTGTGGAACTGAATGTTGTAAACTAAAAAATAAAAAAATAAATTTTATAAAAATTTTTTTTTAAAAAAAGAAAAGAAAACCCTTAATATAGGATCCTGGGCAAGTCACATAATTTGTTTTGATATAAATTTCCTCATTTGTTCAATAGAAGGGTTGAACAAGATAGTCTCTAAGGTTCCCTTGCACTTTGACATTCTCTGATTCTACAATAAAAGCATCTCATGGTTCTATTCATTTTAACTGTTTATAATTACTCTCCTTTGAGTAGATAGAAGTGTATTTATCCCCATTTTAGAGCTGAGAAAACTGAGAATCAGAGAAGCAAAGTGGCTTGCCCCAGTTCACTCAGCAAGTAAGCAGCAGAACTAGGACTATGAGTTAGAATACAAGGTTTCAAGTGCAGTGGTCTTCTTTCTACCACTCATATCTCCAGGGAAACCCTAGAGATTTTTAACTTCCTGTATTTACATGTCAGGTGGTGTATCCTTCTGATTTTTTCTGGCACTACTGATTTGTGATAAGCAGAAAATTGCCACCCTCTGATTTTCAGCCCTGGTAAAGCAGAGACACAATCTTTGACATCAAATATCTGAAGAGCTTTTATGTTTAAGAGGGAGCAGACTGGTTCTGGGTGGATTTCTATTTAATATTCCCAGGGTTCAGTGCAGTGTCTGGCACCATAGTAAGCACCTGATAAATGCTTTATCTACCTCATACATAGAACTTCTTAATAATAAGAGCTATCTCAAACTGGAAAGGAGTGCCATAAAATAGTGAGTTCTCCATGACAAGATACATTCAAGCAGAGTCTGGATGACCATTTATTGGGGAAATTATGAAAGGGATTCATGGTCTAAGTAGGAAACTCATGAGCTCTGCCCAACAGAAAATATATTCTGCTCTTTGACAAGATTTAACAATGCAGTAGAACTCTCATTGATAAGGTTTTGCCACCTGGTGGAAACAAATATATGGGAAAGCAGTTTATCAAGCCTTCTGTTCAATGGAACTCTGCCCCATCCTCTCTTTGCTTCTATCACACTCCATTTTGTATTGCACTCATTTCTATACATGGCTTCTCCCTCTCCCCTTACCCAATCTCCTTAAGAATAAAAACTCCTGTAAAGAACTGGAAAGAAAATGGGAGCCCACCAATTGGAAAATGGCTAAACAAATTCATGAATATAATGGAACATTACTGTGCTATAAGGACATGCATGATGAATACAGAGAAGCATGTAAAGATTTCTATGAACTGATGCAAAGTGAATTAAGCAGACTTGGGAAAATTACATATACAATGACAGCAAAAATGTAAATGGAACAAACAATCACCATAAAATCATTGAATCTGAAGATTGTGGAACTATAAAGAGCAAGCTTAGCCCCCAAGGAAGAGCTATAAGAATTCACCTCAAGCACCTCCTCCTGCTCCTTTACAGACATGTGGGTCCAAGGGTGTGGAATGGGAAAATCTGGTGTTATATGCATGATACTAATCAGTTTTGGTGCAATTTTTTTCTTTTCTTCCTCATTAAAAAAAAAAAAACAAATATTGTCATAAGGGATGCCTCCCAAGGAGGGAGGGAAGGAGGGAGGAGGAATATTGGGGAAATCTAGGCAATGTAAAAATAAAACATAGCAATAAAATATATAAATATGTACATATGCTCCTAAAAGTCAGAGACATCAGGGCGATCCCTTATATCGCCGAGGCTGCATGTTATACTCTATCATAATAACTTCACTAGCAGTTTAAGGTTTGTAAAACACCTTTCTTACAATACAGAACTAATCTTCCTAGTTCATCCATGGCATGATCTAACTGATATTAGCGATGATGACCCTGAGGAACCCTGAGACCCTGCAGTGACTTCTGATTCCCAACAGAACCAGGATGTTAGCTCTCTATGCTTTATGTCCAAGGGCCCTCCCCACTAGATTGTGAGCTCCTCCAGAACACTGTCCATTGCCTTTTCTTGGTGTCCCTAGCACTTAGCACAGTGCCTGAGACATAACAGGTTAAATAAATGTTTAGTAACTGACTGACCATTTCTTTTTGGGCAGCTAGGTGGCACAGTGGCTAGAGTACTGAGTTCTGGAGTCAGGAAGACCCACCTTCCTGAGTTCAAATCTGGCCTCAGACACTTACTAGCTATATGACCCTGGGCAAGTCACTTTACCCTGTTTGCCTCAGTTTTCTCCCCTGTAAAATGAGCTGGAGAAGACCTCAAATGGGGTCACGAAGAGTTGGACACAACTGAACAAGAACAGGGACTGTCTTTTGCTTTTTTTTTTTTTTTTTTGGTATCTTCAGCACTTAGCATAGTGCCTGCAACTTAGTAGGTGCTTAATAAATGTTTAGTGCCTGCCTGACCAGCTCTGACATTTATATGGCACCCTGATGCCCAAGTGTAACCCCAACCTTTCCTTTTGAGCTTCTCCTTAGATGTGATTTTTCCCCATTGGAAAGTAAAGTCCTTGAGGGCAGGAACTGTCTTCTTCGGTTTCTGCACCACTAGCATTTGGCACAGTCCCTGGCACATAGTAAACATTTAACACAGCCATTCAAAGTGCTTTACACATATTCATTATCTCAACACCAACTGTGAGGGAAGCGCTATTATCCTCACCATTTTGTTAATAATAATAGCTAGCATTTGTATGGCACTGATTATAACACTTTACAATATCTCACCTTATCCTCAAAACAACTCTGGGAGGTAGATGCTATAATTATCCCCATTTCACAGATAAGGAAATCAAGGCTGATAAATGTTAAGTGATTAACCAGCATCACACAGTTAGTAAATTGGTGAGACAGGATTTAAAGTAAAGTTTTCCTCAGTCCAAGTGACCACACTCACCTAGTTAGACCAGGGGTTCTTAATGTGAGATCTGTGAACTTGTGTTACTGTTGTTAGCATTTCAATAACTGTATTTCAATATGATTAGTTTCCTTTGTGATCCTATGTATTTTATTTTATGCATTTAAAGGCATTATTCTGAGGAGTCTATAGGCTTCACCAAATTGTCAAAAGAGTACAGGATACACACACAAACACACAGACACACACAGACACACACACACAGACACACACACACAGACACACACACACACACACACACACACACACACACACACACACACACACACACAAGACCTAGGCTATAGAATATTAGACCTGGAGGGGACCTTGAAGATCATCCAGTCTAATAGCTTCTTTTTAACAAATGAGGAAACTGAGGACCATGGAGGCAAAAGTAGCTTTCCCACAGCTAGGCATGGGGCTAGAGCTAGAACTCAATTAAAATCACAGGATCCAAGTTTTTGCAGATTCCCACATATAAAAGGCCCAGCAGATCATGAAGTTCAGCTCCCTCATTTTATAAATAAACAGAGACCTGGTGGTTCTGTGGATAAAACGCCAGGCCTGAAGTCAGGAAGACCTGAGTTCAAATCCAGCTTTACATAGTTCCTAGATGTGCAACCCTGGGCAAGTCACTTAACCTCTGTTTGCTTTAATCCACTGGAGAAGGAAACCACTCCAGCATCTTTGCCAAGAAAACCCCATGGACAATATAGTCCACGGGGTCACAAAGTTGGACACAACTGAACGGCAACAACAAGCCGAGAACGAGAGAGTTGAAGTGACTTGGCCGAGCAGTAAATACCTGAGGCCAGATTTAAAGTCCCACTTCTATAACTTAGAGGCAGCTAGATGGCACAATAGATAGAATCTTGGACCCAGAGTCAGGAAGACCTGAGTTCAAATCTAACATCAGATACTTATGAGCTGTGTAATCCTGAGCTCGTCATTTAACCTGGATTTGCCTCAGTTTTCTCATCTGTAAAATGAGTATCCTAATAATAGCATCTCCCACCCAGAGCTGTGGTGAGGATCAAATAAGATAATAATTGTAAAGCACTTAGCACAATGCCTGGCACATAGTAGGTAATAAGTGAGAGAGCCAGAATTTGAACACAAGACTTCTGACTCCAAGACTGGTGTTCCTGTCATCATTCATTTAGAAGGGATGTCAGAGGCTGTGTAGTTTAACTTCAACCTCAGCTCTCTGCAGATCAGTTCTTTCCTCTTCTATGTTACAATACACCATCTCCCCAGAAAGAGGTCAAGTTATATTCCATATGGTTTTCGTATGATATGTGTTCCGCTGTATTCTATTTTTTTGAAAATTGGCAAGTCATATTCATATAGATGCCATCTCCCTGCTGGCTAGAATATTTTATTAACCTGAACACCTCTATTCCCAATTGTGCTGAACAGTAGAGAGTTTACCATACCTTATCAAAGACCAAGAAATAAAGTCTTTGTGTTGGGGAAAATCCTGTGTGGAATAGAGAAATGGATAGAGCTCTATTCTGGAAGTCAAGAGGCCCAGGCTGTTCTTTCCTCACCCCATCTCTAACGCTCACTTACTGGATGATCCCAGGACATAATCACCTCTTGAGCCTCAGTTTCCATATCTGTCAAATAAGGAGGACATTGGACAAAATTATTGCAAAGGCTGCTTTCTAGCTCCAAGGATCAGTTACTAAAGAAGGAAGTGAGGCAAGGTGGATTAAAAGGCATTGGATTTGGAAATAAGAGGATCTGAGTTCAAGTCCCAGATCTGCTATTTAGAATATGATAGCTAAATAATGAATCTATTTTCTCAAGATCACACCAGTTATGTGCTCTATGACCCTTGCCAGCTCAAAATCCATTGAAACTATAAATATCTGGGGGGCTGTCAAATTGGAGTAGTACAGAAGAAATCTACTCTCATAAGTGTAAAATAGGTAGGAAGGTATAAGAGAACCAACTTGAGTTTTATATAAGGAAGAACTTTCTCTCCATTAAAGCTGTCCCATAATAGAAAAGGCTCCCCTTTGGAAGTTCTCACCACTGGAGGTACAGAAGGAAAGAAGGAAAGAGGAAAGGAAGAAAGGAAGGAAGGAAGGAAGGAAGGAAGGAAGGAAGGAAGGAAGGAAGGAAGGAAGGAAGGAAGGAAGGAAGGAAGGAAGGAAGGAAGGAAGAAAGAAAGGAAGGTTGGTTGCACTTTCCATCTTAGGATTCAACAATTGGAATCAATGAATTGGATTCCCCAAACAAATGCTACAGATGCCCCCAGGAAGGGCACTTCCAAGGGTGTTAGCTTAGATGTTAGACCTTTCTCCATATACTGCACCCTCCTCCTCTGACTGGTGAGTTTGTTTGGGAACCTCCTTCTGAGGAGTACTCTCTGGCCGATGCTCACTTCCAACCTGGGTCAGATTCTTACTCCCGGGACTATTTTCTCTGCCTGCCTTGTGCTTGGATACATTCCCCACCCCCTGCTTTCCAACTCCCTTTTGTGCATTGCCTTCCCAGGGCCAGGGACTGTCTTTCCTTTTTGCTTGTATTTATATTCCCAGGGTTAGCACCATGTCTGAAATATAATAAGAGCTTAATAAATGCTTTATCTCATTTAATCTGCCAAGTGTACACCCAAATAAGACTACCCACTGAACCAAACCCTTGACTACATTATGGCCACTAGAAAGATGAGTTATGATCTCTTAAATGAGCCCATTCCACTTTGGGGTAGCTGTCATTATTCGAAAGTTTCTCCTAAAATCAACCTAAAAACTTCTCAACAATTTATTAATCCTAATCTGCCCTTTGGGACTAAGCAGAGCACACCAGATCCCTCAGCACTTCAAATCCTTTAAAACATTAATCATAGGGGCAGCTAGGTGGTATCAGTGGATAGAGCACCAGCCCTGAAGTCAGGAAGACCTGAGTTCAAATGTGACCTTAGACACTTATTAGCTTTTTGACCCTGGGCAAGTCACTTAACCTCTAGTGCCTAAAAAAAAAAAAAAACACAGTAATCATACTTTTTTTGCCCTCTCCCCTTGCATATCTGCTCTGCTCTAGACTAAACTTAATTACTGTAATTGTAATTAAAAAGTAACTAAAATGCCCATAACCTTTGACCCAGAGATCCCACTGCTGGACACATGCATCAAGGAGATCCAAGTTTTATGTATGTGTCTGTGTGTGTGTGTTTGCACGTGTATATGTTTTAAGTGTCCCATAAACAAAAAAAAATGTTTACAGTAGTATTTTTAAGTACCAAAAAAACTGGAAACAAAAGTAGATGACCATTCACTAGATAGTAACTAAAAAAATTGTTCATATACAATACATGAAGGTAATAGAATAATACTGTGCTATGAGAAATGATGAATATGAAGACTACAGAGAAACAGAAAAAGACTTCTACAAACTGATGCAAAGTGAAGTACTGTATTCATGTAATGTCCCAACTTGGCTTTGAAGAAGCTGTATATGAACCTCCTTCCCTTCTTAGAAGGAGGGATGGGAGGGGGGAGGGGGGCCCCCGGGGCTTAGAAGTATAAGACACAACATATTACATTCAACTTGGCTAATGATTTGGTTTGTTTTGCTGAACTCATTTTCACCCCTCTTTCATTTTTACATGTTTTCTTCTTTGTTATAAGGGGCAGCCCTCTGGGTGAGGCAAAGAAGGAACAATGGGAAATGAAGGTGATATAAAAACAAAATATTTCTATAATGTTCCCCACACTCAAGGATATTATAACCTAGTGCTTCATGGGTAAAAATGCAATAAAAAAATTAGAAGATGCTAAGTGAGTAAAATGGGATTAAAGTGTTAAGAGATGAGGGGAAGGAAAATCAACTAAAAAAATCAAGGACGATTTGAGAAAGGGGGGAGGGGCATGCATTCCATTAAATGAACTCCGTTAAATTAACATATCATATTATATCTTGCATTCCTTTTTTTAAATTTATTTTTAATATGTTTGGTTTTCAGCACTGATTTTCACAGGCACTTGAATTACAAATTTTCTCCCCATTTCCTCCCCGCCCCCCCACTCCAAGATGGCGTACACTCTGGTTGCTCTGTTCCCCAGTCTGCCCTCCC
>CM053622.1:80837045-80924587 GCA_028646595.1 Phalanger gymnotis | reverse complement strand
AGTATTTTCTTCAGTGGTCTTTTGGACCTCCTTTTCCATTTGGCTAATTCTGCCTTTCAAGGCATTCTTCTCCTCATTGGCTTTTTGGAGCTCTTTTGCCATTTGGGTTAGTCTATTTTTTAAGGTGTTGTTTTCTTCAGTATAATTTTCAGTATTTTTTTGAGTCTCTTTTAGCAAGTCATTGACTTGTTTTTCATGGTTTTCTCTCATCCTTCTCATTTCTCTTCCCAATTTTTCATCTACTCCTCTAACTTGCTTTTCTAAATCCTTTTTGAGTTCTTCCATGGCCTGAGACCAGTTCATATTTTTCTTGGAGGTTTTTGTTGTAGGCTCTATGACTTTGTTAACTTCTTCTGACTGTATGTTTTGGTCTTCTTTGTCACCAGAAAAGGACTCCAGAATCTGAGACTGAATCTGGGTGCATTTTCGCCGCCTGGCCATGTTCCCAGCCAACTTACTTAATCCTTGAGCTTTTCAACGGGGTATGGCTGCTTGTAGACTAAAGAGTTCTGTTCCACGCTTGGGTGGATGCGCTGCCTCACCAGCAATCCTCCTTCCCCAACAACACCCTACCCAGACTGGGCTTAAATCTTCAGCAGGCTGTTCACTCCTGCTCTGATCCCACTTAATTCCTCCCACCAGGTGGGCCTGGGGCCAGAAGCAACTGCAGCCTTTGTTCTAAAGCTGCCCCACCTCCGCTGCCCCAGGGGTGGTGGCTGAACTGCAAACTCAGTCATGCAGCTTTTCCCACTAACCTTTTCTGTTGTCTTTACTGTTTGTGGGTTGAGAGGTCTGGTAGATGCCACAGCTCAATAATTCAGGACTGTAGGGCACTCTCAGCTCGGCTGCTGGTCTGGTCGGTCCGCGGTCCACGCCAGCGCGCGCTGGGCTCTGCTTGGCTCAGCTCTGCTCCCCTCAGCTGGGAGCTGGGAGCTCCGTGTGGGACAGACCTTACCCAGAGACCATCCAGGCTGTCCTGGGCTGGAGCCCTGCTTGCCTCTGCCACTTTGTGGGTTCTGCAGCTCTAGAATTGGTTCAGAGCCATTTTTTATAGGTTTTTGGAGGGACTTGCTGGGGAGCTCACTCCAGTCACTGCTTCCCAGCTGCCATCTTGGCTCCGCCACCCCCCCCATATCTTGCATTCTTGAGCCCTGCATACATGCCTTACCCACCCCAGCCCCACTAGACCACAATCCCTCTGAGGGCACAGACAGATCCTTATTCATCAGCACCTTGAATGCATGCTCATTATGGCTTTGAACCAGGCTCATTATGACTATTGTGAACTTTTGTTCACAAGTCCTTTGTGGAATCCCTAGGACTTATTTCTTTTTCTTAACACATATCTGTTGCAATGTCTCATATCATATTCCTTGCAGTTTCTGAGATTCTGTTTTAGTGACAGGGATCTCATTTTCAGTACCGAGCTACATAGATGCCCACCAGTGCGCACAGCATTAGATACATCAGCCTACAAAGAATAGAGGTGAAATTTGTTCTCCTGTGGTTGTATATGAGGCCATTCTCATTCACTGACCAATATGTATTAAGTACTCACTGTGTAAAGAGAACTGTACCAGGTACTAGATATGATATAAGATTTAGGGAGGGCATTTCTGGCAGGGAGCACAGCCTACATAAAGCATAGAGGACAGAAATGAAATTATGGATTTGGGAAATAGCAAATTGGCTAATCTGCCTGAAATAAAGAGTGTGCGAAGGGAAGTAATGTGCAATAAATCTAGGAAAGTAGGCTGGAGCCAGATTGTGGCAGTCATCACAAGCTAAGGGCTCTCTATTTTATCCTAAGGGCAATAGAGAGCCACTAATCCACTGTGCGACCTTGGACATATCATGCCACCACAAAGAGCCTTGATTTCCTAATCTGTAAATTGAGGAGTTTGGACCAAACAATATCTAAGGTCTCCTCCAGCTCTAAAATCTTTGGTCTCCAGCAAGACTTGTATGAACTGATACAAGAGAAAGTGAGCAGACCCAGAACAATAATTTGTACAATAATGATAATTTTATAAAGAAAAAATATTTTCAAAGACTTGAGAACTCTCATCAGTGCCACGATCGAGTATGAGCCCAAAGGCACGATGACGAAGGATGTTATCCATCACTTAACAGGGAAGCGATGGACTTGAGATGCAGAATGACACAGGCATTTTGAGACTTGGCTAACATGAGAATTCGTCTTGCTTGACTATGTATATTTCCTAAAAAAACCTTGTTTTTCTTTTTTTTTTTTCCTAATATGGGGAGAATAAGGGGAGGGGCTTAGGGCTAGAGTAGAAAAAAGAGAGAACAGGTCATTGAGGAATCTTTTCTTTTAAGCAGAGAAAAGAACAGAAGGACGGAAAGAATAGCAGACAAATAGGACAGCTTTGAAAGCTTGAGTTAAATTTATTACGTATTTTAAAAGAAAAGCAAGCTATATGTTAATTGGAGACACACAGTTTTGTGTACAATCCTCTTTTTCTCTGCACGTGGAAGGAAGGAAACGTGTTTATTGAGCTCCTACTCTGTGCTGGGCACCATGCTAAGCACTTCATGAGTATTATCTAATTTGATCCCCACAACTCTTGAAAGGGGATGTTTATTATTATTCCCATTTTGCAGATAAGGCAATTAAAGCAAATGGAGGTTAGGGGACTTTCCCAGGGTCACATAACTAGGAAATGTCAAGGGCCAGATTTGAATTCAAGTCTTCCTGATTCCAGACCAGTATTCTATCCACTGTATCACCTTAGCTGCCCATGGAATGGAAATGCGCATTTTATTTGGTGTCTTAAGTTCAGAATAAAAGTGAATATTTTTTTTCAAAAAATTAAGTAAAAATTATTTGTCCTCTCTTCCCATTTTTCCTCCAGCTCTGAAGTCCCAAGGTTCCCTTTACTGTACTCAGCTTCCAGGTGTGGGTGTGGGTGTGGGTGCTTGGCTGTGGGTGTGTGGGTATGTTTTAACTAAGCACTATTGTAAAGATGATAAAGGTCCAATAGCCACATTATCATAGAGCATCTCATTGCAGCATGAAACAGAAACATCTACCTGGTCTGACAAAAAAGATAAGTAGCCTTGGGTATTAAAATCACACCTATGAACCTTGATAGTGAGAAATCTCCATTTCCCCAGACTGGTGACTAACTCATCTTCCTTTAAGAATTTTTGTTTAGAGGTAATGGTAAGCCAGCATTCATCACCTTAAAAGTCTCTGGGCTGCTTCTTGGTAAAGGACTAGAGGTGCCAAATGAGGCAGAAACTGTTAGGCATGACCAATGTGTGGATCTGCTTTGCTTGACTAGATTTATTACAAGGTAGGGCTTTATTTTTGGTGGGTAGGGAGAGAGAGGGTTAGTAAGAGTGATGGTTGGCAAAAATAAAGAAGTAAAGAAAGGAGTGACTTCAAAACATTTCAAAGTACACAAAAGGGAGCTAAAGAAAGTTCAGAAGGGGTACAGACCAACAGGGTAGTGTGTGAACTGTTGTATTAAATTTAACATAAAGCAAATTGTATGTACAGTTACTATCCCTTCCACAACTTGATGCTCCCCATATAGGTTTTGATATATCATGAGTTAGCATAAGAAATTAAATGGGAATGGGGGGGTAGTTTTGCAGAAGTTGCATTTGACAGGTGAAGGCCAGCAGATAACACAGAAGCTATGACCAAATACTTAACCCAAATTTTACAACTTCTGGTATGAAGGGAGAACCAAAATATTTTATGCAAATTTTCCAGATGGGGGGGTTGCCATGCTCCTAACTCCTGTGATGGGAAAAAGATAACTGTAATAGAGATTCACAGTTTCACATATAATCCTCTTTTTCTATATTCTTTGTATGTGGAAATGTTTTTGTTTGCTGATGTTTTTCAAGTTCAGAATAATAACAAGGAAAATTAATTATAATTTTAAAGATCCTGGATTATCATCTCTCGTTGGTTCAAGGAAGATCTAGCAAAAATATGTCACACCTGACCAAATGACAAGTGTCAACCTTGACTAACCACCACCACTTGTAGTGGTAATCAGGCTAGGGCTTTTTGCAATTCTTCTCTTAAATGCCTTTAATGATTCTTGCCTTTGTTTGAATGGGGCAGGTAAAGTGGGATCTTTTGCTTTGGAGTGATTCTCAGCACTAAGAGAATTGGGAGTCATTGATTAACATGGTGGTACTAGGGATTAACTAACTTTCCCACACCCTAAATGGGACTTTTCATTGTTCTTCTTTTGAGTGCTTCTTGGCACTGAGGTAATCAAGTGCCCCAGGGCCCTGAGATGGTATATAAGATCTGAGTTTGGTGGTTTGTTTTGGGGGGTGCACTCATTGAAAGGGTATGGGTGATGAGACTCTGGGCAAGCCATTGAAATACCGCCCCTCCCCACCAGCTTTGATAACCCACACAGATGTTAGTACTTCTCTGGTAACTATGCATTGTGATTTGAATCAGACAAGGTCTGTCTGTTGATGTTTTTAATTTCTGTTTGGATTTGCCTTGAAGTTCAGGGGGCTGATCTTTTCCCCCTGAACTAAGTGAATGATATATGTATGTATGTTTGATTAAACTGAGATTGTTAATCCCTCCCTCAAAGTTGCTTTCCTTTGAAAAGCAGATCAAAGAGCCTGCATTAGCAGTCCTTCTGTGTGCTGGCTGTTGTTGGTCTTATATAGCCATGTTATTGTATACACATAGGCAGGTAGACATCATAACATGCTAATTTTTGTAGATGCCCAGATACAAAAAGCCATGCAGATCATGGAGTCCAGCTCCTTCATTCTATAAATGAATAAACTAAGGACTAGAGAGTTGAAGTAACTTGGCTGGGGTCACTCTGTTAGTGATTGGTGGAGGTCAGTTTTAAAGTCTTACCTCCACAACTCAGAGGCAGCTAGATGATACAGTGGATAGAGCACCATGCCTGGAATCAGGAAGACCTGAGTTCAAATCTAGCCTGAGATACTTACTAGCTTATGACCCTGAGCAAGTCGCTTAATTTCCATTTGCCTCAGTTTATTTGACTGTCAAATGGGAAAAATAATAGCATTGACCTTGCACACTTATTGTAAGGGTCATTTGAGATAATATTTGTAAAACTTAGGGCAGTGCCTGACATGTACCAGGTGCTATATAAATGCTTATTCCCTTTCCTAATGGAAAAGACTGGAGAGCTCTTAAAGAAAATTTGGTGGGGGGCATGATTACTGTCTTCAAATATTTAAAAGGATATAATTTAACTCATTTAGACAGGTAATAGATAGATAGATAAATGGATAGATAGATAGATAGATAGATAGATAGATAGATAGATAGATAGATAGATAGATAGATAGATAGATAATGTGTGTGTAAGTCCCTACTATTTCAAGAAACAATCTCAATTTTTTTTAATCACCTACCAAACAGACAGCATTGCTAGGCAATGGGAATGCAAATATAAATATTTCCAAAGCCCTGCTTCCAAGAAGCTTACTCTCTAACAAGGGAAAGAAGTGCTTGCAAATAGGGGAAATAAAAAACATATTAGAAAGAGCACTGGATTTAAAGCCAGAAAGGATCTGAGTTCAAATCCTAATTTAGCTATTTACTAATTGTGTGACCTCTGGTCAAGTCACTTCAAGTGGTACATAATGGAAACAGCAGTGGTTCTGGAGACAGGGGATCTGGGTTAAAATCTCACCTCTGACGATTACTTCCTGTATGGCCTTTAACAAGTCATATAACCTCTCTGGACCTAAGTTTCCTAGTTTTCAAAATGAAAGGGTTGGAATAGAAGAACCTGCAAGATTCCTTCCAGCTCTAATTCTCAGATATTAAGTATGATTCCAGGTGAAGTGAGACAGGTACATGACATAAATCCAGGCAAAGTGGTCTGGGAAATTTGAGAAGGGAAAGATCTACCAGGGGTGGGGAACCTGTGGCCTTAAGGCTACATGTGGTCTTCTAGGTCCTTGGGCATAGCCTTTCGACTGAGTCCAAGTTTTACAGAACAAATCCTTTTATTGAGGGGGTTTGCTTTGTCAAGTTTGGATTCAGTCAAAGGACTACACTTGAGAACCTAGAGGGCCACATGCAGCCTCAAGGCCGCAGGTTCCCCACCCCTGATTTCTAGACATAATCGAGAGATATGATACATGAGGTCTCTTGGTGGTAAAGAATTAGTGCTTTACACAGAATTTGTGGCTCCAGAGAGCAGAACTTGAGCCAATGAGGACAAGTCATAGAGAAGGAGATTTCAGCTTATCATCTACCTTCTAAGGCAAAGAATTCCCCATCAGTGGAACTGTTCAAAGAGAAGTTGAATCTCTCTCTCTCTCTCTCTCTCTTTTTCTCTCTCTTTCTTTCTTTCTCTCTCATGATAAGCTATGTTATAACCTATATTATTATCAGAATTCATTTCATATAAGATAGACTTTGGGGCAGCTAACACAGTGGCACAGTAGAGAGAGCACAGACGCTAGAGTTATGAGGACCTCAGTTCAAATCCAGCCTCAGACACTTACAAGATGTATGACCTTTGGCAAATCACTTAACCCTGATTGCCTCCCCCCAAAAAAAAGATAGATTTTGTTCAAGGTTATACAGGCAGTAATCAACAGAAGCAAGACCAAAAACCAGTATATCAACTAGCACTTATAAAGCACCTGCTACATGCCAGGCACTGTGCTAAGCACCAGAGATACAAAGAAATGCAAAAACAAAACCAACAATCCTAGTTCTGCTCTCAAGGACTTCAGAATCTAACAGGAAGACAAAATACAAGTGACTATGTACAAACAAGATACATACGAGATAAGTTATGAGTAATCTTAGAGGGAAGGCTCTAAGATAAAGGAGGACCAGGGAAGACTTCTTGCAGAAAGTGGGACTTTAACTGAGAAGTGAAGGAAACCCTAGAGGCAAAGATGAGGTGAGAAAGAGTTCCAGGCATGGGAGATGAGTGAAAATGCCTGGAGCTGAAAGATAGAGTATCCTATCCAAGGAGCAGCAAGGAAACCAGTATCACTTGACCTTAGAACATACTGGAACTCTGCAGGGGTCAGAAGTAAGAAGAGTGAAAAGATAGGAAGGGTCTAGGTGATAAATAGCATTAAAAGTCAAAAAATTGTTGTGGTTCAGTCATATCCAACTCTCTGTGACACCATTTGGGGTTTTCTTGGCAAAGATACTGGAGTGGTTTGCCATTTCTTTCTCCAGCTCATTTTACAGATGAGGAAACAGAGGCAAAGGGGATTACATGACCTGCCCAGGGTCACACAGCTAGTATCTGCAGCTGGATTGGAACTTAGTTCTTCCTGATTCCAGATCCTGCACTCCATCCACTGCCTCACCTAGCTGCCCCCATGACAACAAAAAGGAGACCAGTATCACTTGATCTTAGAGTATATTGGGTATGGGCGTGTGGGAGGGGGGGTCTGTTCTTTAAGATGATCAGTTTCTCAGTTGAGTGGAGTGTAGACCAGAGTGGGGAGAGACCCAAGAGTAAAGGAGGTCAACTGACTATTCTAAGCATCATATCTACCCTTGGGATCCAATCATCTTTCCATCACACAACAGCTTCCTCTAAGTCCCTGAAGCCCTGAAGTACTAGGATTCTAAAGCTGCTAAGCTGACTCTAGGCCACAATAGAATAGGCATAGACAAGGAAAAGTCACAGAACCAGTTATCTGCAAGGTGATTTGGAGGCTGAGATTCTGAGTTCATTTTTCCCACATGAAGCTGCACTTGCTAGGGACCAGTTAAAATTCATTCAGAATTTTAACTTCCACTCACATGCCTGTAGCTCCACCATTGGTGCTGGTCTTGAGGTCACTAATGTCTTCAAGAGCCCCCTATTAAAATCTAGATTTCTTTGAAATGCAGAACATCTCAAGCTGGCTCTCTGTGAATATCTTAAGTAGCTGAAATCAGATCATAGCTTATTGTTGCTTAAAAAATTAAAAATTACTTATATTTACTATACTAATTTCCCCTGGATAAAGGCTACACTTTTCCAAGAAAAGATCATTTTTAAAGAAAAAAATATACACAGAGATAAACAGGAAGGAAAAAAAACCATTGCCACACTGTTTTCCCAAATCTGCTACCCAGAGTGGCCAATATTTAGACCCATTAGGAAGACATGGAAGGCAATATTTTACAAATTCTGGAGTGATTTCCCTATAACCTTATGAGGGAGGAAATGCAAGCATTGTTTTCCCCATTTGTTAGAGGAGACTAGACTTATCCAAGGTCACATAGCTAGTGAGTAGAAGAACAAAGACTCAAGCTCAGGCCTCCTGGTTCCCATCCCAGGGCTTTCCCCAATATACCAAATATAGCCATTGTTGTTTACTCATTTCAGTCATGTCTGACTCTTCCTGACACCATTTAGGGCTTTCTTGGCAAAGATACTGGAGCGGTTTGCCATTTCCTTCTCCAGTGTATTTCTGAAATGAGAAAACTAAGGCAAACAGGGTTAAGTGACTTGCCCAGGACCACACAGCTAGCAAGCTTCTGAGGTCAGATTTGAACCTCGGAAGATGAGTCTCCCTTATTCCCCACTTGGCACTCTATCCACTGTGCCTCCTACCTGCCCCATTGTATATGACCATTTTGTACTTAACCCTGAAAGCCTTTTAGGAGATATGAGACTAATTTATCTTGTTTCATTTCAAGTCAGGGATAAAAAAAATTAGCATCTATCAGTAAATATCATCCATAGCTGACTCAACAACCCAGAGTGGGGTATGAGGATGAAGGGAAGATTTCCAAACCTGCTGCTTTTCATTTACAATAAAATTTCCCAGCAAACATTCCATCACCTCTCAGGACAAAACAACTTAGAGAGTCTGCCTGAATATGGTGAAAAGTTTGCTTCAATATGCCTCAATTTCCTCAAATAAAACATGGTCAATCCTACTTCCACTGCCTGAGCCATAGAGATATGAGGAGGAAACTGCTTAGCAAACTGCAACAGACTATGTTGACATGAGCTCTCATTAAATCATCACAGAGGCAGGTGGTGAGCTCCATTCATTCTGCCCCTTTCTATCTACAAGCCATCCTTATCCTTATCCTTAGTTCATGTGGACATCATTGGTAGAAATCACACATTAATAATTTGGGACATGGAGCGAGACATGAACCCAGGTCTTCTGCTTGCACCATTTTCCAACTGCAGGACTTTATGTGAGTTGGCCCACTTCTCTGGGTCCTGGTCTCTTCATCTATAAAATGGGGACATTAGCCTGGATGATCTCTAAGGTTCCTTTCAATTTCAACATTCTATAGGAATATTCTCAAGAGGAAAAAAGAACTGGGTCTATAAGCAGATGACCTGGATTTGAAGGCCAGCTCTGGAGCTTACTACTCATATGATCATAGGCAAGTCATTTCCCCATTCTGGGCATGAAATAGCAGCTGGTCCAGCCCAATCATTTTAAAAAGCAGCAAACTAAGACTCTTTCTGGCTCTATGCTCCTTTGTTTTAAGGTCCCTTCCAGCTCCAACATTCTATGTGTCTGTTACTTGTGATACAGTGGACACCTGCAACTAAGTGTCACAGTGGATACAGCCCTGGGTCTGGAGTCAGGGAGAGCTGAGTTCAACAGACTTACTAGTTGTGTGATGCTAGTCACTTAAATTCTCTCAGCCTCAGTTTCCCCATCTGTAAAACAGGGATAATAATAATAGCACCTCCCTCATAAAATTGTTGTGAGGCACAAAAGAGGTGATATATGGAAAGCACTTTGTAAACCTTAAAACAATATAGAAATGCTATCTATTATCTATAAAATGAGAGATTATATTACATGAACTCTCAGGTCCCCTCCAGATCTAAATCTGTGATCCTTCATTTGACTGGAATCTCAGAGGCTGTGGCCAAGAAGAGGTCATGTTTCCGACTCCTGGGTTCCATCTGATTTCAGAACGTGCCTCAAAACCCAACCCTTCAGGATCTCCTTTTGTTGTAAATAAATGCATTCCCCTTGCTTCTGTTGCTTACAATCAGAAATAACAAATGCACCTCAGTCCTACATGAGGCTCCATAAATATTCAGTGTTTACTAGAATACTAGGATGTTAAATTAAGTCTTATTATCACCCTTAAAAGACCAAACGATGAGGAGAGGTACCCTTAGTAAGCGGCAGACAGGTGTCACAGTGGATAAAGTACCAGGCCTGGAGTCAGGATAGAACTGAGTTGGAATCCAGCCTTAAACACCAACTAGCTGTGTGACCCTGAGCAAGTCACTTAACACTGTTTAACTCAGTTTCCACTTCCAGGAAATTGCAAACCACTCCAGTATCTTTACCAAGAAAACCCCAGAGTCACAAAGAGATGGAAACCACTGAAGATAATACTCATGCTGAGAGTATATTTTTACAATGTCAATGGCTACTTCAAAGAAAATAAATAAATAAAATTAAGAGTTATTTCCTGCACCCAACCTGGCTCATTCTATGAAGATATACTTCTAAGTTGCTATGAACACTAGGTTAATTTGTCTAACATTGAAGGTGAAGGTTGAGAGCATCACAGTTTACAAGGTAGATTGGATCAGATTGTAAGATTTTAGAGCTGAAATGGCCTTTGATATCATCTCATCAAACCCACTCATTTTGCAGAGGAGAAAATGAAAATGGATTGAACCCAGGACTTTAGGTCAGAAGACCTCTGATTGAGCTTTGATTTGGACACTTACTATTACCAGGGCATGGTAGAAAGAGGGTGGAATTTGGAGTTAGAGAATCTGCTATTTATATTACCTGTAGACAAGTCCCTCAGCCTCCTCAACTGTAAAAATGGGGGGTTGGAGGGGGGGAGCTTTGTGGTGCAGTGAGTAGAACACTGCCCCTGGAGTCAGGAGTACCTGAGTTCAAATCTGGCCTTGGACACACTTAACCCCAAATGCCCTGCCTTCCCCCCTCCCAAAAAATGAGGGAGTGGGGTGGCAGTGGTTAATGACAGTATCTTCTTCCCAGGATTATTGTGAGGATCAAATGAGTAGATATGTAAAGTGTTTTACAAACTTTAAAGTGCTATATAGATGCTAACTATTATTATTACTAAGCAGCCTTTCAGGGATATTATGAAGTGTAAGCCACTACTTCAATGTGAATCAGTTGTTCTACCATCATCATCATCATCATCATCATCATCATCATCATCATCATCATCATTATTGCTTAAAGTCACATATTGAGTTAGTGGCAGTACAGGAATAGAACCAGGTCTGCAGACTTCCAGTTTACCATTCCTTCTGAAAGAAAGGAAGGAAGGGAGGAAAGAAGGAAGGAAAGAAAGAAGGAATGAAGAAATGAAGGAATGAAGGAAATAAGCATTTATTAAGCATCTACTATGTGCCAGGCTGTGTGCTAAGCACTTTACAAGTATTATCACTTTAGACTTATCGAGTCTAAGTAATGATTTCAAAAAGCCAACAAAGCAAATAAAAAAAGATGGAAGATTTCACAAAGTCATTGGTGGCTCTGGAAAGAGTCACCCACCTGAGCAATGAGAGCAATAGGCAAAGATGCAGAGAATGGGTTACTGGGGTTGTGTTTCTCTGCCTACCTGTCTCTAAATTGTTTCAAACCCTTTGCCTCAATTCATCTCCTCCTTCAGCATCAGAGGGTGGAGCTTCTACAAACAATTTCCTAAAACCTAATAGAGATTTATGAATTAAACCCCATCAGAGATTATTCCATGGAAGCAACCAGAAAAGCCAAAGGTTGTGGATTCAAAGTTCTTAAAGGTAATGGGCCTTAGAGGTCATCCAATTCAACTCCTTCATTTTACAAAAAAGGCAACTGAATCCCAAAGAAGGAAAGTGATTTGCACAAAGTCACAGTGATAGCAAGTAGCAGATCTGGTCATTTGAAGCCCAGTTCTCTAAATCTAGTGACCCTTACTAAAAATTCCTCCTAAAGTCTCCAACAAGGGAGGGAAAAAAAATAAAGGGATATATGTGTTTGGAAAGCAACGTTTCCTTGAAAAGGTGGATGCCACTGCTTTATGGGGGAGCCTTAATATGTTTCTGAAAGCGGGAAACTTTCCCCTTTGTTCCAGGATTAGCCATGTCAAACAGAGGTACTGGATGCTATGGAAATTACGTGTTAAACAGTAGAATGAAGGATATATAGAAGGAATCATGGCAAAATGGAAAAAGTACCGAGAAGTCATGGACCATAGTTCAAATTTAGGTTTTGCCATTAAATCACTTATGCTCATAGCTTTGGCTCTCTGAGCCTCACCTACCAAATGACAAAATTGAGTGGGACCAGAAGAACATGACCAGGATAGTGAGAGGACTAGAGACCATGTCATATAGACACTGGCTAAAAGAAAGGGAGATGCTAAGCCTAGAGAAAGGAATATGTAGAGGAGACATGATAGATGTCTTCAAGTGTCTGAAGAGTTTTCACAAGGAAAAGGAATTAGACTTCTTCTACTTGGTCCCAAGGGCAGAAGTAGGAGCAATGAGCATAAGTTGTAGAGAGGAAAATTTGCACCCTCACAAGTAAAAACTTCCTCAAAATTAAAGCTACTCCCAAATACTGTGAGTGTCCTCAGCAGCGGAGACCACATCTTGCAGCCAGATGACTTGTCAGAAGTTGTGACAGAGATTTCTATCTCAATATGATTTCAACTAGATACTTTCTGAGGCCCCTTCCAGATGTGGGTGTGATTTCAGGGAGGTGACTAGATTATATAGTCTTTAAAACCTTTTCCAGATAGTATTCTATGGTCTTCTCTATATAGGAAAGTCTCCTTTCTTTTTGGTAGAGAGTTTTAAAAATCTACGTCTTCAATTCCCTTTACAGCAATCTGATTTCTTCAATTGCTGTAATTCACTGACATAGAATGAGGCAAGTTGGAAGGGAAGGGAGGAAGAGGAGGAAATCAGTCACTCATTTCTGAGTCCCAAACAAAAAGGAGGAGGGATGGAGGAAATCATCTCATCTCAAAAATACTAGGATTGTTAGTAATCCCAACAACTCCCTAGAACTTAAGTTCTAAGAATAATAAATCGTACAAACACTGGTTTAAAAAAAAAAATCTGTCGTTCTCTAATTGTAAACACAGTGAGAATCTACCATGCCTCCTACTGTGGAATAAAAATTTGGCCCAAGGCATATACTGCGGGAGTTTGCTATGGGGAGCTGTCCCTTACAGCACCACAAAACGAGGGCTTGCTCCAAAAGTCAGATACGCACATACACACAGTTTAAATTTTAAAATAAGACCCCAAAGCAATGAACCTAACTTGTATAAGAATGGGTGAATATCTTTGCTTGTTTGTTTGTTCCTAAGTAATTCCATACTATAGTTCTAGCTAAGAAAACACAACAGCTGTATATTAAAGATTGCATAACTTAAAATAGAAACACCCAAGATATCTGAAGTCTTAAAAGTTTAAAACTAAAATGTTTTCTTCTCACAGAAATGGCTATAATATAAAACCTTAATGGGCACTTTGGGTTGTGAGTTTGGTCTTTTGTTATTATCATTGTAATCATAACTATATTCACGGGGTGTTAAAACTGTAAGGGGCCAGAGAATATTGAATGCTAGAACATAGAACATGCAAAGATCTACCTGGGAGGAACCTTAAAAGATAAAATGTTAGAACACAGACTATTTGAGGGAACCTTAGAATAAAGAATGTTAAAACCTAGATCACAGAATGTTAGAGCTGGAAATGACCTTACAATATAAAATGTTAGAACATACAAAGTTAAAGGAACCTTGGAATATAGTGTTGGAAGGTAGGATATTAAGGATAGAAGGAACTCTAGGACCTCAGAAATCACCTAGTCCAGAGGAAACTGTTGATCCAGTTGGGTAAAGTTTCTTGCAGTCATAAAACTAGCTTAGAGATCTTGTTTCTTTCTTGATTCTGCCCCTGACTCCCTATCTATCAATTTTTCTACTACATTGTAGAGGACACAGCTTTGGGATGGTTTTGTTCAAGACCTAGGACTACCTCTCATTAGCAGAACTCCTTTGAAATCTAGGTCAGGATTAATGTGATATTCCAAAAGCAACAACAACCTGTTTTATGGAAATACAGCCAATAATCCAAGATGAAATGGCAGTAATATTTTTTAAAGTCACATTACAAAGCTATCTAATAATTGCATTGGGGAAGGACCTCTTCATTAACAGATGGAAAATGCAATATGCTTTTGGAATCCTCCTTCTGAGACTTTGGAGGGAAAATGTAGCAAGCATGGGAAATGTCTGGAGGTTAGATTAAAAACGAGAACACAGGGAAAGATTAACCTGGCTGGTTAATATCATTGCCCAAAACAAAACAATCCCTTAGAGGACACAGCTTTGGGGTGGTTTTGTTCAAGGCCTGGGACTACCTTAATTAGCATTTATATTAAAAAAGAAGAAAACAAACAGAACCAAAATAGGACAACGTTTTGTTTCCTGTAAATTTGACCACTTCTGCTAAATTCTCTTAGAAAAAAAAATATGCCAACTTCTACTTACTCTCTCTATCCTAATTTTCTTGTATTTCTTTCTTTCCCAAAAAAGAAATAAATTTCGTATAATTTAAACCTTGGAGGGACTTTTGCCACATAGTCTAACCCCTGATTTTATAGATGAGAAAAGTGTGACTAAGAGAGGTGATGTGCTTTGAGCAAGGCCACACAAGTCAGAAATGGGACTTGAACCCAGGTCTTCCACTCCAAATCTACTAAAACTAAAGTACCCCCCTTTAAATGAAATTTAAATGAAAATTTAAAATTTTCTGGAGCAAAGCTATACTTGAGAAGAAATAGTATGTGCATAAAAAACCCACATCCATATTCTTTTGTAAAACAATGCATGCATCTGATCTTTGAGAATAACATCATGAAATAAATTGAGGGGAGTTAGACCTTGTTATGCCCAGTATCTGTAAATGATCTCTTCTTCCTTTAATACCACAAGACTTTGCCAGGTCTTTGAAGGGGAAACTAGTATCAGGCAGAAAGAGGTGGAAAATTTAGAGTCAGAAAGGATAAAAATAAAGAATAATTCTGTCTCTGAGAACCAAGACTCTCATTTCTCACCTGAAGGGATGGGGGTCAGGAGAGCTATAGGAATCCACATGAACCTAGGAGATCAGAAAGACCACTCCTATTATGGCTTACAGACTTGTTACGGAGGAAGGAAGAGAAGGGCATGAAGGGGGGACTCCTGGGCTCAGATGTAAGGCCTCAGGGTGGGCTCCTTAAAGCTTCTTCTGCTTCTGTCTACTCTATTACTATAGTTTCAATAATATTTCCATCCTAAGGAATGTTAACCCTTAAGAGGCCTGAGTCCTGCTGATGCATAGTAGCTCATCCCTATCTTGAAAAGAAATATGCGGCAATAAAAACTTTTACATCAACAATATTGAGACATTAAAGGACAGACAATTTCATTTTCCAGGTGGGGGGGGGGGAGGGTGGGAATGCCCTTTCTCAGTCTTGTACAAACCCATTATCATTCAAATCCTTCATTTTTTACCAACAAATATAGTATTTCCAGTTGTCTAAAACAAAAGCTTTCTCATAGAATCTCTTTCTACACCACTCCTAACCCCCCCACACACAATTCAGTTTTAGAGGCACTCCCCAAATGTAAATAAATATATATGTTCACTCCAGGTTGCTTCCTCTGGGGCTTTCCCTCTGCAGGTCTGATGAAGTTTGAAGGTAGCAAATTCAGTGATGACTGGCTGGTCTTTGTAACTAAAAATACAGTTTGGACATCACTAATTATTTAGTCTGTGGCAAAAAGAGCACAGTAGACTAGACTGAAGGTAATTTATATGCTACAACTTAGAATTTCTCTTTTAAAACAGTCAAAACTGAACCACTGAATTTTGAAAGTTCTTACAAAGTGAATTCTCTTCAACTCTTTTTCAACCTCATGGGAAATAAAAGTCATTGTGTGCTTCCCATCCCAGATGGCACATTGAGAAATTCTGGTTTTATTCATGCAAATCTCTCCAGACAAGGAAAAATCGCAAGGAGAAAAATGAAAACAATAATCAGGCTGTAGAGAAAGAAGAAGCAGAAGTAGTACCGTGAGAGAGAAGGAGAAAAAAAAGAAAAGGGTGAAGTAAGGAAGGAAAGAGGAGAGGAAGAATTTGAGGAGGAAGAAGAGGGGAGAAAGAACGAATGACAGTAGGAAGGAAAGAGATGGAAGGGGAAGCATAAGAAGCAAGAGTTCTTTTCCTCAGAAATTAGAGGGAGTAAAAAAGACTCTAGTGGCCCCCAGCACAGTTTAGAACTTTGCGTTTGAGAAAACATCTTTCTTCCCCCCCCGCCCCCAGGTCAAAAGATGTTCCACATTGGGTTGCAAACCAGCAATATCTTCAGGTGTTAAGTGTGGATGTGTGGTAACAAGTTCTGAATGATAGAAAGATATTGTCTGTCTCTATTAACAACAGGAAACCAGTCTCCTGTCCTTTCCAATACGATGCACTCTCCACTGTCTACTGGGATAAAAATGACCTTCTCACATCTCCGAGGATCCTCGAGCTTGTGGTGGCAGAGAGTGCTCTCAGAAAGAAACACTAGCCTTCTCCATGAGAGCATCCGTTTACAGTAAGGTTACAAAGAAGTACCAGAATCACTGGCGTTGACTTTTGTCACGCAGCTACATTTAGACAGAGAGGATATATAGGCAGCCCGGACCTCCAAGGCTTCTGCATGGCACAGAGACAAACGCCCCCATTGTCTCCCAGACGGTTTATGGAATGACCTACTACTTTTACAGTTAGAAGCATGCTGGCCATTCTTTTTCCCCCCTAAGAAATTGTTCTCATCCTCAACTCTGCCAACCAGAATTACACAGGCTGGGGGAGGGGGAGGGAGTGTCACCCCAGCACTTGGCCACCATAATACAACAGCCATTCATTGAGTCCTTTTCAGACAAACGCAGGAAAACTTGTGCCTGACTTTGGGTCCCTCACTCTGTTTTTCAGGCAAAGAACACACTCTTAAGACCCTGAACATTCAAACCTCTCCCCAGCTCCCTATTGCTTCCAGCTACCAAAACTCCAGGGCCGGGGGGGGGGGGGGGACGACAAGAGTAAGACAGAAGAGGGGCAAGGATAGGGATTAATAAAGGGAAGACAAGGGGTGGGGGGAGAGAGACACAGGCACCTGTTAAGAGCTCGGATAGGTCCCAGCGCTTCCCCACTACCCAAAAGGCACCTTGACACCAGTTTCTTGTCGCCAGCAGGAAAGCCAAGGAAGATCCTGAAACTCTCACCCAGAAGCACCCAGTCATCAGTAGTAAGTAACACGATGGAATAGACTACATCCCGACACCCTAACCCCACTGCTGGGGGTGGGGTGGGGGTGGGGGAAGCAGGAAGGGAGGCAACGTCTAAAACAGGTTTATTCTTAGCTTCTGACTCTCGCAAAAGTGAGCTCCTCATCCCCGCAGCAACTCTCGGTTCCAGGAGTTCAAAGCACAGCTACATAGAGACCCTCAGGCTCACCCCTGACCGTCATCCTACCCCACCCCACCCTACCCCCCTCCCAAAAAAGGTGAGGAAGGGACAGTGGTAAGAAGTAGAAGAGCTCTCAAAGAGTATACAGAGATAGATCCAGTAGCGGACCACTCGGGCTTTAGGTGGGAAGGGTGAAGGTACAGGGGTGAAGGGTGCCTTAATATCATTTTAACCCTTTGCACTCGGAAGGCATCACCTTCGTAGCTCTCTGCATTCTTCCACCACCCTTCTCCCTTCCTTGAACTCTTCGGATTCTTGTCCCTGGAATGAGGGTCAAAGTGGTGGAAGCTAGTTCGTAGGCTAAAGTCAGCTCTGCCCAGCTCTGTCCAGCCCAGCCCAGCCCGGCTCTTACCTATCGTGGTGATCACCGTGATCGCGAAGTAGAAGGATCCGGCGAATTTCCACTGGACCCCAGCGCGGTGGGGCTCGGACTGCATGATGACCAGCTCCAGCTGGAGGTAGTCCTCGCTAGTGATGTTGTACTTTCCCTTAATCCGGATTTCCTCGGCTTTGAGTTTCTCCTCTTCGCGCATCTCGTGGTCGGACTCCAGGGCGTCGAAGACAGCGGCGCCCACAAGGAGGTAAGTGAAGGTGCAGATGATGAGGGACAGGGTCCGCACGTTCTGCCGCTTCATGGCCGCCAGCAAGGGGCCGGCACGGGGTGCATGTCCCCCGGCCGCCCGGCGGTCCGACTGCAGCGCGCAGCAGCCACCGCCTCCTGCTCTCCTGCCGCCGCCTCCTCCTCCTCCCCGTCCTCCCCCACCACCTCCTCCTCTACCTCCTCCTCCTCCACTGGGAAGTTGTAAGCAGCAGTGGGGCGGCTGCCCAAGGGGCGGGGGGTAGGGGAGGTAGCCTCCGCCGACGCTGCTACTGCTGCTGCTGCCGCCGCTGCTACGGCGCGGGTGGTGGAGGTGGAGGGGATAGGGCTGGAGCTGGAGCTGCGGTAACTGCTGATGCCGCCGCCGCCGCGGTGGCGGCTGCTGCTGCGGCGGCTGTTGCTGCTGCTGTTGTTGCTGCTGCTGCTGCTGCTGCTGTTGGCGCGGCCGAGCCTCAGACTCCTGGGAGGAAGAGAGGCACAGGAGGCTGCTGGAGCGCCGGGACCAGGTGCCGGGGAGCCCGGACACTCTGCGCAAGACCTGGCCAAACCAACCTGTCCCACTGCGCAGTGCCATCAATGGCAAACCCTGCTAGTGACCACTGGGGAGGGAAAAAAAAAACTCCCCCCCAAAAAACCCCCAACACCCAAGTCCTCTTGTCTACTGTCGCCACTGCCTCTTCTTGATCCAAGAGCAGCAAGCTATCCCTCTTCTCCCTCCTTCCCTCTCGTCCTCCCCGCCTCCAGCTTTCTCTTCCTCCTCCTCTTGGCCTCCTCGGGCTTTAAGGAACTAGAGGCAGCGCCTGCAGGTCCATAGAGAGCAGAGCCCGAATGGAGTTTCCAGCCCCCTTTGCCTTCTGTTCCCCCTCCCCCCACCAAGGGGGAAAAAGTTAGGAAGTGATAGGTCTTCAGGGGTCCCCTCTAGTTACCAGGCGAGGAGGGAGCAGGGGAAAGACGCAAGGAAGGGATATGGAATGAAACAAGCAAGTGCAGGGGGCGGGTTGGGGGGGGTGGAATTAGGGTCCAAAACTCCAAAAGGGGCAAAAGGAGAGAAGGGGATGTTTTCTTTTCCTCCTTGCAGGAGCCTCCTCTGGCCTGATTTTCGCTTAAAGCCCCAGGCAGTCTGGCAAGTTTTCTTCTAGCTGCCCTCCGGCCCCAGATCAGAGACTGAGCCCGGAGAGGGCAGAAGACGAGGGCGCGGCCAGAGACCGAGTCTAAGTGCAGCTCGCTTCCCTCCCTTCAGTCCGTGCCAGAGAAGGTCCGAGCGGAGCGCTCCGGGGGCCAAGCGGGAGTCCCACGAGCCTCGGGGAGTTCCGGGGCTGGAGCGGGCTCATGAGCCTAGCCGGATTCCCTACCCGCGTCCAAGCAGCTAAACGAAGGGCGGGGGAGTCCCGGGGCTGCAGGTGGCGACTGGGAGCTGGATGGGGGAGGGACAGCGGGCGCTGATGGGGAGAGAGGTGTCCCCCAATTCTCCCCCAGCAGTAAAACTCTGCCAACAGCTTCGGCGCTGCACTCAATCGGCCTGGGTCTGTGCGTGCGTGTATGTGTGTGTCCGTGTATGTGCGCGCATGAGTGTGTAGTGTGTGTGTGTGTGTGTGTGTGTGTGTGTGTGTGTGTGTGTGTGTGTGTGTATGTGCCTCTACGGCTAATCTTCGGGACCGTGGTCGCAGTGGGAGATGGGGCCGACTAGGGGAAGGGTCGATTTACACCAAGGCCCTCCTCATATCTTCCCCCGGTGAGCCGCCTCCCCAAAGTCCACGGCCAGCTGGCTCCAAATCTGTGGCGGCTCTCGCCGCAGACACGACCAGGGCGCAGAGACGCACGCGGCTCGCCAGTAGGAGACTCAAAGGGCGGGGAGGAGATGATGGAAAGGGGGGGAGGGGAAGGAGATAACGGGCCGGAACGCTATGAATAATAAAATCTGGGTGTGTGAAAGGAGGAGGGGGAGGAGCTACGGAGCACTTGGAGGTTTTTTGTTTTTTCGACTGAAAACCAAAGGGATGGGGGAGGAGAGGGGTGGCATAAATAAAGGCTCCTCAGTCAGTGTTTTGGAGAGCCATCCCAGCTGAAGACAGCTAGGGGCTTTGGAGAGCTCCTCGGGACCGCGACCCGAGCAGTTGGGGAATTCTGAGAGTCCGAAGCTTGGGGGCTGAGAACTGGAGCTCGGGAGAAAACCTCGAGCAAGGGGCGTATCACAGGGAAGACTAGAAGATGGGTTTAGGCAGGTGGGCTGGGGGTCGGGGGAGGATTGATGGTGTGAAAGATTAGGCTCGAAAGAAGAGACTGGGGGTGTGAGAGGGCCCAGGATGAAAAGAGAAGTGAACACTGGAGCTTTGGAAGAAGCTGGGGATGGGGAGGGAAAGGGTTCTCGGAAGAGTCCCCCTGGGCTCTATCCACCTGGCGCCAGTCAGAGCCGCAGAGCGCTTTCTCCTCCACCTCTGAGCGCCGGCCGGGACGCGGAACTGGCTGCAGCCACCCAGACAGGAAGCGTGAGCTGAGCCGCTGCGAATTGCTCACGCCGCCGGCCTTTTTCGCTGCCGGGTCGGGACAGGGCAGGGAGCCCCCTCTGGCGTGGGCACAGGGGTGCCCCAGGGAGGAAAGAAGACGAAGCGACTTGAGACAGGAAACATAGGTCGGGGAGATTGATACAAAAGGAAAGCGGCGCATTTTCTTTCCTTTCACCTCCCCCACCGTCACACATATACACACACCCCATTCAAAGAAAGCGTTCTTCTCCTAGGGTGTTCTTCCTTATCATCCTGGCGTGCTCTTCCTAGCTAGACATCCCTTAGCCCCGGTCCCCTCTATCCGCTCTCTCTCTTCAGAGGTTCGGGGAGTGCAGCTGATACCGCGACTCTAGCTGCCCAGCCCAGGGCTCAGACAGCCTCCCCTTCCGCCCCCAGTAGGGTTCCCGCCCCGGATTTATCTAAGGATTCCCATCCTTGGCAAGAGAGGACAAAGATGTCTTTCTTTGCCTCGCCCATCTTCTTCGCCTAGGTAGGGATAGGGAAACTGAGAAAAGGGCTCAGTCCCTAGGTATTGGTCTCGCGCCCTAACCCCTGATTCTTCCCCGAGGGGTCCCTTCGGGATCTGCCTCCTCTGTGTCCTAGTCTTCCTCTTCCTCCCTTGTCGGTGTCTACTGCTAACTCAGTCTTCCACTCCAGCCCCTCCCCCACGGCTGCTAGCCCTACCCCCTTCTAGAATAAAGCAACCTACTGGGGCCACAGACGCCACGTGGGCTGCCCGGGGTAAAATGAGGCACTAAAAAAGGCCAGGCCGAAGTCTCTCTCCTTCCCTAATTGCCGCGGGGTACCCAAAGAGTTAGGGACTGGCAGAGATAGGGTTGCGCCCTAGCCGTCCCACCCAGACATACACTCGCATTACACAATGAGAATTCCCGAGGAAAAGGCAGTGGAAATACAGGGGGCTCGAGGGTGTGGAAGACTGCCTCCGGATAAAGACAGAAGAGTCCTGCTTTGTCAACCGGGAGAGCTGTCCTCTCCAACTGCCTTGAGCAGAATGAAGCCACCCCAGGCTCCCAACGGTGATTCCGAAGAAATCTCTGAACTGTGAGATCACAAGATTTAGAACTGCAATGGACTTCAGACAGCATCTAATCCAACCAACAGTTCCATTTTATAAATGAAGAAACTGAGACTCAGAGAGATGTAGCTACTTGTCCGCAGTCATATGGGTAGTAAATATCAGAGCTAGGATTCCAATCCAAGTAGAATGCCCTTCCACATCACCAAGCTGCTCCTTCACCTAGGTTTTATTTCCAGCCCCTGCTACTGACTTGCTGAACGACCTTGGGGAAGTCTTTTCCCTTGCTCAGACTTCAGTCTCCTCTATAAATGGGGTAGGAAACAGGAGAGGAAGGAGCAGAATAGACTACATGATCTCTAAGGATCCTTCCAATTCCAACGTGCTATAAACACGAGTGGACGGGGCCTCACTTTCCCTGTATCCCGTCATCGGTTGGAAGGGCCACTGGCAGTTCTTCAGGACCAAGTAGTCTAGGTGCTGGGGTGCTTCATTTAGCTGGTGTCCCTCCCTACAGAAAAGGAGGAGTACAAGACGAGAGAAAAGGACCGGTAGAAAGGTCCCGGTATCGGCAAACTCAGACCAGAGGCAAAAATGCTTCTAGACCATGGGGGTGGGGTAAAGAAGGGGAGTCGGTGAGGGGAGAAAAAGACAGCGGATTTGCACTAGGAAGGAAGGAGGCAGAGAAGAAAGAATAAGAAGGGAGGGAACGAAGGCCAACTACCCACGGATGCTCTTCTCCTGTGGTCCATAAGTCAATTTAGAAACGAACCCACCCCCATCCTGCATCCTCGGGGACAGATTTCATTTGTCAAGTCGGTGACTCATCGGGGAAGCAGCGACGGAGGATTCCCAACAGCTGGCGATGATGAATGACACAGCCCACGACGGAACCCCAATCAAGCCTTCCTCTTGGGGACCTGATGCTCATCAAAGCCTTATGAGTCAGGACCTGTGGCGTCCGACTTCCAACTCACCTGCCCCTCTCTGGGAGATGCATTCCTTCTGTTTAGCCACCAGGGGGAAACATACAGCGAATTACCGGTCGACCTCGCTTCCCGGGAACCCCGATACACCAAAATACAAGTGTTTTTGTTTGGTTGCTTGGTTGGTTTTTGTTTTGTTGTTATTGTAGTTGTCATTTAGCCACGAGAAATCTGAGCTAGAAGGGATTGCAGAAAGCTAATGCTCCAGCTCTTCCTTCCATGGAAAGGGAAGCCCAGGCCCGAAGAGATCAGTGCCCTGAAGGAGTGCACAGGCATTAGTGGCAGAACTGAGAACATAAAAAACTCACACCTTCACTCTCAGACTAGATGTCTTTTCACTACAGGAGGCAGTAGTAACAATACCTGACCTCAGGGTATCTTAGGTTTGAATCTTGACTCTGCTACCCGTGTGACTAAAGCAAGTCGCTTAACCTCCTCTGCCTCAGTTTCCTCATTTATAAAATTGTAAGAGTTGGATTAAATGATCTCTAAGGTCCCCTTCCAGCTCTAAACACCACCCCCCCAATGGAGTCTATTTACTAAAAGCACATGCATTTTATGAAAGAATTTGCCATACGAACGATTTAAATGCTCAAATTCCTTGGGACATCTAAAAACACAATTTCACTTAAATGCATCGTTTTTAGAAGCAGCTATGTTAATGAGGCCAAGTTTATGTGTGTCAATTCTCCTATGAAGCAAGCTCCCAACATTTCTCTCTGGCCACAGCCTGCACCCTTACCCTGATTTCCTTCACCTTCCAAGAAAAACAAAAGGTGCCCTTGGTCACAAAACAACAGAGAAGAGAAGATAGGCAGAAAAAAAAAAAATTGATATGATTTCCGCTATAGTGGAAAATAAAATCAAAGGAGAAGGCTTTCCATTGTCTGACCTCTCACATGATTATAGCAGCATAGATTTAAAGTTGAAATGGGACCTTTAAAAATGGTACCTTACCTAAGCACCTCATATTTACTGGGCCCTCCACTACTGGCTGGAACTTACCTCACATATCCAATCTGCTATCACATCTTATCCTTTCTAGCTTTACAACATCTTTCTAGGATGTACAAACTTCTCTGATTATCATTTAAAGTCTTTTACAATCTTACTCCAGCTTCTCTTTCAATATTTTCCCCCTTCCAATACCCTGTGTTCCAGGGCAACTGGTCTATACATATGATACATTCATGTTCACCATACAATACATTGCATTCCCTGCCTTTGAACAGATTGCCCTCTATTCCTGGAATGTCCTCCCTCCTCACTTTCATAGCTTGTAACTGTCAGTTCTCTTCAAAGTTCAGTTCAAATGGAACCTTCTTCAAGATATCTTTCCTGATTACTCTAGGTTTTAGAACTCTCCTCCACTATTCAGGCCCCAGAACACTATGCCTTTATGTTGTATTATTCTGAATTAACTTATTTGTGAACATATTGAATCCTCCCCCAGAAAAAATTACAATATGTAGCACTTAATACTAGGCACTTAATTGAAGGTGGTCGATTGATCTGGTCTGGCCTCTTTATTATGAGGAAAGAACTTTGTGAATGTTGTGGGGCCCATCCCTTCTTCCCTCCCTCTCCCACCCCCATGGAGCATGCTCAGAATTGCCATTCTTAGTTTGATGATCTATGAGGAGCTTGGGCCCTGCTCACAGCCATGTGTTGACCCAGCACCAAAAGCCCTAAAAAGCATTTCTTCTTCAACATCAATCTTTCCCTAGAAATCAAAGTGGTGTCAAATAGTCGGTGCCTAAGTATTTTAGGGAACCAGGAGAGATGTAAAGGAACTTGCTCAGTTTCCTCTTCTGTGAAATAAGGAGTTAGGCTAGGGGATGGGGAAACTGTGGCCTCAAAGCCACATGTAGCCTCAAAGCCAGATGTGGCCCTCTAACTCTTCAAGTACAGCCCTTTGACCAAATCCAAACTTCACAGAACAAATCCCCTTAAAAATAAAAGGATTTGTTCTGTAAAACTTGGACTCAGTCAACAGGCTGAACCCAATGATCTAGAAGCCACATGCAGCCTCCAGACAGCAGGTTCCCCACCCCTGGTAGGTGATTGCTAAGATCCTTTCTAGCTCTGACAGTCTCTATCTGAACATTCTCTATGTTCTCACCTGCCCCATGAACAGAGGTCAATTATGTGGGCTGATTACCTCCTGATGAAATGTAATTTATACAACTCCTATGGGGCAAGAGGAAGTTTCCCAGGTAGGATGAGAAAAGCAATCTGTCCCACAATATTCCCTAGCTCCGGGCTTCCTTTTTCTAGTAGCCCCAATATTCCAGATCTGCTCTGAAGTCTGTGGCCCTCATTGCCAAAGGCATCACCTTTCTTAGACTCCTTGGGTAGTCTGATCACTTGGTGTATGTGAACTTATACCATCATACCTGGCCTAGCTCTCTCTTCTCATTTTAGAAACATCCTCTTGACTTCAAATCCAGCACTCTTTCCACTCTGCCACCTTCTCTGGAGACCATGGAGGTGATCTCCAAAAGGAAATGTGCTAGGCTGGTAAGGAAAGAATTGAATTACCTAAATTCATGTCCCACCACTTCTACTGACACTTGTTATGAACTCATCTCTCCGAGAGGCAACTAGTGTGGCGCAGTAGGAAGAACATTAATATTGACAACTGAAGATGCAGAGTTTGGATTCTTGTCCACAGTATCATAGAGCTCAATAAATAAATAAACAAATAAATAAAAAGGAAGGAAGAAAGGAAGAAAAGAAGGTAGGGAGGGAATAAGGAAAAAAGAAAGGAGAAAAGGAAGGAAGGAAGGAAGGAAGGAAGGAAGGAAGGAAGGAAGGAAGGAAGGAAGGAAGGAAGGAAGGAAGGAAGGGAGGGAGGGAGGAAGAGAGGGAGGGAGGAGGGAGGGAGGAAGGAAGCAGTCGTCCCATAAGGTAGTTGTAAGGAAAGAGTTTTGCAAACCTTAAAGCATTGTATTAATATTAACAATTATTGGTTTCCTCTTCTGTAAAGTGAAGGAGTTGGTCTAGACTAAAGCCTCCATCCAACTCCAAAATACTATGATTCTTTAAATTTCATTCAGCTCGAACATTTAATGTTTCCAACATTCTATGTTTGAAGGGCACTTCTAACTCTGGAATGCTATGTTCTAAGCTCTCTTCAATTTCTAACATTCTATTTTTAACATTCCAGGTTCTATGATCCCTTCTAGCTTGAATGCTTTGTACCCTGCAGTAGCATTCTCTGTTCTAAAATCCCCTCCATCTCTAACATTCTAGTAATCTGTGAAAATAAAACAAAATAGAAATACTTGAAAATCTGTAAGCTTGTCAGTTCTATTCCTATTATCTCTGTTGGCTCATTCATTAGTTTACACCCTCTAGCCCTCTTCAACTCCAACCTTTACTTCCACCCCAGTTTCCAATGGAGTGAGCCTTTCCCCAAATTACATCCCTACAGGTTTATAATAGAAAAATCTTTTACACATACAGTAGCAATTCCCAGTTAGAAGAGAAGGGTCTTTGATTCACACTGGGGATGGGAATTATATTGATATAAGTGTGAAATTGTGCCAAGGAGGAGCAGTTGATGGAATCAAGGAAGAGAAGCCTTAGGGGAAAAATAGCTGTCTTCAAATATTTTAAGGATTGGCACGTGAAAGAGTGATTAAATGTATTCTCTGTGGTTCCAGCAGACAGACTGAGGACTAATAGGCAGAAGTTGCAGGGAGGCAGATTTTTAGCTCAATATAAGACTGGAAGGAAGCCATGCATATCTGCAACTTCCAGAATTTCCTGAATTAACACAATGAGCCAGATGCTCACTGGGAGTAATTAATCCCTATAGCTATGAGGAATAAAAGAGTGACATGTTGTCATTATTCCCATTTTACAGATGAAGAAATTGAGGAACTATAAATTGATCATCTCATATAAACCCTTGATTTTGCAGGTAAGAAAACTGAAACCAGAGAAGAGAAGGGACAGAAAAGAGAGAGCAACACGTCAGTTCCCATCCTTGGACCTTCATTTCCTCACCTCAAAAAGAAGTAGCAGAGTATAGTGAAAAGACCACTGGATTTGGGATCAAAAAACCTGCATTCAAATATCTGTGTGATTTGGGGCAAGTCATTTCCCCTATACCAGACTGGTATCTAGGCTAGTCACACCATTTCACAGCTCCACCAATAAGGCATTAATATACCTATCTTATCATAGCCCACACAACAAGAACTATTCTACTTTCTTCATCTTTGAAGTTTCATCTCACTGCATACAAATTGATAAAATTGCTTTAACTTGAATTTGTCTTACTATTACTAATTTGGAGCATATTTTAATGTAGCCATTTACAATTTGCAAATCTTTCTGAGAACTGTTTGATCATATCTTTCAAACACTTGTCTATTAGGGAATGACTCTTGATGTCAAAGGCAATTTTTGACAGCAAACAACACTTAGGCTGACTGATGGAAAAAATAATCTGCTTGGGCTGTTTATTTATTTCAAGAAAACATTTGGCTTAGTTTATAAAATGCAACCTAAAGGCTCTTGTTGGATAAGGTGTATCTAACCTACACATGAAACCACAGAAGACTCCATGACAGATGCCATGACGTAATGCCAGATCATTTTGTTCAATAATCCAATAAGTACTGACTTCAACCAGGGTATTAAGCAGGGAAATTTATTTTTATCAAATGCATTCCTTTATAACATCCAAAACACCTCCAAGTTTCCTCAATAATGCTGAGCTTCTCCAAATGCTCCTATTCATAGATGACATTGAATCAGAACACTACCAAGTCTTCTCACTGAAATCCATAGCAACATGAAAATCAGCCTGAATGTCTCTACTGCAAGGCATGGCCACGTATTCCAACCCGTGCATGAAAAGAATCCTTACTTATAATACATGTGACAAATGTTTATCTAATCTCCATTTGGAAATATTTTGGAATGAAGAATTCAACAGCTCTTGAGGCAATCCATTCCAATTATGGACTGTTTGCAACTTCCACCCATTGCTCCTGGTTCCGTTTGCTGGGGACATATAAAGCATGTGTAATATATCTTCTACATTACAGCCCTTTTAATACTTGAAAACAGCTACCAAACTCCACTTGAGTCTTCTCCAGGCAAAACAACCCAAGTTCTTTGAACCCGTCTTCATGAGACATTCACTTAAGGCCCTTCACTCTCCAGTTTATCAGAATCATTCTTTAGCTGTAGTGCCTAGAACTGAACACAATAATCCATATGTGGTCTAAGACAGAGTACAGAAGAACTATTGTTCTCTTATTCATAGAAGCTATGTTTCTAAATAAAGCCTAAGATGGCATTAGCTTTTTTGAGTGCTATGTTACACTGTTGGTTCATACTAAATTTGCAAATTCTTTCTTCAAACTCTCTTTTTCAATGCTTTCTAATTTTGTTTCTTCCCCTCCCCTAATTCTGTACTAGTGAAGTTGAATTTTTGAGCCTGTGGAAGAATTTACAATTATCCCTATTGATTTCCATCTATTCGATGAATTTCTCTGGATCTCATTTTTTTCATCATTTATCCCTATTGAATTTTATGTATTAGATGAAGTCCCTTCCTACTGGGGTCCCTTCCAAATATCACATTCTAACTGAATGAAATTAATCTCTCTGGGTTTCAGTTTCCTCATCTCTAAAATGAAAAGCTTAATTAGTTTATGTCTAAGGTCACTTCCATTTCTAATATTCTAAGGTCCTATAAAAGACAAAATAATCTACAGGTCAATGGTAAGACACATGATGGGCAAAAATTGAATGCCTCACAATAAGAGGGGGAGATAGGAAGAGAGAGAGAGGAAGGAGGAGGGAGGGAGAGGAGAGGGAGGGGGGGGAAGGAGGGAAGGAGAGACAGAATGAGAAAGAGAGAGAGAGAGAAAGAGAGAGAGAGAGAGAGAGAGAGAGAGAGAGAGAGAGAGAGAGAGAGAGAGAGAGAGAGAGAGAGAGAGATATTCTGGTTCTGGTGTGCCTGGATAGGTTGCATTCAAGTCAAAATATTTCTGAGAGCACAAGTCTTGTTAGAGAACTCAAGTTCCTTTGGAATGATGATTGGATTCTTGGCAATAGGACCCAGTGATGAATGCATGGGAGAATGGGGTTGCTATTCAGAAGGGTGATGAGATAGAGAAGTGGAAATAAATTCAATGATGCCTTTGTACCTCCTATCCCCTTGGCTTTTTGTAGAATTAGACAGTGGCAGGGCTGGAGGAAACTTTAGTTATGGTCTAGTGAAGTGTTATCATTTTACAGAGGAGAAAATTTTCTCCCCAAGTCATAAAGCTAGTGTGGCACACGTTCTGGAACTACTATCCCAACTTCCACTAACATTGTCAAATTGTGTCCCCAGAGAGGCTTCTAGGTCTCCCCTTAGCATTTTAGGCATAAACCCTGGTGGGTCCAGGGGTTTTCTAGTACCATACGTCATGAACCCTACCGGTGTACTTCCCTCATTGATTAACAGTTTATATCTATTAGTCAGATAGATTTAAACAGCTTTTAGAAAGAGGGAAGGTGGTATGTATAGTAATAACAGTCGGTGCAATACAACCAACCCCCCCCCCCAAATCTGTGCCATATACTCTCCCACTAGCACATATATAATGGACTCTCTATGAGACAGTGGACTCAAATTTTAAGAACACATGTGGCATGAGCTAACTCGTATAGTTGCTTAGCATAATGAAACTTTCTGTTGGGCCTCTTGTAAAGGTCTCTTTCCTCATGTACACTGTCTCAGCTGTTCTGAGGATGCTGCTAGTATGCTGATGAGATGCCCAAAATCTTCTGAAGTTCAGAAAGTTCTCCTATGGTCAAAGAGTGGGGAGTAGAGGCAGAGGTATTCTTCTTCCCCCGACCTCCCAAAATGATTCCCTCTCAGAGGCCTGGCTGGAACTTGAAGATCAAACATTAGGATTCTGGGATCCAAATTGGCTTCGTTATTTTATACAAAACCCACAGGATATGGCTGAGTCTCTGCAGTCAACCCTAATACACTTGACATACCTTTGATGGTTTGGTTGCTTGATTCGATGGAGATGTCTAGCCCTTGTTCATAGCTCTGATTGATGGATTCAATTAAAGTATCCTCACCTGATAAAAGTATCAGGTTTAGAGTTAGTAACTTTGAGTTGGGTGGGATGATTGATTGATAGACAGACTCAATCAACCTCCACTCTTACAATAGCTTACTGACATGTTTGGAGTTAGAACTCAGATCTCCTGATTCCTAGACTAGTGCTGTTTCTACACTACACTACACTACACTACACTACACTACACTACACCATACCATACCATACCATATGTGTTGGTAAGCAAAATGGGCTCCTTAGCATTTAGTTCAACAAGTGCCCTTGAAGAGTTTGGCTTTTGTTTGCTTTGAGTAATTCAGCATATTTCATTGAATTTTACTAAGTGCTAAGCTCCAGGCCCAAACCCCTCTTAGGTGTAAAACTTATGTGGGTGTGGATTGGCAACTAAAGTGGGGCCCAAGGTGGGGCCAACTCCAAGGAGGGCCTAGTTTACATGTCTGGGACAGCAGAGGCTCTTAGACCACGTGGGTTTAAGTCCACCTCTTTGTGACAATTTCAGGTCATGTGGGTGAGTCGCATGTGTGACTCACCCCTGATGCTGACAAAGATATAAAAGCCAGGGGTTGGGCTCTTCTTCCTTGGAGCCCTTTGCTGCAGCAGTGGTGGCACATGACTCTGGGCCAGCCCTTGTTCTGAGCTCCCAGGCTGAACCTAGATGTTGGTAACTATGAATTGTATTGGGTCTATCTGTTTGTAATTTGTTTAAGGGCTCTTGAGATGGTGTTGATGAGGAGAGTCTGGGCAGCTGTAGCTAAGGAGCCCTCCAGCTTGTAAACCCAGATGCTGAGACTTTGTTGAACTCTGGTAACTATGTATTGGGATTTGAATCAGGCAAGGTCTGTCTGTTGATATTTGTAATTTTCTTGTATTTTGCTCTGAAGTTCAGGGTGCTGGCTTTTTCCCCTGAACTAAGTGAATGATATTTGTGTGCTGAATTAAAGTAAGCTTACCAACCCCTTCACCTTGCTCTCCTTATTAAGGCGGATCAGAAGAACCTGTGTTTTTGCTGCATGCTGGCAGCTTTCTGGGTGCTGGCTGTGGGTGGATCTTTCCCCGCCCCCCCAGAAGCTGCTAGCCAGATTGTTAAAACACCATAGCATACCATAGCATACCGTATCATACTATACTATACTCCACTACACTATACTACACTATACTATATTATAATCAAGATTATAAAGTCATATATTTAAAGCTGAAAGGAACATTATAGGCCAACTAGTCCAACCGTCTTATTTTATGGATGAGTAAAGTAAGGCTTATACTATCTTTGTACTTTGCACCTTGTCCAGAGTCACATAACTAGTAAGTTTCAGGAACTGGATTGGAACCTAGGTCTTCCTGCCTCCAAATCCAACAGTTTATCTACTATGCTGCCTCCAAATGTGTTTCTTAACTATCAGTTCTATGACTAGTACCAATGAAATCATTGATTCATTTCTTTGAGTTAATGAAGTCTTAGGCTGCATTAATAGATGTCCAATATTCAGAATGAGGGAAGTAATTTCTTGGTGCTCTCTGCCCTGATTAGAGCACACCTGGAATTCTACATTCAGCTCTTGCCACCACATTTTAGGATATACATTGATCTGTTTTTAGTCTCATCATGAGCCTCATGGCCCTCTTCAGGGTATGCTCAAGAATGTCAAACGAAAATTGGTTGAAGGAAGTGATGATGTTTGTAGCCCAGAAAAGAGAAATCCCAGGAGAACTATGGTTACCATTTTCAAATTTCTTAAGAAATATCATGAGGAAGAAGGATTCAATTTGTTCTGTTTGGATTCAGAGGGGAGAATTAGGACCAACGTATAGCCATTAGAGATTTTAGCTCAATATAAGGAAAAACACGCTTAACAATTAGCACTCTTTAAAAGTAGAGTGAGTTGCTTCAGAAGGTAGTGACCCCCCTAACACTGGAAATACTCAAGTGTCAGCTAAATGACCACCTCTCAGGGATGCTACAAGTTGGATTCATTTAAGCAAAGGTGGTGAACCTGTGGCCTCAAGGCCACATGTGGCCCTCTAGGTCCTCAAGTGTGGCCCTTTGTATCCAAATTTCACAAAACAAATCCCCTTAATAAAAGGATTTGTTCTGTAAAACTTGGACTCAGTCAAAGGGCTGCACTCGAGGACCTAGAAAACCACATGTGTCTTCAAAGCTGCAGGTTCCCTACCCCTGATTTAGGGTTTGAACTAGAGGATGATGATGGCTAGAATTTATGTAATGCCTTACAAATATCATCTCATTTTATTCCCCATAACTCTGAAAGGTGGATGCTATCATTATCATTATCCCCATTTTACACATGAGAAAACTGAGGCAGACAGAAGTTAATCAGCTTGCCTAGGGTCATACAGCTAGTAAGTGTCTGCAGCTGGATTCAAACTCAGGTCTTCCTGACTCCAAGTTGAGTATTCTATTCACTATGCCACCTAACTGTCTAAATAGCCTAAACACCAGCTTGGTATAGTGGCTTTGGAAGCAGAGGACATGGGTCACACTCCAGTTCTTGTATATTTTGCCTGTGTAACTTTCAGTAAATTATCTGATGTCCCTTCATCTGAAAAAATGAGGATGATGGACTGGGTCATCTCTTAAATCCTTCCAAGCCCTGGATGCTATGACCCTATGATCCTTCATTCTCTAGGAGTCTAGGGTCTAATCTGCTGCCAAGTTGTCCCCTGGCTCTACAGAGAATAGGGATTGTTATCCAGACATACACAGAGGAGGAAGATATCTGTGAGCTGTTGTCTTAGTAGTGAGATCATCCTATGACGTCCTCATTTTCCACAGACCCCTTTGCTCAAACGGACTTCTCACCACTATTTGAGCCTGCACAGCATTCAAAGAGACCAAAAGCTCTGTAGGTCCCATCAGAGCACCACATTTATTTCCAGCAACTTAAATATATCAGGAAAAGATGGTTAAGCATGCAAATCAGAGCTATTTCAGTATGGGGTCAGAGGTCTCCAATATGATCGGGTGATGAATTACTCACACATTCAAATGTTACTGTACTTGCCCCCAAGGACTACTCACTGTTTCAGGAATAATTCTCTCTTATACACACACACACACACACACACACACACACACACACACACATGCACGCACGCACGCACACACGCTTTATTAAAGAAAATCTGATTAGTTAATTTGGTGCTTCTTAATGGGTCCTTGTTCACCATTGCTTGTTTCTATTTCTGATTTTTCAGGGGGCTTGAGGGAGAAAGGCAATGGCAGCCATAAATAGCATCCTTCACAGTGAGCGTCCCAGGCCAAGTTTCCTGGAGAATCAATAGCTGTGCTCTATGGAGGCTTCCAGCTGACATCTCCCTAAGGAAAGGACTGAAATGAATTAAGGAAGAAGTTGAATTAGTTGTGTGTGTGTGTGTGTATGTGAGTGTGTGTGTGTGTGTGTGTGTGTGTGTGTGTGTGTGTGCCAGGGGAACATTGAGGGAGGGGCTCATTAATAGAGAGCGAGCTGGTTGGGATCAATACACACCAAAGAGGCTGCTTTAAAAATAGAAAGAAGGCAGACGAGAGGGGGAAATCTCTGTCTCTGTCTCTCTGTCTCTGTCTCTGTCTCTCTCTCTATCATGCACACACACACACACACACACACACACACACACACACACACACACACACACCAAATTCAATAAGCTTTTCCTAGAAGCTGATGTTTAGGTCATGTCTAGCAGATACCTATGGAATACTCCTCAGATGCTGTGTAATTATTAGTCCTGTAGTCTTTCCACTATCCCATCAAGTGCCCATGGTGTTTCAGGATTTATAGGATCTCTAGCTGGAGAGGACTTCAGAGATCATCTAGTTCAACCCCTTCATTTTACAGATAAGGAAACTGAGGCCCAGTGAGCTAAAGTTACATGGCAGAGGTGACATAGGGACTAATTATCAGAGGTGGCATTTGAACCCAAGTCATCTGGCCCAGATCCACTGTACCATGATGACTTATTGGAAGATGTGATCTTTCTAAGGATGAAGACCATGTTAATATACCTTTGCATCTCCCATATCTTCTAGCATAGGATATTCTACAAAATAAGTACTGAAAATTTTTGTTGGATTCAGTTATAACTTCCTTAGCAATCTTAATGCCTTACATTTGTGTAACACTTCATGCAACATGCTCATAATTGTCGTGTTTGACTATCACACCAACCCTGAGAAGATAGCAATAATTATTCTATCCATTTTACAGTTGGAATTGAAGCTCAAAGTTATGGAACCTCAATTGGGGAATGGCTAATCATATTTTGGTTCATGAATGGAATGAAATGGGACTGTGCTATGTGAAATAGTGCATATGAAGAATTCAGAGAAGCTTAAAAAGACTTGTATGAACTGATACAGAGGGAAGTAAACCCAAACAGAAAAGCAGTATGCACAACGAGTACAAAAATGTAAATGGAAAGAGCAGTAAAATAAAACTGGATGCCATCACTTTAATGATCAAACTTGGTCCTAGAGAATAGTTTGGAAAATGGATCCTCCACTTTTCATTATAGAGTTATGTTGTGACAGGCATAAGGTATTGCATATATTATCAGAGGGAGTTAATATGGTGATTGATTTGGCTGGACATTTACATTTTTATTTTAATATGTTTGTTACAAAGGGAGATTAAGTAAGGAAGGAGGGAGGAATATATTGAGAAATGAAAGTGATGTAAAAACAGGTGTCATGTTAAAGATAACAAAATGATGTAGTAAGGACTTAAATCCAGGGCTTCTGACTCCTACCCCAACACTCTTTCCTCTATACTAAGCTGCCTCTTTTTGGAGGGCGGAGATCCCATTTTCCATGTTTTTCTATCAGTATTTAGCTAGTAAGTGCACAACAATTGCTTATTGACATAACTTCATATCTTCCACAAAGAAGCCATTGAATAAATATTTCTTGAATGATTTAACAAATAAATGTCACTAGTGAAGAAAGTTAGGTCTGAGGTATACAAATTAATCAAATAGTACTAATTAAGTGCCTACTACGTGCCAAGCACTATACCAGGTGCTGGGATTACAAAGAGAAAAAAGAAATAAAACATAAGCCCAATGAGGGTAAGAGCTATAACGGGAAACAATACATTCATACATACATATATATGAAATATAACATATTATATACACACGTATATAATATCTAATGCCATACCCCACCCAAATATTAAACAACTGTCAAACTCATGAGGAAAAAAAATATAGCTTTTATGCATTCTCATGCCCTTCTTTCCCTAGTCTTCCCCTAAACTTAGCCAAGCTATGGCTTCCTTGGAAATCCATATCCAGTGTCACAAATACTCCAAACACCCACTTGGCTGCTCTATGGAGCAGACAGAAGCTACAGAGTCATAGGAAATGATGCTTTATGTTAACAAGAAAGATCCTAGCTTTTCCTCTTGTGTGCTTGGCTGTGTGGCTCATTTTGTATTTGGAAGTGTTCTACCTGTGGTCGTAGATAGGATAGAGACTCCCTAGTAGGGAAACTCTATCAATGCAGATTGTTACCTTCTCTGTAACTTATAGTCCTAGACACTGAGAGGCTAGGTGACTTGCTAAGGGTGACATAGCCAACATGTGGAGGCTGTACTTGAACTTCCTAATTTCAAGACTAGCTCTCTCTCCACTCTACCCATGCTGTCCCTTATGGTAATAGAAGGTAAAATATGGTAATATTTCATCCTTCTTATGGAATGGGATTAACAATTACTTCCTTCCCCTTATGAGAGCTCACCAGAGGCAGGTGGTGGTATAGTGAACAGAAAGCTGGGCTTGCAACCAAGAAGACCTGAGTTCCAATCCAGCCTCAGACACAAGCCTAGTCAAGCCCCTTGTTGTTGTCTTTCAGTCATGTTTGACTCTTCATGACCCTGTGGCCTATAGGACATCAGGCCCTTCATCTCCATCATCTCCCGAAGTCTGTCCAACTTTATGTTTATTGTTTCCATGTCATATTCATCTCATCTTCTGCTGACTTCTCCTTTTGTCTTCAATCTTTCTTAACATCAGAATCTTTTCCAATGAGTCTCGTCTTCTCATTATGTAGCCAAAGTATTTAAGCTTCAGCTTCCATAGGTGACCTTCCTGAGAATAGCCTGAATTAATTTATTTAAATATTGATTGGTTTGATCTCCTTGCTGTCGAGGGACTCTCAAAAGTCTTCTCCAGTACCACAGTTCAAAAACATTGATTCTGTGGCACTCAACTTTCCTTATAGTCTAACTCTCACAATCATAGATTGCTACTGGAAAAGCCATAGCTTTGACTATACTGACCTTTGTCTGCAAAGTGATATCTCTGCTTTTTAGTATGCTATCCAGATTCGCCATAGCTTTCTTTCCAAGGAGCAAGCATCTTTTAATTTCATGGCCTTCGTTGCTGTCTGCAGTGATCTTTGAGCCCAAAAATATAAAATCTGATACTGCTTCCATTTCTTCTCCTTCTATTTGCCAGGAAGTGATGGGACCAATTGCAATGATCTTGGTTTTTTTTGACCTTATGCTTCAAGCTAGCTTTTATACTCTCATTTTTACCTTCATCAAGAGTCTTCTTAGTTCTTCTCCTTTTCTGTCATCAGAGTGCTATTGTCTGTATATCTGAGTTTGTTGCTATTTCTGCCACCAACTTGAATTCTAGCTTTTGATTCAGTTATCCTGGCATTTCCCTTGATGTACTCTGAATATAAGTTAAATAAATAAGGTGACAATAAGCAGCTTTGACATACTCCTTTTCCAGTCTTAAACAAATCATTTGTTCCATGTTCGGTTCTAACAGTTGCTTCTTAGCTAACATACAAGTTCCTTGAGAGACAAGTAAGATGATACTCCCATGTCTTTGGGGACTGACATTTCATTGTGATCTACACAGTCAAAGGCTTTAGTGTAGTCAATGAAACAGAAATAGATTTTTTTCTGGAACTCTCTTGCTTTCTCCATAATCCAGCAAATGTTGGCAATTTGGTCTCTAGTTCCTCTGCCTCTTTGAAAATCAGACTGCTCTTCTGTTAATTCTTGGTTGACATATTGCTGAAGTCTAGTTTGCACAACTTTAAGCATAACCTTGCTGATGTGTAAAACATGTGCAATTATTTGGTAATTTGAACATTCTTTGGCATTGCTCATCTTTAGGATTGTGATATAAATTGATCTTTTCCAATCCAGTTGTCACTGTCAGTCTTCCAAATTTGCTGGCATATTGAGTGTAGCGCTGTAACTTTAAATAGCTCAGATGGAATGTCATCATACCTCCACTAGCTTTATTGTAAGCAATGCTTACTAAGACCCACTTGACTTCATTCTTCATGATGTCTGGCTCTTGATCAGTAACCATACATCATGCTTATAGATGACAAGATCTTTTTTGTATGGTCCTTATACAGTATTCTTGCTACCTCTTCTTAATCTCTTCTACTTCTGTTAATCCCCTACCATTTTTGTCTTTTACCATGCCCACTTCTGCATGAAATGTTCCCTTGCTGTCTCTAATTTTCTTGAAGAGGTCTGTCTTTCCCATTCTATTGTTTTCTCCTATTTCTTTACATTGCTATTTAAGAAAACTTTCTTATCTCTCCTTGCTATTCTCGGTAATTCTGCACTCAGTTGGGCATATCGTCCCCCTTCTCTTTTACCTTTTGCTTGCCTTCTTTCCTCAGCTATTTGTAAAGCTTCATCAGACAGCCATTTTGCTTTCTTGCTCTCCTTTTTCTTTGGATTTTTTTTTTGTTCCTGACTCCGGTACAATATTTCAAACCTCTATCTACAGCTCTTCAGGAACTCTATCTACCAGACCTAATTCCTTAAATTTACTCATCACTTCTACTTCATATTCATTCGGAATGTTATTTAGGTCATACCTATACAGTCTGCTTGTTTTCTCTACTTTCTTCAACTTAAGTCTGAATTTTTCAATAAGAAGCTCATGTTAAGTGGTTTGCCTTGGACTTGAACATATATCATTCTATCCTTTTTGAAATTATACCCCTGTGCTGCTTTTCTCACCCTTTTGACTATGACTATCCATTTCTTTTAAGGGATTCTTGCTCATAGTAGTATATGCAATGATCACCTGAATTAAATTTATCCATTCCCATCCATTTAAGTTCACTGACAGCCAAGATGTTGAGTTTAATCTTTCCATCTCCTGTTTGACCACATCTAGCTTAGCTTGGTTCATAGATCTTACACTCTAGGTTTCTATATAATGTTGAACTTACAACATCAGGCTTTCCTTTCATTACCAGACACGTCCACAACTGAGCTTCCTTTCAACTTTAACCTAGCTGCTTTATTAGTACTGGAGTTACTTGTAATTGTTCTCTTGTCTTCCCCAATAGAGTGTTGGACCCCTTCTAGCCTAAGGAGCTGATCTTCTGATGTCATCTCTTTTTATCATTAATATGGTTCATGGGATTTTCTTGGCAAAGGTACTGGGATGGTTTGCATTTCCCTCTCCAGTGGGTCACCTTGTGTCAGAACTCTCCACTATGATGGGTCTGTCTTGAGTAACCATGAATGGCATAGCTCATAGTTTCATTGAACTAAGCAATTCTTTCCACCATGACAAGGCAGTGATCTAACCTCTGTATACTTCAGTTTCCTCAACTGTAAAAAAAATAATAGCATCTACCTCCTTGGGTTGTTGTGAGAATCAAATAATAGTTGTAAAAAGTGCTTAGCATAGTGTCTTGCACATAGTAGGTGCTATGTGAATGCTTATTCCCTTCATGAGGGACAAGAAGGAAGTATATTTAGAAGAAAGAGTTGGAAAAGGAAAATGACAAAAGCACAGATGAACTCTATTGTTAAGCATCTTGTACCTCTGTAATATCATATATCTGGAAAAGACCTCAAAACTTGGAACTTTAGAGGAAGAAGAGATGTTGTGTCATAACAGCATAGAATTAAAGATGCAAGGGATCCTGGAGTCCTGAGTTCAGTTCTTGGCTGCTGTGTACTTGTGAAACTTTGGACAAGGCATTTAACCTGATTCTCAGAAATAATTTAACTTAAAACTCTCTTTTATTAAGCTCATTATTCTTTTTACCATGTTGCAGTGCTTTTAATGTATGCATTTGAAGTAAAACATAGCATTTGGGGGCTGGAGAGGGATTTAGAATATAGAAGGTTAGAGATAGAATGTAGAATATTAGAGTTGGAAGCAACTTTAAAGTATAGTCTGTTAGAACACAATGTATCAGAGCTTGAATGAATCTTAACCATCTGGCCACTGAAACTGATGTCCGTGGAAGTAAAGGGACCTTGTCTAATGTCACTCAGAGACAAACAGAAGCAGGACAGTATTCCAGGTCTTGATTCATTGACCTTTGCCCCCATTCCATATTATGTCCCATTGTGTGCTTCCCTTCTGGAGTTATTGTTGGGTTTTGTAAACAAAAGTAATTTTTCAGGCATGCCATGCCAAAACTTGGTGCCATCACTCTCATATAAGCAGAATGGGTGAAAGGATTGGGGAAAAAAGAGGGGAAGGCATATTAGCTGATTGCTGATCACCCCTCTGCTACTACAACCAACATAAAATCTGCTACTCTGTTAGGAGGTAGGCTTTTTAGAGCCTGGGACCCTTGGGTCCAGGAAATACTAACAGGAGCGGGACAAAGGCTGTTCTCTCCTCTTGCTTACTCTGCCCACGCAACCTCTGAGCCTTTCTGGATGTTAAGCATCCAATGCAGGGGTTCTTGAGCTGGCATCCACAGACCCCCCCTAAGGAGGCTATGAATAGATTTCAGGGGACCCATAAACTTAAATGGGAAAAATTACATCTTAATTCTCACTAACTCCTATATGAAATTTAGCATTTCCTTCAACCTTTTAAATATGTTATTCTGGCAATGAGTCCACCAGCTTCACCAGACTACTCAAGGTGTCCATGATGAAAAAAAGGGGGGAGGGGTAAGAACCTCTGCCACAAGGGATTCCCTTTTGGAATGAAAGGCTGCCAGAGAATCTAGCACCTTTGTTATTGGTCATCGCCTCATCAGGAAAGACTTGACAGTCTACTGAAAGAAAAAATGGACCATTGGTTCCTTCATCCCTGCCCTATGTGCTCTGCACCTGGGCTTCACAGGTGCCCCAGCTCATACCAAATTCACCTTCAGTGTTTATCTAGGGCCATCCCACTCGATTCAATGCAGTGAGCATTTTACTGCGTGCTGAGCACTAACAACTCACATTTACACAGCCTTTGAAGGCTGGCAAAGTGCTTCATATATGTAATGTTATTTGATCCATCCTTTCTCATTTCTATTTTTGTGAATGTTTTACAATGTCCATAACATATTAGCATGTAACTTATAAATTAATTAATAAAAATACTTTTTTTCAACTGGTAGGGGCGCACACTCAGAAAAAGTGGTGAGAATGGTGACCTAGAATCATAGAATATCAGAACAGGAAGGATCCTTAGAGAACCATTCGCCCAACCCTTTTGTGTTCAAGATAGGGACTTTGGGGGTCTGAGAGGGAAAGGAACTTGCTCAAGATAATATAATGAGTAAATGACCAAGTCAGAACTAAAATCCAGGTCTCCTTTCATTCCCAACCCAATATACTACACTTTATTATCTTCTAACTCTAAAACTCTACATGGAATTTATATATATGCTCAGAGTATGTTCTAAAGCTATTATTGTGGTAGACTTACCATATGTCTCACTGTTATATGGAAAAAAATAATCATGAGGATATTAAGCATAGACCCCAACACCCAATGTCTTCACAGACATCCAATGTTTGTATATGTCATTCAAGATACTGGAGAATCCTAACTCTAAATGGTTCTGGGTATAAATAGTAGCATCACAGACTGGTATCATTATCAGTACAATATGAGGAAGCTATGTGGTGCAGTAGAGAGAGCACCGGGCCTAGAGTCAGGGAGACCTGAGTTCAAATCCAGCCTCAGACATTTACTAGCTATGTGTCCCTGAGCAAGTCACAATCTCTGTTTGCCTCAGTTCCCTCAGCTGTAAAATGGGGATAATAATAACACCTATCTTCCAAGGTTGTTGTGATGATCAAATGCAATAACAATTGTAACGTGCTTACTTAGCACAGTGCCTGACACATAGTGAGCAATATATAAATGTTAGCTGTTGCTGAGTCACATCTGACTTTTTGTGACCCCATTTGGGATTTTTTTGGCAAAGGTTTGCCATTTCCTTCCTCAGCTCATTTTCCAGATGGGGAAATTGAGGCAAACAGGGATAAGTGGCTTGTCCAGGGTCACACAGCTAGTGAGTATCTGAGGCTAGATTTGAACCGAGATCTTCCTGACTCCAGGGCTGGCACTCTGTCCACTGCACCACCTAGCTGTCTAGCTGTTATTATTATTATTTCATGAAGTAGAATTCCAACAAGTGTTATTCCAATTCCATTCTAATTCCAGATACCAACAAGTGGACATATAGTCATAGCTCTAACACCACCACGGGTGGGAAACTCTCTACTGCCCAGACCAATCCATTCATTACAAGTTTGAGAAGTTCTAATGATTAAGAACATAGTCCTGACATCAAGCCTAAATTGGTTTCTATAATTGCCTCCTTGGTCCTCTGGAGCCAAGCAGAACAAGTCGAGTCCTTCTTCCAGGTGACAACCTTTCAAAAACTCGAACTCACCCAAGGCGGTGGAGTACGTACAGCACTGGTCCTTGAGTCAGGATGGCCTGAGTTCAGATCTGACACTTTCTGGCTGTATGCCCTGGGAAAGTCACTTCCTACAATATTCTAAGGGGCAGTAAATACAGACCTGCCAGGTGTCCAGTGGACACTATAAATTATTAGAATATAGTGTGTGTGTGAAGGGGATTCTCGTGAGGTAAGAATGGAAAATAAGTAGGAGGTGTATTACACAATGCCTTAAATGCATTTATTTCATCTAAGAGGTAACAGGGAGCCATTGAAGATTTTTAAGCAAGGAAATGTCATAGGCAGACTAATGTATTAAGCAGGTTTGGCAGCTCTGTGGACAATGGATTGGAGAAGATAGAAGTGGCAAAGTTAACAGTTAGTTTGACATTACTAGTGTCTAGGAGAGAAGTGAAAAGGGTTGGTAATGGAGTGTTGGTAAAGTATGTAGAGATAAAAGAAAAGATATAAGTAATATTGTGGTGGCGTGACAACTGGTATATCCACATGACTTGGCAACTACCTGTTGGGCTATGGGCCTGAGGGAGAGGGAATAACCAAAGATTATGCTAGAGTTTGGAGCCCAGGTGCCTGAGAAGATGGTGCTAACACTGGACTAATGAGCAGAATTATGAGTCTAGAATGAAGCCAGCCCTGGAGAGGCCTGGGTAGCGCGTGCTCACTGTGAGAGTCACATGGGAGCATTAGTTGCACCACTCAGGGAACCTGAGAATTTACAGTTTCCCCTGAAGGTGTTTAGATGTTTTCCTTTGAAGAAATTTGATTCTCGCCTCTACCAGGTTCACCTTGTTGCAGTAAAATATATTTTTACAAATTAACCCAAGCTAAATTGAGCACAATGTTCTCATGTCAGTACTCCACTCAGGTCTATTTCAGACATTCATATGTGTACTCTTTTCTTCAATTCAGCAAATGCTAATTAGACACCTACTACATACATGGCCCTGTGCTCTTAGCTGGGGATGCAATGATAAAAAATAACATCGCCTTGCACTCAAGTAGGCTGTAATCTAGTAGAGGTGTAAGCCATGTATACAGATAAGTATAAAGCAAATTAGAATGTGGTACGTGCATAAGAGAGATCAAACAGAAAATGATGTTAGTGGACAGAAGGATCATTGCTTTAGGGAAGGAGAGGTAGAAACAGATCTGATGTAAGTCTTGCAAAAAAGAGAAAAGATTTCAATGAACAAAGATCCATGATAGTTCATCTCAGGCATATGATATGATCTGCAAACATATGAAGGCGGAGAAGGGCAGAGTTAGTCACAGTATTGTGTTGTTAAGCAAAATGGACTCCTTAGCACTTAGTGCCCTTGAAGAGTTTGGCTTTTGTTTGCTTTGAGTAATGCTAAGCCCCAGGGCCAAACCCCTATTAGGTGTGGAACCTATGTGGGTGTGGATTGATGACTGAGGTGGGGCCCAAGGTGAGGCTATCTCCAGGGAGGGCCTAGTTTACATGTCTGGGACTGCAGAGGCTCTTAGACCACATGGGTTTAAGTCCACCTCTTTGTGACAATTTTAGGTCACATGGGTGAGTCACATGAGTGACTCACCCCTGATGCTGACAAAGATATAAAAGCCAGACCTTGGCCTCTTCTTCCTTGGAGCTCTTTGCTGCAGCAGTGGTGGCCAGCCACCCTGGGCCAGCCCTTGTTCTGAACTCCCAGGCTGAACCTAGATGTTGGTAACTATGAATTGTATTAGGTCTGTCTGTTTGTAATTTAAGGGCTCTTGAGATGGTGTTAATGATGAGACTCCGGGCAGCTGTAGCTAAGGAGCCCTCCAGCTTGTAAACCCGGATGCTGAGACTTGGTTGAACTTTGGTAACTATGTATTGGGATTTGAATCAGACAGGGTCTGTCTGTTGATGTTAGTAGTTTGCTTGTATTTTGCTCTGAAGTTCAGAGTGCTGGCTTTTTCCCCTGAACTAAGTGAATGATATTTGTGTGCTGAATTAAAGTAAGCTTGCCAACCCCTTAACCTTGCTCTCCTTGTTAAGGCAGATCAAAAGAACCTGGGCTTTCTGGCTGTCCGGCAGCTTTCTGGGTGCTGGCTGTGAGTGGATCTGGACCCCCCACAGAAGCTGCTAGCCAGATTGTTGAAACAAGTATCCATTAGCCAGACAGTTTGGATGCAGTTAGAGGATACATGGAGGAATAGTGCCCTCCAAAAAGATAGAAAAACAGTCTGGCACATTAATACATCGTTGGTGGAGCTGTGAATTTGTCCATCCATTATAGAAAACAATTTGAAATTTTGCAAGGAAATCAATCGACCAGCCAATATGCATTCATTAAACACCTACTATGTACAAGGCATTATGCTAAGTGTAAGAAACATGAAGACGAAAGTGAAAGAACCTCTGCCCCTAAGGAACTCATATTCTAATAGGGGAGATCACAGGTAATTATATAAGAATATACATGTAACTGATACTTGCCCTCAGGAACCTTATCTCAACTCCCATTCTCACAGATAAGTCTCGGGTGCAAGAGCAAGGCCATATATTCCCTTTATATTTCTAGAGGTACATCTGAGGAGTGGGGTGGGGTGAAGGGGAGGGTGATTTTCTAAAGTTGTCAGCTTGATCCCCCTAGTGTGTTTCTCCCCAAGACGATTATTTAATAATTAATTTAGTCGACCAGCCTTTTTGAAAGAGTTATTTACTAAAATGGTCCAAGAAGAATTGGTACAAAACATTCCCCTAAAAGAATATATCTAAAAGACACATTCTCCTACAAGTATATATTGTGGAGAAAGTAGGCTTAAGCTTAGAAAGCACATGTGGCAAAGAGGTAACTCAGAGTTCCTGATTGCTGGAAGTCCTTTCTCATATTCATAGAAGTTCTCCTTAGGCATGGTATAATTTCTTTACTGGGATCCTTATGGGGCCCTGAACCTATATTTAGTTTATCCTTACCTCCCAGGACAGACACTATTGTCAACAGATCCAGGGACATTGATAGGACACCAATAGGAAGATGGGAAATCCAGTATCCTCTAGATGCTTCAAAACTCAAAACATCCTCTCCAGGCTAAAGGGGGAAGAGGAGAGTTGGTTGCTAAGCCAAGGCAAAAACCAAGGTTTCTCCTTTTTCTGATGTGATTCCTCCTCAGGGGTTTTATTGGAATGCCATCCTTGTTCCAACCTCTCAAATATCTTCAATTCTAAATTAACGTGGTAAGTTTTAGATGACTCCTAGAGCATGACCAAATTGCCGTGGCCCAGTCAATTATGATTCTTTTGCACCATCACTTCAATTCCAAGGGTTTTTGGAGCTAGTCTAAAGCCTATGATGTTGTTGCTGCTTGTCCTTCATTTTTTGAAGAGGACCAATGACAACATATGTTGATATTTTAACTCTTGGGAGAATTGGATTCAAGTGACATAGAGTTACACAAATTTGTCAGCTTCACTCTCTCTTCCTGAGTCACTAAAGTCCAATGGCAAGACAAAAGTCAAGACGACTGGTGATGGCCTGGGATGCAGTGGATGACCTTGGTATCTTCAATGTCTGACCAAGCTCTAAGCACTCCACAGTACCTGCTTCAGCCACTTTTGTGGCCATTGGAACAAATTATTTTCATCTACCCATTCCACTGGGGGAAGTCTTCATCTGCTTGGGGAAGACATCCTCATAGTTCACCAATGGGTTTGATACCTCTCAGTTACCCTCAACCTGGATTAGCCTGTCTGCCAAAACAGTTTACTTGGGTATGGCTGCTGCACATGCTATAGCTTCTTGGAGCCACAGGCGAGAACTGAATACCAAGTGGAGCGGTACTGAAAAGGGCTCACCAAGCCCTCATGCCAAAGGTGCTAGTCTTCCTTGAACACCCATACACCCCAAAGCCTATGATGGGAATGAATTGACTAGTCACTTTATTGCTTACTTTGATTGAGATGGGGTCAAGTAATTTGGTGGGTAAATCAATCAGCTCTGTATTTACATACAAAAAAATATGCAAAGCAATTTTGTTATTAGCAGCTGGGAGGGATATGGACTAGCTGAAAGTGTTCATACCTTTTGTGGTAGTGAGACTGTGAGATAGGCTAGGCTAATTTTTCCTTAAGAGGAAGTGATATTATAGAAATTTAATTAGATCTGGGGGTAAAGGATGGGGGCACTGATATAACTCGTTGGTGGCCTTTATACAAAAAGACAGTATATGAAGAGTCAGCAGTCATTTCATCAGGCTTCAGCATACCAGCATGGCCAACACAGAGACAGGGAAGCTATAGGCACAATTGAATTAATACTATATTCTTCTTGAGCAGCCTTTTCATGCAGTGCCTAGGTGAAAAAATTTTCTAACTGTTAAACGATCTGTGAGTGTCTCTTTTTATCTAATTCTGACCCTGTTTACCAGACTGGCCTGAGTTAGACACAGCCTACAACATCTTTTGACCCAGAGATAGCACTGTGGGGAATATAACCCATTGATGTAAAAGACAGAAAAGCCCCAGTTATACTAAAATGTTCATCTCAGCACTTTTGGTTGTAGCAAAGAATAAGAAACAATCTAGGAATGACTGATCAAGTGGCGGTGCATTAATGCAAGAAAACATAATTGTACAGTAAGAAATGACAAATATGAGGAATTCAGAAAAACATGGATACATCTGTAAATACTGATATAGACTAAAGTAAGCAGAGAACAAGATTAGTCATGACAATTGCAAGTATCCAGTTTCTATCAGGTGTTCTCTTCATTTACATTATTGTCATTGTGTGTAGCTGTTCTGGTTCTAAGGACAAATAATGAACCACACCTCCCTCCTCTTGGCAGAGAGAAAGGAGCAGTGGGTGAAGAAGGGCACATATATTGGCAAAGATATGGTCACTGTATAGGTTTTGTTTAACTGTTTTTGTTACAAGTGAGGGTTTAATGCTGGGGATGGGGAATAGGGAGGCATTGCATATCCATAAATTATTGTAAAGTAAAAACAAAAGGTATCAATAAAACTTAGTTTTTTAGAGGATAAGAAGACAGTGGTAATGCTCATGTGGCTTGGTGCCCAGTACCCTTAATATGGCAGGTCAAAACCATATTAAAGAGGGCAGAGCCTCACTTGTCTTGGACTCAGAAGTCCTGGATTCAGTCCTGACTCACATGATCCTGGGCAAGTCATTGTATCTCTCTGGGTCTCAGTTTCCTTATCTGTAAAGTGCAGATAATAATAATCATGCATCATTAACCATATAGGTTGTGTGAGGGAAAAAACTTTGTAAACCTTAAATCAAAGAAATATAAGTTACTATTATTATGTCAGGCTAAGTTTGTATTTATTTTACATGGAACAGAGAGTGTATAAATACTAGTAGTTGAGTGGAAGAAATCTTACACTGGAAGGAAGAAGGAATGATAAATTAGAAGGAAGGATGTAGATAAAGATAGATATTATAGCTATAAACATAAACATAGATAGAGATGACATAGATGTATAAAAAGAGACAGAGAGATGCAGATAGAGAAAGAGACAGAGAGAACAAGAGCTCATAGTGCAGTACAATGAGCCTTGGATTTGGAGATGGGTCTTAAGCTCAGAACTTTGCTGACCTTCACATTTATGAACGGTGTGACCGTGGGCTTAATCTCATTGAACCTAATCTACAAAATGCAAATAATATCTATGGTACCTTCTGAGACTCTCCTGAGGATCAAACGTACTTTGCAAAGCTGGAAATGCTATCTAAATGTCAGCTGTTACCATTATCATCACTGTATTCAGGGTCAATGAGAATGTTGAGTGTTGTCAGAGTTCAGAGAAGGGAAAGACCACAGAATCACATAGTCTACATCCTTCTTACATTGTCTCTAACAAGTGACTCTCTCACTTCTGCATGAAGTCAAGTCAGAACGAGCCCATTTCCTCCTTAGGCAGATTATTCAACTCTCTAAAAGTTCTAATGCATTTTTTTTTACATCAAGCCTAAATTATCTCTGCAAATTTCACCCATTGTGCCAAGTTCTGCTCAAGGAGAATGACTCTAAAGTTTCTTTCATTGTATCCCCACAAGGTTCTCTTTTTCAGGGTAAGCATCCCCAATTCCTACAATCAGTAGTCATGTAGCACATTGCCCAATACTTTTACATTCTGATTTCTCTGTACTGGACTTACTCCAGCTTGCCATTGTCCTTTCTGAAGTGTGGTGCACAAAACTAAACACATGATTCTAGATGTGGTCTGATCAGAGCAAAATAAATCATCATTATCACCTTCCTAGTCCAGGATACTATGTCTAAAATCACATTAGGTATTTTGGCTTTCAGATCACAGTCCTGGCACATTGGACTTTCAATCCAATAGAAGAAAGTACCAGATATACTTTACACAAATTATGTTCTGGCCATCCTATCCTAATTTTTTACTTGCGAAGTTGAATTTTGAACACATTATGGTTTTATATTTATTATTGTTAAATTCCATATTCATAGATTTTGTTCATATTTATAAACTAAAGACAGCTTTTTAGATCTTAACTTTGTCTTCCAGAATATTATTTATTCCCCTCTCCAGCTTTACAGTACCTTCAGATTTGATAAACCTGCCAATATCTTCATCAAAATTATTGATAAAAAATGTTGTCTATCATAGGGACAAGGAAAGACATCCTTCCAAGTTGACATGGAGCTGTGAATGAATACTGTTTTTGTCTGCACATCTTACAAATCTGCATAATGGTGCTATTGTTCAGCCTACATGTCTCAATTTTACCCACCAGGCAAGCATAAAAGGCTTTGTCCAATGCTTAGATGACATCAAAAGAGGGGCATTCCCATAGTGTATCAGTTGTTAACTATGTCAAAAATAGCGATCAAGTTACCCTCACATAACCTGCTCCTTTTTGAAAAAAAAAAAAAGCTTTATTGATGTCCTTTAAAAAAAATCATCCATTCACAATTTTAAGCCTCCCAGGACACATATCTTGAAGTGCAGAATTGATTGTACATCAGAGACGTGTCACAAGCCTAGAGGGTATGTAAATGAGCTAAGACATTCAGTTTTTATTGCTACTTTTCCCTACAAAATTCACATGAACAATGGCACTCTCCTTGGTGTGTTAGCAGTTGGTATGGAGGTGAATTTCATAAAACCGAAATGGTAGTGGAGGAAGTTTTTAAGCAACTGTGTTCCTTACATTTGCTGTTATCTAAAATCAACTCAGCTATACAATATCCTTTAATAAATCTCAGATTGAGTACAGAGGAAAAAGTCACACTACAAAGTCTTCCTTTGCAATAAAGATTGGGAAAAAAAGATGAACTGACACATTGACCCTGTGTGATCAATTGTGCAACACTCTGCATCCATAGAGAGGGAAATGTATTTTCTTATCTCTTGTCTGAGTTTAAGCTTGGTTCATATAATTAATTACATAGCATTCACTTTTGTTTTATTGATCTTTGTCATCTGGAATTGTTGTAGTCATTATGTACAATGTGTTCTTGATTCAGCTTACTTCACTCTACATCAGTTCACATAAATAGGAGATTCTTTTGGGAACTATTTGTTCATATCATTTGATCACTTATCTACTGGGGAATGGCTCTCATTCTTACATATTTGTAATAATCCCTATATGTCTTGATTATTAGATTTTTATCATAGATATTCAGTGTAAATATTTCCCCCAATGAACAGGTTTCCCTCTTATGCCAAATACATTTATATAATTCCATTAAAGCCTTTCAATTTCACTTAATAAAACTTGTGAGGGTTTTTTTTTAAATCTAGCCATTGTTTAGTTAAGTATTCTTCCTTTAACTGTAGTTGTAAAATGTCCCTTCATCTATTTTCCTCCAACTTTTTAAAATAAAATGATCTTTTATCTTTAGGTCACATATTTGTAACTTTTTGTGCTATGTGAGGTAATGTGCTAGTCTAAAGCTATCTTTTACTGAACTCATCTCTAGATTTCTCAGTGGTTCTTCTCAGATAAAGAGTCCTTCCCCAGGTAATTTATGTTTAGGAATTTAATTGGACCCCAAACTATTGACTTCAATTGGGTAGAAAATAAATAGACCAGAAGAGATAAGCAAGCATCAGAAATCATTTGTATTGATGATTATTGCTTTTATTTTTTATTATTCCCCTTGGAGTTTTAGGCCTCTTGTTCTTCTAAATGAATCTCCAAATGAACTAAATAAATCATTTAATCTAGCCCTATAAAGTAGCCCTTTGGTAGTTTGTTGGTATAGCACTAAATTTAGAAATTAATTTAGGTAGTATCATCATTTAAATATCACAAAATTAAGAATTAGAGAGACCTCGGTGTCCCTCTAGTTCAACCTGTACAAAAAAAGAATTCCTGGCAAGTAGTCATCCAGCTTCTGCTTGAAGACTTCCAAGGCCCAAACCCTCTTAATTCTCATGCCTGCCCTCTCGAGATTATTTCCAATCTATCCTTTCTACAGTAGTTTGCATGTTTTCTCCACCATTAGATTGAGAGCTCTTTGTGAGCAGGGAATGTCTTTTATCTTTCTTTGTATATCCAGCACTTAACCCAGTACCTGACACCTGGTAGGCACTTAATAAATATTTATTGATTGACTGACCTCTTGAAACAGCCCATGTCCACTTTTTGGAAAGCTTAAATTGTTAGGAAGTTGTTGTTGTTGGTGGTGGTGGTGGTGGTTTTTCCCTGATATCTAGATTAAATATGTTATAAAGAAGACCCCAGATTCAATTCTGAAGTTGGCGTCTTAAGCTTTTTATTTGAGAGGCTGAAGGGCTACCTCTTTCAGTTCTTGGAGAAGTGGGCACACCTCCTCAGGAAGGGAGAGTGCGCTGAATACAGAAGCAAGAAAAAGCTTTATAGGGTTAGTGACTGTAACTCCTCCCTTCTGGATCAGGATTGGTCCTGATCCTTCTGGGTTACAATCTTCCTTATACGCCCATCCCATGTAACTCCTTGATATGTTCCCCCACCTTGGCCATATATCCCATGTTCACTTAATGAGGTCCTAATCCTTTTGGGGGGGGAGCAATAATATGCATGAGTTTCATTAAGCTTGCTCAGTTACCAGACAGTTGCTGACTGAGAGTTAACCTTGGCGGGTTTGGGCCAGTTTGCCTAAGGCCACTGAGTTTGTGGTTTCTGAGCCCCTTTTGTTCACTGCTGATTGGTCAAGGCTTTTATCTTATCTCAGCAGCCTCCGAGTTGCCATGAGGTTGAGGGCCCTATGACTCTGTGTGGAAACTGAACTTTTTATATGTCACTATATATATGTATATATATATATATGTATACATATATATGTGTATATATATATGTGTGTGTGTGTATGTGTGTGTGTGTGTGTGTGTGTACGTGTGTGTGTGTGGGTATCTCACAAATAAACCTCTGCAACTTGCACCCTTTACTCCTGGCTCAACTCTCTGAAGCCAAATGAGATCAAGCCTACTCCCTTTTTCACATGACAGCCATTCAATACTTAAAGATAGCTATCATGTCTTCTCCCTCCCACTCCCCCCAAGTCTTCTCTTCTCTAGGCTGAATGTGTACAGTTCTTTCAACCAATCCTCATATAATACATAACCTCGGTCAAGGTTCTAGTTCCTGCCTTCAGGACCTGGCTAGGTAGTAACGTCCTTCTTAAACTATGAGACCTAGTAATTCCCATAATATTCCGTATGAGGTCTGATGAGGGCGAAATATGATGGAAAGATCACTTCCTTATTCCTGGAAGCAATACTTCTCTTAAGTCACCCCAAAATCATGTTAGCTTTTTTGGCTACTAGATCTCAATGATGACTTACATTTAGCTTGAAGTCCACTAAAATGTCATGATCTTTTTCGGAACAATTATTATCTATCCATGCTTCCCCGGTCTTATACTTGTGAAATTGATTTTTTGGGTACTCAAGTGACAGAGTTTACATTTGTCCCTATTGAATTTCATCTTATTAGTTTCAACACAGTGCTCTAATCTGTCAAGATCCTTTTGTATCATAACTCTATCATTTGTTGTTAGTTATTCTTCTGAGAGTTCTGTCATTTGAAGATTTGATGAGCATACCATTTCTACCTTTTTCAAAGTCATTGTTAAACAGCACGACTCTCTGGAGTACTCCACCAAAGACATCTTCCCACACTGGCTTTGGATCATTAGCAATTACTTTTGTGTCTGACCATTTAACTTGTTCTCAATCCATCTAATTGCAATATTATCTAATTTATCTAATCTAATATTATCTAATTTTCTGTCTTCTCTACAGGAATAACACAAGTTGTTGTTGTTCAGTCATTTCAATCACATCCAACCCTCTGTGACCCCATTTGGGGTTTTCTTGGCAAAGATACTGAAGTGATTTGCCATGTTGTCCTTCAGCTCATTTTACAGATGAGAAAACTGAGGCAAACGGGGTTAAGTGATTGCCCAGGTTCACGCAGCTAGTAAGTATTGGAGGCCAGATTTTAACTCAGGTCTTCCTGACTCCAGCCTGGCGCTCTATCCACTGCACCACTTAGCTGCCCCTATATAGCTATGCAAACCATGCCTACAACATTCCCTCATCTACTGGTTTAGAAATTCTATCCAAAAAAAAAAAATGAGGTTAGTCTGGCACGACTTGTTTTTGATGAAGTCAGGTAGACTTTTCTTAATTACTGCTTCCCTTTCTACAGGTTCGCCAACTATCTCTTTAATGATTGATTCTAGAATTTTTCTAGGAATTAAATCAAGCTCATGGCCTAAACTGTGCAGACTTTGTTCTCTCCCCTTTTTTTGGAAATTGGAACATTTACCCTTCTGGGTGGCACGATGGATAGAACTCTTGGCCAGGAGTCAGGAAAACCTGAGCTTAAATCTGGCCTCAGATGCTTATTAGCAAGTCACTTCATTTCTATTTGCCTCAGTTTTCTCTGTAAAATGGGAACATTAATGGCACCTGCTTCCTAGGGTTGTTATGAGAATCAAATGAGATTATAATTTTAAAATGCTAAGCACAGTGTACCTTGCTAGGCAGTAGGTGTGATATAAGTGTAATCTATTATGACTTCTACCCATGTTCTATATTTCAAGTATCACTGACAGTGGCTTACCAATCACACCTGTTGGTTCTTTCATGACCCAAGGATTATAGTTCAGCTAGGCCAGGTGATTTAAATTCATCAAGGGCATCTACGTTCTCTCTTGTATCTCTTTGTCTGTCATGGGTATCAAATGCCTGCTTTTGCCCTGTCAATTCCAGTGTAAGTAATTCTCCTTGCAGAGAAAACAAACTTCAGATGGAGTGGTCTCCCCTTTTGTCTATCAGTTATCATCATCCCATCCTACACACCACACACACACACACACACACACACACACACATGCCCCTCTTCCCTATCCAGTTTCAGTTTATTCTGAATTGTACATTGCTGAAGTGGGGCTGAGAAGCAGATCATCAGAGTTGATGAGATTGAGGCACTCTTGTCTAACTAGTTGTAATAACTTGCTATTGTGTTATTTTCTTACCTAAAAAAAGATCAGGTGTTACACAGGGGAAAGAACCCCAGGCCTGGAGTCAGCAGGACCTCAGTTCAAACCAAGCCTCAGACACTTACTACCTGTGTGCCCCTGGGCAAGTCAGTTAACTCTGTTTGCCTCAGTTTCCCCATCTGTAAAATGAGTTGGAGAAGGAAATGGCAAAGTACTCCAGTATCTCTGCCAAGGAAATCCCAAATAGGGTCATGAAGAGTTGGACACAACTGAAATGACTCAACAACTAAACAAAAAAGTTTAAATAAAACAGCAGCAACAACAAAAGTTTAACTAAAATAAACTAAACAACTTTAAAAGATCACAGGATCAGAGATTTAGAACTAAAAAGGATTTTAATTTAGTACAATAACTTAATTTTCTAGAAAAGGAAACGGTAGCTCTAAGAAGATAAAGAGCCAAATTCACATGGGGAGCAAAAGCAGACTCTGAGCCAAAGTTTGATGATTCTAAGGCAGATTCTAGGACAAGATCTGCTTTCCATCCCCCTCCCATCTTGGTCTTTCTCTTCCACTATTACTGCCTCTACTTTCCCACAGCCCCACTTTTTTTTGAGAGACTAAAGAAATCCCTATCTCTTCTCTAATCACCTCTGCTTTGTCTTCTATAGAATTCTCATTTCAATTCAAAATTTTCACTTTTATTTTTTTCCTACTTCTATACTTTTGTATTATAGATCTATGATTCTCTTTTTCAGACCCTCTACTTCTTTGGAGGTTTTCTAAGTTGCCTGTTTGCTTGCTTATTTTCATTAACTGTTTCGTTCTTTGTACTTGTATCCCAAGCACAGTTCTTGACACAGAGTAGGCATTACATTTTGTTGTTGTTCAGTCATATCTGACTCTTTATGACCCCATTTAAGGTTTTCTTGGCAGATATTCTAGACTGATTTGCTCATTTTATAGATGAGAAAACTGGGGCAAACAGGGTTAAGTGACTTGCCCAGGGTCAGTTACACAGTGTCTGAAGCTGGAGTTAATCTCATGAAGAGGCATCTTCCTGATTCCAAACCCAGTGCCCTATCCACTGCACCACCTAGCTGCCCGGGCATTAAATAAGTGCTTGTTAATGGATTGATTCTGCTCCAAGAGCCCCGGTTGCTGACTAAATTTCCATCTCAATATCTTCTTGAAAAATTTTGTTTCTCCTCTGAACTGTCCTGGAAGTCCTTGATCTCTGGGGACTTCATAGGATTCTTTTTCATTGAGGATTTTAGACCTCTAGTGCCTTTTCTCTTTTGTATGAAAGCCCCTTCTTTCTAGTACTCTCCCCACTGCTGCATTTTTCATGCCCCTCTCTGTTCCTCATTGTTTCACTTACACTGACTACACCCAGCAAATGGGTGAGGTAGAAATGGAGACAGAGAGTGGGTACTTTTAAGTATTTAAGTTCTCCCATATTATTTCATTGTCTTTTTACTTTTTATGATATTTTTGCCTTATCTAGTAAATTAGCTTTAATTAGATTTTGGTGCATTTTCTTTCTTTTGAGATTGGAAAGTTGGAGAGGCATTCAGAAATCAATTACTCTACCATCTTGTTTATCATATAAACTTCACGACCTGTTCTTGATATAGCCATGCTTGCTAATAGTGATCATTGTGTCTCTCTTTTTTTTCAGTTTGTGTTCATTTTGAACTTAAAGACCCAATAAAAAGAGAGTATATTTTCATGTACATAGCACAACATAAAAGAAGATTCAATAAAAAAATCCACACTGGCACCATTGGGGAAGGCTTTGTGGAGTAGATGGGAGTTGGGCAGGGTTTTCAAGGGTTAGTCATAAGACATAACTTCAAGCTCTTGGGTGTTGGCAATATGAGTACCAAGCCAGTGGTCAGCTTCATATGCTGCTATAGAAGGGAACTAATCAAGACATACTAATCCAAAGAGACAACCTCTCTGAGACAATGTGTAATAGTCCAGAAGGTCCTATCCAAGCTCATGCTATGCTGGGCTGAATGAAGTGGAGAGTCTGAAAATAATAACTTATTGTAATATGTAAAGGACCAATCATTTTAGTGATGCTGCACTGCACTGATATAATTCCTCTTTGCCTCATAGAAAATATTCATGAACTTTTGTGGCTGACAGAATTATCCTATGGTGTCCAACCTTCTGCTAATGAGCTTTTCCCAATTTAGAGGCAACTGTAAGGTAGTTGCAAGAGCAACACTGGATTCAGAATCAAAAAACCTGGGCTTGAATCTTGGTGCTATCATTGCTTTTGTTGTGATCCTTTGGTCACAAGGAGGACCAGGACATCAGGGAGATGATGCCATGACATGCAAGTGAATTGGATTTTAGTGAGGCAGGGCTGTGCAAAGTCACCATACTCACTTTCTCCTCTGGAGCTATCTGGGTCCAGTTGTGAGATATAGATCTAGACTATTCGAGATGGCCCAGGATGCAGTGGGGGCTGGTGCTATCGCTTACCTGCTGTGTGACCTTGGAAAAGGCACAAAACTTCCCTGAACTTTCGCTTCCTCATGCTTAAAATAGGATTAATAATAATTACATTGGAACAAAGGAAATAATGGAGATAAACTGTTTTGTAAACTTTACCATTTTGCAATGATTTGAGAGCATGTAGATAAGGTATTTTGTAAACCTTACATGCCAGCTATCATCACCATCTTCAGCCTCACTCTCCTCCTCCTCCTCATTATTATTATATTATCATTAATCACTTAGGGTGGTCATTGGACAATAGACAAACAGTTCCTAGCTAAAGATTTTCGAGCTTGGTAGCACCAGCTAGAACTTTGGCTCTGATGACATTACCTTCAAGACCACAGTGTGTACCTCCATGCCATGGTGAAGCATCCCAGGTAGATTTTGCTGGAGAGGAGTAATAACTTTACATTTCCGGATTCAGATCTGGAAAATGCTTTCAAGATCATCCATTCCCACCTCTTTATTTTTTAAAAAGGGAAACTGAGACTTAGAGAAGGGAAGTGACAGGATATGATCATGAATGCAGACTTGGAAGGGATATGAGAGATCAGGTAGTCCAAATCTCTCATTTTACAGATGAAGAAACTGAGACTCAGGAAAGAGAAATAAATGGTCCAAGATCACACAAGTAGTAAGAAAGAAATGAAATTACTTTATCCCATGTCCTCTGAATCCATACCCAGGGTTCTTTGCACCTCATGGCATTGCTTTCATTTAAGTAAATCTAGTTCCTCAAAAAGATCCCTTCCAACTCCGAGTGTCTTAGTCTCAAACTCCATGCATTTCTGTCTAAATGTTCCATAATTCAAACTTTTTATTAATTAAGATCAAGCCAAATGAGTGAAGTTTCACTGCACTTGGAGAAATAGCAAACGTCATCTAGTAAATATCAGAAGGAAGGAAAGAAGGGAGGAAGGAAGGAAGGAAGGATGCAAGAATTTATTAAATGTCTGCTCTGAGCCAGTGTTTCGACAATCTGGCTAGCAGCTTTTGTAGGGGTAAAAAAACAACAAAAGCCCAACAACAAGTACACTGCCAGCATGCTGCAAAAGCCCAGGTTCTTTTAATCTGCTTTAGTAAGGAAAGCAACGTTAAGGTGTTGCCAAGCTTACTTTAATTCAGCATACAAACACTATTCACTTAGTTCAGGGGAAAAAACCGGCACCCTGAACTTCAGAGCAAAACAAAGAACAAACATCAACAGACAGACCTTGTCTGATTCAAATCCCAATACATAGTTACCAGAGTTTAACAAAGTCCCAACATCCAGGTTAGGAGCTGGAGGGCTCTTGGCTACAGCTGCGTGGAGCCTCCGCACCAGCACAAGTGAGAGCCCTGCGCAAATGGCTCTGTCTTGTCTTCTTATACGTTTCAGACGTCATCAAACGTCATCTGAATGACCAGAACCTAGGCTGCTATAATTGGCTCTTGAGTTAGCACCTCCCCTTAGAACCCTGGGAGGGTCACACCCATATAGGTTTAGCACCTAATAAGGGTTAGAACCTGGGGCTTAGCACCTTGTAAGACTCAATGAAATACACTGAATTAATCAAAGGAAACAAAAGCCAAACTCTTCAAGGGCACTTGGTTGAACTAAGTGCTGAGAGTCCATTTTGCTTACCAACACAGCCAGGCACTTAAGTGTTTTACAAACATCAGATTTGATCTTCACAACCTTGGGAGGCAGTTTTTTACATTTCTACAGTTGAGGAAACTGAGGCAAACAGAGATTAAGTGACTTGCTCAGGGTCTCACGGCTAGTAAGTGTCTGGGACTGGATTTCAACTCTGACCTTTCTGATTCGAGATCCAGTGCTGTATCCGCTGATAGTATTCGTGCTGATGGTATTGTTCGGCAAAATCAATCCATCTTCCACCATGTATTTACTAAATACCAACTATATGTAAGGTGCTATGCTAGGGGTAAAGGATATAAAGACAACAGCAAAATATCCCTGCTCTCAAGGAACTTGTATTTTATTGGGGGAGACCACAGGTACACATATAGGTATATACATATAGTCTATATAAGCCCTCAGGGTGTATGGGATAAGGGTTTGCTGAGCCCTTTGCAGGGCTGCTCTTCCACCTCTGGTTTCCACCTTCACCAAACTCTCACCTGTGGCTCCAAGAAGCTGTATGTAGCTTGAGCAGCATCCACACCCCAATAAAACTGTCTCTTGACAGATGGGGGTAAACCAGGTTGGGGGTAACTGACAGTAGTCTATATAAGCCCTCAAAAATCTTATCCCCACTCCCACTCTCACAGACAAATCTTGGGTCCCAGAGGAAGGCTACTCATTGCCTTAAACCTTCTAGGGGTAACTCTGAGGAGTCAGGGGTGATTCTTTAATGTCTTTAGTTTGAGCCTCCACCAGTCTCTCCCCCAAGACTATGAGTTAGACATCAATTTAGCCAGCCTGCCTTAAATAACTTTTTGAAAGCAGTATTTACTAAAGTGGCCCAATAAGAATTGCTACAAGCCCCTCCCCCAAAGTCTGTGACACAGTGTCTCCCACAAGCACACAGACAGTGTCCAGGGGGATGTGGGTTCAAGCTTAGAGAGAACATATGGTAAAGAGGGAACTTATAGTTCCTGGTTACTAGAAGTCATTTCTCCCACTCCTGGGATGCTCAAGACATTCCCCTTAGGCATGGTGCCATTTATTTTCTGGAATCCTTTATTGAGCCATGAAATATATATCCAGGCAAGCCATTGACTCCCAGTACAGATGCTGCAGTCAGCCTATCCTAGGATTCAGGTAGGAGGACACTGATGGGAAGGTGAGGGCTTCACCCTTTGAAACTTACAAACTCCTCCTCCAACCAAAGACAGAGGAAAGAGACCAAGGTTAAGGCAGAAGTCACACGGCCTTTTCTTCCCATCTTGACTCCCTCCTCTTCCCTCCACACACGAGTGGCTCCTTCTCAGGGATTTTCTGAAACACTTTCTCTCCTGGCTCAGCTCTCAGATAACTCAGTACTTTTATATGGGAGGGAGCGATGTGATCCCTCAGCCAAGTGGAACAAACTTCCTTATATGGCATCATTTCACTTCATCCAATGGTTTTCAAAGACTTGACAGGTTTTTTACTGATTCCGATATGTTCTTACCTAGTTAGGATGTCGAGGACAGAATGGAGTGGAACAGTCTCAACCCCACTCTTAGACATGGAATCACAGAGGTGGCACCTTCAATTTAGATTTAGAAGAGACTTCGGAAAGCATCTACTTAATCCAAATTCTACCTGAAGCTTGAGCCCTACTCTATGACGACCCTGGTAGGTTTAACCCTGATAGAATTTCTGATGTCTGAAGATAATTATCATAATCCCCTTAAGTCTTCTCTTCTCTGGGCTAACCTTTCCCCCTCCCCCCTTGATTTCATGCAATCTTCCTACATTATGATTTCAAAGCTTTTCCGCATTCTGATGACTGTCCTTGCAACCTAATCTAGCTTGTCAAGGTCATTCCCAAAATGTGATGTCCAGAATTGGACACAATACTCAAGGTGTAGTCCAACTAAGGAAAAGGATATTGGAACTATGACCTCTTTCAGTCAAGATACTTCACTTTGGATTGTTATTAAGGCATTGAAAGTGTGTCATGGTGGAAAAAAGCCTTGGGCTGGAAGTCAAGAGACAGAGGGTATAGTCACAGTTTTGCCACTCACTGTCTGTGTGACCAAGTCACTTCTCCCTAAACCTCCTATATTCCTCATCTGTAGAACAAGAGGTTGGAACACACGATCTCAAAGGACCTGAATTATATGAACAGCAGAGTGAATAAGAGATGACACACTGCAAGAGACATGTTTACAACAAAGGAAAAAAATAACGTAAAAAGTTTCTGCCTCATGTTTCTGATTCTAGGAAGGCATTGTTCCAATAAACATTTACCCAATTAAAATAATAATTCAGTTAGTGACATTGGGGTAGCTGTAATTAAGTCCCTAGAATGTATTGCTCACATTGCAGACCTCTCCATAGCAAACACTGCAAGTCTTTTCTTTTGCTGGAATAAATTTAAATCTAGAAGGACAGAGGTCAAATTAGTTGGGCCATCAGGGACTCTTAGGTTGTAGCATTGGGTGAAGTTGCTCAGAGTTTTCTGAGCTCTCTTTCTTTTCCATTAATATCTCTTCCCTGAACAGTAACTTTGAATAAAACTGCATTAAACCCAGTATATCTATAGGGAGCATTAGCCCAACAGTTCCGTCTGTCTAGTGATCTCCTTTTGCCTCTCGTACATATCCCACCCATTCTTCAAGGCCCAGCCCAAGGTCTACTGCTTCCACAAAGTATTTCCAAGCTTTCCCAGTTTCTAGAAAGCACCTACACAAACTCTACCAACCAGCTACGCTGGCTTTCTTGCTGTTCCTCCCACACAACACTCCTTCTCTTGATTCTTAACTTTGCACTCATGCCCGGAAAGCTGTCCATCTTCATCTCTGCCTTCTAACTTCCCCAGCTTCAAGATTCAGCTCAAGCACAGCCTTCTGCAGGAAGGCAGGGGCCGTTTTTGCTTTTCTCCATATCCCTAAAACTTGGAACAATGCCTAGTACACAGTAAGCTCTTCATAAATGATTGTTAGGATGAAGGTATATTGTACAGTGATAAATTGAGTAGCTGGTTGGCAAAGTACACAGAATGCCAGACCTGGAGTCAGGAGGACCTGAGTTCAAATCCAGCCTCAGGCACTTACTAGCTATGTGACCCTAAGCAAGTCACTTAACCATTACTATTTGTCTCAGTTTTCTGATCTATAAAATGAGCTGGAGAAGGAAATGGCAAACTACTCTAGTATCTTTGTCAAGAAAACCCCAAATGGGCCAGGAAGAGTCAGTCACGACTGAAAAATAACTGCATGACAACAATACAGTAATACAACTCATACTTCAGCTTCCTAGGAAGGTAGCATTCTGGAATAAGGAGACTCGAATAAACAGAAGCTATAGGACCTGAAAGAATTAGCCCCTAACCAGTCTGAGGGGGCCCAAATGTCCTAGTTCAGCCTCAATCTACCCAGAGCACATAGCACTGACATCTGACACAAATCTAGAGCAGAGGTCCCCACATTTTCTTGGAGTCCTTGGTGTCTGAGTAATTTTTCCACAGCACCTCTGAGTTAACAGAAATACCTAACAGTTCCATTTATTAAATAATTAGGTCCAAACAACTTAGTAAGTATTTATGGCCCAACAGCTTAGTAGCCGATTAAAAAAGAAAACAATGCATATAAATAGAAAGATAAAATATTTTTATTTTGTTCTTAAATAACCACAATTATTTACTAACAGGATGTGGGCTCCTGTTGAATGCTACGCCTCTTCTCAAAGATTGCAATCCTATCAGACACCAACAGCTTCATTTATCGTTTCCTATTTCACATTCTTTGCTTTTATATTTGGATCCTCTAGCACAATGTTTGGCACATAGCAAGTGTTTAATAAATGTTTTCTTGATTGATTCATTCACATTAGAATATAAATTGTCATTGCTAGAAGAGAACTTAGAGCAGGCGTGGGGAACCTGTGGCCTTCAGGCCACATGTGTCCTTCTGGTTCCTTGGTTGTAGCCTTTTGATTGAGTCCAAATTTTACAGAATAAATCCTTTTATCAAGGGGATTTATTCTGTGAGATTTGAATTCAGTCAAAGGGCTGCACTCGAGGACCTAGAGGGCCACATGTGGCCTTGAGGTCACAGGTTTCCCATCCCTGCCTTAGAGCATAGACTACGTCCCCCATGGCTGGAATACTCCCATTTCAATTCCATGTCTTAGAATCCCCAGCTCCCTGTCAGACTAAGCTCAAGAGCCACCCCCCACAAGAAACTTTTCTTTATTTCCCCTACTCCCTTGTAAGTTCTCTTCTCTCCATCAGTTTTTTTCTTTTATCTCATATTCAATTTTTGTATTACTTCATATTTAATTTCTCATGTACTAGATGTTTTCCCCAGTAAAATAAAAGTCCCTTGTAGGTGAGGACTACATAATTTTTGTATTTCCACAGCTACCATAGTGTTTGACACATAGTAGGAATTTAATAAATAACTGCTGAATTGAATTGAATTAATGGGATAGCCATCTTGAAGTATATGAAAGACTATCATCGCATGGGGGGCGGGGTTTGGATTTGTTCTAGTTGGAGTCAGAGGGCAGAACACTGAGCAATGAGTAGAAGCTACAAAAAGGCAGATTTAGTCACTGAGTTGTTCTTAAAACACTATTTCTGTTACTGTGTACAGTGTTCTCTTGGTTCTGCTTATTTCACTCTTCATTATTCTGTACAAGTCTATCCATATTTCTCTAAAATTATCAAGCTCACCATTTCTTATAGCATAGTAGTATTTTATCACAATCACATACCACGACTTGTTCAGACATTCCCCACTGGATGGGCATCCCCATAATTTCCAGTTCTTTGCCACCACCAGAAGAAATTCCCTCACATCTACAGCCATCTGAAAGTGGAACTGGTTGCCTCAGAAGGCAGGCAGGTTGCTAGCATTTGTTAACGTGTGCATACTAATGAACATATATAGTAATATATTTCTTAATGTATGCTATGTTCCAGGCACTGTGCTACACGATGGGAATACAAGTGTAAGCAGAAAGAAAGATAGTCCCTGCCTGGGGAAAAACAGTACGTAAGAGCTGAAAAGGATGGAGGAAGAGGAGAGAAGGTAGCTGAGAGGAGACTAGGGAAAACGATATTGAAATCCTTAGTCAGAAGCACAGGTAGGAGGAGAACCAAGCATGGCTAGCCTGGGCCCATTGCCAGAATGGAGACCACAGAAGGAACTTATAAATGGGAGAAGGAAGCTAGCATGGTGGAGGAAAGTTCCAGGTTTAGAAGGCAGCTGAGTCATGGTGGCAAAATCTAGGGACACTCAGAAGCCCAGTCAGGAGGGGAATAGTGGAAAGAAGTAGTGGTTTGCCATTCACTGGAGGTTTTCTAGCAAAGGCTGCATGACTACTTCTTGGTTATGTTGTAGATGAGATTCTTTTTAGTTATGGGTCAAACCAGCCAGGCTCAGAAGTCCCTTCCAGAGCCTCAACTCTGTACAATAAATACTTGGTATCAAGCCTTAAACTGAGTAGATGGTTAATGATTATTTATTGAATTGAACCTGATATTCCAACAATTTCCAATTTCTCCCTTGCTTATATGCTATGTTTCCTGTTGCCATTATGTAGAAGTAACACTCTTGGGAGCAGAACTGCAGGACCTGGGTTTGAGTCCCAACTCTGCCTCTCCTTAATTCTGTCACTTGCACTATCTACTGCGCCCAATTGTTGAGGTTTTGTTGATATTATTAACTTCTTTCTACAGATGAGAAACAAGGTCTGTAGACATAATGAACGTAGAACATGTGCATCCTATAAAAGCAGTACATAAATTACAATTCATTGTTATTTTTAAAGCAACACAAATAATTTAAGTGGGATGTTCCTAAGTTATACAGTTGGGACCCTTGTAGTAGCAATTTAGTGTTGAAGAATGAAGTTATGGCTACTAATGGCTGCCAATGGCCGCCCTTGTGATTGTTAGAACTGAACAGACTGACTTAGCTGTACTGTGAGTTTGTCTTTGGGAAGACCCCAGGAGGGCGTTGGAGAGGTTTTGGGATGGCCAGTCTCCAGGTTATGATATTGTGTGCGGAATGTTTTACTGCTGTGGTATATTGGATAGATGGCTTGTGGGATATGGTTTTCTGGTGTCGGAATAAATGGTTTACTTCTACTTTCTATGTGGAGAGTCTCATATACTTTGTGATACAGAACTACATAGACATTTTGACAATTATCATCTACGTTGTTATTACTGCCTTACTATTACAACCCTCTTAAGAAGAATGGTCTCTCCACATTTCATTGGAAAATGGCTCCTTAAAGGGGTCACACATTTATTCCTTTTGAATATTTCAAAGTCGCCAAAGAAAATAAAGCCAAATTGACCAAAGTTAACAGTTTGCAATCCCTAATAAGGTTAAAGTTTATACTACTTTTAGAGCCGTATCGATTTGGAAAAATTCTGCTTTTTTTTTTTTCTTATAGAGATTGGAAGACACTAGTGAGCAAGGAGTAAATAGTTGAGGGGTGCATATATTATTGCCCTAAAGCAGCAGGAGCATTTTTAATAGGCCACGTTTGAGAAGTGCCATGCCTATGGCTTTTAGAGACTCCCCTCTGGGCTCATTACCCAAGTTGCTTAACTGGGATTAAAGAGTGGACCTGAAATGCCAGGAAAAGACATGGATACTAACAATGCCCTAATGCCTCATTACACCTTTGAAGTCAAGGGAAAAGAAAGTACTTTGTAACTCTCAATTAGCTCGAACAGGCAGAATCTGCTCCTGGCTGGGCAGAGGGACCTTCCTAGCTTTTCCCTGAAGCTGCAAGTGGCAGATTTTGGCTCAATAGAAGGAGAGACTTCAAGCAACTGGACTAGATGATCTCTTAGGTTTTTACACACACACACACACACACACACACACAATTTCTGAGTCTGTAATTAGAGATACCTTATGATGGACTGGGCTGCTCTGGAGGTGGTGAGTTTCCTGTATCCCACAGGTCTTAGAATAGAAGCTGGAAAGCTATTCATCAGAGATATTATGAAGATAATTACTGCTTCAAGGAAGAGTAGAACTAGATGACCTCTGAGGTTCCTTGCAACTCTGAGATTCTATGAGAGATGAAATAGTCCAATCAACTTTCAATTCCATTCGACAATCATTTCTTGAGCATCTACTGGGTGCCCAGCAAAATATATATCTAGCCTAAGATGAATAAATTAGAAAGACTAGAGTTTGTGCTCTATCCTAGAGATAGTAGTGAGTTACTAATGGTTTCTGAGCAGGGTCAAGTTAAGTCAACAAACATTCATAAAAAACTCTGACATACCAGGCACTACGCTAAGCTCTGAGGATACAAAGAAAGGCAAAAACACCTCCTGTCCTCAAAGAGCTCACAACCTAATAGGGAAGATAACATACAAACATTTATGTACAAACAAGACAAATATGGGATAAATCCAAGGTAATCTCAGAGGAATGACATTAACATTAGAGGAGACAAGAAAAGTCCCCTTGTGGAAGGTGAGATTTCAGCTGAGATTTGAAAGAAGCAAAAAAAATAAATAAATAAAATAAAAACAATGTTACAAAAAAAACCAAGGAAGCAAAGATAAGGAGGAAAAATATTTTAGTCAAGGATTAAGGAAATCAGTGAAAATGCATAAATTAGGAGAGGGAGTGTAAGCATTTTGTGGGAACAACAGCAAATAGGCCAGTGTAGCTGGATCACAGAGCAAACAGAGAGAAGTACAGTGAAAGAAAACTGGAGAAGTCGGGAGGAACCAGGTTATGAAGGTCTCTAAAAGGCAAACAGAGGATTTTATATTCCATCCTGAAGACAATAGGGAGCCACTAGAGTTTATTGAAAGGGGAAGTGACATGATTAGGCCTACTCCTTAGGAAGGTCACTTTGCTCCTAAGTAGAAGGTATCAGCTGAAAACTACATCCCAAAAATACAAGAATGACAGCAAGTTATGTGACTCCACTGAAACACATTAAACAAATTTTTATATTCCAATTTGCATGGAATGGTGAGAGACTTCAGGCCAAGAGGCCAGTAAAAACTAAGTTTTCTGAAACTGTTAAATGAACATATGAAAATGCAGAGGCTCAGATGAGATAATGTACAGAAAGCACTTTGCAGCGGTAATAATACAAAGCATCTACCTTTTCTGTCACAAAAAAAACTATAAATATTTATATAAGAAGTGCCAGTGAAATTACCCACTTAGAAGGGCTAGAGATTCTGCTCTTTGATTTTTCATGATGACATTAAATGGAAATATCCTGCTCTTTGATTTAGAGCATGCTCAGATGTACCATAGCTGGTTCTGGATCTGCTCATCATGTGATGAGAAGTGAAACAGTTGATTGACAGCATAGCCAGAACTGAAATGCATTCAAGTCTAGTCACCCAGAGCTGTACTTTAGCTGGTCTTCTTCTTGCCTGGCTGGATTCTAGTGAGAGAGATAATGCTGAAAGGGGAGAAGTCTTGGGCCTCTATTATTTGCCTAGTTGTGTTTATTCTTCCTGTTTTAGGCAAAGGAGATTGGAGTTGGCCATGACCTTGTGAGCTTTGAAAGGTAGTGAGAGTAAACCATCCAAATCAAGGAGCTGGAATCCATGCTGAGGTTTGCCAGAAGCCAGAAGGTGAGAATCGAAGTCCCAGATAACCCATCTGACCCAGTCTAGAATTAACAAAGATATAGATTCAAACACTTATCATCCATGCCATATTTGGAAGTAAACTAGGTGAGGAACATGCTCTATAGAAATGGTGTTAGGTCTGAGCTCATTCTTCCCAGAGGAAAAGATGGTGCAGGTGAGAGTGCACGCTAGATTTTGAAGGAAAATGTACTTCTGTCCTTGCTATACCTTTTCAGTAAATATCTCTTTATAAAACTAATTGATATTATTTAAATAACTGGGAGTGAGATGCTAACCACCTGTGCCTAATAGTGGGGAAAACACATTAAAATGTTTGCTTGAGCCTAGATCATTAGCCTAGATCATCCCTCCCTCCAACATCACAAAGATACTCTAGAACCATGATGTGGGAACTTAGAACAAAAAGTACACTTATAAGAAAATAGTATGTTGGCTGAGGAGCAAATAGGTTATGCAAAGGCCACCTTATAATTTAGTGATTGTTGGACAAGCTGTCCCAAAGCTCCATAACATTTATATACCTTTGTTGATTGCCTTTAACTCTTGACTCAATTCCATTCTCATCATCCGTTCATCTATTACAAATTTACAAAATAGACTCAAGTATAGTGAGAACTCTAGGGTGTCTGATGCCCAAATGGAAAATCATCCTCTGCTAAAAATAATAAACTCTTATAATGTCATAAACAATGGATATGTTTTCAGGGAGACAGTTTGAACCTATTATGGTTCTACCTGGCATGATTCAAATCTAAATATGGCTTCCAAATTGAAGGGGTATCACTTGAAAATATCTTATTAAGGTATACATACAAGAATGACAGCAAGCTATGTGACTCCACTGAAACACATCAAACCCACACTTCATGCACAATCCTTCTCTAACAATACTAAAATGACATTTTTATTCAATAATTATGAATTTTTAAATTAAAATCAAGGAAATGTAGAGACTGAAGGCTTTAGGCTTGAATACAACGGACCAAGGAAATAGAGACTGAAATATATTCTTTATGCATGTCAAAGAAATATAGAGACTGAATTCTTTAAGACTGAATCACAATTAACCAAAGTACAGAGGAAACACTCACAAATTCCTTAGTTTTGTCCAGTCAAGTCATGTAGATCATAAAGCTATCAAGGAGAAGGCAGTGAAATTGTGTCAAGACTTACCGTCATCCTGAAATAAAATCTGAATGGAAAGTACACATCTAAAGCAACTAAACCCAAATATAATGTCAGTCTTAGTGTACATTTTTGGAGCTATACAATTGAACAAAACATTTTTGGAATATATCCTAACAAAGACTTCTGCAATATTAAGAAAGAATAGGACCCATCGCCCTAAGGTAACTGTGGAAAGATTAATGCTTTCTCATCAAAAGAGAAGAGGAGGAGGGAGGGAGGGAGGGAGAGAGAGAGAGAGAGAGAGAGAGAGAGAGAGAGAGAGAGAGAGAGAGAGAGATTTTAGGAACAAGTATACTTCACTTTGCCAAACAATAGTAAAGGCTGACAATAAATATGCAACATAGAGTTTGTCGAATCTGTTTTAACCAAGTTTAACTATTCCATTTTACCTCTGGATGGAGCCTAGGAAACAGTAAAAATTCAAGATCAGAATCAAAAGGCCTGCCTTTGACAAAATCCACATGAACTCAACCAATAGTATTTCCATAAGGAGATATCAACTAGATGGCTGAGTCATGGATTTTTTCTTAGAAATGAAAAAATTTACCATGGGAACTCAGGACCAGATATTCACCATCACAGTTTTCAGTTGTATCATCCATAAAGAGCAGACCCTAGACTTAGTTATCAAGGCAGATTTTTTTCAAGGAGTTAGCATAAAATATGTAAAGTATTATTGTAATCTGCAAAAATGTAGTACCTACTAAAAAACCTTAGCAGTTATAATCCAGTAGCTACAATTATAAATTAGAATCTCAATCTCTTTTACAAACTAAAAGACAAGTCAGTACTCAGCCACTGAAATACACTAGAACTGGACTATTATCACAGATAAAACTATTGTTGTCCACAATCAAACAAAATAGCATTTTTCCATAATAATTTAAGAACATTTTACTAGCTACTCTATACCAAATACTTATGATCTCCAAGCTACATATATATACATATATATGTATATATATATATATACATACATACATACAGAGAGAGAGAGAGAGAGAGAGAGAGAGAGAGAGAGAGAGAGAGAGAGAGACTCAATATGTAGACCCTGAAGAAGAAATCAAAATCATGTGGGAACAGAATAAGTAACTTATTCCTGTCTATTGCTGAAGTTGTTACAAATATGCTTTCATCGAGATCACAAAAGATGAGTTTTCATCTCAATACTTCCAACCAATTACAAAAAGTAGTTTTATCCACCTCTGCAATAGTCCACAGAATATTAAGTGTAAAAGAATAGTAGAAGCATATTGACTTGTCTCAGAACAAATTCTATCTTGATTCTATTAACAATATAAGAATAATATTAATACTACTAATAATCACACACATAAATGTTGGTTGGTTGTTGTCCTTCATTCTCAAAGAGGACCAAAATACCATCACTATTCTAGAGTCAATTTACAGTGTATCTTACTGTGGCTGATCAAACCAATGTGAGTTTGGAATAGTCTACCATAGGCTGGGCACAAATAGTCCATATGAACATTTGGGATGGATTTTCTAAATTTTTGCATGTCGTGTTTCTTTTGAGCTACTTCAATTCTGCTTTGCTCATAGAGCACAGAACCTTCTCTGATGAGAGCATGCCATGCTGGGTGGTCCTATGCCAATGTTTCCCATGTCACAAATCAATTCCAAAGTTCTTAGGAGAGACCTTTAGAGTGTCCTTGTATTGCTTTTTCTGGCCACCATGTGAGACACTTGCCCTGTGTGAGTTCTCCATAAAATAGGAGACAAAAAACCCACTTTTTGGTAAGTGTATGTTTGGCATTCAAACGACATGTCCAGCTCATCAGAGTTGTGCTCTCTGGGGTAGAGTCTGAATGCTTGGCAGCTTAGTTTGAGAAAGGAACCTCAGTGTCTGGTATCTTATCCTGCCAGGTGATCTTCAGAATCTTCCTAAGACAATTCAAATGGTTCCTTCCATGTGTGGAACCATAGTTACACAAATGGAGAAGTTTTGAATGCTGTGGATAATTTTGCTTACCTTAGCCTTGTACTTTCCAGGGATGTACACATTGATAATGAGCTTAATGTTTGGGAGGTTCTGAAGGAAAGCGTGAGAGAGAAGAGGTATTAGACTGCCTGCCAAACTCAAAGTCTATAGAGCCATTGTACTGACCTCATTGTTGTATGCCTTTGAAACCTGGACAGAAAGCCAACACCATGGCAGGGAACTGGATACATAAATGTGCAAACATATGCATATACACACACATGTGTGTATATATTATTAACTTAATGTGTGTCTAATATTAACCCCATTCTTATAGTTTGATGAAGTTGAGATATACATATCCCATACATATATATACTCACATGTATGTATAGCTTTAAAGTTCAGGCTATTTTGGGGCCAGAGATGTGTGGTTGTTATGGATTTACTGTGAGAGGCACTGTGGGAGGCAAAAGGATGATTGCTGGACCCCATAAGGTAGGAATGAAGGCAGGTTGGGTGGGTAGATATTTGGCTTGTGCCTCTTGCCGGCAAAGAGCCTTTCCAGACAGATTAGGAGCAGGGCTTTAAGAAGCTCGCTGTCCAAGGTCCTGAAACGCTGGCTGAACTTGTGAAGCTGATTTCCAAAGAGTGACAAGCTTGCTATCAGGGAGCAAGAAACTATTATTAAAAGTCTTAGAAGTCAAGAGACTATAGTCTAAAGGAGAAAGAAAATAAAATGTGATTTATTACTTTCCTGAAATGGACAAAAGAGTCCTCCCTACTCTACCAGCCCCCATATACCCTTTCAAATACCAGGCCTTGGCTGTTCTCACTTGGGATTGGACTGGAAGAGCTACGTTATTAGAGAAGGGAACAGAGTTGAATCTCATTTAAGAAATTGTTCATCTGGCACTGGAGAGAGACAAGTTCATGCACCTCATTATTTGGTGTCAGGTAGTGTTTAGGAGCACGTCTTGACAAAACGATGAAGTCTTACAAACTCATAAGATCTTAGAGCAGGGAGAGACCTTTCTCAGAACATATAATGAAAGAGCTGGAACAAGAGGTGAGCTTAAAGATGGTCTCTCTCATATTACAAATAGGGAAACTAGGGCTCAGCCAGCTTAAGGGAAGTCCAAGGCCCTCATTTTAAAAAATGAGATACACAGAAACTTGGAGGAGGGAAGTAACTTTCCAAAGATCACAAAAGGAAGTCAGTTGCTGAGGAACTTTAAAAGACAGGCCCATCCTTCCAGAGCATGGACCTTATCTTCTCTAATAAATGAGGTAACCGCCAGGAAACTTATAAATTGTAAAATGAATCAGAATCAAAACCTGACAGTGGCCTATAAACCACAGATCAGAGTCTTCCTGTACTTAGCCATGGTCAAGCCACATCTGCTACTTTGGGTTCAGCACTGGTCATAGCATCTTAGGAAAGATATTGACAAAAAAGGAGAAACTAATCCAGAGAAGAACAACAAAGGATGATGGAGGGGCTGGGGTGAGGATCACCTGAAAGAATCGGGCATGTTTGACCTGGACAGTGCAAGACATGGGGGATTTAAAATGATTACCTTCAAGTATTTTTAGGGATGTCATACACAAGAGGGATTAGACTCTTTAGGAGATAGAAACATATTTCAGCTTCATGTAAGAAAAAAATTTTCCTAACTTTTTTTCATCTGGACATATATTTTTTATCAGTATAGGAGAACTCCAGGAGCATCTATAGTCTTAGAGAGCTGCCTGTGGCTACAAGGTGTAATGAAATTGCTCATGGTCACAGAGGGTGGAAAAACAACTGGATTTTCAGTCAGTTCAAGTTGTGGTTCTGACACTAAGAGCTTTATGACCTTGGATACAACATTTCATTCCTCTGAGTTTTAGTCACTTATCTTGAATTGGGTTGGAATCACTGGAATTTGAACTGGAAGAACTTTAGAGCTCATGTAAAAGCAACATGATAAAGTGGATGGAGGTACAGATAGTATCAGGATCAAATCCCCAATCTGACACTAGCTAGATGGACCTGAACAAGTGACTTCTCAGCCTCAATTTCCATAAAATCCAGCACTTAGCACAGTTTCTGGCACATAGTAGGTACTTAATAAATGTTTATTGACTGATAAGTGGAGATAATACCTATAGCACATACATCACAGGATTGTCGTTATGAATCAAATAAGTGAATTCATTTATGTACATATATACATAAATACACAAAGATATATTGATTATTATATACATATGTGCATGCTCTATGTACATTCATTCAACTGACAGAGAGAGAAAGAGAGAAGGCGGGAGAGCCCTTTTCAACTCTTTAAGGCATAATTGAATTGTCAGTATATGGGATGGAAAATTCAAATAATAGGAGAGATATCCTTAGGAGAGGCAAAGCAAATTTATTTTACAATCCTTGCAAGATTTGGGCATCACCTCCACTAGGGAAATCTAGTAGGGGAGTTAACATAAAAAGGAAGTGCTGCCCTAATTATACTCTTAATGAAAAGATTCCCACCCACCTCTATCCTTTCTCACCATTGGCTGGGAGGTGGGCTTGCAATCTAGGCGCGAAAAACTAGACAGAGAACTAGGAAACCAGGTAGAGCTGGTTCATTCAGGGTTTCCCTGTCCAGAACTCAACTGCAGAGGGTGACATCCAAAAGTCTAGGAGAACAAATGAGGAGAAGGGAGAGGGACCTTCCTGGAGCAGAGAACAAACAGCTCACAGGTAGTCCATTATCTCCCTATGTGGTGCTAGCACCTGAGAGAGGGGAAAGGGCACACCTACAGCTTCAGGCCCTGACTTTCCAGAGTCACTACAAGGTTAAATTCCAAGCCTCTTCTACTCCCTCAGACATTCTCTATTCTGGAAATATGAGAAGAGAGTAGCGCCTATTTTCCCACCCTGTGAAGTCTTCATAAATTATCCTTCCCATTCATCAGTTATTATCGTTGTGAATTCCACAGTCTCATTTCATGATTGAAAAAACTGAATTGCCACCACCCCCAAGTGGCTCACTCCAGGTCATACATACAGCTAATAAGTCACCAGGTTCCAAATACTGTGCTCTTTCCATTAAGTTGGAGTGACGACTCCTCCCCTGTGTACCTGAGAGGGATTTTGGGGAGGATCAAATGGGTTAATGGATGAAAAGTATTTTCTAAGTGCAGGGTGCAAAGGCCTCAGTCCTGTATTCCCAGCTTCCCTCCAAATCTCCTCCAGAATGAAACTGACCAGTGCATCAGAGGGGAGAGTGATCAGAGATGCCTCTGGCTGGTTCCCACACTTCCTTTCTCTTCCACAGCCAATGGCTCTGTAAGCAAACTCAGCGCTTGACACAGCTGAGTAGCCTAGGCTTTTTTTAGCTACAGCTTGCACTGGGGGAAATGTGTGTGAAAAATGTCAAGGACAGAAATAAGGCAGCAGAGATACTCTGCTCCATTACACCCTCCCCCAACCTTTCCCTTAACCCAGCTTCATCTTTCCATCTGAGTTCCTTTCTCTGGGATCCTGCTACATCTTTCAGCCATCAGTCATTGTGCTGTCTCCTCTTGCTGTGTGCTACCCCACCTCTGTCCTCTACTACCAGTGACAGGAGAACAAAGAGCATGGCTCCCTAGCTCTCCAGCCCAGGCCAGAGATGCTCAAAGTCCAAGAAAGGGCTTGATTGTCTTTTCCTGTTGAAGTTTAAAATCTCCTAAACTTTTCCTGATCTCTCATGAATAAATATACTATTTTATCTTTATTATTCATTATGCTGTTAGGGGCCAAAACAGTTTTCTTTCTCAGTTTCTCCCTGTGTGAGCCTTTTGCCTCTCTGGTACCTCTTCCTCCTTCCTCTCTCCACTCTTCATCTTGCTTTCTTTCTGTTTTCCCTTTTTTTCCCTTCTCTCTCCCTCCCTCCTTTCTCATTCAGCTCTCTCCCTCTTTCCTCTCTCTTTCCCTTATTTGTTCCCTCCTCCTCTGTTTCTCTCCTTCTTCCTTTCCCTCCTTTTCCTCTTCATCTCCTCTTCACAGTCTCTTCTCTCTCTCCCTTTCTTTTTCTTACCTTTCTTGTCTCTCTTCTTTCTCTTCTCTTCTTCTCTATTTTTCTCCCCCTCCTCCCCCTCCTCTCTCCCCTTTTTATGTCCTTTTTCTTACCATCTTTGCCTTTCCTCTATCTCTCTCCCTTCATTTTTCCTCATTCATCTATATACCCCCCTGACACTTTTCTCCATGTTCTTCCCTCCATCCTTATTTTTTCTCACACATCTCTTATTCTCATAAAATTTTCAAGTGAAAAATCCTGAGTCTTTTAAAAGCACATCATATTTATTCTTAGTCCCTCCCCAACCTTGTTTGTAGTTCAGTCATTTTCAGTTGTGCCTGATTCTTCATGTCCCCATTTGGGTTTTTTCTAGGCAAAAATACTGGAGTGGTTTGCCATTGCCTTCTCCAGCTCATTTTACAGATAAAGAAAATGAGGCAATCAGAGTTAAGTGACTTGCCCAGAGTCACATAGCTAGTAAGTATCTGAGGGTAGATTTGAACTCAGGAAGATGAATCTTTCTGACTCCAGGCCCAGAACTCTATCTACTGCATCACCTAGCTGCCCTCATAATATACAGTATAATTTACTTACCCAGCTGTTTTTTTTTTTTCAGATTCCCATTGGGCTTTGCCCTTTTAGCTCACTTAAACAACTTCCACATACTCAAACAGGACTCCATATTGCAGGATCCTTGAAAAAAAAACAAAACAAAACAAAAAAAAACCCCTCTCATTTCCCTCTCTCCCACTAGGGCCCTGGATATCTACGTCACTTTTTCCCTTATTGGTGTTGCTACATTTCTTGAAGTTTCTCCCCCAAACACTAAACCTCTCCTGCTTCTGGATTTGTTTACTAAGTGAATTTAACCTCTTTGGACTCCTGTTAAATGAGCTCCAGTCAGACTCACTTCACACCATTTTACATCAGGCCTTCTTACAAGTTGCAAAGGGAAGATTGCCTTTACAGCAATTAGCCCACTTCATCACTCTCTCCCTTTTGTTCTTCCTTCCTTCCAAGAAGGATATCTCTCACATTGACCCTCTCCTGTCCACTGCAGACACCCTAATGCAGACCCCTAGTACCCCTAACTAGGATTACTGTTACAACCTTCTAATGGATCTCTCTGCTCTCCTCTCCAGTGCATCCTTCCCTCCTCTTAACGTCCAAGTCTGACCCTGTAACAGTCCTTTTTGGAGCCATTTTTAATAGAGTGCTTCAGCCTAGATGAAGCTCTATCAATGAAATAGCAAGCCTCTTGGAAAGGAAATTAGAAATTACTTTTGCTAAAGAGAAGTTGAACTAGATGAATTCCGAGTTCCCTTCCATTAAAAGAGTCTACAATTTTTATGGGAGCAGCTGGGTGGCACAATGGATAGTGTGCTGGGCCTGTAGTCAAAAAGACTCTTTTTCTTGAGTTCAAATCTAACTTCAGACACTTACTAGCTGTATGACCCTGGGCAAGTCACTTAACCCTGTTTACCTCAGTTTCCTCATCTGTAAAAAGAGCTGGAGAAGGCAATGGCAAACCACTCCAGTATTTTTGTCAAGAAAACCTTAAATGGGGTCATGAAGAGCTAGACACAACTAAACAACAACAACAACCAACACAACAACGATATCAACAAGCACAGGATTTTTATACTGGCTACTGGCAGGAGAGAAGTTTCAATAGGTAAGGTAGATTATATCATGGTGGAACTTGAAAGGTAAAAGAATTTTGATTTGATCCAAAACACACTAAAGAACCATTTTAATATCATCCTATTCTCATGTGAATAGTAAGATGAACATATCAACCCCTCAATTGGTACAGAATTGCCTGGATTCAAATACTGTCAAAAGAGTTTGGCCTAATGATTCACAGAACAAAAACCAAGGAGATGAAGAATGCCTATGGCAAACTACAGCCTGTTGGGCAAATCCAGCCCACTGACTATTTTTGTATGGCTCATGAACTAAGAAGGGCTTTTTTATATTTTTAAATAAAATTTTATAGCATTTAAAAATTAAAAAAAAACATTCTTAGCTTGCAGGCCATATGAAAATAGGCTTGGCTCTCAGGCTGTAGTTTGTCCATCCCTGGTTTAGATTATGAGTTGCAATTAGATGGACAATCTATAGAGCTTATCCAGCTTGTGGGGGGGGGGCAGCAGGGTGGAGAACATGTCTGGGGCAGACTATAAATATAAATATTTGCATATATGTAATATTTATGTATGTATAAACATACACAAATGGAAAATCTGGGCCTACAATTAAACAAGACAAAGAGAGTAGACTCTTTAGAAAATAGCAAAGCTTCTTTAGTGACTCCAAACTCATCTCAGAAACAATGGCTTATATTTTTTGTATCAATATTCCACTGCTGCCATATGACCGCAAGTCACTGAGTACTATGACCTCTAAAGAATTTAAAAAATGAGTGTCTTCTGAAGGACAACTAGGAAGCACATGGCAGGTGAGGGCAGGCTGCAATTCACAAACAAGGAACTTTGAAGAAATCCTGGAGTAAAGATATCAACAAAGAAATGTGTAAGTCAACAAGAAGATGGGCCAGTCTTGTGGAGAGATCAAGGGCTAACCTTTGGGTGACCCTTCTGTCATGAACCGATATTGTTGATAATGGTGGTGGAGGTGTTAGTGATTGAGACCGAGATGATGATGATGATGATGATAGAGTGCTCTAAGACTTGCTTAGGTTATCTGATTTGATAAAACTAAATTTGTGGGAGGACTTGATAAGAGCCACTTGAGATCTGCAGGTGGCCATGCCTTCTGGGTTGAAATCCACATTGTTGCAGGAAATCTTCCAATCAGTGAAAACACAGCATCACAATAGCATTAGTCGGTCTGTATCCCAAAGAGATAAATAGGGGTGAACCTATTTGCACAAAAATATTTATAGCAGTCTTTTTGTGGTAGCAAAGAATTAGAAATTGAAGGGAAACCCATCAATTGGGGAGTGGCTGAACAAGTTGTGGCATAAGATTGTAATGCAACACCATAGTGCTATAAGAAATGACAAGCAGGATGGTTTCAGAAAAATCTGAACAGATATATATGAACAGATATATATGAACAGATATATGAACTGATGAAGAGTGAAGTAAGCAGAACCAGGAAATCATTGTACAAAGTAACAGCAATATTGTACAATGTACAATGAACAACTGTGAATGACTTAGCTAGTCTTAGCAATACAATGATCTAAGACAGTCCCAAAAGACATGATGAAAAATGCTGGCTCCAGAAGTGATGGAGTCTGAATGCAGACCAAAGCATATTATTTTCACTTATTGGGTATTTTCTTCCACAAGATGATTAATGTTGATTAATATGGACATATGTTTTACAAGATTGCAAATATGTAACCTATATCAGATTGCTTACTATCTCAGGAGAGAAGAGAGAAAAGAGGAGAATTTGGACTTCAAAATTTTAAAAAATGAATGTTGAAAATTGTTTTTCCATGTAACTGAAGAAAAATAAAATATCTTTTTAAAAAACAATTTCATTTGAGTATGTCTCATAAAAGTAATAATAGGGAGAAGGACAGAAACTGGACCTAGGATTTCATTGATATAGGAAGCTCCAGGATGAGAAAATTCCCTCTAACAATGCAAATTGGCACCTTCTTAGCAATTTCTTAGTTTTAAGAGAGTTATCTAGGGCACTGAGAAGTCAAGTGACTTGCCTAGGATCACATAGCCAGTTTGTGTCCAAAGCAGAACCTAAATCCAAGCTCCCCAGCTCTAAGAACACCTCTATCCACTAAGGTCCTCTGTCTCTAATAGAATAAAAATGGACACTTCACAGTTTTCTGAGCACATTATATACATTTTCTCATCTGACCCTCACAAAAATCTTGCGATATTGGCCAAGTAGCACTATTTTCGTGGCTTCCATAAATAATAATAATAATAATAATAACAGGACTGGGATTCAAACCTAGGTCTTCTGACTCCATATCCACTGATAATTTAGAGGGCTTCATCCTAATTTCAGAATAGCCCCGCCCACCCCCATTTTGGCAGCTAACTCCCAGTGTTGTTGTGGGAATCAAATGAGATTCTTTACAAATTTACATTTGTAAAGCCCTTTGCAAACTTTAAAGAGCTATGTAAATGCTAGCTACTATTATTAGGGCAGCTAGGTGGTGCAGTGAATAGAGCTGCAGGCTTGGAGTCTGCAAGTTGCTGCTGTTCAGCCATGTGTGACTCTTCATGACCCCATTTGGAGTTTTCTTGGCAAGGATACTGGAGTGTTTGCCATTTCCTTCCCCAGGTCATTTTACAAATGAGGAAACTGAGGCAAGCAGACTTAAATGATTTGCTCAGGTTCACATGGCTAGTAAGTATCTGAGATCAGATTTGAACTCATGAAAATGAGTCTTCCTGGCTTTAAGCCCTACTACGCCACCTAGATGACTGAAGTCAGGAAGACCTGAGTTCAAATCCAGCCTCAGACACTCACTAGCTACGTGATCCTGGGCAAGTCACTTAACCCTGTTTGCCTCAGTTTTCTCATTGGTAAAATGAGCTGGAAAAACCACTTCAGTATCTTTGCCAAGAAAACCCCAAATGGAGTCACAAAGAATCAGACATGACTAAAACAACTCAACCACAGCAACAATTGTTATTAGGATGGTTATTGTTGCTTCCAGTGAGAAAAGTGACATTCAGAGGCAAAGTGATTGTCCAAGGTCTCACAACTAAGGTGAGACTCGAACTCAAGTCTTCTGACTCTAAAACTAGTTCTCTGTTTGCTATATCATTCACCAGTCAATCCCTAAGTGATTAGTTGCCAAGTGTGTGCCTGATGCTGGACTTTCTCATAAGAAGTCCCTTATGCCACAAAAGTTCTTCCCTAGAGTCCACATGCGTCCTCCCTGACCCCTCCTGCCCCTAGTGATGTTGGGCTTCCTGCAAGGTGGCCCTTCTTCCATTCCTAAACAGGCTCTCTCCTGTAGTGTTGCCCATGGCACTTATTTTCCTTAATATATTCAATTCCCACAAAAAGAAATAATTGAACTAGGTCAGAGATCTAATAATAACCTGAACCTCCATCTTGGCATCATCTTCAGTTAAGTCAATGAGCTCTTCATCTGGCTGAGGCTTTGAGGGGAAACTTTGTGTGGCCCAGTTAAGCAACTCCACCCCCAGGACTGTGCAGCCAGATCAGACAGCCATCAGAAAGCTATGCCCTTGCAGCAGGATTGTGGAGAGGACTCTTAGAGATGAGAGGGAACTTATCTTAGGGATCACTAAGTCCACACTCCTCACCCTTTTACAAGTGAAGAAATGGATGACCGGGGAAAGTGACTAGGCTAAATATATTTAAGTAGCAAAATGGGGATACAAACCCAGGCCTTCTGACTCCAATTCCATTGATAATTTATGGGGCCTCATCACAATTTCAGAAGAGTGCCACCCCATTTTGGCAGCTAACTCTGAGGCATGACAATATTTCCAGAACAAAGATGGAAAATTCTATGAGAATCGGAGCCTCACTATCATTCCCCACTGTCTATTTGGTCATATTGATGGGGTTTGGACTGTGGGAACCCCCTTGAACCCCACCCTGAATCTTCCCACTTGATCTGGCTTTTCATGCCCAAATAGCCTAGCCTAGCCTAGCCTAGCCTTCCACTGTCTGGCTACCTCTGGATTGCCTTGTGGCTGTTTCCCACCCTTGATCCTAATCAAAATATCTATATCATATCTCTCTTATTGTCTGTCATCTCCAGGTAGCCTTCAACTACTTCTCACCCTTAATCCCATTCTCTTGGTTCCTGGAGTCTGACTTCCATCAAGCTCCTCCTCAAGATCCTCCCATCACCCCAGGACCACCCTAGATCCGTCCTACAATCTTTGTGTACATAAGTCTCAATAAACCCTTGTTTGCCCTATGGCAAACGTTGTCTTTTTCCTTGGCTGAAAAGGTTTGGGTCATCTTTCAGCAGGACCCAGCGTGTCAGTATTTTGGGGTCTTGAGCACCCCTCAACCCCAAACTTCATCAATATCAAAGCTCCTAAATTTGGCATTGTAGGATCTGTATAATCCATGCTCACTTGATAGGCTCATGGATTGGTAAGAGGAGCCTAGAAAGATAGGATTACATAGTGGCTAGCAATCTAGATTGCCTAGGTTCAAACCCTGCTACTCTTGGCCAAAAAAAAAAAAAAAAACCCACTTGTTTAAGTTTCCTCATCTGTAAAATGAGTTTAGACTAGATGATTTTGCTTTTTGTTATTTCTCTGCCCAAAGTCATCTTGTCCTCTTCCCCTAACCCTATTTAACAAATGGGAAAATAGGCTTAATGTAATTTGCCTAAGATTATATTACTAGTAGGTGGTAGAATTAGAACCCACACTCAAGTCTTCCATACTGTAAGTCTAGCACTTCTAGCCACCATGCCACACTGCCTCGACCTGTCTATCAAAACTACTCTTCTCTCCCTAACACAGACCTTCCAAAACACCCAGTTAGATGATCTTCCAGGATGCAGTACATTCATTCTCACCCCTAAGCATCTGCACAGAATATTTTTTCTATTTTTTTTTTCTGGAGGGAGGCAGGGCAATTGGAATTAAGTGATGTGTCCAAGGTCAAACAGCTAGTAAGTGTGTCAAGTGTCTGTTGACAGATTTGAACTAAGGTCCTTCTGACTCCAGGGCTGGTGCTCTACTCACTGCACCACCTATCTGCCTCCACAGAATACTTTTTACCACCTAGGACGCTTTCTCCCTTCTTTCTGCCCATCTAAAATTGACTTGTTCTCCAACTAAAATCCCTTCTCCTTCAGAAAACCTTTTCTGACCACTTTCTACGGTTTCCCGCCTTACCTTTCCCCTTCCTGAGTTCTCTGAGCCAACTAATAGTTGCTTATGTCGATACATTCAGTTATCAGACTGATAAATTAGTCTTAGATGTAGGATACCTAGATTTTAGCAAGGCATTTGATAAAGTAATCTTTCCACTCTAATGCTAATCAACCATCCCTTTCATAACATCATGAGAGACTTAGGAGCCAGCATGTCTCTGTCAAGAGCAAGTCGTGCCAGACTAATCTCATTTTCTCTTTTGGCAGTTACTAGGCTATCAGCTGCTTTGCTGAAATCCAGATACGCTGTGTCTAAGACCTCCTCCTGATCTATCAAAGTCTCTCACAACATCCTTGTGGGCAAACTGAAGAAACCTGGACCACCTGGTTATACAACTATATAGATTAGGAACTGGTTGAATGACTGGACTCATAGAGTGGACTGATGCCAATATAGAGCAAAATCTCAAGCGGAGTGCCTCGAGGATCTGCACTTGACCTTGTGCTGTGGAATAAATTTATCAAAGATTTATATAAAGGTATAGAGAGGACATTTATCAAATTCACAGATTACGCAAAGCTGGGATCCATCCAACCTAACAAAAGCACCAGGACTGAAATCTAAAAAGATCCTGACAGGCTAGAACAATGCACTGCATTTGACAAAACGTAAAGTCATAAAATTGGATTTGCAAGGCTTGGCTTACAAGATGGCAGATGCTTGATAAGGCAGTGGCTCAACTGAATTGAGTGACAAAGAATTCGAGGTTTTACTTAATCATTAATAATAGTGGCTAGCATTTAAATTATACTTTAAGTTTTGCTAAGTACTTTGTAAATCTTATCTCCTTCGATCCTCACAGAAAGGAGGAGGTAAGTCCTGTTATTATCCCAAGTTTACACATAAAGTAACTGAGGCAGCCAATGGGTAAGTAACTTGCCCAGGGTCGCACAGCTAATAAGTGTAGATTAAATTCAGTTTTCCCTCACTCCAGGTCCAGCATTCCATTCAATTAGCCCTGTAGTTGCTTCTTCAAGTGTCTGAAAGTCTGCCCCTGAAATACTGTCCAGGATCGTGAGATAATAGTCTTACTCCCCTTTACCTTGAAGCATTGTGCTCAGTTGTTGGTGTCACATTATAGACACGCTGAAGAGGGGGGCGATCAGAAGAGCAAAGGGCCTCCAAATTATATTACCATAAGGATCAGTTTAAATATCTGAGACTATATAGTCTGGGAAAAGGGAAGACCTGAACAGAGGGCATTGTCTTTGTCCCCAAGGATCTGAAGGAGATAGTCATTTTCAGACTGTGGATTTGTTTTGTTCTCATGTATTTTTGCTACAAAGTAGGGTATCTATTTGGGCGAGGGCTGGAGATGGGTTAGTGAGTAGTGATAGAGAGGCAAAACCAAAGAAAGATACATCAATTAGACATTTTAAAATACACAGAAGAGTGAAGAAGTTCCAAAGGGGACACAATCAGGACACTTTTGTTACTTCCTTGAGAGATGTAATATATATACTTTCAAAAAGTAACCACCTAACTGAAATTCACAGTGCCATTTGAAATTCTCTTTTTTGTTCTTTGCATATTGAAATGTTTATTTGTTGATGATTGTCAAGTTCATAATGAAAAAGCAAATTTATATAATAAAGAGTCATTAGAGTTTTTCTGCTTGGCTACAAAGGCCTCAGAACCAGGAACAGTGAGTACAATGCAAAAAGGCAAATTGAGTTCAGTATATGGAAAATTTTTCCTGATAATTTGCTCTATAAAGGTAGAAAGGGATTTCTGCATTCCCCTTCACCAGAAGTTGGATAATCATTTATAGGGTACGATGTGGAGGAGATTTTTATTTAGATATGTGTTGGATTAAATGACCTCTGAAGAGCCTCCTAATACTGAAATCCTTCCATTCTATGTCTGGGGGATTAGACTTGTTTTTTCCTGGTCCCTAAGAATAGAATTCAGACCAAGGGGGAGGAGGGTGCGAGGCGAGTAGCAGAGAGAAGCATTTTGGTTCAGTATAACAAAAATCTTCCTTAGAGCTAGAGGTTTCCTAAAATGGAATGAATCACTTCATCAGGTAGTGAGTTTCTGGTCAGTGGTGGTATCCAAGTGGAATTGAGTTAGAAGGGAATTTCTGCTGCAAGTAAGGGTTTCTGAGGTCCCTTTAAACATAGAGTCTCTGACAATTTGGTGCATTTTAAGATGTTTCTCTCTATTCTCTTCTAATAGTATCAAATGAGATGTTTGCAAAGCTAATATTCTTTAAAAAAAAAAAACAATAGCACAGTGCCTGGCACATAATAGACATTTAATAAATGCTCGTTCCCGTCCTCTAATTGCTTAATGGAGAGTGCATCTAGCTCTCTAAGTAAACTGTCTCTTTAAGGCAGAGACATCCCGCTTTTGACTTTTATATCCCCAACGGAGTGTTGAGTAGTGCCCGGCATACCGTAGAGGCTTAATAAATACACATGGAAGGGAAGGGAAATGGAATATAGTTATAATGGCACAGGATCAGATATAATTAGAATCAAATGGAATAGAACTCAAAAGGAATTGGGATGAAATGGAATATAATGGAATTCAGTCTAGTTCCCTCATTTAGTATCGTTCTTGGTACCCTTAAAGACATAGGTTTCAACTCAGTTTGGGTTGAGGAATAGCATTAGGGTTCCTCGATGGAGTTCAAGTCAGGGCTGGCTTTACTTATAAGCAGAACGACTGCCTTATGTGCCATGATTGGAAGCACACTGACTCATCACTAACCCCAAATTATCTGGCATGAAACTTCCAGTGCTAGAATAATTTCGGTCTTAAAGTATTGTGTCTGTAGAAGGCCAGTGTTACGAAGCAATTTTGTTGATTAGAATCTGTAACACATTTAACAAGTCAGCCTATTAATGCCCATTATCACCCAAACACAGATTAGTTTATTACGTTCTAGCCTAGAGGGTGGCCCTGAGGGAATGAAATTTGGTTTTAATTGGAAGGGGAGTTCCTAGGAGGCTAGGAACAGCAGATCAGTTAGGATACTTCAGTTGGGTGAAATGAAATGCTGGAAATTAGAAGGAAATGGGTCTATATGCTTAGCCAGAAATTCGTCGTGCAGCCTTAGGCAAATTGTTTTCCCTCTCTGGGCTTATTTTCCTCATCTTAAAGTGAGTGGGTTGGATGCTGAGGTCTCCTCCAGATCTACCAGTTTATGTTCTAAGGACTTTTCCAACTGTAATTGTTACATTCTAACATCCCTTTCAATTCTGTTGTCCTACAATTGTAGGGTTCCTAAATATTTCCTCTCCAGATGCTTTTGTGGCATGCTCTCTCCCTCCATCAGCTCGATCTGTGTATCATGATTTACTGCTAGTTAGGAGCGGAGACCAAATTACATCTCTTCTGGTTTCCTTGGCAACCATGGGCACCTCATTATCTCTCAATCAGCCCGTGGCTAATCTTCCTCTCCACCCCTCTCTTGCCCTTGCTACAGAGGGCATGGATTGCCTCTCATTCTGGATCTGCTGACCCATCATGCAAGCACCAGAAGAATGCCAACTTGGTCAGGTCTCTCACTCTACTTTTGACTTCTCCTAGGCATAGAACTTCAGTGGCTCCCTATTCCTACTGGGCAAGTTTGAATTTTTCCACCACACATTGGAGACTTCTGTGCTCTACAATAAGGTGCCGCTCTGCCTTTCTAGACTTATCTCTCAGCTGCTCGCCCTCATAATCACTAGAAAGCTAGTTCGCTGTGTGTGATAGGCCTCCCTCACTGTGCTGTGTCATCTCTCCCTCACCTTCACCTTCCTTGTGAAGTTACAGGAGACTATGAGTTGTAGTTTCAGGGGCAGAGGAAACTTTCCCTCTCTCTACCCCTCCCCCCAAAAAAGGTCCACAGTTACTTCCTTGCCGACCACTAAGTAGGACTTACCTTTCACTATACAATGAGAAAGAAGGTTTTGAACGCTGACTGTCCTGGGCAAGGCCATCTCATTGGGAATTTGAGGAAGCCAGGGTGTCCCTAGGGGCGTGTGGGACCCAGAGTCAAGACTAGAGACTATGAGGGCCTCAGGACAAATCTAGAGAATGTGAGTAGCTCTGGGTATACTTAAGGAGTTTGAGCACTTAGTTTAGTGCTTGGCACCTACCAAGCACTTTATAAATACAGGAAGCAATGTTTATTGATTGACTGAGGAAGCTAATACTATCCACAGAGGAGTGTGGGACCTAGGGTATGGGAGTATGTGTGCCCAGAGCTATTTCTCAGGGTACTTAAGCCTGGGATGGGCAGCTAGGTGTTGAAGCGGATAGTGTCAGACTTGGGGTCTGTCAGGAAGCCTCATCTTCATGAGTTCAAATCTGGCCTCAGAGACTTAGTAACTGTGTGTCTCTGGGCAAATCATTTAACCCTGTTTACCTCAGTTTCCTCATCTGTAAAATGAGCTGGAGAAGGCAATGGCAAACCACTCCAGTATCTTTGCCAAGGAAATCCCAAATGGGGTCACAAAGAGTCGGGACATGACTGAAATGACTGAACAGCAACAAGAATGGGATGCTCCCCCCTCCAACCTATGAAGATGATCCTAGGGGCCACATACCTTCCTCAATATTTGTATTTGGGTGAAATCGTGATAACAGTGCCTTCTAAAGGTTACCTTGAACTCGTAGAATCCTAGAGCTGGAAGGAACCCTAGAGTATAGCTAGTTTAACCCCCATAAAAGCAAGAATCTTCTCTATGTCAAGTAATCATCCAGATTGTACTTGCAGACATCCAGTGATGGGAAGATCACTACCTCATGAGGCTGCCCTTTCTTCTTTGAGGAAGCTCAAGTTGTTAGGCTACTACTCTTTCCCAGGCTGGCTGAAATCAGTCTGCCCATCACTCTTCTCTTAAACCCTCCTGCCCTCCCATACTGCTCTGAGCTCTGACTTTTGGGGCTAAGCCGACCAAATCTAATCTTTTTTGCCCAGGCAGGCCCTGTGGAGAGTCCCTTCCCACAGTTGCCAGCCACAGTGCTAATTTATGCACCAACATTCTGGGGTCTGCACATGGGAAGAATATTTATTCTCATATCCCCGCCTGCTGGTGTCGTGGCTGGGAAGCTAACTTGATTAGGGAATGCAGATGAAGTCCCATCATTATGCAAAGCCCTTCTCTCTCTTCTGTGAGTATGTGATATGGGGTGGGGGGAGGGAGGGAGGAGAGACAGAGAATCCCTTCCGGTACCTGCAGGGCTGACCCTTGAAGAAGAGGGGAGACCAGAAAAGCAGAAAAACTTGGGGTGCATCAGAGAGCAGTGGGAGAGTTCTTGGGGTCAGGTCCAGGCATCATATTCAGAGACAAGCTCTGCTTAATTGAATTCTAGAGCAGCAGCCAGCATCCCTAAAGTGGCCACAGCCCAGGTCTGTGGAATGTCCATCCAAAGATCAACCCAAATGCTGGAGGAGGCATTGCAGATCCCTCAGGCAGCCACAGCCCAGTCCGTAGAATGCCTATCCAAAGATAAACCCAAAAACTGGAGGTGGCACCTCTGCTTCTTGGGGTCAGTCCCGGTGGAATGGTCCCTAACCACTGCTGGGAGTTACCTTGCACACAGGGTAGAGGGAAGGAGGGTAGGTTATGACAACAAAGGGCAGAGGAGTCTCTACCTTCCCCAAAGTGTGGGCTCTCCAGGCTAGAAATGTCACCAGAACAAATTTAAGACTTTAGCCCCTTAAGGAGTATTTCTTTCTGACTGAGATGTTAATGACTGTTAAAAGGGCTTAATGTTTTAACCAGTCCTTGGGGACTTTGAATCCCTATGGGGGACCAAAACAAAGGATTATCTCACGCCTTTTTTTTTTTTCCTTCCTTCTCCTCAGGGAAAAAAAAAAGCTCTACCACAGTGCTTGAATTCAGAAGACTTGGACTTCATCATGAAACTCTGCACTAACTAGTTGTCTGGTCAAGTCACTGGTTTTTTTCTCAGCCTTTTTTTTTTTCATCAGGAAAAGGAGGAGAGCCTCTATGTGGAGAATAACTGGAATAGTAAGATGCTAGGGCTAGAAGGGACCTCAGAAATCAACCCACCCTCCAAGCAGCACGAGTCAGCATGGCATGACCCTATACAGTAAGCATCAGTGACTCCTTACATCTAGAATCAAATAGATAAATTCCTCTGCTTGGTATCCAGAGAACTTAATTGGGCTTCAATTTGCCTTCCAAATTCTCTTATCAAGGTGGAAACAGTAGAGGCAATAAGGTGGTCTTATTAGATAGATGGATTAGATAGACCTAGGTTCAAATTCTGCCTCAGATGCTTCTGTCTGACCCTGGGCAAATCACTTTAACTTTTCACAGCCTCAGTTGCCTCATCTGGAAAATAGGAATAATAATAATAATAGCCCCTACCTCACAGGGTAGTGAGGATCAAAGGAGTTAATTTATGTAAAGTTCTTTGCAAATCATAAAGCGCTGTATAAATGCTAGCTATAATTATCACTGAGGTCTCTTCTGGCTTTAACATTTAAAAATTTTTCTTTGTTCTGAAACACCAAAAAAAAAAAAGAGTGAGCATTTCAATATAGGCAGCAGAACACAAAAAATAAAAAATAAAATCCTCATTTCATACCACTTGCTTTAAGAGTGTGTGTGTGTGTGTGTGTGTGTGTGTGTGTGTGTGAACTTGCATGTGTTACTTTCAGAACTGTCCTACTTGGCTATGGGTCCTTCTAAATTTCTTTCTGTTCTCCTCAGTTCAAATTCTGCCTCGAACACTTACTAATTACAAGACCCTGGACAAATCACCCTCAGCCTCAGTTTTCTTATCTGTTAAAACCGGCAGCTAGGGGGTGAAATGGGTAGAGTACCAGGCTCATCTTTCTGAGCTCAAATCCTTACTAGCTAGCTGTGTTGTCCTGGGCAAGTCACTTAACACTATTTCTCTCCATTTCCTAATCTGTAAAATGAGTTGGAAAAGGAAATGGCAAATCACTTTAGTATCTCTGACAACAAAACCCCAAATGGGATCATGAAGACTTGGAAACGACTGAAAGTGACTGAACAACAACATGGAGATAAGAATAGCATCAACCTCTCACCAGGTTGTTGTGAGAACCCAATGAGATAATGTATGTGAGATTGCAGCAAAACTTAAAACAACAACATATTATTGTTGTCAATATCATTACATTCATATTCTGCCTATCCCTAAACATGGAATTGTTGTCTCCCCTAAAAGAATATAATCTCCATACGGGTTGGGAGCATTTCACTCTTGTCTTTGTATCTCCAGTCACCCAGGGGAAGACATTGATGCCTAAAGTGAGGAAGTAACTTGCCCTTAGAAGCAAGCAAAGCTGGGATATTCAGGTCTTCTTACCAAATATAGATGTCTTTCTAGGCAGTTCTTCATTTTTGTTCTGAAGAAATTGAGTTCCAAAGAGGTAAACTGACAGTCAGCATCCTGAAATATCTGGATGAGAAAGAATGTTGGGCCAAATCTAATGAGATGGAATTTAAAAGGAGGAAAACATAATCTTGAACTGATGAGACTGCTTTTTCGAAGCCAGTTGTAAGATCGAAGAGATGTGGGCAGGCAACAACAATTCCTCTGGGCAAAAAAAAAATCTGATTTTTTTTTCATTTTAAAGAATGCTTTATTTTTTCTTAACTACATGCAGAAACAATTTTTAACACTTTAGAAATAATCGTTACTTCCAAACTCCCTCCCCTCCCCCTCTTTGAGAAGACAACCATTTGTATATAGATTATACATACACAGTCACATAACACTTATCTCCATATTAGCCACATTGCAAAAAAGAACACAGACGAAAGGAAGGAAGGAAGGAAGGAAGGAAGGAAGGAAGGAAGGAAGGAAGGAAGGAAGGAAGGAAGGAAGGAAGGAAGGAAGGAAGGAAGGAAGGAAGGAAGGAAGGAAGGGAGG
>CM053622.1:80714809-80836545 GCA_028646595.1 Phalanger gymnotis | reverse complement strand
TTAATCTACGCCCACACAGGTTTTACACCTGATAGGGCTTTGGGCCTGGGGCTTAGCATTTAACAGGTGAAAGTACTTTCACCGTAAACAAAAGCCAAACTCCTCAAGGGCACCTGTTAAACTAAGCCCATTTTGCCTTACTGGCAGACTTAGTCTGTTAATAAACACATTAAATACTTACTACATGCCAGTCACTATACTAAATGCTGATACATACACACATGTGTATCTGTATCTCTATTTATCTATCTCTCTATCTATCTCTGCTCGTAAGGAGCTCATAGTCTAATGGAGACGACGACATGCAATCAAATACATACAGAGCAAGCTAAAAGCAGGATAAATAGAAAGCAAGTTAAAACCAGGATAAATCAAAAATAATCAATAGAAGGAAGGCCCTAGAATTCAGAGGGGATGGGAAAGACTTCCTGTAGAAGGTGGGATTTTAGTTTTAGACTTGAAAGAAGTCAGGAAAGCCAAGAAGGAGGTTGAGTCTCCTAGAAGCCTTCTCCAACCCCTCTGAATTCTAGGGCCTTTCTTCTGTTGATTATTTCCCATTTGTCCCAGTTTTAGTTTGTTTTGTATATTTTTGATTGCATGTTTTCTCCTCCCACTAGATTGTAAGTTCCTTGAGGACAAGGACTGTCTTTTGCCCTTTTTTTTTTGGTATCCCCAGCACTTAACAGAGTGCCTGGTATGCAGTAGTCATTTAATAAATGTCCATTAATTATTGATTAAGTAAATTCTAGGTATGAGGGATAGTCAGTAAAAGTGTTCACAGTCAGAGTCAATAAACATTTATTAAGTGCCTACTGTGTGCTAGGCATTCTGCTAAGCACTGAGGATACAAAGAAAGGCATAAGACAGTTCCAATCTAATGGGTAGGGGGAGGGGAGAAGAGGAAGGGTACCACGTTGGAGAGGAAAGGGGAGATGATGAACTTATGAAGCTGGGGTGGGAAATGATGTGAGGAGGTTTCAGTATATGAATCTTGCAAAATGAAGTTTCTAGAAATGATAAAATCCAGGAAAAGAGCTGAGTGGGAAATGATGGGAGTTCCCCAGGTGCCATCCTTAAATGGAAGAGATGGATGGATTTGGGAGATAAATGTGTTGTGCCAGAAGGTGAGTGAAGAAACTTCTGCCTGTCAAGAACTAAGAGTTTTTCTCCTGCTGGAAAGGGCTTTGTAAGCACAGTAGCTTAGAGCATGGCAACACTCCACCTGAAACGAACCCAGCCCAGCCAATGACTGATGACTTCAGCTATCTATCCAAGTGAGCCCCCCAATCCACCCAGTCGTACCCTTGAAAGAGTCCAGTGACTGAGCCTGATTCGGCCTGGCAGCAATCACCCAACAGCAGCATGTAGGACCCATCCAGCTGCCAGCAGCAGAGAGGCCTGGCCCTTTCTTGCAGCCACTGCCTCCTCATGCCTCATTCCACACCTATGGTCTACTATTTCTCTTGAGACATAAGAGGCATGCTTTCCTACTCATTTATCAGACTTCTGAATTCCCATTATTTTCCTTTATCTTATTGTGATCCTTATGGAAATTGCATGGTCTTTCCATGTTGCCCCCTCAAAATCCTTAATTTTACAATGTTTTCCCATTGGAACTCTGTGGCAATCCAATCAATCCATTCCCCACTATCAGAACAAGTGCACTACAGCTCTGCCTTCACTGCAGGAAAGGACCCGCAGGGCTGTTTCTGAACTCCCTCCCGCCCAAACTTTGCTGTACCAGAGCAGCTACCCATAGGCCTTTGTTTCTGTCCCTCAGGGCCCAGGGTTTGGCAGCCCTCTCCAGACTGTCACTTGCATTTCAACCTGGGTCTCTCTCACTCCTCAGTCTCTCTCCTCTCCACTATCATTCACTCTGTCTCTCTCTGTCTCTCTCCCTTTCTCATTTTCTCTTTCCTCTCTCATTCTCTCTCCCGCTTCTCTCTCTACTCCCCCCCTCCCCATAGGTCTCTTTCCCTTTGTCTGCCTTTCTGTCTTCATCTCTCCCTCTCTGCCTGTGTCTGGCTCTCCAATAGCTCATTATAGCTCTGAATAACTCTTTTCTTTAGCTCTTTAAGGTTTACAAAGGGCTTTCCCCCTTCAAATGTGAAATGTATTATTGTCAACCCCACTTTGTGGGTGAGGACATTGAGCCTCTTTGCCTATTTCCACATGGTTAGTAAGAGTCACAGTCAGACAGTCTGGGGAGAGGAGGAGTGGAGAAATAGACTTGAAAATTTAGATGATATTAAGAAAGGAGATGTCAATTTTTAGGGGTCAGTCAGTATTCAAATCCAGGTTTAAAAGTGTAGAGGTCTTTCCACTACTGCAGGCTATTTGAAGCCAGCACTAAATCCTCAGGGGCTTTTTTTTTTTTTCAGATTTTCTGTAGGGAAATGAAGATCTGGTGTAAAAATAACAAAGAAACTTAACCAGTTTCAGGAAATTTGAAACATTGAGCTAATTGTCCCTGGTAATGACAAGAGGGTCTTTCTTCTGGTTCAGAAAATGCTAAAATATAGGATAGTAGAGCTGAAAGAGATTTTGGAATATAGAATATTGGAGCTTAAAGGGAACTTAGAATATAGAATGTTGGAGCTGAAAGGGGCCTTCGAACATAGAATGTTGGAGCTGAAAGATCCAATGACCTTAGAATATAGGATGTTGGAGCTGAAAGAGACCTTGGAATATGGAATGTTGGAACAGAAAGGGACCTTAGAATATAGAATATTGGAGCTGAAATTGACCTTAGAATATAGAAAGATGGGGCTTAAAGAGACCTTGGAATATAGAACGTTGGAGCTGAAAAGGACCTTGGAACACAGAATGCTAAAGGAGATCAAACTCTTGAATTTCATTGGGCCACGGAAGGGGGAGTACTTTGTAAACATGAGCATTGCTTCTCTTAATTCTTCTGATGGTCTCTTTACTAATTTCCCTCTCCGTTGTTTGCTTGAGAGGCCTACTGGATATCTCTAAACTTATTTTGTTCTATGAGATAGTGTAAATATTAATAATAATAAATGATATATTTCCCTATCACTTTACTATATTTTGAAGTCAAGGATCATGTCCCCCCTAGAGAAAAGAAGACTTGGGGGGATGGATCATCAGCTCTGTCTCAATTATTTGAAGGGCTATCACATAGAGAAAAGTAAATTTACTTTGCTAGGCTTCTTGTTAAAGAGAGACTGAACTTTAGCTCATTATGAAGGGCTCCAAAACAAATGAAGCTGTCCAGTAGTAGAATGGGCTGCTTTGTGAGACAGTGAGCTGCCCATCACCAGAGGTGCTACCACAGAGTGATTCCTACAACTGACTTCCATTTTCTAAGTGCTTCTACTCCCTGCTCTTCTTTCTCTTGCCTCTTAGGTCCAGTAATAAATGGGCTACTCATCACAATTCCTTTTGCTCCCTCCCCCAGGCATTCATCCCTTGCTCTAGGCCATTTCTGCACCTAGATAATAATTTCCTTGTCTTCAGGTGCCAGAAACCTAGTGCATGCCCAGCCTAGCCCTGGGCACAGTGCTGTGGGGAAGATGAGAGAAGACTGACTATTTGCTTCTGCTGGACTAGGACTCAGAAGATCTTGGCTCTGCCATTTAATTGCTACATTATCTTTAGACAAGTAATTTTGCCCTTCCGAGCCTCAGTCATCTCAGCTGTGAAATGGGTGGGATATTACACTGCCACCTCCTCTGGGTAGCTAAGGAAAGGGCTTTGTAAGCCACCAAGTTCATAGGAATGTGAATTTTTTTATGGTGTGTTATGGTAATTAAGGTGGGACTTTTTTTTTTTTTTACTGTTTTCTCCTTTGGAATGCTGAGGTAATCAAGTACCTTTGATGAGTTTTGCTTTTCAAATGTAATGGCAAGCAAAGTGGACTTTTTGTTGTCTTTGTTTTGGAGTGCTTCTCAGCACTAAGGAATCTTTGATTGAATAAGGAGTCTTTGATGACCTCCTGACTTCAAGGGAAGGCCTAGTTCCACCCTCTGACCCTGAGCAAGCATTTAAGTCACAAGAAGGCTTAAGTCACATGGGTTTGAATTGCATGGTTTTGCCTTTGGGGGCACACATATTGGAAAAATGTTGGTGATTTGGCCCAAAGAGACTCTGGGTAGCTGTTAGAGCACTCCCCTCCCCCTCCCCACTTTGAAAACCCAGATGTTGGTGCCTTTCTCTCTGGTAACTGTGTAATTCCCTAGTCAGACAGAGGCCTATCTGTTGATCTTTGTGTGTTATTTGCTCTGTTTATGTAATGTATGCTTGTAATGTCCTTTTGTATATTCTCTGAAGTTCAGGGTGCTGACTTTTTCTCCTGAACTAAGTGAATGATATATATATGTTTAATTAAACTGAGATTGTTAACCCCTTAAAGTTGCTTTCCTTAGAAAAGCAGATCCCAAAGGACCTGTGCTAGCAGCCCTTCTGTGTGCTGCTGTTGTTGGTCTTAAACAGCCACAGTAGTGTCAAGTAGCACTGTTGTTACATGGTGTCATTAGGAGGGCTGGGAATAAGGCTTGTGACACCAATCTTGAACAAAGATGGCTATGAGGTCACTGTGTTCTTCCGGTAGATCACTGTGGAAAGAGGGCCAGGGCCAGACTCTGAAACCATAACCAGGAAAGCACACAGACAACTGTTGTTTTAGCAAGGTAAGACTTTTATTTGGACAACTGAACTTAGATGGGAGCCATATTTATTGAGAGCAGACCTTCTGAGTGTTACAACAAGCAGACAATTACCTTTTGTTTCCAGAGAGGGCCAAGAGCCCAGGATAATTCTCAACTTTAGCTTAACCTCCCTGCTGTGCCCTCACTCTGCCAAGGGCTCCTTGATACTGCATGCACGGGCATTGGTTCTCCCTCAAGAACCATTCAAAAATCTTCTCTGCCATTGAGGGAGAACAAAGCCACATCTCTCTGGGCAGGGTAATAGGGCCAGAAGCCTGGGGGGCAGCATCAGTAGATGGAGATGCTCTCATCTGTTGTAGAGAGACCAAGGAAATTAAGGAATGGCAGTGACTTGAGATAACTCAAACCTACAGTAGCACTTTGCTTGGGGAGAATGGATGGTCATGTTTGAAAGCAGGCCCTGGTGGGATCTGGTGCTAAGGGTGAGACCTCCACTAACAGCTGGCTTCTGCTTCTGATAAAGGTGCCTGGGGAGTAAATGTATTGGTGGGCCCTGAGAATGGACTGGGGAATAGGAACAGGAAAGGCTGGCTTGAGATTTCTCAAATTCACTAGACGGTCTTGTTTCAAAGTTAGCTAAGTACCAGGACAGGAATGTGGCTGGGTGAGGCTATGGGAGGTGAACAGGACAAGGGTCAAAGTGGGTGGGATATGACAACCTCCAAAAATGAGAGACTATTCTCGTCTTTCCTTAGCTCTGAGTCTTGGCTGAGGAAGGAGCTGGGACAGGGTCCTGGTTTTGTTCAGAGCTCTGCCATCTGCTAATAGTGGAGTCCCAGAGAATAAGCCCTTTCTAGTATCATGAGGTCCTTGTCTTTGCCTCTTGATAACACTCAGAAGGACTTTTTGTTTATTTAAACTGGGGACCTTGAGAGTCCTGCTAAGGCAACCACAACATCTTCACCATTCCACATGGTAAACGTAGATTATGTATTTTTCCCTCAATTAGGAACATTGAATTATTTAGTTAAAGACAAATCTGACTACAGTAAATCAAACCCTCCCATTTCCCCTTTCCCAGACCACTATGTATTTTTACAGAAAGTAAAAGAAAAAACATAAACATCTGGAGAAAATGAATATTGCAAGGACTCTGGAAGAAGTAGCTAGATTCACTAGACCAATTCTGTAGGAGGCAGGTAGATATAAGGCTGCCAAAGCCGTGTTATGTTCAGATGGTTCCAGGGGGTTAGGTGTCAGGCAGCTTGGTTCAAACAAAGTGATCTTTTCTTTTTTTCACACAAATATACAAAGTGTAGTAATGGTGTAAAATCTAGTCAAGGGCAATAGGACCCCTATCCACATCCCTGAGTGCTCCTGCCTCACCTGAGCACCCAGCAACTGGAGGCATAGTTCCAGGGGTGGGGAACCTGTGGCCTTGAGGCCACATGTGGCCCTCTAGGTCCTCAAGTGGGGCCCTTGGATTGAATCCAAATTTCACAGATTTGTTCTGTGGCCCTGAGGACACAGGTTCCTCACCCCTGAGCCTAGGCTTTCCCCAGGGAGGGCAGGTCCAGAGATGGGCGTTTGTGGTGGAGGGGAAATTGTTCTTATTGATGATAACCTCTCTTTCCCCATTAGATGGCATAGAGACTCCCAAGATGGCTGGTTAGCTGTCAATCTGGAAGAAGTCTGAAGTTTTCTGGAGAAGCCCTAAACTTTCCAGGGAGAAATGAGGAGTGTTTAGCTTGATTCCTTTCTCTGGGAGCAAGCTGCTCTTCTTTCAGATGGAGCCCCTTCAGAAATGACTCCATGCCCACCCCGCCCTCCAGCCTGCCTTTTCTCTGGGGCTGTTTGTCAGTTGGGATAGCAGTTTTTGCCTAGAATTCAGCTACAACTGGGGTAATGGGGGAAAAACCAAGGCTAAAGTTGTATTTGAATTTGCTAATCACGGGGCCTATGGCAGGCTCTAAGTGATTTCCCAGTCCTAATTTAAATAGCTAAGGGAGGCAGCCCTGGGTTTGAAAGGCTGAAGCCTGGTTTTCCTATCTCAGAGGTGTGGTGTGATGTGTTGCTGACCACACCAGTGGTCATAGCTGGGCAGGATATAGCCCATAAACAGATTTCTGAGGCTATGAGCTAGAATAACATTTCCCTGTTGCCAGCATAACTGAGGGCTAAGGATATTTTGTAGGAAAATGAAGAAAAGAGGAACTAGACATAACCTGTCACTTTGGATAAAGATTAAGCCAGGGGTAAGGGAACAAGGATAGAAATGGGGTTGGGACTGCAATCTACCTTCTGCTCCATCATCCTGGCTTTTGGAGAATGTGTTGGGGAGAGAGGACCCATGTGTGTGTACACCCTTTAAGAACATGTGAAGCTTGACAGGTTACTGGTGCAGCTGCCTTAATGATGGACTTCTCCTGCTACCCTTCTAAGGATGCTGGGTACTTAGCCTTGGGAAGAAATAGGGGTTCAAATGTCAACGTAGGGTCCAAATGGCATGTAGGCTAGGCAGTTTCCAGTCTGCCTGAGCCCATGTGATCTTGGCCTTTAAGCCTGGAGGTCAGGCCCCTGGGCTCGGATGTGGACACTGGGCAGGCAGAACCAGGACAGTGGCAGCTCCTTACTGGTGGTGTCTTCGTGGAACTTGATATTTAGGTAGAAGTCACCGGTGTAGAGGAAGAGGAGGGCACCCAGGCACACAGAGTTCTCTGTTGGCCGAACCTGTTGTGGGATCAAAGATGGAGCCTGTTGAAATGCTAACTGAGTACAAGTACCTAGAAAGTGTTTTAAAAAGCATTTGGCATGCAATATCATGGTAAGTTTTAGAAAAGCAGGATTACTCATTGCTCCTGCCTGCCCCATAGGAACCACTTAATAGATGCTTGTTGACTGACTCATTGACTGTTGCTGATATTGTCTTGCACTCTCCAGCCTTTGTACACTAACACAAGCCATCTCTCATACCTAGGAATGTACACCTTTCTCCTCTCCACCTGTTGTAATCCTCTTCTGCCTTTAAGGCCCAGCCCCACGAAGCCTTCTCTGATCCCTCCAACTGAAAGGGACCACTGCCTCCTTCAATTTTCTTGGCAGTCATCAGAATCTTTTACAGAATCCCCATATCTTAGCACCACGCTTAACACATAGTAGGCTTCTTAATAAGTGAATGAATGGATCCTTCCCTAACAGATGAGAAAATTGAGGCTTATAGAGATGGGATGATTTGCCCAAAGTCATGGAATTTTGCGTTGGAAGGAACCTTACAGATCAACTTGTCCAGTCTTCCTTATTTTATAGATGAGGAAAATGAGGTAAAGGAAAGAGAAATGACTTGTCCAAAGTCATACGGCAAGGAAGTAGAAGAGCTAGGACTAGAAGTGAGAGGTCTTCACTGGCTCACAGGGCTCAAAGCTCTTTCCACACACCTCAAACTGCTGTTTGTACTGATAGTGAGCGACCACAGCCAGGACTCACACTCAAGTTTTCTGATATTATGTCCAATGCTTGTCCCAAAGGGAAGAGTTAATCCTTTTTTTCCTCCTTTATTATTTTCCAAATGTAAAATTCAGTCTAGTAGATGCCACTGATACAAATTTGTTTTACATGTGAGAATAAGCATGGATCTGCATCAATGAAGAGAACTCCTGAATGAATGAGATCACGGACCCTTCTGGAGTAATTGTATGAGTTATGCCCTAAGACCCCATCCAATCCAGTTCTAATGTTCTTGGATTCTAGTTTGGAGGAAATGAATCTTGCTGTGGTGGGAGGAATCAGAGGAGTCAAGAACAATTCTAGCTATTCTTTTCAAGCTGGCAAGGTTTCAAGTATGTGTCCAGTGTTAGATACCTGGAGTCTGACACCAAAGATAAGCCTGGCTAATGACAATGATAATAATAAAACTAATAATAATAGTAGCCACTAGCATTTATATAATGCTTTAAGGTTTGTAAAATGCTTTACAAATATTATCTCATTTTATCTTCACAACAATTTTGGGAAGTAGGTGCAATTATTATCCCCATTTTACAGATGAGGAGAATGAAGTGATTACTTCAGAGGTGAAGTGATTACTTGCCCAGGTTCATACAAATGGCAAGTATCTGAGGCCAGATATAACCTTGGGTTTTCCCTACTCCAGGTCCAGTCCTCCATCCACTGTACCACCCAGGTGCCTTAGAGAGGCACATTACTAGAAGAATGAATGCAAGTTTTGTTTAGACACTCTAATATTCCAATAGACTTGTGATCTCATTGATGGGTGGCATGTAATTCCCTCCACTGGTGCAAATGACAACGCAACCATGCCTAGCTATCTTGTATGCCTCTCATCCGTATCTTTCCATGTGTTCCCTAGAATGGCATCTGTCCAAAGTCCTGGGAGAGACTTCCTTGTTTGCTCTTGACATGGGGAGAATGCCAATCGAGCACATGGGCTGTCCAGGCAGGAATATACTTCTACCTACTTTTCTATTTTTTTTGGTTGATTTTAAATTAAAAGAACTGATCTTTAAAATAGCATTATATTAAATCAGTCAACCAAAGCAGAAGGAAACACACTGTTGCTCATCCTTTGCTCTCCCTACATGATCCACCTATCTTCTTTTTCAGTCACATATTTCTTTGATAAAATCCTTTTCCTTTGTAATTCCTTATTTATAATGTGTTGTAGGCTGCTGATTCCCACCATGCCCTCTCCTTTTTAGCATCCCAACAGGTGATCATCCTTTGCAGGAACTCTTTCAGTGTTATGGAATTCATTACTGCAAAAGGCATTTTGGATAGCTGTGATTGTTAAATTCTTCCTTATATTAGGCCTCCCTATAACTTCTACTAACTGGTCCTGGTTTTATAGTCTGGAGGCAGGAATCAAATCTGTTTCCTTTTCCACAGTTCTATCTGACAACATCTAAAGGCAGTCTTCTCTTTTTCAGGCTAAATATCTCAGGTTCCTTCAAACGATTCACACAGCATGGTGTTCAGTCCCCTCACTACACTTCTCCTGACATACTCCTGTTTGCCACGGTCATTCCTGAAATGTGGGGACCAGATCAGACTACTTTAGATATGGTCTTCCCAAATATCAGGATGATCCCCAGGATATACCTTAATGGAGTCTATGATTCAATTAGTGTTTTTGCTTTTCGATGTCATATCACAGAGTTGATTCATATCGAGCTTGTTGTCTCTAAACTATTTACATCATCTCCTCATGTAATGCATGTAGAGGCACCTAATAAATACTCTAGGAAGATATAACAAAACTATGACGGGAACTCTTCAGAAGAAACTAGGGGGCAGGGCTGGTCATACAAGGTCAGGCACTTATGGTTAAACTGAATTTTGTTCTTAGTGTAACTTACAACCATGATTGCTAAAGCTCAAGCCTCACCTCTTCCTAGCTGCTCTAAGACCCTGGTGTTAAGATCCTTGGTTTTGACCTTATGGCAATTTTGGGCATAGACTTTTGCCTCTCTACCACTATCAGCTCCATTCTTAGCCACCCTACCCCTTTGTTGTGACCTGTACAGAAACTTATGGACTAATAAATCTCTTTCCCTACTCTCTATACTGAGTCAAGGCCAATCAGCACCATGGATAGCACTTATCTCTATGCTTATTGAGACTTCGAAAGGAACAGTACAGGAACATGTTGCTATGTGACCTTGAAGACTGGTCTCCCACAGCCAAGATCCAAAACTTTCTGCAGTCATTTTTTTCATCTTCCTAGTCTATTCTGGTTGTATGGCAGCAACATGTGGTGTCCTTTCCTCTTGGTCTCTCTTTGACCTCCCCTTGCTAGAGTTTTTGTTCTTCACTTCTCAATTTCAGGTACCAGTGCCTCAGCATTGGCAGTGATCCATTTTAGGGGCCAAAAAGCTTTCTGAGAGACAGGACTTTGTGCAAACTTGTGGAAAGGGCTTTCATCTCATTAGTCTAGCAACATACCTGGCTTTAAAAAAAGCTTCTTCGAGAAAATGAAAAATAATGAGGCTGGGCTTGAGCTGTAGATGACTACCCTCTGCATCAGGCACTAGATTTGATTAGATGACCTCAGAGGCTCCTTCCAACTCAAACATTATATGATTCAGTGCCTCTGTGATTCTAAAATTCTATAGTTCTGGGATTATAAAACTCCAAGGTTCTATGACTGAAAAATTCTATGAGTCTTGGGTTATAAAATTCTATGCATAAGAAGATGAGAATTCAGAACTAGATAGAGCCATGGAGGAGCACTGAGCCCAGAATTTTTTTTTTCCTTTCTGTTTTTAAACAGAACAAACCAACTCACCGAGTCAATGTAAAAGGTGTTGGAGCCCACGAAGGTGATGGCATCCTGAAGCTCATAGTTGTGCACACCATTCTGGTAGTCTTGATAGGGGATCACTGTGAGGGCAAAGGGTCCCACATTTCGCTTGCTCCAGTTGGTTAGCCGTACTTCAAGTGGGATGGGGTCACCAACTCGGCAGTCTGCCACAACATCACAGTCACACAGCTGTCCATCCACCAGCACATCTGGAAGGTAAGATGAGAAAACCACCAGTGGGTGAATAGCTGCATGCACGCAAATCAGGACAGCTTTACTGAGTAATTACTGTGTACCTAGCCATATGCTATGTGCTGGGGTGCGAGAATGTGACAGGGAGGGCAGAATCAGAGGATTAGAAGAGATCGTTCGGGACTTCCATCCATTTAGAAGAACAAATTTTAACATATGTCAAGCAGAGTACCATCACATATCACACGTGTCAAAGGAAAACAACAATGGTATCTTACTTTTATATAACACTTTACAGTTTTTAAAGCATTCGCAAATTCATTCTCTTCTATTTTTCTAAAAAATATTAATTTTACTGCATTTGTGTGACAAGCCTGTGAGGTAAGTCATGGTGACAGTGCACCCCCAGAAGAGGTATGAAAATTATACTCCTTCTGTGTGCTGTCCACCAGAGGTTTGAGCCTTTATTGGATATACAACTTGACTTATTGAAAAACAGACCCCTAAAATCGCATTAAAATATGCACAGTTATAAAAATTTTCATCCAAAAGTAGTGCTTCTACATTTACCATTACTTTCCAAACTATAACCCTGTGTGGTGGCTAGTACAAAATCATATGCCATTAAACAAACAAACAAAACCCCTAGATCTATGATTTCACTGGCATAGGAAGGCTTGATGAGGAATCGCCTTCTACCAATATGGATTAGCACGAGTTCTGCAACTTTGAGTTAGGCAGAAATGCCTTGAGCATCTAGAAGTTAAGTGATTTGCTCAGTGACACATAGCTATTATTTATCAGAGGCAGGACATTGAACTTAGGTCTTCCTGGCTTAAAGCCTGACTCTTCTTACTATCCTACAGTGCTGATGATCCCCATTGCAAAGATGAAGAAACAGGGGCCACGAGAATTGACTTGCTCGAGGTCATATAGCAAGTAAGCATAGTGATGGTAAATACTTGTACTATTGTGGGGGCAATGAAGATAATGCAGGTCAGTTGCTCTTTAACCAAAATGTACTATAAACATCTGCAATCATATGAACTACTATTGAGTCTAAGTAGAATAGGCCAGAGAGGGAGAAGATACAAGGGCATTGGGTCCTTGGAGGAAGATAAGCCAAAACTTCACCCACTTTACAAGTTTGTTGAGCCCTGGCCCCATTTCCTACCTCTAATGCTTATGTTTCAATGCTTATGTCTGAAAGTAAAATGTTTTAAGATCCCATTGGTGATGGGCTCCAAACTGAATTCCAGGGTAACCAGGGAAGCACAGAATGAACTTCATTTTTTTTTTTTACTTTAATCTACTCAGAAAATGCAGCCTTTTCCAATAAGAATCATTTCACTTCTCATTTTTCATGACACTGACTTTGTATGGCATTTAGATAAGGCTTGGACTCAATATCTGGATCTGCCTTCTTTCTACTCTCACGACTACAGCTCTAATTCAGGTATCATTTCCTCTCAATTCACTCAATTATTATGATACCTTCCTAATCTGTCTGTAACTGCTCTTTTCTAATCCATTCTTTATGGCACCACCTGAGTTATCCTGGTGTGGAAGCCACTGTTCAGACCCAATGTCTTCAGCAGTACCCCACTGCGTACAGGAAGGAGAAAATGCAAATTCCTTGGTCAGGCATTCAGTGTTTTCTGTGATTTGACTCCATGCTTACTTTATACCACTGCACTTCAGGTACTCTCTGTTCAGGCCGTCTGGACTATCGGATATTCTTTGATCCTTACTCTGCCCTCTCCAGCCTTGGTGCATTTTGAGCACATAGTACCCCCTGGGAGGGACTCCCTCCAATTACTACTTCTTGAAGTCCTTCCCTTCTTTCAAAGTCCATCTTAGGGGCTGCATCCTTCAGGAGGCTTTCTCTAGCTCCCCCTCTTAGAAATGATTCCTCCCTGTCCAATTTTCTCATAGCCTCTCCATGCACTTATCACATTCTGATTGCATTGTATTTCTTTCTTTATGTCTCATCCTCATATCAGATTTTAAGTTCTATGAAGGGTAGGGATTTTGCTGTTTTTTATCTTTGTATTCCCCATGCTAAACACAGGCTCTTCAACATATCAGGTTCTGTAGTCAATGTTTGCTGACTTATTTGTGGAACTGAATTCTCACAATCTGTCCTTGTAAACTGAATGTCTTGCAGCCATGTCCAGTGTCCCAGTCTTCAATGACTGCCTTCTTAGTGCTGATCAGCTGGTAAACCCAAGAAAAATCAGAAATGGATCTTCTGTATGAAGTATTTTATTTTTACTGAGGCAGGAAAGTAGGTCACTGAACTTAATCTGAAGCAATAAAAAGCCTTTTGTTGCTTTGAAGGGTAAGCTTCAGTTATCTGGAAAAGCCTTGTTTTCTGACAGTGTTGGATAAATGAGGTTTGACTGTGTTACATGTGAATGGGCTAATTTTATATTTGTGGACAGGTTGCTCAAGTAATTTCTTCCATTCATGCTTTGTTTTTGCACAGTCTCCTCTGGGGAAAAGAGGGAAAGCATCAGAGAATCCTAGGATCACAGAGCTGAAAGGGGCCTTAGTAGTCACCTAATCCCACCCCTCCCTGATGGACGATGGTTTCCACAACATCCTTGACCATGGCCACTCCATAAATGCTCGCTGACAGCGTTCTCAGAAAAGCAGCAGCTCAGGCTACGAATGATGATTAACCTTGTGTTGACACCCAGCTGTGGTGTGCCTGCCAGCGTATCAGAATGAGAATGATCTTTGAACCCCAACTCCAAAAGCTGTGCTTGGAGGGGGTGGGCGACTCAGTTTCTATGCAGGGATGGAGTTAATTACATTTGTGGCTTCTGCATCCAGAGCTCCTACCCTGCAAACACTCTGCAAATGGAATTGGCTTGCTTGGAATGAAAGTGATTTTTGCTTATGTTATTTATAGATCTACTTCAGCATTTCTTTCCCTGGATGGTGGCTGGGAAGGGAAAGGCTATTAGGGCTACGTTAAAGTCGGTGTGGTGTAGTGACAAGTGTGTTGGATTCAAATCATGGGCCTGCTATTTGCTGCCTGGGTAATGTTAGGCAAGTCAGTTTGCCTCTCTAGGTCACAGTTTCCCTGTCTGTAAAATGATTGTGCTGTGTGACCTTTAAGGTTGCATCTCTCTCTAGATTCTAAAATACTACCTTCTGGCCCAGGAGACTTTGGGGCTATCTTAACACTATATTAATCTGCCCCAGGGCTATGGTGGGGAGGTAGGCAAATATTAGTGCAAAACAGAGGAAATTAATGTTTTTATGCACCAAATTGCCACACAATGTATATTTGATGTATATACATATATATATGTATATATATACACAACTTCATACTTAATTTCTTAAAGGCGAAAATATTAGTAGCAAAGAAATTTTCTCACTGAAGCACTATTCACAACAAGCAGATCTTCTAACTTCCCACCTGGGTTCCAGTTTGGGAAATGCTGCTGTAGCAGAAAGCACCCTGAACTTGTAAGCAGAAGCCTTGGTTCGGTGGCCTCAGCTTTACCACTTACCAGCTGTGTGACATTATTTACCACTCAAGTCCCTCCAGTAGTGTGGGTCAGGGGAAAGAACACTGGATTTGTAGTCAGAAGACCTGGGTTTAAATTCTGACTCTGTTCCTTATTATCTGTGGTCTTTGGAAATAGACTTTCTTTCTCTAGGGTCTGTTTCTTTTTTTTTTCTTTTCTTTTTTAATGTTGAGGGAGGGGGGAGAGATTGGACTAAATGATCCTTTATGTTCTACTTAGTTGTTTAATACTTTGGTGGATGCCAGATCTCATCTGTGTGCGTACTCCCTCCAGCAAAGAAGATCAAAAACCACCCAAGTCTTCTTTATCTGTGAAGCCTTGGTCTATGTCCTCTAGCAATTCCTCCACAAGGGGTCCACCTAACATGGGAGGGACCTTCCTCAAGATTTCTTGACATTGCATAGATATAAGTAGAGTGTGAAGACTGTCTACTCTTGCACCATGTTCTCATAACAGGATAAGCTCCCATACTTTTTGGTACAATACATATATGAAGATGTCCTAAAGTATGTTACTTGTACAGTGTAGTCTGCTTTTACCCACCATGAGCCTCCCCTTTGGGTGACCCAAAGCTTTAGTTCTTCAGAAACCCTGGCATTCTATGATTCTCAGCACCACCAGAAAAATACCGATGTTGAAAAAGTCCTGCTCTAGAACAAAAAGTCTTTCTTGTTGAACCTCAGCTTTTTAATCTGTAAAGTAAGGATAATCATTGGACAGCCTACCACACGGTAGGGCTCGCATGACATAATAGCTGTTAAAGCAGCAAATCTGTAAACATAAGTTGTGATATAAATATGAGATATAGTAATGATGATATCACCCAGGAAGACAAGCCAATGTGACAGTCTGTGTGGGTGGGGTCGTACTGAGGTATCTTTTACACAGGAACTTTGTTTTGAACAGTGTGAAGCAGGGATCAAGGGCCACAGTGATGCCGCTATCTGTGCCTTGTTGTCATCAGATGATCAGACTGAATGATGATAATAACAACTGGCATTTATACATTGCTTTAAGGTTTGTAAAGTACTTTATATAACGCCATCTCATTTGAACAATGGTGATTATTGGTACTGTCCGTGGATAGTGTTTGCTTGGAAATCTTGGAAAGGCCTAAAAGTCCTAGCTATAAAAGTTACACTTCTTCATTTTTATTTAGTAATTTATAGTTGCAGAAAGACTCCAACAAATTGGAGCATTTATAGAGAAGGGTAATCAGGATGGTGAGAGGGCTGGAGACCAGACAACATGAGGACAGATTGAAGAAACTGGAGATGTTTAGCCTGGAAAAGAGATTTATTGGGGGACATGGCAAATTTCTTTAAGTATCTGATAGATATTCACAGAAGAGAGATCAGCTTCATTTTGCTTGGCCCCAGAGGGTACAACTAGGATGAGTAATGGGTAGAATCTGGTAGAGAGGCTGATTAAGACTATGTAAAGGAAAAAAAAACTTCCTAATGATCAGACCTGTCTGAAAGTGGAATGGGCTGCCATTCCAGGGAGATGGTATATCATTAAAGGTCTTTGAGTGGTGTCTAGATAACCACTGAGAGGCAATGGTATGATGATGATGATGATGATGATGATGATGAAAGCAACAACAATGTCTGCATTTTTGCAGTATTTTAAGGTTTACAAAGCACTCTGCCAATATCATCTCATTTTATTCTCATAATAACCTTGGGAGGTAGGCACTATTATTATTCACATTTTATAAATCAGGAAACTTAAGTAGACAGAGTAAGTGACTTGCCTACTGTCACACAGCTAGTAAGTTTCTGAAGCCAAGTCTGAATTCAGGTCTTCTTGTCTCTAGACCCAGTACTTTATCCTCTGTGTTACCTAGATAATGTAAAGGAAATTCCTTATAAACTATGACTCTGAGGTCCCTTTCTTCTTTGCTATCCTGATTCTAGTCTTCTAAATCCATCATTTTTTTGACTCTTACCGCAATTCAGTGAGGGAACATAAAGTAGAGTTTCTTATTGTCTCAGAGAGGTGAGGTAAGTTGGACAATGTGATACAACAGCAGGGTCTAGGGAAAATGACCATTTTTAAAAAAAATCTGATTTTATTTTAAAGGAAAAAAGCCCCATCTCTTTCAGATGTGCTGTTAAATATTAACTTGCCAGACTAAATGCAGAATTAAAAAGCCAAGTCCTAGAGAAGGCAGTATAAGCCTCCAGGGCTTTTCAGTACAGGTACTCTTATCCTAGGGAAAACTGTCTTGTCCTACCCTGACCAAGAGACTGATAATGAAAGCCACCTCGCTCTGAGGGGTCTCAAATTTTAATGTCTTCTCTAGGTTTATGCTTGTGTCTTTCAAATCAGAAGCAGACTCTGAGATCTTTCCATTCCAGACAGAGCAAGTTGATCTTATAGGAGAGTTTGGCTAATTCCTAGTGTTCAAATAACCAAAAGACAGGTACTACAACTGTTGTTATATGCAGATGAAAGAAATTGAGGCTGAGATGGGCTGTGACTCTAAAATCATAGAATTTTAGAGGTGGAAGGGACCTTAGAGGTCAATCCATCAGAAACTGCTTTCATGAGCTCATTAGGAATCCCCTTTATAGCATCTCTGACAATCTTCTAGCTTGAAAACCTCCAGTAAAGCTCACCAACTCTCAAGGCAACTTATTTCACCACGAGACAGCTTGGTTTATTATAAAATTCTTCCTTGTGTTGATACAGAACCTGCCTCTTTCTGACTTGCCCTACACTAGTCCTAAGGCTACCCTCTGGAGATATGCAGAGAACATCTAACTCCTCTCCCATGTACTTGACAAGAGGCTCCAAAAACTTCTCAAATCATGAAAAAGTGTGAGGAATATGCCATCATTTCTACTTCAAGTCCGTGTTACTACTCCCTCTGCCAATGGGGCCACAATGGGCATACACCTTAGGAAAACTTACTAGATGGACAACAGATCGAAGACAAATAAATCAAACCTCAGTTAGCCATAAATCTCATTGCAGGATGGATTAGGAGCAGTCGAGTAACAGTTCATTTAACTAGGCCAATTAACCATCTTCAGACACACAGTGAGAGAACATCAGAAGCCTAAAATTTATCTGCAACACCATCAAGTGCAAACTTTAAATACCCTTATTTTTATTCCTTTGTTCTTGAATCTAAGCACAAATGAGTTCTTCTTCCTCCCACCTCACACAATGCTTATATCTTTGCTATGCATTTATTTTGTTCTATTTTAAATTACTTATGTCCACGACCTGTCCTTCAATTACAATTGTATGCTCTGTGAGGGCAGGGAGCTTGCTCTACTTAACCCTATCATTTCCACACATACAAATGGTCCTAGTTATTGTCATTTGCCATAATCAAACCATACCTGCATTCAGTTCTGGAGATCACATTTTAAGAAGGACATTGACCAGCTGGAGTGCGACAAGGGTAGTGGGCAGGGTGACAAGCTTGGTGAAAAGGCTAAACAACATGATATTCAAGGACTGATAAAAGAGGATGCAACACAGCATGTAAGGAGCACTGACTCTTGAGACAGAGGACTTGGGTTCCAATCTCGTCTCTATAAGTCACTTAGCTTTCTCTGTAAAATGAGGTTGTTGGCTTCTCTTGTCTGTGGTTGCAGAATTGTGACAATCAGAACTGATGGCAGTAGATAGAGAATAAGAAGAGCTTACTGGTAGAGTGGTGAAGTTTGAACTGCTGGGGCTACCTGGGCATTGTGATTCTTCTCAATGATTGAGAAAAGAATGAGCTCAAAGCCTAATTCCCAGCAAAATGGTGAGATATTCATTTCTGCCTCTACCTTCCTTCCTTCCTACTTGGTTTGGAAAGGAAGAGACAGAAGGAGAAACAGAGGTCTATCTGTCCTTCATGACTGCTAGCCAAAAGCAACCAGTGCTTACTTATTTATTTCTGACCATACCCTTCTGCATTCCTATATATGTCAATACATCTGAAATACAAAATCTGGCAGTCATGTAAAAGAAATGAGGCAATTGGACTGAATGCTCTCTAACAGCATTTAAATCTAACACCTATGATTTTATGTTTAGTTTGAAGAGGAGAAGAGAAGACTCAAGGATGACATGATAACTGTCTCAAGTGTCTGAAGTGCTGCCATAGAATAGAGAGAAGACATTTCTTCTGTTTAGTGCCAGAGGGCAGAACCAAGAGTAATGAAGTCACAGGGAGGAAGATTTCAGCTGCTCCTAAATGGAACGGCTGCCTTAGAAAGGAGCACTTCTGCGACGACTGGTTAGGGATGCTCTATGATGGATCAACTCAGGCTCAGGATGGACTTGATGACCTCAGGGAACCTTTCTAATTCTGAAATTCTGTGGATATGAAATATTGTGTTTCTCACTTCAATGATCCCTTTGATTTCACAACTTTAAGAAAGAGCTTTCGACTCTGAGTCAGCAGACCCTAGTTCTAATCCTGACGCGGCCACTAATTGCCCCACTAAATGTTCTGAGAATTCCTGATTCCAGGATGAGGAAAGAGGCCCGAGAGAAGAGCTTACCTGATTTCCAGTCCCCTTTCTTTAGCTCATTTCCCAATTTTTTATGTACTTTCTTCCCTAAACAAACCTGTTCCTTCTTTTCCCTCTTCATAGCTGCTCCCCTTTTCTGACTCCTCCAGCAGGTAGCAGGTAGTACCTCTTTTCATTCTCTGAATGGAGGCTTCAGATTCATTGCACACAAACACACACACACACACACATACACACACAAGCCTTGCTCTATTTGTTTGGCCATTCTGAGCTTGCCAGTGTGTGTTTTTTTTAAATTGTAAATTCAATTCAAACAAAAGACAGACATGATAGCTGTCAGCTTCAGGTGTCTCCCAGGGATGGTCACCATGCAAATGCTGAATTAGTGTTCTTGCTGTCTTTGGCTCCCGTCAGACAGCTTTGTGCACAGAGCAGGTCCTCTGGCCCAGCCCAACACCTGCCCTTTGTACTGGGAGACAAGGGCTTTAACAAGCTTACTCCACAGCAACCACAAATACTGTCAACAGAGTCAGTGAGCTGGTCATAATTGAGCATCAGCCCCAGGATTTAACTCTTTGCATAAACATAACACTAATAATAATAACTAACATATCTAGGGCAGTTTACAAAGCATTTTCACAGCCATTATCTCATTTGATCTACATTCTAATGTTCCTTCCAGTGCTGACATTCTATGATTCTGTGGGCTAAACTGTGAGCCTAAGAAACAAAAGCCATTCACACTTTATTCAAATGACTTAGCAGGTAGTACAGCTTGATCACTAGGACCTGACAACAGACATAAAAATCAACAAAGAATGCAATGTGATTGATGGCCACTAAATGTTTCTTTCCTAAAAAGATGCTTTCAAAGGTGCTGGATGGGGTAGGAATCAAGAAATGAGTGCAGCCTCAGGCAGTAGATGGAAACAAATGCCCAAGGTAGGTCGAGACATTCTTGTGACCTACCATAATCTCAGAGCATAAACGAGAGGAGTCCCTTCCAGTTCTAACATGCTATGTTCTATGATCCTATATGGAGAAATCATCAGGCGAATTCAAGAGTTGGAAGGAACTTCTGAGGACTTCTAATACAATCTAACACAAATTTAATAATACTGATCGGGAATAGTCAGTACAGCATCCCACATGAGTGAGCATCTAGTTGCTGCCTGATGATCCCTAGTGACCAGGAACTCACTACTTCTCAAGGTAACACAGCTGATGTGGGAATACTTTGATTGTTGGGAAGTTTTTCCTTTTACCAAGTGGAAATATGCCTTCCCATAATTTCTATTTGTTGTTCCTCTTTCTGCCTCCTACTCAGTCTTCTTGGCTGGAAAGCTGGAAAGACTGAGAATACGTCTAATGGTATGAGTATTGAGGTATGAGTATGAGGTATGAGGATTGTTTGAGGACAAGCCCAGATAGGTTTGGAGAGGTTCTTCGCCAGGTTGGCCCCTGACAGTGATCTGTCTCGATAACCCTCAGAGACCATCTACTAAGTTAAGGACTGGTTCTGATCTCCATTGGTGGAGGGATCATCCATACAGATGAAATTATAGCTTCCTCAGGTATTGAAACATGTAAAATGAGCACTTTTGTTTGTCATTAAACATCTATTAGCAGAACTGTAGTTGGGATTCTTGTATCAGGTAAGACATTGGACTAAATATTTTCTGAGGCCCCTTTTGAGCACAAGATGCTGTGATTCCCACTGTAGGTAGTACCCTCAGAGATGACCCACATGTATACATACAGTATACTACTTCTTACTCTACCAAGCCTCTCCCCTGTGTGCAGACAGTTTTAGAGTTTAGATTTAGAGAATCCCTGTAGGAAGGGATTCTTAGAGATCAGTTAGTGTCATGTTGTCATTTTGCAGATGAAGTAACAGGCTCAGAGGAGGGAGTGACTTGTCTAGGGCACACAGTAAGTTTTGGCAGAGCCTAGGTCTTCTGAATCCTCAGTCTTCTACTTTAGACCCTTCCACTCTTCTCACTGTACCTCATTGCTTCTTACTGGAAGTCAGTGGATTGACCTCGATATAGGAAAACAAAAGTCAGGTACTTCTGACCCACCATTACCACCAAGGGAAACTCAGTGAGCTTAGATGCAGAGACAATAGAAAAGGAGATCCAAACCTTTGCCCTCAACATTTTTTTCATAAGAAAAGGCACAAGGCTAAGTGAACAGTTACTTGCCCAAGTCCATGAAGCCAGGAGTTTTGAGAAAACAAAAGCAATAATTCATATTTCCATAGTACTTAGCTGTTACAAATTGGGTGCATAGACACAGACAGTATCATTGATTCTCATAGTTCTCCTTTTCTGAATTTTCCTAGAGAACTTTCTCTGGATCTCCCCTTTACTTTCTTCCTAATCTACCTTATATCATTTGTTTAAAATGGATATATCACAGAATGTATGCTCTTTGAGAGAAGGATCATAGATAGGATGACGTGTGTAGATCCAGAAGGGACACTAAAGGTCATTCATTTCAACCTCCCTGATACCTCCTTTTTTACAGATGAGGAAACTAAGGCTTGGCACGGTTAAGTGATTTGCCCAGGATCACACAACTCATAATTATCAGAAGCATGACTTAACCCCAGGTCTTCCTAACTCTTAAGGCCAGCACTCTAACCTTCTCTTTTTATCTCCCAGAGTCTAGCACATAGCCCAATAAATATCTGGTGCATTGAACAGGCCTATAAAGTAGGTCTGGCAAGTATTATGTCCCTCACTTTATAACAGGAAAAACCTTACCTTGGGTCAAACAGCTAGTAAGTGAATGAGCTGGGAATTGAACCCAAATCTCAGGTCATCTCTAAGAGAGGCTTCAGTCTCTGGCAGAGAAAATAAAATTCATCTATTAATACCCAGAATCTTTAGAGGGTCACACCAGATTTTTCCCCTCCTACTGTAGGCGCTACTACATGTTGAATCACCTTCCCTAGACCTTCCTTAAGGCAAATGTTTGTTGGCCATCTCCTCTAGAGTGTCCATCATTTGGACAAATGTCAATGGGACATTTCTGGGGATGAAGACATGTTTCTTTTGCCATACTCATGCAGAATAGCTGCTTTCTCAAATTTGCCTCTGTCAGAAACTCTGACTTATCTTGACCCTTTCTCTTTGAATCTTTAGAGTATTGATCTACTAAGCCACAAAATTTCATACTTGTTTCTATGCCGTCTTTCTTGTTTTCTAATCATTAAATATCCTGTTACCCTAACTGTAATGAACATTACTTGAGAGAGGGGGACTCTATCTTTGCCTTTTTTTTAGGAAGGCAGCCAGGTATGATTTAGTGTAGGTATTGGGCAGGAAGTCAGGAGCCTGGGGCTGTGGTCTTAGTTCTGGCACTGGCTTGCAGTGTGATGTCAGGCAAGCCACTTCACCTTTTTAGACCTCAGTTTCCACATCTGTAGGATGAGAGGGTTGAATTCTATGATTCCGAGGTAACCTTTAGGAGTTAGAGCTCGAAGGAGCCTTGGAAATCATTCTAGTCTAACCTCCTTGAATTACAGATAGAAAAACTGAGGCCCAGAGTAAATTGTCTATGATTATATTAAGAGTAAGAAGTGACATGAGGATATGAATTTAAGTTCCCTAACTATAAAGTCAGTGCTCCTACGAGTAACATGAATCCCCTACGAGTGCTCAGTTAAGCGTCTAGCATGGAGAAGATGCTTAATAAATGCTCAAGGAATATAACTGAATATGCTAGAAATTGGTCACTACAGCCACCACATGTTTTGTCTCTTTCATTAGAACATAAGTGCCTTGAGGGCAGAGACCATTTTTCACTTTGTCTTTGTATCCCCAGAATTGAGGGAAGTGTATGACACAGTGAATGTTTAATAAATGCCTATTGATTGATGGGTTAGTTTGGTGCTTTTTAGCATGACAAAACACTTCACATTTATTACTGAATTTGATACTTAGAAAAATTCATGCATTTACTGGGACAGCTATCCAATCCAATTCTATTAGCATTTATTAAGTGTCTACTCTGTTCAAGGCTCTGTTAGGCATAAATGAAGATAAAATGAAAAACTCCTTATTCTTAAGGATCTCATATTCTGTATCTTACAGCAGAAGAAACTGAGGCTCAGAGAGAGCCAAGTGACTTGCCCAAAATCACAACTAGTTACCGTTAGATCTGGGATTCAGTCATGCGTCTTTCTGACTCCAAGACCAATGCCCTTCTTGTGCTACTACAGATATCACAAAGGTAACAACCTCGAATAATCCAATTCCTCTGGGGATCTGGTGCTAGTTCCCTCCTCCACAGCTACAAATGGATTCTTCTGTATCACGCTCCTGGAGACTGCTCAGATTTCATGACTAGGCCCAACACTATAAAGGTCATTTGATTCATCCTAACTTTTTTCCACCAAGGGAAAGAAAAGATGTCTATGGACTGAGAGAGCATAAACAGTTCAATAAGAAATAGATTTCACTTGAATTTTTTCAAGGAAATTCAAGATCTGCTCAATATCCAGTTCCTGACTTTGACACTAGCAATGTGACCCTGGGGACACAACTTAACGTACCTCCTCACCTCCTTACCCACCTTACAGAAGAGTCATGAGAAAAGCACTTGGTAAATCTTACAGCCCTGTTTAAATGGGAGCTGTTATTATCATTGTTATTCTTATGACATTCCCATTTCATTCTCTAGGGAAACCATTGGTTTTCCATGAGATAACAGCAAAGACTGCAGCTCGGACAATCTGTGGTTGGCTCTGAGATAATAAACAATCACAATGTACTGGCCAGACTGCATCTGGAGTAATGTGTCTAGTCCTGGGTGCTACATTTCAGGAAGTAATTGACAATCTGGAGTTTGCCCAGAGGACAGTGACCAGGATGGTGAGGAGACTAAATCTTACTATGATTAGCTGAAGGAAACAAGGGTGTTTAGCTTAAAGAAAATTTAGTGGAAATACAATGGATTGGAAGGTCTGTCATTGGGAGGAGAGAGTACTATCTTGTACTGTTTCAAGGGGGATAGTGTGAAAGTTCTAAGGTGGATATAAGGTGGAAATACAGGCAGATTTGAGTTCAACAGAATCAAATAGTTAATTAAAACTGACTGACTACCTTCTATGCCAGGAGGAAGAAAGTATTTCCCAAATAAAATGAACACCTCAACAATAGAAGGGCCTCAGCCAGGCAGGAGTTTCTTGTTACCTGAAATATTTAAGCAGAGGATGGATAACCATCTGTCTGGTATGGACTTGTGGAGACTGGACTAAATGACCTTTCAAATTTCTTCAAAATTTAATGTGCAGCTCCTCTCTCTGTTGTGTGCCTGCTCCCTTTCTCAGTTTGAGTCTTTCCACTGTGATGACCATGTTCCTTCTTTACTTCTAGCTGGCACCTGCATCCTGGATCCCTAAGGCATTCTGTTCTGAGGGGGAAGGAGGGTGGTGGGGGGAAGGGAGGTGGTGGTGGTGGTGGATACAAAGTCAAGTAACTTACACAAACAGGGACCATGGATAAAATAGACTTGGAACAGGAAGGGACCACAGTGGGAATCTTGTCCACTCACAGGTAGATTAAGTGAACTGCTCAAAGTTACACAGATACTAAGTGGCTGTGTAAGGATTCAAAGCTGTTTCTGACTACAAATCCAGTGCTCTTTGATGACACCAGGGTTGGAACAGAGATACAAATGCTGAAAACAAAATATTACCACTACCCCCATGCATGACTGCTTTCCCCACTAAACAAGCTGGCTTCCTCAAATCTGGTTTGTAAACTTGTATGCCCTAAAGTCCAGCCAATCAAACTCAAAGTAGCTTGCCTGGTCACCCAGGCCTCCTGAATGAAAGGGAAAGAGCAAGTGTCACTATAGGGATTGTTGTTGCTGGTTCCATTAAGTAAAAGATACAATCATGTGCAAATCAGTGGAGGGTGGCTGGCTCATTAAGGCTTTTTTTTTTCCCCTAGGAATTATTTTGTGTACCTCTGGGTTATCAGATTATCTGCAGAACAGGATACTCATAACTATGGGAGCTTGGTGAAGCCCAGATACTGCATTAGAAGATGTAGTGATACCTTATTAACCCTTGACCATCCACTGTGGAGTTAACCCATGACTTCTATGGGTGCTAGAAAGACAAGAAAGAGGACTCTAAACCAGAGGCAGTTCAGTTCCCCTTGAAGCTCAAAAATGATGTCAGTCTAGAGAGCATGGACCATGGCTTCCATTTCTTTTGCATTTTCCAAAGAATGGAAGGTGTCTAGTAGATAAAGTAACTCAGTAACCTAGTAACTCACGTTTATATAGCACTTGTAGGTTTAGAAAACACTTTATTACAACCTCGTAAGGCAAGTAGTATAATTAATGGAATTATCATTATCCCCATTTCACAGACCAGGAAACAGTCTCAGAGAGGAGTGACTTGCCAAGCATCATGTAACTCATAAATGTTCGTGATGGGATTTAAACCTAGGTCTCCTGACTCCTCCAATTCCAGGATTCTTTCCACTACATCATGTTACTTCTCTAAAATAAGGAGGTTGTTTATTTCTGTTTACATTTCTTCATACAAAACTAGTAGTTCCTTTAAGATGAAAGTTTACCTTCCTATGCTCTTTGTGTTCTCAAGCTCTTCTTTTTAATTTGAAAAAAAAATCTGAACTTAAGAAACATAAAATAAAATGAGAATTTCCAAATACATGGAAAAAACAAGAGAAGATTGCATATGAAACTGTGAATCCCTATGTAAAGATTGTTTTTGTTTTTTGGTATAAAATAATTCAACATGTAATTTTCAAAGCTGGACTTCTTTCTGTTCTCTTCTCATTATTCTTTTTTGAACCCCTTTTCCTCCCTTTCTCTTTTTCTCTTACTTCCTCCAAATTGAAAAGAACAGAAAAGCAAAACTCTCTTAACAGAAATGCATGAACAAAACAAATTCCCGTACTGGCTATATCCAAAAATGTATGTGTCATTCCACAACTCGAGTCCATCACCTCTCTCGCAGGAAATGAGTAGCATGCTTTGTCATTGGTGCCAGGGAAGCATGGATGGCTACTAAAATCATCAAAGTTCTTTAGTTCAAGGTAGCCTGACTGGAATCTCTGCTAGACAGACTGAATTGAGAATGCATAAATTCTGCGACCTGCTTAAGGAAAGACCTAAATAAGCTAAAGATGGAATAGGAGGGTGACTGGGATGGTCATGATGGGGTGCTTGTGCTTGGATCCTAATTCTAACATCACATTTCTCCTTAGCCTCTGCTTGGGTGCCTGTGCCTGAACTCTAGTTCTAAAATCACATTTCTCCCTAGCTTCAAAGTATTGGCCCAGGCAGCCTCTCTCCAGTTCAAGGGCAGCATGCCTTACCAACACAACTAGTTCTCAAAACATATTCTTTCCTAGGCAGCCTCTGTGTAGCTAAAGGGCAGCATGACCCAAAATTATCTCTGTTTCTTCCTCAGTAAGCAGGTATGCCCAATTATAGATTGATTTCTGGATGATAAACAGAGTCTTATATGTATCCTAGACATAGTCAAATGTATACTCCCTTACATTAATCTTGTCTAACAAGACACGTGACGGAATCCTCCTGGATATTCCCAGTCAGCTGTGAACTTTTGGTGACTTAGTGATGTTTCACAGCAAAAACCACACCCACAGGTAGCCCCCTTGGGCTACTTCCCAGTGAACTCTGGGTAAGATACCTGTGCAGCAGATACAAAAAGTGCATGTTCTTTAAGAACTGACCAACCCTTAATCACACCTTGACCACTCCCTAATCCCATCCCAAAACACCTGACAGATTTCATCTCTAAATCTTGTACTTAAACTTTCCCTGTAGCCCTGTATGGTTTCAGGTTCCCTAAGAACTCTTCCCCACTTTATTTACATAAAGCATAATAAATCTTTGCCTTCTTGACTTAAAGAATGCTTGGGTCTGCGAATTCATTCCAGGCAGCCTTGCCTTGGGAACTTTGGTTTGAGATTTCTACATCCCTGGGTTCTTTTCTCCCTCAACAGTCAGAGGCCAGGAGGGCAGGCCATATGATGGTAGGTTGAAGGCACCGGGAATTTAGGCTAGAGAATATTTAGTGGGGAGCATGGTTTCTGTCTTCAACTATTTGAAAGGTTTTAAGGAGGAAGAGGAAGTAGAATTAAGAGGTTTTTTTTTTAAATTTATTTTCAGTTCTGAATTCTCTCTCTCCACTTCTTCCTCACCCATTGAGAAAGTAAGAAATATGATACCCATTAAACACGTGAAGTCATGTCAAATATATAGCAGAATTAATCTGTATGCTTGTAGAGGGTAATTTATAGGGAAGCAAAATTTTATTTAATCTTAAAATGAGCTACCTAAAAATTAGAACTGATCAAAAGGGTCTGCCTCAGGAAGTGGTGTGTTCTCTGTTCATGGAGGTGTTTCAAGCAGATGTGGATGTTCTCCCATTGGGGGATATCTTGGAAGGAAATGTTTCATGAGAAATGGTACTTTGACTAGTTTATATCTGAAGTTCTTTCCAACTCTGTGCTCATCATTCTGATTCTAGAATGAATGTCTTTTCCCACAAGAGCCTCATCATTTTCCCCCAGGTATTAGAGAATAGGAAAACGAAAACAATATTATCTAGGGCAGAAGTTCCTAATGTAACCTTTTAAATTAACTACATTTCAAAATAATTGATTTCCTTGGTAATGCTACGTATTTTTTATGCATTTAAATATATTACTCTGAGAAGGCATCCATATACCTTTTACTAGACTGCCAAGGGGTCCCTGACACAAAGGATGAAAAGGACTCCTGATCTAGGGGCATAAACAATCAAAGGAGAGGAAAGAACCATCGAGGCAAAAAGAATAACTCATGGGGGAAAGCTCCAGTTCTAATACTCTCACAATGTCTCTCCTGTGGGTAGCAACCTTTCCCCCTCTTGGATTCTCCATAATGCTTCTAAGAAAGTTCTGGGAGGCACTTACTGCACCATGGAATAGGATGTGGGGTGCCCATTGCGATAGTGACTTAATCTTGCTCTCTCCCCACCCCAATCTGTGAGCTCCAGGGGGTGAGGAAGTGTGATTAAATTCTGGATTTCTCCCAGTGCTGGGCATGGACTCTGCATGGAATGGATACTTGTTGAATCCAGACAGTCTCCTGATCTGTAGGCATGTGTGAACCTTGGCTAAATTTCAGGCCTAGATAGGCCCCTGCTTAACATTCTGCTGGCTGGAAAACTGCTTTGTCAGGGCAAAGGTCTATTTTCTCTGACACATCTTTTGGTTGTGATTTATTAAGAATATCATGGCATTCTCCTCTGGGGCCTGCAGAGTTCTCTCTAAGAAGTGCAGTAAAACCTGCATGAGCATTAATAATAATAGTTCTCATTTTTTTTTTAAATTTAAAAAGTGTTTTCTTCACAACAACCCTGTGAGAGAGGATCATAGGATTTACAACTTGAAGAGACCTTAAAGATCATCTGGTCCTAACTCCTCATTTTATAACTAAGGACGTTGAAGTCCTGAGGGCAAAGGACTTGGCCAAGGTCATAAAGCTACCAAGTGGCAGAGCCAGTTTTTCTGGCTCCAAATATAGTGCTCTTTTCATAGGAACATAAATATGATTATCTCCATTTTGCCAATGAGGTTTCCTTGGCTGGGTAAATTTTATGATAACTCTATTTCCACATAATTGTTTTCCTTGCAATCCCATGTGTTTTGCTTTATGCATAAAAAGACATTAATCTGATAGGTGGTCCATAGGCTCCATTAGATTGCTAAAAAAAGTCATGATACAAAAAAGGTAGGAACCCCTGCCTTATGGCATAGAATGCTGGGGTGGAAAGAAATTTTAGAAAATACAATGTTGGACAAAATGATCTTGAAGGTTTCTTTCAGCTCTAATAATCTGTTGATCACAGGCTACAGGAGGATTGCATATAGCCTTTTTGTTGACAGTAGGTTTTACCAGCCTGTGGGTGGATGTAGGGTAAACAAATTACCAGGGAGTTTCCAAGAACTATAGATTCTGACACCTTGTAAGAAGTTTGACATTTTACACCTTTTCTTCCTGCAGCTCTCTGGGTATCCACAAAGTAACTATTTGGAATCCCTGTTGCTTATAAAAAACAGTTGTGGACACAGGTTTCATGCTTTTGGGGTCACCTCCTGCTTTGTATATGATCAGAGACATGCTCCTTACTGAGGAATATCAAGAATGAAAGGCACCTTGGTGTAGCGGAAACAATAGGAGCTGTAGGGTCAGGAGACTGAGGTTCAGGCCTTAGCTCTGGCAGTTCCTGGGAGCTATTCAGTGTCCTAACAATCTGAGACATCCCAAGGTCAAATGAGCTGTTTGAAGAGGTAGTGAGGAGGCAAAGGGTCTCTACACATTGGGGGTCTTCCATCAAAGGCTGGAAGACCACTTGGTGGGAATTTTCTAGAAGGCATTCTTATTTAGGTATAGGCTGAATTAGATGGCCACTGAGGTTCAGTTTTGAAATTCTGTGATCCTAGAAGCATGGACAAGTCACTAAACCTTGCTGGATCTGAGTTTCCTCATCTGGAAGGGGCATATAATATTTGCATCACTCATCTCACAGGGCTGTGAGGGTCAAATGACATAATGATACAATAGCTCTTTTGTTACTCCTCCTCCATCCATATTGGAGCTCCAGAGAAGGTACCTATGAAGAGCTCACTCCTTGGGACACTACTTCTTTGCCCCTGGCCATTTTCTATCCTGCTGCAGAGCATATTTCATTCTGCTCCCACCTCTACTCCCCTTGCTCCGAGAACTGCAATTCATTCAACACTACCATTGGCTTTGGAAGGGGGATGCCAATGGACTGTTAGATTGGTCCATTTGTAGTCCCTGGAACATCCTTTCTTGTCTATCTTTCCCCTATTTGTACTAACTCCCTCTATTAGAATATAAGCTCTATAAGGGTAGGAGATGTATAGCTTTTGTATTTGTATCTTAGCACAGTGCCTAGTAAGTAGATAGCAAATGTTTAATAAATGCTTTTTAATTCATCTATGAATTCATCTAGTCAATACTTCAACAGAGCTATGAACTCACCATGTGGGTGTTCTCTCCAGCAGTGCATCCTTCAAGACTTTCTTAGTCTACGTGGTTCTTAACTGTGTCTTTCCACAAGTCCTCCACAGATAATCTATCTACCACATTACTGGCTTTCTGAGGCAGCTTGGTGGTGCAGTGATTAGAGCACTAGGCCTAGGGTCAAGAAGACCTGAATTCAAATCTAGACTCAGACACTTACTAGCTGTGTGATCCTAGACAGGTCACTTAACCTGTTTGCCTTGGCATCATCATCTATAAAATGGGCATAATAATATCTACCTTTCTCCCAGGGTTGTTGTGTAGAGCAAATGGGATAATATTTGTAAAAGCACTTAGCACAGTGCTGAGCACAAAGTAGGTCCTATATAAATGCTAGGTATTATTATTGTTACTATTATTTCTTGAATTTTAAATAATATTGTGAATACCAGGGCAACACTCAGACTATGCTTTTGTTATTCTTTCTTCTTGCTATATGTGTGATTCACATTTCTTCTCCAGTTACACTTGTTCTTAATGATGTAATTTATTCTACTTTGTTACATGGACACATACAAATATACATGCATATGTAAGTTATCATCCAACGCAGTTATGGAGGCAGCACAATAGGGTAGAAAGAGCATTGGATGTGGAGTGACAACAGCAGGCCTTAAGTCCTGGTCCTGCCACTCTGTATGCTCCAGGGCAAATCCTTTGTCCTCTGTGGGCCTCAGTTTCTTCCACCATAAAAATGAGGGTGCTGAACTAGATCAATTGGCTCCAACTTTTTGGATATGAGGACCTCTTTTTACCATCAAAAATTTTCACAGACCCTCATGTGATTAGTAGTTGAACTATGATTATCTATCTATTAAAATCATGATTACAAAAAGTTATCACAAATTCAGTGATATTTTTAAATTAATTTCTATCTTATAAATTACAATAGCATCTATATACATTTGAAAAATAGCAATACATAAATATATATGCAAGACATTTATTCAGTCCTACAGAAGGTATGTTTGCTTATTTATTATGCTGGATCCTGCTGTATATTTTTGTAGAGCTAAATAAAGATAAAAATGACAATGCATAGTGTGTATATGGTTTGAGTATCTCTTTTGATAACTTGGCAGCCTCTCAGAGGTCAACGATGCTCTCATTGAGGCCCACTGGATTCACCCTAAGATCCCTTGCACCTGTACTATGTTCTAACACCTTACATTTGGAAGGCCCCTTGCAGGCCTGATCTTCTAAATTCTGAGGCTTCTCCCAGTTCCAACATGTTATTTTTGCATTCTAACAGTCTGTGTTTTAATGTTGTTGGCATTCCCATCACTCCTTGCTCTAAAGTCCCTTCTAGCGCTAACATTCCATGATCCTCTGAACATTTGTCCATTACTAGGCACCTAAAGCTACCTGAATCAGTCTCTGTGCAGAAGAGACCAGGAAGAACATCCAGGGTGGAAGTTCCTGGGCTGTCCTGTGCCAGCCACAATGCTCTGTTTTCCTGAGGGGCCCTCTCTGTGCTTGGCTGGAACAATGATCACTTGACATGATGATCCTGTAGTTCTGCCAAGGGAGCCTGTTCTCTGCTTTTCCTTTTCCCCTTACCTCACTGCCACTTTCCTCCTCAATGGAAGGCTTTTCACCATCCCAGAAACTTGATTTCTTTTTTGGACAGAAGGATCAAACAGCAATCAATAGTTATGGGCCTTCACTAAAGCAGCTAATAACACAGGCTAGTTGTAGCTGGATGCTTTACGACTACCGTAGCTTTAACGGGGGTTGAAAAAATGAAGGAATAAATGTCTTTCAAAGTTGAAGGAAAATGACTAACATTTGCTTAGCTGTAATTTAGTAAATATATGTCAGGAAGGCAAATTTTAGCTCAAAATAATGAAAGTCCAACCAAAGAAAAGGCCATCTCATGCAGTACTGAACAACTTGTCAGAGGAAGTGTCCAAGGACATGAGCACCTATCAGGAAGGTTTTCTTGGGATTTCTAATAATTGTAGGGTTGTTTGATTCTTTAGTTTTGTAATAATTCACCATGTAACTCTGGGTTTCCACATTCCTATCAAATCAGGATTTGCCAGATGTCACAGAGCTGCTAAGCGGCAGATTCGAACTTGGGTCTTGTCTTTTGACGGTTTTAATTTCAAGCCTATTGCTTTTTCTACTATACCTTGTTTCCTTGAACTGGAAATGAATTACCATTTCCATAGGGACAGTGAAGGAACATCACAATTTTACAATCCATTACTGTCACTATCAATAGGATATTTTAAATATTTGTTAGGTGACTAGCCTAATGGCCTCTGAGGAGGTTCCTTCTAACTCTGAAATTCTATGATTTGTTACTCACAAAAACAAAAACAAAACAAAAAACCTCTCAGGGGCAGGTATCATTATCATCTCAATTTGACAGATATAAAAACTGAGGCCTGGAGGAGTTAAAAGGCTTTCCTAAAGTTTCACACTAAGTCATTACAGAATCATAGACCCTTAGAGTTAGAAGAGGCCTTAGAGGTTAACTATTTTAACTTCCTAGCTTGTGAATAAATTCTCGCTATAGCATCACTGAAAAACCTGTTTGAACATCACTGGTTGATACTCAATCCAGGAGATTTGCTTCGTTGTGAAACAACTAGGTTATTTTTCTTTATTTTGATCCACAACTTCCCTACCACCCCTAACTACAACTTCTCCCCATTAGTCCCAGTTCTGCCTTTTAAAGCTATTTAGGGCATGTTCAGTCTCTTTTCCACAAACACGGCAAGTAGCCAAATAGAACACTAAACGTTAGAGCAGAAAGAAACCTTAGAGATCATCTAATCTAGTGGTATCAAACTCAAATAAAAATGAGGCCCATCAATTTGTACATAAAGATGCCTATAGGTTACATATGGACTTAGCTTTAAAATGCAACATTATCTATGTTTTATTGTAATTTTATTTATTTTGTTAAATATTTCTCAATTAGATTTTAATCAGACTGGGGCTGCATGGTGTGTTTAATACCTCTGATCTAATCTGATCCCCTAACTCTAAAGATGAAGAAATGGAGGCCCAGAGAATTGATGTGACTTGTCACCTGGCCATCTTCAGGCCATGCTCCTGCACTACAGACTCTACCTCTTGGGTTGGCTTCTTATTGGCGATTCTGTATCATTCTGGTTTGTCCTAGGCACCTACACTACTGTGTCCAGGCCATCTTCATACCATGTTGGTGCAAGCTTTCTACTTGTCTCAACTCTTCTATAACCTCTAACTCTAGGAATGATAATTAAATCAATATTACCAATCCTGGAAAAAGATGTTCCAATCAATAGTTCTATGACTCCATTCTGTGAATTCCCTGGCCAAATAACTCCAGTAATATTTATATAGATACATGTATGTATATGTACATATGTATGTACATGTGTTTGTATACACACATACATATATACATGTGTATACATGCATATATATGTAATATATATACACGTATATAAATACAGTTTTCTACTATTAGAATGCAAGTGCCTTAAGGGCAGAAATTGATTTGCCTTTTCTATTTGTGTCACTAGAACTAAGTACAGTATATAGCACACAGTAAGTACTTAATAAATGCTTTTTCTTTAATTAACTAATAATTCAAGGTCACAAAGTAAGTGTTTTTCTCTTCACTATCATTTCCCAACTGGCAGTACTCCTCTGGATTTCATCATACCCCAGGAACCTTCTCATCCCATAAGATCACATCAACCCTAGAACTTACATGTCATTAGTATCCCCTGCCCCTGTTGCCCTTCTGTGTCCTCATTGGAGAGGGTGGAAAGTGAGGAGTTCCTCCCAGGTTTTGCATTTAAGAAGCATGCCTAGCTGGTCATTTCTTCATTTCCCAGCCAGCTGCACTCCTTTGGGCTTCATCATACTCCTGACCTGGTATCCCAACCATCCCTCATCACTTTTCAGCTTCCTTATATGTTGTCTTCCCCCATTAGACTGTGAGCTCCTTGAGACCATGGATTGTCTTTGCCTCCCTTTGTATCCCCAGCCCTTAGCACAGTGCCTGACACATAGTTGGTATAGTTGGTGCTGAATAAATGCTTATTAGTTGACTAAAGTGGCAGAGCTGGTACTTGAACCCTAGTCTTTTGCAAGTCCAGTGCTTTTCTTACTATACTAGGTTTCTTTTATGTGGGATGATTTACCATTTTCAGATGGGACAGTAAGGATATACCACGTACTTAAAATTCATTCTGAGCATTATCAAGAGAAATCTTTAAATACTTTTACTCTTCTATTCCTGAATCTAGTCATGGAAAAAGTAGATTCTTTTGCCTCTGATTTCGCACAGTGCTTTACATGCATCCTCCCTATAAGTTTATCTTGATCTATTTCCATTTATTAAGCATTTTCTGTGTTAAGTGCTGGGGATACAAAGAAAGTGAAAATATCCCTTGCCCTCGAGGGCCTCACAATCTATTTGGAGAGACAAAATACAAACATTTTACATACAAACAAGCTAGATACAGGATAATTTGGAGATAACCACAGAGAAAAGGCACTAGTAGTAAGGAGGGGGCAGGGAAAGTCATTGCATTAGGTGAGATTCCAGCTGAGAATGGAGGCAAGGGTAAGTAGGGAGAGAATTCCAGGAATGGGGGACAGACAGTGAAAATGTACTGCTGGGTGTGTCATGTTGGCAGAACAACAAAGTTAGGGTCACTGGATCACAGAGTACTTGGGGGGGGAGTTGAGTAAGGTCTAAGAACATTAGAAAGGTGTTGGGAGGTAGGGGTGCAGGTTATGAATGGCTTTGAATGCCAGACAAAGGGTTTTATATTTGTTTCTGGAGGTGATAGGAAGTCATTGAATTGGGGATGGGGGTGTTACATGTTCAGACCCGTGCTTTGAGAAGATCAGCTTGACAACTTAGTGTAGGATAGACTGGAATAGGGAAGAGACTTGAGGCTGAGAGACCAAGTAGAAGGCTATTGCAATGGTCTAAGAATGATGTGATAAAAGACCTACATGGGCATGGCGGTGGTGTGTGGCAGTGTCAGAGAAGAGGAGGGGGCTGAAATGAAAGATGTGAAGGTGGAATCAACAGGACTTGGCAACAGATTCCACATGGGGGGGGGGGAAGAGAATGAAGAGTCACGGATGACACCTAGGTTGCAAGCCTGGGTGACCAGGAAGTTGATGGTAAACCTCAACAGTGACAGAGAAATTCAGAAGACAGGGGGGTTTGAGGAGAAAGATCAGTTTTGGACACGTTGAGTTTAAGATGTCTATGGGACATGATGTTCAAGATGTCTAACAAGCAGTTAGAGACGCAAGACTGGAGGTCAGAAGAGGTGACGACTGGATAAATAGATCTGAGAAGCATCTGCATAGAGGTGATAATTGAATCTATGGGAGCTGATGAGATCACTAAGAGAAATAGTATAAAGGGAGAAGAGAAGAGGGCTCAGCACAGAGCCTTGGTGGACATCGCAGTTAACGAGTGTAACGTGGGTGAAGGTACAGCAAAGGAGAGGGAGAAAGAGCAGTCAGATAGGTAGGTGGAGAACCAGGAGAGAAAGTAGTGTCAGGAAAACCTAAAGAGAAGACAATATCAAGGAGAAGAGGGTCATCGACATCCCATTCACACTAGGTAACTTTGTTTGAATTTCTTCTTATAGAGTATCATATTCAGAGATAAAGGGAATAACAGAGGTCATTAAATTAAACCTCTTCATTTTAGAGATGAATATTAAAACTATTAATAATAAAAGTGACTGATATTTATGTGGCATTTGAAGGTATATAAAGCACTTGAGCCATACCTCTTTTTGTCTTAGGGACAACTAATATTTATATTCCATTTTGGGTTATAAAGTACTTTATATATTATTTAATTTGACTCACACATTGAACCTGTGAGATGGGTGGGTAGTAAAAGTATTTTTATTTCCAGTTTACAGATGAGGAAAAAGAGCTTGAAGTTAAGTGACTTATAAAAAGCAGAGGGAAGACTCAAATCCATGTCCTGTGCTAGGACTCAGGGCTAGATCCTCAAACTCTTTTTTCTTAAGTGCTCTTCCTTCCTTTGCTCTTTCTATACCAATGAGCTGAAGAACTAACCTGATGGTAATTACAGAGGCCCAGAGGAAGACAAGCTCCAAAGAAGTATGTATGTCACTTGATCTAATTTGAAATCAGTGAACATCTTGATGGTAATTACCAGAGAAAGTGATGGTGATATGGCCACTGCCAAATGAGAATGACAGAAAAGCAACACTCACCAGGCATTAACTGCAGCAGCCTATCACATGAGCAAAAGAATCATTGCCATATATGATCAGAGAAAAGACAGGTACATTTCAGTTGTCAGATAGAGGGGAACACCAAGCTATAATTTGAAACTAAGACAATAGTGAAGCCACATGTTTCTCCTTTATGTGATTAGAGAAAATAACCGATCAGCCCAGCTTTGGAATTTATATCCTCATCTAGGCTTTCATGATTGGTGGGTGAGTGAAGGCACATTCAACTAGGCTATCTAGCCAGCCCCAGGCCATCAGAGCAGACCATGCTTCATACCTTATCACCTGACCATCTTGCCATCTTCCCTGTGTGGGTATCCCTTCACACTCCCAAACTTTCCGCCTTTTGCTCTGGGCCCAGTAACTAAAGCAATACTACCACTGTTCTCGGATCAACTGCCTTCTTTATGGATCAACTTGTCATCCCAGTGACTCATCAAACCCTCCCTTCCTGGGCCCCCATTCCCATACATCCATTCTCTCCCTCATTTGCATGTAATTTCACTGAGGACAGGGATGATCTCACTTTTGTATTTGTATCTTCAGTGCTAAGCATAATATGGGGCACACAGTAAGCCCTTGAGAAATCTTTTTTCATTCATTCATTTTGTACATGCTGAATTTCCTAAAACTGTTCCTCTCCTGTTTAAGAAACTCATAGGGGCTCCCCACTGTCTTATCTCTCTGGCTTTAGTTTCCTCATCTGTAAAAAAGGAAGTGATTAGACTACATGAGCTCTATGGTCCCTTCTAGTTCTGGCATTCTATGTTCTATGGCCCCTCATGAGCATCAGATTTGATGAAAGCAGATCCTTTCTAGTATGAACCCAAAAGCCCACCTTGCTTATCCTACCTGTTCTTCCAATGTTCCCATTAGGCTGCCCTTGCTCATTTCCAAATCTAGATAAAAAGGTAGAGCTTCTGGCAATGCAAATATAAGCACACAAGACAAGTTCCTGCCCTCACAGTGCTTACTTTACACAGGAAAGGGAGATGAAGAATGTGGCTACTGCATAGGTGGCCTGGTGAGGAAACAATTGGGAAGTTAAAGCCCATTCTAAACCTATGCTCCTGCCCTATCTAGAATTTTTACTTTTCCAACTAGGTTAGTTCTACATATATTTCAAAGCCTAGCTTAAATTCTATTTTTTTTCCCTGATGACCTCAGCTAACAATGATCTCCCCACAACTGACTGCATATATTACTTGCTATCTGGATTTCCTATTTTAGTGCTGACTATATGCAATGTAGTATCTTATTGATGTCATACTATTCTGCAAATTCTCTTTCATGGGTATTGATTCGTCTTGCTTCCCCAGTTAAGACTGGGTATGCTTTGAGGCTGGTACACTGCCTTCTACTTCTGTTGCCTACCTAAAATTAAGGAATCAGAGGACCTAAATCTAGGTGCTACCACTTACTACCTGTGTGGTATGGAAGAGGTCACAGCTTCTCCAAGCTCAGTTTCCTATTCTGTAAATTGTGTGGGGGGGGGGGCTAGAGGATTCCTTCTAGCTCTGAATCTCTGAACACCAGATTACATATTGCTTACCACAGGGCTTGGCACATTTTATTACTTAGATTTATATGATGCTTTATAGCTTCCAAAGTGGTTTCCAGTTATAAAATGTAAATATCACTCTCCCTATTTCATAGATGATGAAACCGAGGCTGAGATAGGTGAAGTGACATTGTAGTGTATTACACATAGAGAGTTTCTAGGAATAAAAAGAGTGATAAGCTGCTGTACTCTACTTTGTTCAGAGCACATCAGGTCTGATATTCTCAGTATCGGGACATCACATTTTAGGAAGGGCATTGACAAGCTAGAGAGTATACAGAAGAGTTGTATCTTAAAAGAAGTGAGGGATTCTGAGAGGTAGAGGTAAGGAAGGAGTATATTTCAGGCATGCAGGCTGCCTGTGCAGAGGAATGGAGATAAGAGATTGAGTACTGTCTAAGGAACAGAGAAGGAGAATCTGATTGGACTGAGGAATGTGGGAAGGGGAGTAATGAGGTGGCAAAGACAAGCTGGATGTGAAGGGCTGCAAAGGGCTTTCAGAGCCAAAGAGAAATTTGCATTTTATTCTAGAGGCGAAAGAGAACCACTGAAGTTTATTGAGCAGGGGAGTGACCTGATTTTTGATATATACTTATAGGAAATCACTCTGGAAGCTGTTAGAATAGAGAATGTTAGAGCTGGAAAAGACCAGAGACACCATGTAATCTAACACTCTTATATTACAAATAAATAAAATGAGGTCTAGAGAGGGAAAGTACCTTATCAGATTCTGGGTACCAGCCACTGCACACATTACAATGTTTATTTCTACAGGCTTTTGTTGATTTTTAATTACATCCTGTGTGTAAGTATTGCCTGCCCAACAGGATTACAAATTTCTTGAGAGCAGTGAACATCTCTGATTCTGTATCTTCACATGGTAGGGAGGCATGAGATTTTTTTTCCCTCTGTAGAAATGGGAGGAGTTTTCCTCTGGGAGTGGAGAATCCAGACCCGTGGTGATACATTATGAATTTCCACAAATTGGCAACTCATGTATATCCTACATGAGTTGGTCAAGAGGCAATGCCACTTTGGAGGAGGCCAACTCTTGGAGAGTTGGTCAGCCCATGATCACCTAGCTTATTATCACACAGTCAGTATATGTCAGATGTAGGAATAAAACCCAAGTCTTTCTGTCTTGAAGGCTGCCTTCTATCCAGCATGTTTTTTTTGGCCTCTTGTACCAAAGAAGGTGTACAAAAGTCTTCTAATTGACTGAAGGAATTTTCATGGCATAGAAAATACGGTTGTATTGAGAAGTGGAGAACCTGTGATCATAGATCTAATCCATATTTTTAATCCTCCCCCTAACCACTATCTCAGAGTAGCATGGGGAAGCACCTCTAAATCTGTGATCCTAAGGAAGAACAGACATAATCAGGAGATTTGGGTTCAAGTCTCAGCTCTTCAGTAACTCACCATATGATCTTAGGCAAATTACTTTCCCTCTCTGTGCCTCAATTTACTTAGGGGAAAATAATTTCTAGAGAGGCAACGTGGCATGGTGGACAGAAGCATGGCCTTGGAATCAAAAATTTGTGGGTCTAAATCCTGACTCTGACACAATAGGACAAAAGGCAAGTCACCTTTCAGCATTCCCAGGCAGCTTTCTATGACCGTAAGTTATAGGCAAGGTGCTAATATATATTAGTAGAAGGAGTTTCCACTCAGGGAGATCCCCCTACCAAAAATGAAAAACAAACCAAAAAACCTCCACCCTCCTAGCTTACCTACTGTATAAAGTTTGATATGAAGAAGAAATATATGCAGGAGGCTTTGAAAAATATTAAGTCCTATGTAAATTTTATTTTTAGCCACTCACAGGATAGAAAACTAGAAAAGACCTTAGACTCTATTTAGTTGTTACAGCTAAGGAAGCTGAGACCCAGAGAGGTTAAGTGATTTGTTCAAAGATACATAGCTATTAAGAAGCAAAGTGAAGTCCTCTGACTTTGAATTCGGAGGTCTTCCAACTATACATGCCTTTTTCACAAAAGGATCTGAACTTTGCATTTGTATCAAAATGGCCTTCCAGCAAAGCTCCAGAGGTGACTCTACATTATTCTTGCCAAAAGTTCCACTTCAGGAAAGCTTCTACCTAGTGTAGGTCAAATAGGACAGACTAGGAGATACAGTTGGTCCCTGTACAGATGGCTGTTAATCCCCATTGCAAATAAGGAGACGACTGTATGTATATAGATTCTCTTCAGATTTTTTATAAAGAAGTTGTGTTCCGATTTTTGGTAAGGAGTGAAGGTTAGGTAGAGGTAGGAAGGGGAAGGGGGGGCAGATATGGTTAAACAAGCAGAAAAATGAGAAGGGAAGGGAATAAACATTTATGTAGTGTATAGTATGTGCCAGGTACTGTGCTAAGTGTTTTTTACAAATATTATTTCATTTAATGTTTACAGCAACCCTGCAAGGTAGGTACTATTATTGTCCCCATCTCACATTCGAGGAAACTGAGGAAGAGATTAAATGACTTGCCCAGGGTCACACAGTAAATATCTGAAGCTAAATCTGAACTCAGATCTTCCTCACTGTGGGCTCAGAACTCTATTCACTGTGCCACCAGCTGCCTCACAAGAGGCAAAAAGGAGGGAAAAGAGAACTTAACTGGAAGAAATTCCAAAGATCAGATGGGCCTTGGCCTCCGTCACTACTGCAGGCCATACCATACAATTTACCTGAACATTTGGGTAAAGAACACTGTTCTTGGAGCCAGATATTCTGGTTCTGGCGCTAGCCAGCTGTCAAGTCACTTAAAATTTTTGAGCCTTGTTTGCAAAATGGAGTTTGTACTACCTACCTCAGTTTGCAAACCTTAACGTTCCTACAGAATGTTTGTGAATATCACTATTATTGTGGTGGTCGTCGCTGTTAGCAAATGCTGATCCAAGGTACCAGCGTCACACTGTACTCTCAGATAGCAAGTCCTGATTTGGCCCCTAGACTGGGGTTTTCTAGTCTCTTAACCATTATGTTCACCCTTCTGTATCAACATCCTTCCTAAAATATGATCATAGTACTAACATAATTCACTTAATTCTCTTGTTGATGTATGATCAGAACAGAGAACAGTGAGACTTCTTTTCCTTCCCGAGAGTCAGAAACAGCACAAGATTTCACTCTCAACGTAAAGTCTGAGAAGCTAAGAGAAAAGGCGATCGCAAACCACGTATCATTTCACACTGGCAGGTCTCTTTCTTTCAAAGCTCTTCTTCTTCTTGGTGAACCCCTATTTTTAGCATTCCATCAGCTGCCTCTGCCTAACATCTTTCCTATTGACTCTGCTGTCTTGGACAAGACGACCTCACAGTCACTCAGCTGGAGCCGTGGGCCCTGAACGTAGGCAGCTGAACTTGGTACGGAACTGGAAATTACACTAGGTTTGTCACGGTGTCTTCAGGTACTTTCTGAGGCCTGAGGACACAGACTCAGGCTAGGAAACTCTTCCAGGCTCAATGCAGCCTAGAGAAGATGAGATTCTAGGAGGAAAATCTTGGCATCTATTTATATAGGAAGGGCTCCTTTTAGGCCTTAGAAACAGTAGAAACGGGGTAGGGATGGTTGCTGAGGGCAGGGATAGAGACTAGGACTAAGGCATAGGTCAGGCAGGAGGGCTCTGGCATCAGCAAGAACATAAAAGCTATCTTTAAGTAATTGTAGGATTGTGTTTCAACATTCTGGCTACCAGCTGTTGTGGGGGTGAAAGACCAACACAAGTCCAACAATAAGAACGCTACCAGCATGCTGCAAAAGCACAGGTTCTTTTGATCTGCTGTAGTAAGGAAAGCCATGTTAAGGGGTTGACAAGCTTACTTTAATTCAGCATACAAATACCATTCACTTAGTTCAGGGGAAAAAACCAGCACCCTGAACTTCACAGCAAAATACAAACAAAGCACAAACATCGACAGACAAACCTTGTCTGATTCAAATCCCAATACATAGTTACCAGAGTTTAACAAAGTCTCAGCATCGGGGTTAGAAGCTGGAGGGCTCTTAGCTACAGCTGCCCAGAGTCTCCGCACAGCACTACCACGAGTGAGAGCACTGCGCAAATGGCTCTGTCTTCTCTTAAAGCATTTCAGACATCATCAAACATCACCTCAATGACCAGAACTTAGGCTCCTATGATTGGCTCTGGAGTTAGCACCTCCCCTCAGTTAGCCCCACCTTGGGCCCCACCCCAGTTACCAATCCACACCTACATAGGTTTTACACCTAATAGGGGTTTAGGCCTGGGGCTTAGCACCTAGTAAGATTCAACTAAATACACTGAATTACTCAAAGGAAACAAAAGCCAAACTCTTCAAGGGCACTTGGTTGAACTCAGTGCTAAGAGCCCGTTCTGCTTACCAACACAGATTGGCATATGGAATAATAGGGATTAGACATGCTCTACTTGATCTTAGAGGGAAGAAAAGGAACAACAGGTGAAAATCGAAGAATGGCAGATTTTGGCTCAATGGAAGGAAAAACTTCCTAATCATTATCACTGACCCAAAGTAGAATAGGCTATTTTGTTAGGCAGTGAGTTTCTCACATCCAAAAGACTTCAAATGCAATCTAGATGAGCAGTTGTGGATATTGTGGAGGGGATTCAGGTAAGGATTAGACCAGGTGACCATGGAGGCTCTTCTTCATTCTGAGATTATGGAATCAAACAGAACCAGATAGAATCTAGGGAGGTAGGATGAGCCAGAAGGGTCAGGGTCAGCTCCTAGGATGGGCAGGTTATAAATCAAATTCAAAGAAGACTAGAAAGGTTTGAAAGTTGGCCTCTAGAGTCTGGGAAGTGAGAAATACAAACAGAGGGGAATAAGAAATAGAACTCGTTTTCCAGATCTAAGATCTCAGACAAGTTATTTAATTTCTTTGATCTTCCCTTTTTCTTTCTGGAAATTGGGATAATAATACTGGAAATGACCAACCTCTTAGGGTCACTGTGAGAATCAAATGGAATAAATGGATATAAAATACTTTGCGATTATAAAGCACTAGAGAAATATAAGAGATCACTAAAAGTAGTGAGCAAGAGGCCCCAAGATAAGCTCTGACCATAGAAGAGAAGATGCTGGTGCTCTCTATTTTCCAACATATATTTTTGCCATGTGTGGGCTACGTTTGGTTTCTAGGTGTTCAACAAGAGTTAGGAGGGTCTACTAATATACAAGATTCAAAGCTGGAAAGGACATTAGAGGCCATCTAGTTCAAAACCTTCATTTTAATGAGAAGGAAACTGAATGGTTTAATTAAATTAAACAAACATTTATTAAATACTTATTACGTGCAAGGTACTGTGCTAGGTGCTGGAGTTATGAAGACAAAAGTGAAATGGTAGCTGCCCTCAAGATGTGTACATTCTGATAGGGGGATATAAATGATGCACAAGTAAACATAAGACGGGGCAGAGTGAATTGCCTAAAGTCACATTTCTAGGTATAACAACAGTAACAACAGCAAAGTCAATTATAGGAGAAGTAGGTGGGCCTATCAAGTATTGAGAGAGAGGGATGATCAATGGATAGACCAAGTTCTATTTTGATATCCATTGGAGATTAAAAGCCAGAGGAAATTTTCCAACATGTTGGCTAGGTCCATCAGGGTTCTTAGGTTCATCTAGGGACTCTGAAATGTTTTTTTTTTAATATTTTGATAACTATATGTCAATACTACTAGTTTCTGGTGCATTCTCATGTACTTTTTTTTTTTGGCACTGAAAAACATCATTTTGAGAATGAGTCTATCAGCTTCATCAGACTGCCAAAGGGGTGCATGACACAAAAACTTAAGGAAGCTCTGTTCTATATGAAAGATTTGTGGGATGACTGGAAAATTAAAAAAATTTAGATGGGTTGTGGTCTGTACAATGAGAGAACATGTTCACTTCAGCAAGATCATGGATTTGTTGAAGTATTAACAATAGAAACTCACATTTCTAAGTATAAATGTGAGGTTCCATCCTGAGTCATTAAATGTAATTCCAAGGTGTTAATTAGTCAGGATGGTCATATGTGATGAAGTTTCATAACTGTATGCAACTAGTTTTCACCCTGGGATCTCTTTACTAAATGTGAACCCTTCTTTAAGTAGGCTAAAAAGGGACCATCATGACTGGTTAATAACACAAGCCAACCATACCCCTGAGACTTTAAACAGCAGATAAATTTCAGGAGTGACTTATTTCAGCATTGTCATCAGGTTCCTTCTCCTGGAGGAGACAAAGTGTGTGTGTGTGTGTGTGTGTGTGTGTGTGTGTGTGTGTGTGCATGTGTGTATATGTGTGTATGTGTGTGTGAGAGAGAGAGAGAGAGAGAGAGAGAGAGAGAGAGAGAGAGAGATGCCAGAGGAAGTGCTACACTCCCTCCCCTCCCCACAACTGACCTTGTTATTGAGGAGACTGGACTAGTAATAGATACTACATCCAGAGGACACAATGAGGATCCAGGACTAGACAGATACATAAAGGAAAAAACACACACACACACACACAAGAGAGGAAGATGCTTCAAGGATCTTGATCCCTAGCACTAGAGAAGAATCCTGGCTGTGGATCCAAGAAAGGACTGGTTTACCCTCTGGCCACATGAGGTCTCAAAACTCTCCCATTCTCCCGTGCAACTATGTGTACTTGTATCCTCCAGATTTATGGGAGAATGTTTTGTACCAATTATCATTACTATATCATCTTATGGTAAATCCCTTTAAAAAATAGGTAATTGAGGCCTGATGGCTTATGTTAATGGAAAGCAAAATGGTAGGACCTTATGAATGACAGTAATAGAAACCCCATCTTCTTAGGGTTACCCTTAGAGACATAATGGGAGTAGTAGTCAGCTACCTGCTTGGGATCTGGCCTGTTACTAGGAGTGCAAATGGAGTGAATGACCTCAGAGGAGATGTCGCCTAGAACTTACAAAGGCTATATATATATATATATTTTCACAATATTCCTATGAGATCATTATGCAAGTATTGTGCTCCCATTCTATAGATAATGAACCTGGGGCTGAGATAAGTTCAGTAGCTTGGACCAGGCTATATGGCTAGCAGAATCAAGATTCAAAACCAGGAGCCATGACATTAAAGGCAGTCTTCCTTCCATGAACCACATTTTCTCTGAGTTGGGGGTGGGGCGGGGTCCTTCCTTTACTAACCATTTTTCTATTTCTCTGGAATTGCTGACTCTTAATTCATACTTCAGCGCAAGAATGTTTATGCAGGCAAATCTCGTATTGTGAGGGTGCCCTGGGGAAAAAGATTAAAGCCTCTTATTTCAGAGCATTAAACTAGGGCACAGATGATGTTTCTCTTCCCTTGTTCTCTTCCTGTTTAATATTAGCTAGTTATAGACTCCACTTTGTCCTGCATCAAATTCCTCCTGAAAATCACTTCCATGTTTATGCCACAGCACAAGACAGTTTTGTAAAAATACCCTGCGCTAAAGAGATAATGAACTCAAGAAAGATGCTGGTCTTGATCCTTTTTCTCTAGGTAGAGAAGAGTCGGGCTTTTCCTAGGTCATTCTTCTTTGTTTCCTCATGTTCAGGAATTATACCAGAGAACAGGATTTGAGAAGTCATTCTGTGGATCTCATAATCTTAGGAGTAGAAAAGCTCACAGAGGCCCAGTCCAAACCCTTGCTTGCAGTGGGAACCCTTTCTTGGTCTGTATTGTCAGGCATTTTTACCAACAGGGCAAGAAGCAAGGCCTCTAGTGAAAAACTCATGAAATAGTAATAACAATAATAATTAACATTTATATAGTATTTTAAGGTTGGCAAAGCATGTTTCTTGGAACAATCTCATGATGTAGTGTGTTGGTAAGCAAAATGGGCTCCTTAGCATTTAGTTCAAGAAGTGCCCTTGAAGAGTTTGGCTTTTGTTTGCTTTGAGTAATTCAGTGTATTTCATTGAGTCTTACTAAGTGCTAAGCCCCAGGCCCAAACCCCTATTAGGTGTAAAATCTATGTGGGTGTGGATTGGCAACTAAGTTGGGGCCCAAGGTGGGGCTAACTCCAGGGAAGGCCTAGTTTACATGTCTGGGACAGCAGAGGCTCTTAGACCATGTGGGTTTAGGTCACCTCTTTGTGACGATTTTAGGTCATGTGGTGAGTAGCATGTGTGACTCACCCCTGACGCTGAAAAAGCTATAAAACCAAGGGTTGGCCTCCTCTTCCTTGGAGCTCATTCCCCGCAGCGGTGGTGGGCACATAACTCTGGGCCAACCCTTGTTCTGAGCTCCTGGGCTGAACCTAGATGTTGGTAACTATGAATCTGTATTGGGTCCGTCTGTTGATGTTTGTACTTTGTTTGTAATTTGCTCTGAAGTTCAGGGTGCTAGCTTTTTTCTCTGAACTAAGTGCATGATATTTGTATGCTGAATTAAAGTAAGCTTGTCAAACCCCTTCACCTTGCTTTCCTTAGTTAAGCAGATCAAAAGAACCTGTGCTGTTGGCAGCTTCCTGGGTGCTGGCTGTGGGTGGATCTTATACCCCCACAGAAGCTGCTAGCCGGATGGTTGAAACAGGTGGGTAGTACAAGAGTTCATGCCTCCATCTTATATTTGAGAAAACTGAGGCACAAAAATTTTAAGTGACTTGTACAAAGTCATACAGCTATTAAATGTCAGGGCTTGGACCTCATATCTTCTGATTACCAGTTTGATGCTCTTTCAATAATAGCACAGGCACCAAGATCTCCCTTGGATACTGGCCTGATTCTCCAAAGCTTTTCCCCACTTACCCTACCTGGTTTGATTCCAAGATTTTCCCATTGCCCTATCCACCTCTGAGTGGGGATCAGGCTCTTGCCACTTTCTTCACATCTGTGATGTAAAGACGTGAGTCTTTTGCAATCATTCTACAAACCATAATACTATGATATAATGGGAAGAGGAGAATGGCAGGAAGTTTACCTGTGTGTCACTGGTCATCTGCTTTGTCAGCTGTTTCTCATTTAATACAGCAAATATTTATTGAGAGCCTACTACATGATATAAACAAGATCATGTCTGCTTGAAGGGAGTTCATCATCTAGGAATGGTGATAAGATATGGGCAGAAATAACCAGGATAAACTGTCAAGAGAGATCCTCTGGATCCTGGCATAGAGGTCATGTGGGGTTCTTGAAGGTGATGCCAGGAGAACTCAAACGCTCAGGCAAGTTTGAGAAAGTTCTTAAAGATTCAGAAGCATGCTTCATGACTGAGGACCTGCCTAGTAAAGAACATGGAAACTGAAAGGACAGACGGCCACCAGGAGATATTTTGGCCATAGACACAGACGATGAATTGACTAAAGTATCGAGGGGGTTGTGATCAGCATGGATGAAGGAAGTACTAACAGAACCTCAAATGTTGGTGGTGAGAGGGACCTAAGAGATCATCTAGTCCAATCTCTTCATTTTACAGATGAGGAAACTCAGGCCCAGACAGATCAGTGAATCCCTTCCTCCAGATAGCATGTCCTCACACTTCTGTGGTTTTGTTCAGGCAGGTCTTTTTGTCTGGAATGTTCTTGTTCCTGTCTTTGTCCTCAATCCTGATCATCCCATTAAAGTAAAAAAAATCACATGACACCTTCTCCATAAGGCCTTTTCTAATTCTCTTGGTCTTTAACAATATTCTTCTTCAAATCTCTTGTAGCATTTTATTTTATACTCTCATATAACATGGGCAGCTAGGTGTCTGAGTGCATAGAGTGCTGGGCTGGGGGTCAGGAAGACCAGAATTCAAATCCAGCCTCAGGCACTTACTTAGGTGTGTGACCCTGGGCAAGTCACTTAACCCCTAGTTTTTCAGCATCTGTAAAGTGGGCACACACTGGAGAAAGAAATGGCAAACCACTCTAGTATCTTTGAAAATCCATGGGGTCATGTTGAATTGGATTCACCTGTAAGACTGAACAACAAAATTATTCAATACAGTGATCTGGGTTGGTGTTTTAAGCCCACCCCAACCCCACTAGAAAATAAGATTCCTGAGGTCAGAGACTACCTTATCTAAACTTCATTATTTCCCCTAGAGCTCAGCACAGTGCTCTACATTCAAAAGTATATTACCAAATGTTTATTTCATTATAATAGATTATTCAAAGTTACACAGGAAGAAGTGGCAGAGTCAGGACTTGAACCCAGGGCTGTGTTCTTTTCATAACACCACCCTGACGCACGCAGAGACAGCTAAGAACTACAAGGGAAGTGCTACAAAGTGCCATGCTAATTCAGAGGAGGGAAAGATCATTTCCAACTCTTGGAAGGATGAGATGAAATTTCCTGGAGTAGGTGATATGAATGGAGTCTTAAAGGATGGGAAGTAATGCTGGGGCACACCAGACAAAGGGGACAGCTTGAGACTGGGGCAAAGGTCAGAAGTTAAGGAATGTATTCAAGGGAGTGTCCATAGTCTAGTCTGGCTAGAATATAGGATATGGTAGGGTAGGATAGGTAGGTAGTGCAGGAGATAGAGCGCCAGGAAGATCTGAGTTCAAATCCAACTGGAGACACTTATAGATACTTCCTCTGGACTGTGTGATCTTAAGTCACTTAACCCTGTTTGCCTCAGTTTCCTCATCTATAAAGTAAGCTGGAGAAGGGAATGGCGAACCGCTCCAGTATCTTTGTCAAAAGGAGAAATAAAGACTCGAACGAGACTGAAACTACTGAACGATAGAAGAGGAGCATTGTTTCCTACTTGATTCAGTTTCTTTGGTTCTGCTATCTGTCCACAGATTATATGTGCTCTCCTTGAGGTTCCAAGGGCTCTGAGATAGGCAAGCCCTATAGAAGATAGTGTGTTGGTAAGGGTCAGGAAACCTGAATTTGAATCCCACTTCTATGAGCCTCAGTTTCCTGAGCTGTAAAATGGGGATAATAATATTTGAGAAATCTACCACCTACAGTTGTAAGAAAAGCTTTTTATAAACTTTGAAGGCTACAAACATGGGATGTGACAATTATAATGCTATTTATAGTGTAACTTGAAACTACTCCATGGCATGGTGCTAGCTGTGACCAGCACCCTTTAGTGCAACTGCAGGGAATGCCAAACAGGGATAGGGGAACTTTGTAAACAGGCCTCTTGCATGAAGAACCTGAGTCTTCATTAACCATGTTACACACAAGGTCTCAAAGCAGGCACAGGAAGCCTGCGAACAAAGTTCTCCTTTAAGACCTTTGCTAACATGGCCTGAGGCTGGGGTGAGAAGACAGAAGGAGCTAGGGAACAAGTCAGTTTCTCTCCCTGCCTTCAATTCTGCTCTTCAGCCCCATAGTGATAATGATACTAACATCCTAACATTTTTCACATTGTTCAGGCTGTCCCCTGTGTCTGAGATGCCCTTCTTTCATTGCTTTGTCTACTACTGAATTACTACCTATCCTTTGAAGCCCACTCATTTATTTCCTTCTCTAGGAAACCATTCCTTATCCCCTCAGTTGACTCCATAAATAATAATAATAATCCCGATAAGGATAGTCATAATAATAGTTAATAGTACATAATGTTAAGGTTTGCTAAGGAGTTTACAGATACTACATGAATGATCCCATCTGAGTCTGCAAATTGAGTCAGGGATACTGAGTTTCAAAGGGTGATTTGCTTGTAGTGTCAGAGATAGGATTTGATCCCAGGTCTCTCCTGACTCCATGTCTATACTCCTTCCACTATACTATGATGTCTCCCACAAAACAGTGGGCTTGCACCTCCTTAATGCTCTCATCATGTAACACTCTGCATTATAGGTGTCTGTGTTGGTGTCTCTTAAATGACTGTAAGCCCTATGAGGGCAGGCACTTCCTCTTGTCTAAATTTGCTATTTGCTCTAGCTCCAGAGTACCACGTCCTATGGTAGTTGCTCAATAACAACAACAAAAATTCACTGAATATAGAACACATTCACTTCCCTTATTTTTTTAGAGCTAGGAGAGACCTCAGAGACTACCTATTACAACCCATATGTCAACAAAAACCCTCTCTACCCTTTATCTAGAAAGTGCCCATTCAGCCTTTGCTTGAAGACCTCCAAGGAGGTAAGAAGTCTTACTTCTACTCCTAGCAGATAATAATGGCTATAATTTTCATTTGGAATGGACTGATTTGATTTTTATAGGCAACTCCCACTGCAAATGCAGATCAGTACCTCTGCAACCTGGAGAGTTAGAGCTGCCTGGGCACAGAGGGGTAAGTGACTTACTTTCTCAGGATCACGTAGCCAGGAACAGATGTCAGAACTGGACTTTAATTCCCATCTTCCTGACTTTGAGGTCTGTTCACTATCTTCTATGTCATGCAGTTTCTTATTGTTAACAAAACACTACCACCACAGTAGCCAATCAAAAAGGAAAAAGATAGGTAAATGTTCTTAGAGAACACAAGAGACAGGTTAAAAAATTTGCAGAAATACTTTTGAAACCAATGGACCACATTTAACAAGGCAGTAGTAAAGGCTCCCAACAAGTATATGCCATTGAATTTTTTGAGTGCAAATGAAAGTGATCATTTTTGGATGGAGTCTATGAAATAGCAAAGATCCTAGAGTGGAATCAAAAGGCTCTCTATGGATGAAATCCACATGAACTCAACCAAAAATATATCAACAAGGAAGCATTGAACGAATGGTTCAGTCAAGCACATTTGTTTACAGAAACAAATTAGTTTATGAGAGAGATTTAGGATCAGGTCTTTGCTATCAAAAATCATAGAAAAGTTATCCTTAAGGAGCCTGGACTTACTGATTGATGTAGATTATGCAATAAAGTGGTGGCAACTGTATAAAAGATTAATGCAGGTTGCAAAATTCTAGTTATCTAGTGGATATCTAGAAAGACAGGATCAATTGGCAAAAATTATACACCAGAAGCTTGCAATCCTTTATAAATAAACAGATGACAAATATCCATACTACAAATACAAACCCCAAAATACCCCTGAGAATTCAGGAAATAAACTTCACTGGAAATGGAACGTCACTAGAAACAGAACTATTACTTACAAATGCCCAGACATCCCAAATGATCCATAAAAATTTACCATCCCAAATACCTAATCTCTAAACTACAAAGAATAAAAGGCTCTCCAAATACAGACAATTCAGAGAAAAAATAAGACCATGTGGGTATAGGAGAAGGGAACGCCTGTCATCCTATCTGCTGCTCAAGTTGTCTTAAAGATGTTTTTAGTAAGCCTACAATAAATGTGCTAAGACCCCAATATTCACTTTATTATAAGAGAGGTCATTTTATCTACCTGTGCAAGTTGATAGAACAGTAAATATAAAAGAATACTAGTAGGAGATCAACTTGTCCTCAGAATGTTTCTATATGAACATCATAAAAAAGATAAGAAGAAAGAGATGGTGCTTTATATAGTGCTTTAAGACTTACAAAGCACTTTATATACATCCTGAAGTTTACAGGAGAAGGATTATCATTCTCATTGGACAGGTGAAGAAAGTGAGGCCAAAGGGTATAAAGTGATCTGGGTAGAACAGAAACATCACACAGGTCTTTCTAGAACGGCATAGTATGACTTATAGCCATTACAGTTGTATCACTTTGAGGTTTAACAAAAAGCTTTCCTCCCCACAAAAGTAAGAATACAAAGATTATCCTCCATTTTACAGACAGGGGAATTGAATCACAGAAATCGGAAGCTACTTGTCTAAATCCACAAGGCATCGGTGTTGGGGAGTGAGAGTTCCAAATCAAGTCTTTTGGCTCCAAGATGGAAGCTCAATGGATCAACAGAATCTCCGACAAATAGTGTTGGCCAGGGAAACTTGATATCAACAGTAAACAGAGAAACGGACAGTTATCCATATCTTATTTGCATTGAGCCCATGTGATAATACTTGACACTTCTTTATAAATGATCCTTGCCATTTCAGAAAATCAGCCAGAGCTGGTAAGACTTTTAAATTACATAGTAGTCCAACTTCCTCAAAGTAGGCAATCAGGAGATAAAATTCACAGAATTAGTTATCAGAGTGGAACCATAATGCTGTAAGTGGAACACAGAGGGCTTCAAAGTATGTCTCAGTGTGTGTGACTATTGACAATTCCTATAAGAATCCCATCAGGGAACTCTCCTATGGTTTTCAAGCAAGACTGGAGAGTCCACTGAGTATGTTCAGTACTGAGTAATTTTCTGTCTGGAGATACAGAACTCAAGATTTCCTGACAGTTCTGGGTACTACATTTTAGTAAGGATATGAAACAACTGGGATGCACATGGAGGAAGGTAACTAAGATGGGAATACTGAAAAGCAGACTTAAAGAGGATTGGTTGAATGAAGTGAGAGTATTTGGCCTCAAGAGGGAAAAAAAAAGATTCATAGACGGAAGGGAAGGGGAGAGGAAGAGATCAGAGCTGTCAAGTATCTGGAGAGCTGTGACATAGAAAAGCAGATTTATTCTGTGAGGCACCAGAGGATAAAACTTGGACTGATGAGCAGAAGCTACAGGAAGATAGATTCTGGCTAAGTATGAGAAAGAACTTTAACAACTGGACTATTCAACATGAAGTATGTAGCCTCAAAAAGCAGTGAGTTCTCCATCACTTCTCAGAGAAGCAGCAGAGAAGATATATGCTTTGGGTAGAGTTTGGACTAGGCGCTCTCTGAGGTTTTAGTAAACTTCAAAATTCTGTGATTCTGCAATCCTTTTAGAAAAAGAAGATACAGTCCTTTCTTTTGAAATTCCAATTTGGGTGGGTGGAGGAAAGCTTCTAAATTAGAGTCTAGGGGTGATTAGGGAATGGATCAGTCTTTGTATACCTCAGGGACCTAATACAATGCTTTGCATGCTCCAGAAATATTTGCTGATTATTGCCCTATGACAACTCATTTATTTAAACAGATTCTCTCATCTTTACCTGTAAGTTACATAGAGCTCAATTTGGAGACCACAAGGCCCCAAAGGTAAGTAAATCTTGATTAGCTGAGGGTAAATCACAGTTAAGTAGGATCTCGCCCCTACTTAGACAGGAAAATATTGTTTTTAAATTTGCAGGCCAGACTTTCAATAATGTTCTTAATTACTTCTCTTTATATTGACAACACTTAATTACTTGCTTTGTTGACAGCAGGCTCCTTCTCCTTTACATTTACTTTTCCCGACACTTATTTAGAAGCAAGGAAAACAACAGGGATGTTTCAACAATCTGGCTAGCAGCTGTTGTGGGGGTGAAAAACCAACACAAGCCCAACAACAAGAATGCTGCCAAAGCCCAGGTTCTTTTGATCTGCTTTACTAAGGAAAACAATGTTAAGTGGTGAACAACCTTATTTTAATCCAGCATACAAATATCACTTACTTAGTTCAGGGGGAAAAGCCAGCACCCTGAACTTCAGAGCAAATACAAACAAATTACAAACAGATCAAATACAATTCATAGTTACCAAGAAAACCAAGTCTGGGCATCCGGGCAAGCTGGAGGGCCCTTAACTACAGCTGCCTGGAGTCTCCACATCAGTGTGCCACCAAGAGTGAGAGCCCTGAACAAATAGATCTGTCTTCTCTTCTTATACCACTTCAGACACCATCAAATGTCATCTGAATGACCAGAACTTAGGCTGCTATGATTGGCTCTGGAGTTAGCACCTCCCCTTAGGACTAGACTTAGTAATTAGGGGTTTGGGGCAAACTTAGGAGCAAAGATCTAATCAGTCCTCCCTTAGTTAGCCCCACCTTGGGCCCCACCCCAGTTACCAATCCACACCCACATAGGTTTAGCACCTAATAGGGGTTTGGACCTGAGGCTTAGCACCTAGTAAGACTCAATGAAATACACTGAATTAATCAAAGGAAACAAAAGCCAAACTCTTCAAGGGCACTTGATTGAACTGAGTGCTAAGATCCCATTTCGTGTGGCAACACAAGGGACCCTTCCCCCCTACCCCAATCCTGCACCCACACCCATGTACTCACACACTCTGATGGCTCATCAATACCTAGAGATGAACATGGGCTCTCCATGGCTATGCCAATCAAACATAAGCTTTGCAAGTCCCTACCAGACTAGAAAGGTTTGGAGCATGGGTAATGGATCATGTTTCTGTCATGTGAACACCAGTCTAGCTAAATATTAAGAGGCTCATCGTAAGACCTATCACCAAGTAATGAATCTTTTTGAACACAACCTTACAAATCTGTACTGGTAGAAGAAGTACTGATAAGTCACAAATATTTCAAATTGCTAAAATAAAGAAAAGTGGGCCCAATGAAAACAAAATTCTTAACCAGAACTCTGCTTTACTCTGAGGACTGCAGTGGGTGGCAAGGATAAATAGAGCAAAAGTCAGGAATATAGGAAAGACCAGCCATGGCTTGGTTATGTGGTTTGAAGACTATTAGAAGCACTAATTGTAACTAAGTACAAAACCAGTATATCAGTGTCAACTAAACAATATTGGTCCATCTATAGGCTGCAATTTCCCCTCATATCTGATATATATAAAAGCTAAGCCTAACTTATAATTGGTGCTTTGGTGCTATTTTCTAGCATATATATGTTCTTTTATCATTTTAGGAGTAGCTTATATTAGGAACAATATAATATAGTGAATGGTTTTTGAATTATATGCTAATACGGTTCACTTTTATTTATTTATTTGTTTGTTTATTTATTTATTTATTTATTTTTAATTTGTCAAATCTTTATTGGGTAAGTGGGAAAGACTGGCGCAGGGTCCAGGTTAGTCCTTCTAGTCCTTCTTGGCAGCAGCCTTCCTCATGGCAGCTAGGACGTTGCTGAGCTCCTCTCTCTTCCTCTTGGATGTGAGTTCCCACCCTTTTTTTGATGAACTTAAGTGCTCTCTTATCTTTAGAGACCTTTAACAATTCCATGTCGCGCCTCTCATAAGGGGCAAATCCACACACTTCCCGGATCATATCTCTCACAAACTTGGTGTGTTTGGTCAAGCGCCCATGGCGGCGGCAGTGTCGCGGCTTTGAAACGTTTTTGGTAACTTTGTGGCCCTTGTTGAGGCCCACGGCCATGGGGTATTGGATGGCCATGGCTGCGGCGCTACATAGCCCCAATGGCAGCCACAGCAGAAGCGGTTCACTTTTATTTATTAAAACTTTTTTTGTGATACATTTTGGTTTTTACATCAGTCATTTCCTGACAAAACTCTTCCCCGCTGAACATCCTCTTGTACAAAGAAAAAAGACTTATGCAAAACTGATAGCATATGAGACATTCCACACACATAGCCCCCCACTTTTCTACTAAGAAGAGGGAAGTTTTATCATCTGTTTCTGAGACTTGGCTTATGTTTACCAAAACTGTTTCCTGGATTCTAAGCAAAGAAAGACGTTTAAAGTTTTCCTGGTAGTTAAAAAAATCAGTAATAGGCAACACAATATAGTGGCAAAAGCATTGGACTGGGAGTCAGGACACCTGGCTTCTTGTGTTGGTACTTATCTGAGCCGCTTTTTTCTGGGCTTTAGTTTTCCCCTTTGTATAGTAACATGCTTAATATTCTAGACTTCTGAGAATATCCTTGACACACCCTATTGTCCTCCCCTCTAGTCCAGTCATAATTTACTTGACCCAATGCCAGAAAGTACAAATGCAAAGTAAAATAAAAAAAAATTAATTTTGGCTTTTAAAATACATTATCTAAAGAAAACAGAATCCAAGTAAATTAATTGTAGACCCAAGAACTTTTAAAGTGAGTCATGTGTTCTGAACTTTCAGGGAGCCTGTTTCAGCTGAAGCATATTTAAATTTTAAACTCCCCGACACACACATTTCCCTTGCCAATATAAATCTTCAGCAGGTCTCCATTCTTAAACCAAATTTTATTCCAGCAAGGTTTGCCTTTGCAATTAATCAAGTGGCCTTGTCATATTCTAGATGAGGCAAATGTCATGTTTCAGGAGTTTAATAAAGAAGGCCACACTTAAAAAATAAACAGAAAACATGGATGGGGGGTTGGAGATGAGGGATGGGGGATAGGATCTCAGAGCACTAGCTCATTGCTATAAATCCCATAGTACCATGCCCTTCCACTGAAAGAAAAAAAAAAGTTGTTTCTCTCCATTGGGGAAAGAAGGCTGATTCAGCATAAGATCCATGAATATACATCTTAGGTGGAGCCCAAATTGCCAGGACCAAGCCCTTGGCTGTCTTCAAGGGATACCAAAACAATTAGTCTGTCACTAAAAATGTTCAAGGTGGGGTGGATGACTCTTTGGTAGAGAACAGATTTCTGCTTTGGGCAGATGTAGGACTAGATGATCACTCTGGTAGTTTCCAATCCCTGAGGTTCAATTATTCTCCTTAGGTTGATTTGATTCAGTCATCCAAATCAAGAAAATCCAGAGGGTGGGGAGAAGTGGATGGAGAGGAAAACAGTTTGGTAGTGTGTAGACAAAACGACTGGGGATTAAATGAGCACTTAACTTCTCTAATGGTGCTTAGGTTGTTGGATATGCAATATTTAACGATATAATAAATGCATCAAGACAATTGGGTCTAGAATTCAGGGGTAGGGAACCTGTGGTCTACAGGCCACACGTGGTCCTATCTGTCTTCAAATGTGGCCCTTTGACCAAATCCAAACTCGACAGAACAAATCCATTTTGTTCTAGTCTACCTGGTCTAGCTCATCAGTTTATAAGTGTGCATATTGCTTTGGGTATGAGAGGTCTTTCTTGGGTTCTGAATTTGGTTTAAGGAAAGTTAGCTCCCATTTCTAAGTCACGATTTCCTTCTCCGCAAAGTAGGATAATTGGTCTTAATGATCTCTAAGACTCCTTTCAGTTATACTATGGTCTGCGTTCTAATATTTTTCAATCTAAGGGCCCTTATAGCTCTAATGCTGTATGCTTGAAGAATCTTTCCCTTCAGACTGATAATATTAAGGAACACAAAGATAGCAGACCTCTGAATAATCTCTGCCAGCTTCTGGGAACTCAATTAGTAAGAGAAACTGGACCCGAGAGTCATTCAAGATGTAAAGACAAAGAAACTTCTCCCCAAATCCTGTTAAAATTTTTTAAAGCAACAAACTACTATATAGATCACCTCTAATCCCATCAAAGCTCTCCAAGTATCAATTCATATATGTGTACATATATACATAATACATACATACACATACACCTACACACATACATATATACATATACATACATCCATATATACATAAAAGTTCTTATAAAATTGTCCAATTTCCCTTTCGTTAGCAGGTGGCAAGAGCTGATCAGATCTCCTTCTTATCCTGTCTGGACAATATCATTGTTGCATTTTGAACAGTTTAGGAAATCAAAAAGAAGCCTGCTTAACATAATTGTTACATTCTGGAAACAACCTGAGCCCATGTTTCTAATGATAGTCTGACAAGGCATGATATGCTGAAAAGAGACAAAAACAAGCAAAAATTAATGTATAAAGATCTTTGGGGCTGTGTATGTTGGATCCCATCTTGGTCTGGAGATGAGCCTAAGGGGTGAGTTTTCTAGACATCCTTTGGAAGTATGGGGTGCAACACAAGTTGTTTAACTTCTAGGCCTCGGTTAGCTCATTTAATGTAAGTTGAACGGTTTGGACTAGCTGGTCTCTAAGGTTTCTTCCAGTTTTAAATCTATAATCATCTGATTTAAGTATAATGTAGTGGAAAGTAGTTTGACCTTAGGGTCAACGACTTGGCTTTGAGTCTTAGCTCTTCACTAATTGGCTATTCAACCTTGGGCAAGGACGCTCTGGAGTTTATCTGCTTATAGGTAAAATGGAAGTATTAATCCCTGCCCTGTCCTGCCTCCAGCCCAGGGCTATTGTAAGGCTGAATCAAGTGATGCCTACAACACTTTGAAAAACTTGAGGTAATATATGTTTCAGGATTCTTGTTAATTTTGGAGAGGGGTGGGGCAGAGAGCATGTTCTATCAGAACCTGAACTGATCACCACTGACGAATCTGCTCCCCTTGGGGAGGTGGAAGCCCCTAAGATGTTTGCCTTAGTCCCTAACTGAATGAAGGGCAAGTGGCAATATTCTCATTTGACAGAAGAGAAAATTTAGACCTAGGGAGTTTTAAGTGACAGGCTCATTTTCACCGAGCTACTTCATAACAGAAATGAGAGAAGAACAGATTAGATCATAGATCACAGAACCACTAATTCTAAATGCCAATTTTAGGACCTGGTGCTGAACAAGGGATTAGTCAGTCAATAAACATTTATTAAGTGCCTACTCTGTGCCAGGCACTGTAATAACTGCTGAAGGCAGAAAAAAAAAAAAAGGCAAAAGACAATCCCTGCTCTCAAGGAGCCCATGATCTAATGGGGAAGGCAACAAGCCAAAAAAAAAAAAAGTACGAACAAGCTATATAAAGGACAAATAGGAAAGCCTAGGTTATCAGGCCCAGTGGTCATGGATCTCATCTGAGCAGTCGTGGTCTCACTGAGGAAGCCCTATAATATTTAGAGGTTTGATAGAATTAGTGCTATGTCACCCACAGACAGGAGCATCTGGAAGACGTCAGCATCTTTAGCAATGGTTTTTAACCTGATGTCCATGGAGTCCCATGGATAGATTTCAGGGGGTCTGTGAACTTGGATGGGAAAAATACATATCTTTATTTCTATGTAATTAGTTACCTTTGTAACCCAATGTATTTTATGTTTGTATTAAAAAACGTGATTCATAGAAAGGGTTCATAGTTTTCACCTGGTTGTTATAAGGGCTCAAGACACAAAAAGGTTAAGAATCTCAGATTCTTTCTTCTAATTGTAAGCTCAGCAAGACATCTTCTGGAAAAGTGGTTCACACCCTTGCTGAGCATAAATCTCCCTGTCATTTGTCTTTCTTCTTATCAAGAATCAGAGGTTCGTTGAATAAAATATCTGGGTGGTGGTATCCATTAAGGAAAAAGGAACAATCTTAACACATTCAGATGAGACACTTTGTTGGAAGATAACCTTTAAGGTTGTGTTTTGCTCTACTGAGTCAAATGTTACTTGATAATCAACCAGCAGTAAGCACAGTGGGATCTTGTCTGCTCTACACCTTTCAGTCAATTGCATGACTGTGAAGATGTGGTTCACTGGAGAAAATCATTGACAAAAGCCTGCCTGTTCCTTTCTCATATTTTTTAAGGATTTTTTTTAAACACTAATATTCTTCTGTTGATGCTTTATGGCTGTAAATCATAAGACACAAGAATTTCTTAGCAATCGAAATTGTGGGTGACTGAAAGGGTAAAACAGAGAGATATGCCAGGTAGACATAAGACTTAGGTTGTCTCAAGGGTATTATCAATGTTAACTTGTGGGTAAGAAGTGGCTGGGAAGATATAATCACGGAATGTACAATTGGAAAAAGATATGGGTCAGTCATGGAACACGTGGAACAAGAGATAATGGATGGCCAGCCTGCTGCTCCCAGAACGTAAAAAGGCCTGGACAAAGGCTTCTGGCACATTGGAAGGAACCTCTATGGAGAATTTATGGAAGGGGATGGACATTAAAAGCTCAGAATAAAAATATGTAGATGGGTTGTGACTGGTATTCTGGGTGTGGTATACATCATGGATCCACAGAAATGTTTAATTCAAAGACCTTTGATAATGTCTAATGTTGAAAAAACACTACCCTGGAAGCCTGGATGGTAATATAATTAGGAAGATTTGTATTGTATTGCATAATTGTATACAGTGTCAATTATTGAATCATACTATTGTCAGCTAGCGATGGTACCAAGTAGGACTGCTTTTGCTCTTTCCTGCCCCAGAAACCACCACTCAATCCCTTCCCCTTTTCACTTCCTGGCTGGACAATGACTTCCAGAGAGAATCCACAATCCCTTCCCCCTATCTCTTTCCCCATCATCATCATCAATTGCAACTCATGGGGCAAAACATTAGGAGAGAGAGCCAGGAGGTAGCGCATAGCGAACAAGTCAAACCAAACCACCTTGCCTCGGACCCTGGTGAAGACAATCCAGTGCTCAGAGCTTCAGGAATTACAGCACCTCCAGTCCCTGGTCCTGCTTCTGCCTTAGCCCCCACAGCCTTCATTAAGGGAGAAATCCTACTGGAAAATGGTTCTATCAATCTCACAGTCATCCATAGCAACTGCTGACCAGCCACCACTGATAGGAAAGTAAGCCCCAAAGCATGGGGAATACCAAATGCCTCCCTACAACCATCATTCTGGATCAGTTCTTGTGAGATTGGACTGGCCACTAGTCTCTGTATATTCTGCAGACCGTTTCTTTTAAACAACCACAGCTACTGAAGACCAGGAAAAGAAAGTTAATTCCACTAAAGGCCTTGGCATTGTCAGATGGTTCAACATCACAGATAGATGTGTTTTATATCAATAGAAATGAGATGAAAGAAGATGCATGACTCCCTACTTTGCTGTTGCATTTGAAGTACCATTGGGCCTTTCCATTTGACTTGAAGTTGAAACTTTTAGTAAGTGTTATCTTCATGTGAGCTCCTTGAAAACAGAGCTTGTCTTGCTTTTCTATTTGTATTTCCTGAGCTTACTAGAGCGCTTTACACATAGTAAGCACTCAATAAACAAATGTTCATTCATTCATTCAATGTTGATTCAGAGGGAAGTCTCTAGTGGCCTGACCAAAAGTTCTGTTCTCTCCTTTGCCCTCAAGGAATCTTAGCATTTGGAAAGAGCTTCAGAGATCATTTAGTCCAAGCCTTACCCAAATAGGAATCTTTGCTGTAGCATCCTTGGCAAGGGGTCACACACCCTGACTGGGAAACAAGCTCATTTCTGAGGGAGTTCAATTTACTAAATAGGTCTAAATGATGGGAAGTTTTTTCTTCCTACATTGAGCCAAAATCTGATGCTGGTAACTTTCACTTGTTACTATCAGTTCTTCTCTATGTGGTCAAGCGGAATCAGTTTAATCCTTATTAGGATTATGTGGAACAGAGGATAGAACCCTGGGTCTGTAGTGAGGAAGGTTTGAGATCAAATCTGGTTGTAGGTCCTTACTAGTTGTGTGACCCTGGGCAAGTCAAGTAATCTCTATATGCCTTGTTTTCCTCAACATTAAAATGATGATAATAATAGCACCTACTCCCTGGTGTTGTCATGAGGAGGTAATATTTATAAAGTGCTTAGCATTGTGCCTGGAAAATAGCAGGTGCTTAATAAATGAATCTTCCCTTCCTCCCTTCTATCATAGCCTCTTAAAAACCCTGAAGACAGTAATCGTATGGCCTTTAAATCTTCACACCTTCTGGTTTCTTCAATGGAATTTTTGCAGAGTATGGTCAACAGAAATTCATAGATTCAGATCTAGAGGGGACCTTGGAGATCGTCTAGGCCAACACTTCTTAAGCTGTGGGTCATGACCCCATATGGAGTTGTGTAACTGAATGTGGGGGTCCTGAAAAAATTGGCAACAGCAAAAGGTTTCTGGTTCAAATTCAGCCTCAGAACTTACTAGCTCTGTGACCCTTGGCAAGTTGCTCTTCTTCTCTCTGCCTTAGTTTCCTCAACAGTAAAATAGGTTTAAAAATAGCTTCTGCCTCCAGAGTTGTGAGGACCAAATGAGGTAATATTTATAAACTGCTTAGCACAGTGCCTGGGCACATTCATAAGTACTATATATATGTTAGCTATTATTGTTATTAAGAAATACTAAAAAAAAATGCTAATGTCATTGAAACTAGATTTCCACCGGCAGAGCTGATCTGATTGAGTCTATTCTTCTCAAAGTTCATAGACTCAATATTATATGTTCATGAACCCAAATTTTAGGGGCTTGTACAAAATAGTAGAATAAAAGGAAAGGCATTTCCCAAAGAAAGGAATTTTACTACCCTCTCAGTGTTGATTTTGCTTCAGCTAAGGCTATGCTGCCACTCCTGAATTTGTTAGCTGTGGGACATTAGCTTCACAGGGTAGATATATCTCACTTGGCCAAGATACCACAGCAAGGGATGTGGATGTAATTCCACTGGTTAAATGTAATAGATGCAATCAAATGTGTCCTGCTCTGGAGAAAGCTAGTGCTGCTTAATAGGGGGGAAAAAGCTCCCAATTACTCTTAAATGGATCTGTTCTGTTTAAGAGTTCACCAGGAATTTCATTGTCTTAATGACCAAATAAAATTAAAGGAAGTAAAATATGTACCGCTGGGAGAGACCCTGGAGACGGTGAAATCATAGCCCTCTGTTTTACAGCTAGATGGTGCAGTGGAAGACAGTGAGATGTGAGTTTGAATTCTACCTGAGACATGAGCTGTGTGGTCCTAGTCAAATCAGTTCTCAGTCTTAGTTTCCTCATCTGTCAATATGGAGAGACTAACAGTATCTATTTCAAAGCACTGTTGTGAAGATTGAATGAGTTAAGATTTATGAAGCACTTTGTATACATTAATGCATTCTAGAAAAGTTTATTATTATTATTATTATCATTGCAGACAAGGAAATTGAGGCTCAGGGAAGTGACCTGAAGAGGCCCTCGCAAAGCTCGACATTGAACCCAGGTCCTCTGACTCTGGTTCTAATGTTCTTTCTCCTCTTCCCCTCTGTACACTTAAAGCAGATCTCTAGGACCTGTTGCAGCTCTAGCATTCTATGATTCTAAAGATACATGCATGGACTTAGAGTCACAAGGGTGGAACTGAAGTCAGAGGCCATGGGTTCAAATCCTGGCTTTACTGCCTCCTACCTATGAAACAGTAACTTCTCTGGGCCTCAATTTCCTCAATCATCAAGTTGGATTTGAGGATCTTTAAAGTCACTTCTGAACTAAGGCTAGAAATCTGTGAGTCCTGGGTCACTGAGGGGTCAGTCACACGTCACATTCCTTCTCTTCACTATGGGATTTAGACTTTGGGTCCAGGTCCATGCTTCACCACTCACTAGCTGGGCTACCTTAATCAGGGCTCTTTATCTCTCTCAGTCTGAGTTTTTTTTTTTATCTGTAAAAAGAATGATTCTTAGACCGCCTTTCTGAACAGTGGTGTTGTGAAGAGAGTGTTTTATCTGTCTTAAAGGAGGTATCACGATGTAGTGAAAAGAGCCCTGGAGTTGGACATCGGTCCAAATTCATACTCTGTTATTTATTACCTGTAGATCTGGAGCAATCACTTCAATTTTCTAGGTCTCAGTTTCCTCATATAGAAAATGTAGGGGTTGGACTAGAGATGACCTGTAGAGCCCTTTCCAGCTCTAAATCTAAGACCCATGATACTCTACATGTGAGTTATTATTTGCATAGTCCAGGGGTGGGGAACCTGTGGCCTCCAGGCCACATGTGGCCTTCTAGGTCCTTGGGTGTGGTCTTTTGACTGAGTCCAAGTTTTACAGAACAAATCCTTTTATTAAGGAGATTTGTTCTGTGAAGTTTGGATTCAGGTAAAGGGCAGCACCTGAGGACCTAGAGAGCCACATATGGTCTTGAGGCCACAGGTTCTCCACTCCTGACATAGACTATTTATATAGTATAACGAATGGCCTACAGTATATGGTGTAATGGCTTGAATAAAAGTAGTCAGTGTATCTACATATAGTAAACGGACTAATAGTACATATTGATGGATCCATGATTGCATCCTACCATCTGTGTAGATTAGAATAATCTATGCCTTTTCATTCTATATAATTCTTATTAATGTCTTTCCATGAATGGAAGCTCTATCTCAACACCTGCTTACTTGGTAAGCTCATAGCTGCCATGGGTTCAATGATCATCTCTATGGAGATGACTACTGGACTGATTATATCTAGTACTAGTCTTTCTCTTGAGCTCTGGTCCTCATCGCCCGTAAGGCACTTCAAACAGGATGTCTCAACGGTATCTCAAACTTCTCCCCTTCTTTATTGCTGTCAAAGCCACTATTGTCCTTTCAGTTCTCCAGATTTGCCACCTAAGCATTATCCTAGATCTCACTCACTCCAGATGCAATTGGTTGCCAAAGTTTGTTTTTATCTCTGCAAAATCTTTCCTCTATATCCGTTTCTTTCCATTTATCCTGCCATCCCTCCCCCTATTTTGGTATATCATCACTTCTTATCTGTTCTATTATAAAATATAACAGCCTATCTTTTGACATACTATGTTTTAAGGTCTTTTCTAACTCTAGCACTCTATATTCTTTGTTCTCTTATTTTAAGATTCTATCGGAAGTATCCCACTAATATATGATCTGACATTCACTGGACCACACTGAGATTAACATCTTAGTAACACCAGCACTTTTGCTGATGTCCCACCTCCCATTACGCTATTCCCTTGTGGGCCCTCATGGCAGTGAGTACCAGATTAAAATAAGAGATCAGTCTGTCAATGGATTCCTTTTCTACCTCAACTTTTTCTAACCTACCTCAACCTTTCTAGCCCAGGCAGAACTGGACTGCCCAAAGAGTACAGAAATCCAGAAGCACCCAGGCATAAAAGTATTCAATAAAGATGGATCAATTCAAAAGGGTCAAAGGAGGCTGCAGAGAAAAACAGATCGATAGCCTTATCACTCCTGGTCTCTGGGACCTCCCTGTATTTGCTATACACTAATAAAGCACAAGTTTTCCTTGTAAATTGCTAGGCTGCTGAAGAACAGTCCTAAGCTGATGAGCCAATAGCTGCATATGGTCAGAATTACTTTTTCCTCCTTGTCGCTAACAAAGGGACTCATTCTAGATGCTGCCTCTACTACTTTGTTCCTGCTACCAGATTTTACCAATAACTATGCAATGCAATGAAAACAAACTAAAAAGCATCCTTCCTTCTTTATCAAAGAGGCCTTAGTGTTTTCTTCCAGCAACTGAACTTCACTTAAAACCAAAGATCTCACTCTCCTCTCTTTATTTTTTATCTTCTTCATTTAATTCTCTCTCAACCCTGTTGCTGTACCTGTCAGGTCAGGTTGTCAGCCTCAAGTCTCTCTAGTATGATTTAAAAGAAGGTTTCAATGGTGCAATTGGAGGCATCTGCTGTTTTTGGGATGGACTTTCATGACAGAAGACAAGATCTGGGAGTGGGCAACATGATGTTTGTAAAAGTAATTATTTTTTTTTTCTGAATAGATGGGTAAGAGACTAAGATCACTGTAGGTTCTTGGACTACAGAATGCTAGAACTGGAAGGTAATTTGGAGACAATTTAGTCCAACCCCCTCATATCACAGACAAGAGAACAGAAGTTCAGAGAGGTCCTGGTTCATTATTCTTGGATTATATTTAAAAAATATTTATGACAAGAGTTTCTTCTTTTTTTCCTTTAGATTGGACTAATGTATTAGGACTGGCTCAAGGAAAACTTGTCAAATCTTCTAAGCTTGCATTTGACAGCACCAGTCTCACTTTTCTCCATCTGGCTGAATACTATAAAGAACCATAAAAGCCCAGACTGTCAGAAATGGAAGGAACTTGAAGGACTATGTAGTCCCAACCTGCATTTTAGTATGAAAATACTAAGGTCTGAAGAGGTCAAGAGAAGGTCACCAAGACTGCACAGTAGTAAGTAAAAGAACTATAAGCCACTTTCCTAAAAGAAACTCTAGAAAGGATGTAAAACTCATTCTTGCTATTGTGTAAATAGCAGAGAACAATGTCAAATATGCCTTCTCCCATGGAATTTTAACAGAGATCAAAGGCAGGAGTTGTGAACATTTTTCTGTACCACAGACCATTTTGGCAGTCTGGTGAAGCCTATAGACCCCATCTCAGAATAATGTTTTTAAATGTACTGGAAAAGTTCCAAAACAACAAAAACAAAAAACCAAAAACCAAGTGCCCAGATCCCAGGGAAAGAACCCTTCATCTAAAGGAATGAAGCTCATATGAAGGAATTTCAGGGATAAGCAGATATTCAGGGGGGATTTGGGAGGGAGAGGTAGAGAACAGAGACTTTTAAAGGGCTCTAAAATCATTCTCTCCAGTTATCTGCCTTTCGTTCCCCTTTATTCTCTTCCCCTTGCCCTCTCCTCTCTTTTTCTTCCTCTCCCTGTCTCTCCACCCCCCTCTTCCTCTTCCTCCCTCTCTTTCCCTCTCTCTGTCTCTTTATTTTTTTCCTGTTAGGCTTTGTTTCCCCAAAAGTCTGTTTTATGAATATATGGTATCATAAGCTTCTTTAGATTCAGCCTCACATCTCTTCTCCATGGTCTCCTCTCCTCCATCCCAGTTCCTCAGGAGAGGGTCAACAGCTAATATACACTGTAGGACAGGGATTTAATTAGCCATAGAGTTTCTTTGCAGAGGGTGAGGGCAAAGACTGAAAGTGATTGCATGCATCTGTTACTGATCAGATGAGTAATGCAATACCAATAATATAAAAGTAAGAAAAATACAATTTTGGAATATTCAAGTTAGAAGAGATCTTAGAATATAGAAAATTAGAACACAGAATGTTTGATGGAGGAGAGACTTTAGACATCACCTAATTTGAATCACCTAGGTTTATAGGTGAGAAAGGCAAAGTGACTTGCCTAAAGTCAGTCAGTCTCTCTCTCTCTCTCTCTCTCTCTCTCTCTCTCTCTCTCTCTCTCTCTCTCTCTCTCTCTCTCCACATATATGGAGAGAGAGATATACTTAGATATAGACATATAGATGGATAGATAGATATGCACTATATAAATACAGATGTATAGCACATAAGAGCTTAGCGGCAAAACTGGAGTTCAAATCCAGGTCTTCTGACTCCCTATTCAAGACTCTTTTGACTATAATATAACAAAAAGAGATGCTTTTCCAGGGTCCCCAAACCCAGTATGACCTTGATTTCAGGAGCACCACAGAAAGAAATCCATCTCCCTACCTGGAAATGGAACAGTGCTGTGGAAAGAATTCTAGATTGAAGTCAACAAACTTGGGTTTGAATCCTGGCTCTGCCACTTATGACTGATGTGACCTTGGACAAGTCACAAGGCCCTCTCTGGGTCTCAATTTACTTAATTAGAAAGTAAGGGTATTAGACTGAATGGCTTCTAAGGCTCCTTCTAATTCTAAATCTACTGTATGATCTGATCTAAGACATCGATTCTAATTTTGACTCAGTTATTCAACTGTTGTATGATCTTGGGCAAATCACTTCCAGAGTGGTTCTCAGCATCCCAATCTGCAAAATGAAGGGGCTGGCCTAGATGATCTTTCCATCTTCCGTGTTCTTTCTATGTTATAAAGGCCTTCCAGCTCTTATTCAACAACTCAACAAACTTTTTCTAAGCGATTATTATAAGGCAATGCACTAAATATGAGGAATACAATGAAAATGGAACGATTTCTTCCCTGGGGGCATATAAAATATGTGCTCAGGTCTGTGTAATTCAAGGTAGAAAGACAGGGGTAAAGGAGAAACAAAAATCCGTTATGAATATTTATGTTCTGTATTTTCTTACATTCTATGTATTATGTACTAAGATCTCCTCTCAGCTCTAATGTACTTTACTCTAAATGGACTTTCTACATCTATAACTTAAAACAAAAGAAAAAGAGACATCGCTATATATTGAGTAGCAAAGAACAATAGAGAAGCATGACAGATGGACTCAAATATAGTGTGTGATCAGGTAACTGAAGAGTTTGGGTACACAACTCATTCTGAGATTCTGAAAGCAGCAGGTGCCTTGTTTTAATGAGGAGGTGTGGAAAAGCAGAGAGAGGCCCTATTACTGGACAGGCTTAGGACAGTATAATTGTCACATGACATCTGCCTGGGTCAGGCCAATTTGAGATGTTAGAGTTCACTGATCAATAAGAATGTATTAAATGTCTTTTAGGTCATCACTTCTTAGGGATGTTGTGGAGGATTCCTTTTCAGCTACAGTTTGGACTAAATGCCCTTGGAAGTCTCTTTCAATTTGGATTCTATTGATTGCTTTCGCTTAAGTACATGAGCAGAGGGTTCAGGAATGGCTTTAGAGAAGAGGGGGCACCAAAGGGACCTCAAGTCATACTTGTGTTACTCTACCTCTCAGGAGTGATTTTAAGAAAATACTTTGTTATCTGCAAACCTTTATTAAAAAATGAGGAGTTATGACCATCACAAGGCCAGCTCCCTGCTTTCAGGCTGGACTAAACCAAAACCAGGTTTCCTAACAGCAAGGTCTTTCTGATATATCAAGAAAGTCAAGTTGCTTTATTTTTCTGGTTTCCTTATCTGTTAAATAGGGTCAAGGGGGTTTCCTGAGGGAATCTCCATGGTCTTGCCCAGCTCACTGCTTTGGATAGTTAAGTTCTAGCCAGCAGAGACTGGGTGAAACATAACAATAGCAAAGAATATATTTTATCTTCCCAATGATCTACTTTTTGACACGTGAAACCAAACCTTCACTCTCAATCCACTCAACCATATGCATGCTTAACAATTATTGAAGTACATAATTAGTTCAGAAACCCCCATGCCTCTTATTGCTTTGCAAGCAGCAGAGTGCTGGTGGAGATATTTTTAAAAGGCCTGTATGTGTAATTACCCTCAAGTCTAGAACTACTCCTGAGGAGTTATTTGGATCTCTTGGGTAAATAATTTACTTTTACAACTTTCCATTAAAGATTAAAGGGAATTAAATTAAAATTAAGATGCATTAGAGTTGGAAAGGAAACCGGAAATAGAGCTGAGAATTGCACTACTTATGACACATTACTGGTTCACTCTTGCAAAGATACTAGTTTGGTGCTAATTCCCAGACCTGACAATTTTTCCATAGTATTAGCAGCCCTCTTTCCTCTGGCCATTACCAAATAGCTTGAGATATGAACTTCCTTCCATAAGGGAGACATAAAGGTCAAGCATGACTCAGGCTGTGAAACTATGGGACCAGAAGGATGGCAGTGCCCTCAAGACACATAGTTTAGAGGATGGGAGAGTTTTTTGGAGGAAGGTAATGAGTTCTGTTTTAGACATGCTGAATTTGAGTTCCTGATGAGATATCCAGATTAAGATGTCCAGCAGAGATTTAGCAAGAGGGAACTTGAGTCTGAGAGAGGGATGAGACTTGGAAATATAAATTTTAGAGTCATCTGTACAAAAAATAACTTAATCTATGGGAGCTGGTAAAATCACCAGAAGAGATGAGAAACAAAAGAGAGAGAGAGAGAGAGAGAGAGAGAGAGAGAGAGAGAGAGAGAGAGAGAGAAAAGAAGAAGAAGAAGAAGAAGAAGAAGAAGAAGAAGAAGAAGAAGAAAGAGGAGGAGGAGGAGGAAGACGGAGAAAGAAAAGAAGAAGGAGGAGGAGGAAGAGGGGGAAAGAAGGGCAAGAAAGAATCTTGGGGAATGCTACCTTTTGTGGATGGGAGTTGCATGAGGACCCAGAAAAATAACAGTCAGACTAGTAGCAGAAGAATCAGGAGAAAGGAGTGCCTTGAATGCCAAGGAAGAAAGGAGTATACAAGACGAGGTGGTGGACAACAGCACTTAAAGTAGCAGAAAGGTGAAATGAGGACTGAATCAAGCCCATCAGATTTAGCAGTTAAGAAAACAGTTTTAGTAGAGTGATGGGATCAGCAGATACATTATAAGGGGGCAAATAAAATAAAAGGAGATGAGAAATGGAGACAAGGAGAACAAGAGGAGAGTGGTGAGCCCAGAGTGGCAATGACAGACTAGATGAGGAAGTGGTAGAAAGATATGAGGTCATGGTGAGGACATAAAGTTGAAAGAATGATGGAAAGGGAGAGGCAGAGGACAGAGTATTATTACCAAAGAATATGATTGCATCCAATATTATGTAGAAAGCACAGAGCCTGTCATATAGTAGGCAATGAATAGTTATTTGCTGACTGATCCAGTGAGTGGCTGAGATAGAGTGAAAGTTGAAGCTGATGGACTGGGAGGCAGGGGTATTAAAAAGTTGTCAATGGGCATACTGAAGTTTGAGAGCAGGAGAGGAAGATGGTAAACTAGAAACTGGACTCCTTATGAAAGGAGGAATAGGAGGACCTACCTTCATATTCTAATACTGCTAATTACTCCTTTGTGTGACTTTGGACAAGTTACCTTAATTCTCTGGATATCAGTTTCTTCATCTAAAAAAGAAGGGGAGGGGCACCTAGGTGGTACAATGAATAGAGCACCAGGCTCTGAATCAAGAGGACCTGAGTTCAAATCCAGCCTCAGACACTTGAAACACTTACTAGCTGTGGGACCTTGGGCAAGTCACTTAGCCCCAATCGCCCTGTCTTCTCTCCTAAAAAATAGAGGGTGGGGAAATGGAACTAGATGACTTCTAAGATTCCTTTCAAATTTAATTCCTATGGTTCTGTGATCAGGAGTCCTGTAGATGATTGTGACAAGAATATTAACTGAGTGATAAGAAGCATCAAACTTGCAGCCAGGAGTGAGTGCTGCCCAAACTAGATTAAAATGCAATTGGGAAATGTTTAACAAAATAAATCAAAATACAACATAAATAATGTTAATTTGTGGTTTTCTAAATCAATATGTGGCCATTTCTATTTGAATTTTACACCGCTGGTATAGACTAAGACAATAAATGTTAATGGAAGAGAAGCTACTGGAATTATGGTCACAAGATGGTCTAGTTGTGACAAGGAGGATCAAGGAGAATACCTGATTGTCCTCCTTATCTCGAGGACACGAGGAGAGTTTTAGACTTAGAGATGGTGGCCAAAGAACAGGGTCTCCTAGAGAGAGCTAGGTGTCTTGAGTTCTACATGGAAAGAATGTGTGTTTAAAAAAAAAATCCTAGGATTAAGGGGAATTTATTAATAATATAGTGGAGATTTCAGAGGTCACAAGAGAAAGTCAGGGCAGAGAAGGAAATGGATTATGGATCAGATAGAGAGATAATATATGTAAAGAGCTTTGTAAATCTTCAAGAGTTATATAAATGTTAGCTGTTAATATGGAGAGAAGTAGCAGAGGAGAAAGATTTTTGTCTCAGCTGACAGTGATTCTGAATCGCAGGGATCAGAGGAGCAAGAGGTGAGACCCAGAATGGAGGAAGAGCTAGTCGATCAAAAGTACCAACCCCTAGGGTCCAAAGATGACTGAGCAGAACTAGCAAAATAAAACTGGTTTCTTTCTCAAGAGAAGTCATCCACACATAAAATATTCTTCTGACCACCATTATTAAGGACTCCAGTCAAATACCTCAGAGGGAACCAGCAAAAGGAAAATCCAATATATGTGATGGCCAGCTGGATTATTCAATGAGTGAATAATTCTAAAAGTGTGGCAGAATTTCAAATGATTCTTCTATCCACAAGCCACGCTCTCTCTTTCTCCATCAAATCTCTCATTTTCCATTTCCCTATCGATTTGTTGTTTAGTCATCTCAGTCCTGTCTAATTCTTGTGACCCCATTTCGGGTTTTCTTGGCAAAGACCCTGGAGTGGTTTGCAATTTCCTTTTCAAGCTCATTTTACAGATAAGGAACTGAGGCAAACAGGGTTAAGTAACTTGCCCAGGGTCACACAGCTAGTAGGTGTCTGATGCCAAATATGAACTTGGGAAGATGAAACTTCCTGACTCCAGCTTTGGTACTCTATTCACTATACCACCTAGCTGCCCCTCCCTATTGATAGGATCTAAAAAAAGGTGAAAGTTGCCTTGCTGAAATGCTCCCACACTGTAGCTAGCTAGGTGGCAAAGTGGGGAGAACCCTGGGTTTAGAGTCAGGAAGAACTGAGTTCAAATCCAGGCTCAGATACTTACTAGCTGTGTGACCCTGGGCAAGTCATGTAACCTCTGTTTGCCTCAGTTTCCTCAGTTGTAAATGGGGAATAATAACAGCATCTACCTCTCAGGGTTGTTGTGAGGATCAGATGAAATGATACTTATAAAATACTTAGCGCAGTCCCTGCTGGCACACAGTAGGCACTATATAAATGCTAGTTATCATATCACCCTAGGGTCATATATTTGACACCTACATTGTGTCAGTTCACATAGCAGAAATTCTAAGAAGGCTTGAGGTGACTTCCCCAGTGCTGATGGTTTGGTTATTGACTGAGAATTATTCAAAGTATTTAGAAAAGGAAGAGACTTTAGATGAACTAGCCAAGCTTCTTCATTTGCAAAAGAGGCCACTGAGGTTTAGGGAAGGGCCCTGATTTGGCCGTGGTCACACAGATAAGATTAGGGAATTTAGATTGGGGAGAGATATCCAGTTTTCCTTCATTTTACAGACAAGGAACGTGAAGACTGGAAAGAAGAAATGAATTGTCTAGGTCCACATAGGCACTAGGTAGAAAACACTGAATTTGAACCCAGATTGATTCTCTGATTCCAAAAACAACGGGAAATTATAATAATAATCATGATAATAGCTCACATTTATGTGTATTTGCAGCCAGAAATCATTTTACATCCACTAATTTCAGTTTGATTCAACAAGCGTTTCTGAAGCATGTCTTCTGTGCCAGGCACTGTGCTAGGTGCTGCACATACAAATAGTGAAAATGAACTCTCTGGCCTAAAGGAGTTGTCCTTCCAGTTTAGCTAGTGGGAAGTAAAATGTGGACAGACAAGAAAATATAAAACATTATAAAATAAAGACAAAATGAGATGGAGGCCAACAATTGGGTGAATCAGGAAAAATATCTTGAAGGAAGTGGCACTTGGACTGAGCTTTGAAGAGATCCAGGGATTCTAAGAGATGGAGGTGAGAAGGGAGTACATTCCAGGCGTGGGGAACAGATAGAACAATGGCATGGATGTCGGATAGGAAATAGCAGCAGCCCAAGTGGGCTAGAATGAAAGGCAATAACGTGCAATCACTGTGGAAAGACAGACTGCAACCAGATAGATGCCAACCAGAAGAGCCTGGATTTCACCTTAGGAGTAATGGGGAATGACTAAGGCATCTGGAGCAGGACAGTGATTATGGTTAGACCTGTGCTTTAAGAAGATCAATGTGCCAGTTATGTGAAGAATGGGCTTGAGAGAGGAAGTGGATACAGGGAGACAGATTAAGAAGCTATTGTAAAAGTCTAGAAAAGAGGTGAGGAGGAGCTGAACGAGGTGCTTGTCATGTGAACGAAGAGACGCTGACGGATGTGAAAGATGTCGTAGAGGTAGGGATGACATGACTTGACAAATGACTGGATATGGTGGTAGGGTGGGAAGTAAGAGTAAAGGACCAAAGATGACTCTGGGGTTACAAATCTGGATGATGAAAAGAAGGATGGTGCTTTGATAAAAAGAGAGAAAGTAGTAGGAGGAGGTGGTTTAATGGGAAATAGAATGAATCATCTTCCCAAAACCTCTCTGAGGTTGTCAGGGTAGGAGCCATTATTCCTATTTGAAAGGGGAGGAAATGGATGCTCAGAGAAAGTGATCTACCCAGGGCCACACAACTGCTAAGTGGCACAGCTGGAAATCAAACCCAGGTCTTCTCATTCTAGTGTTCTTTCCATTTTATCTCACAGGAAAGAACACAGATGGGTATCTAAGAATGGGATGTCAGGGGCATCAAAAAGCACTGAATGATCTTTCTCTAGTGCCCAGAATTCCACTGTTACTTATTCTTAAAGTGATTATTACTAATTTCAGGGCTAGAAAGAACCTCAGAGGTAATTTACTCTAACCTCTCACATACTATAGAAACTCTTCTATAGCACCCCTAACAACGAGAATAACTGTCATTTACATAACGCTTACCATGTGCCAGACACTGTGCTGTGTTTTATAAACATTTCGTTATATCATTGCTACAACCCTGAGAGGTAGGTGCTATTATTATCCCTATTTTACAAATGAGGAAATTGAGGCAAACAGGGTTAAGTGACTTGCCCAAGGTCACACAGCTAGTAAATGTCTGAAGCTGAATTTTGAACTCAGATCTTCCTGACCCCAGGCCTGGTGCTCTATCCACTGCACCGCTTAGACTTCACCGTGTCTCACTATTTCATGGCCTAGGCCTGCCATTATTAGACAGCTCAGACTATTAGAAAAATCTTCATGATGAGCCAAAATATATTTGTCCCTACATTCACTGGTTGAAGTTTTGTCCTAGGGAGCTACAGAGGAAAAGGTAGGTCCTCCTTTTAGATGACAGTCATATGATATTTGGAGACAGATCTTGTCATGGCACAGTGGAAGGAATGCTTCTGATTTAAGAATCAGAAGATGGGGTTCCAATCCTACTCTGTCAAGTACAAGTTGTATGGCTTCTCCTTGTGCTTCACTTTGCTCCTCTGTGAAATGGACCATAAAAGAGGAGAGTAAGATAAGGACTTGTGTCAGAAATCCCATGAGGAAACTAGGAGATCCTACTTAATAACAGAAGATTTCTCTTTGGAATGCTTGTGTCTTCCCTTTAGGTGGTTCAAATACTCAGGACATTCCCTTGCTTTCTAACATGCTGGCAGCATAACGTAGTAGAAGAGAGACTGGCCCAGGAGTCAGGAGAACTGACTAGGTTCTAGTCCCAACTCCTCCAATAATTTGCGATGTATTTCTGGGTACATCACTTCCTGTCACTGGGTCTTGGTTTATCTATTTACATAATGAGTGGACTGGATGAATGATCTCTAAGGTTTTTTCCATTTCTCACATTCAATGTTATAGCATCTCGTTCAGCTCCAAGTACTATGATGTTATGATTCTATAGCCACTTTTGCAAATAGTTGGCTTAATTGAAGCCCTGGAGATAATTCATCTCCTTTTATCTATTCCCTGCCAGGCAGAGCTCCAACTTCCAAATGAACCTCCCTTAGGTTGCTGGCAGTCTTGCTAATGCAAGTCATCCTTTTCTCCTTGTTGGTCCTGATCCACCTCCTCCTCCTGAGTCACCAAGGTCCTTAGGGTAGGGGGACATGGAGAACACTTTAAAAAAATCTGTTGTGCTAAGAGATGAGGGGAAGGGTTATAGGAAGGACATAATATGTAGTGATTTGGACAGAATGAAGGGTGAGTTTCCCTATGGGATAAACTGAAGTGAGGAGAGAAAAGTTTCAGTTCTTTTAACTTTTCAAAGCACTTTTTCATCTACTACGTCATTTCAGTCTCATGATTTGGCAGAGCGGATACCATACCCATTGTACATAAGAGGAAAGTGAAGCCCAGAGGGAGAGGCGTGTGGGGTAGTAGAAAGCTCACTAAGCTTAGAATTTGAAGACTTGGGTTTGGGATAGTAAGATCTGGATTCAAGTCTTACCTCTGCTTCTTACTAGCCACCTGAGCTTGGGCTACTTCATTTCCCTGGTCCTCTGTTTCTTCTCTGTAACATGGGAAGGGGACACTAAATGATCTGAGGTCATAGAGTACATTAGATCCAAATCTAAGACTAGAATTCAGGTTCCTAGACCATTATTTCAGTATGTTGTACACATTTCAATCAACCAGTAAGCATTTTTTAAATGCATCCACCCTATGCCAGGTACTGCATTAGGTGACAAGAACATAAATACAAAGTAGAGACAGTCCCTGCCTTCAAGGATCTTACCTTCTACAGGAGAAATATAATGTTCACAGACAAATACATATAGGCTATTTACAAAACAAATCCACAGTGATTTGAGGCTGGAGAGAACCAGGAAAAGTCACTTGAAGAAAGTGGCACTTGACCTGAGCCTTGAAGGGAGCCAAGAAATGGAAGTTCCAAAAAGTGCAGGTAAGGAAGCAGAGCATTCCAGGAATGGGGGATATAGCCTGAACAAAGGCTGTGTTTGTAAACCTGTTCTTAAAAATATAAGCAAGATTATGAAGATCATAAGTATTATATGCAAATTATGAATCACTTGGCTAAAAATGAGGATCTATGGGGCCTTTTCTGCAGAGTATAGAGCAAGTATATCCATGCGTACCTTTGGGAACACTATCTGAACAATTCAGAGGCCTGGTTCAGGCGTATGTTCCAGATGGCTAAAGACTGTTGGAAGCTTCATTTTCAGATTAAAGGGTAGCACTTTACCTGTAGGGCTGTGATGTGAAAGAAAGATTAGGTTTGTCCTCCTTGGCCCAGAAGACAGAACTAGGAGCAAAGTGGAGAAGTTGTGGAGAGACAGATTTTGGCTCATTTAATGAAAAACCCCCTAACCACTTGTTGAGAATAATAATGTAGAAGGAATTTTTGTATAAGGCAAAGGATGAGACTAGATGCTTTTTGTAGTCCATTTTTAACTATAATATTCTGTGATTCTAAGAGCCTACAGGTTTAGGACTATACATCTAAGTCTAGGATTTTATAATTTTAAGGTTCTTAGATTCTAAATGCCTGATAGTCTATAATTGTAAGACTCTTTGATTCTAAGTTTCTATGCTATTAAGGACATCTTAGTTTAAGGTTCTATGCTACCAAGGTCCTAATAATTTATATTGTAAAATTCTTTGAGTCTAAGATGCTAAGAGTAAAAAATTCTACTTGGTGAAATTTTAAGTTTCATAACATAGTGATAAAATTATGCATATCAAACTGATAAATTTGAAAAGCCATTTGCACAAGATCCAATAATGCCCTTCACTGACCTGCCACCCTGAATTATTCAATGGGGTAGCTAAGTAGATAAATACATTCTTGTATGGTTTTTATGTTCCACTGCAGTGACTTCTTTTCCCTACATGAGAGACAATGAAGGTAACATTGAAAATGTATATGTAAAATAGAATGACCAGAGTTTGGACAATGAGTTAAATGAGCAAAGTTTGGGCAAGACATTTTTAAAGACCTACATTAGGCCTAGAAATTATGTCCCTTCCCTCTGCCCACCTGGATTTACTATGCATAGGAGGGTGTGTTCACTGCTTCACGTTACTTAACGCAAAATCAATCTCTATGGGCCACAGAGGCAAGATCTTCCAGTATTAAAGTTATGTGCATTTATAAAAAATCCTAAGAAAAGGTATTCCTTGTCCTCCCCTGCCAGCTGCAATGTATGGTAGCTGCCTATCTTGCTTGTATTTAGCACCAAAGCTGCAAGTGAGGGTGAGAGAAAAGACTTAGGTGGGAGGGAGCAACGGGACAGGGAACAAAATAATTATCTTCAAATATTTGAAGTGCGGTGGAAGAGGGATCAGATTTGTTCTGCTTCGTCCCAGAAGCATAAGTGGTGAGATCCACGGGGAGAGAGAAGGAAGAGCCTTCTGACAATTTGAGACATTGCAACAATGTAAAGGAATCCTTCATAAGGTAGTGAGATCCCTATCATTGGACATGTTCATTGGACAGCTACTTGTCAGGGATGTTGTAGGGGAAATTCATGCTTTGGATAACGATCTGAATAAAAGATGTCTGAGGCCCTTTCCAACTCTGAGCTTCAATGATTTTATCTGTGGGTAGTCAGTTCTGGGAAAAAAACATCCAGATCTGAATCATCACTCCTGTCACATTCTACTTGTTGAAAACAAATCCGTAAGTAATACCAATGATCATCTTTTTCACATTACCATAGCACTTTAGGGGTTATGAAATACTTTCCTTATACTAACTTTGGGGGACAGGTAGTGAAAATATTACCCTCACTTCATAGATGAGAGAACTGAGCCTCATGTAGGTTACATCAACTGGAAGATGTCAAAGGTAGAAGTCAAACTCTGATCTCCTCACTTTAAGTGCAAGGTGTTTTCTTCTCCCTCATTGTAGTCTCTGGGCTCAGGAGAAGCTGCTGGGGCTCTGATGCCTCACATGCAGGCAGAACAGCTGATTAAATTATGAGACAAATTGATGTAATGTGAAAAGATGGGAGCAATTACCCAACAAGCAGGCTCTGAAGATCTTGAGTTAGAGAGTGTCTTCAGACCAATCTAGGCCTAAGCACTCTCACAGGGCGGGAAATGAAACTGGCTAGAGTGTACTGAATGAGGCTGGGATATTATGGTTATTAATAAGAGTAATAATCATAATTATATACAACACTTAACAGTGTGTTGAGCCTAATGCAACAGCTAGTGAATGGTTTCCTGGGAGTTAATGCTCACCTGTGTGAAGTGGATGGATTGCTGCAGAGCTTCTGTGTATATATGTGGGTGTGTGTTTAATCCAGGTGCATTTTGATTTTATATAGTGGACCAGTCTTTGAACAGCTGTTTGCAAAACATATTTGGGGAAACCAGTTTCCTAGAATGACAGGATTAGAATGAACTTTAGGGATCATCTACTTTAGTCCCTTCATTTTATCCATAGGGAAACTGAGGCCTATAGAGAGGGAGACCTATTTAAGGGCCCACAGCAAGTAAATTATAGAATTAGGACTCAAAATTAGGTCTTTTGACTCCAAATCCAATATTCTTTCTTTTCCACCATCTTATCTCTCTAATTTAGATCAATAAGGGCAATCCCTGAGATAGGCCCTACTTAATTGTTCATTCAACAAACATTTATTGAGTACCTGCTGTGTGCAGAATACTAGGTGGAGAGGGGATAGAATAATGATGAAAATGCAGGTCTTCTCCTCAAGGAGCTCACTCTTTTAGTAGGAGAAGTTAAGATTTGTACACATAACTAAAATAAAGATTAGAATGTGAAAAGCATGTGGCATAGCAGACACCTAATAAATGTTGACTGACTGATGAAGCCAGTTGAAGAAGAAAGTACTTCTAGCTTGTGGGGGAAATCAGAGAAATTGTCATAGGATACAAGAAAAAGTTGGAAGGGACTTCTGAGATCATCTGTCCAAGTGAACTCAGACACTTAGATACTCTGAATTGAAGTTACTATTTTATTTGGTCCTTAAAAGACAGATAGGATGTAAGCAGGAGGCTGAGAAGCGAGATAGGAAGAGGATGAATGGATCAGGTTTGGAGGAAAGTTTGAGATGTATGAGGTAGAGAAGTGTGCAGTTTGGTTGGCGCACACAGTATGTAAAGAGGAATATTGAAGGATGCTGCTGGAAAAGTAGGTTGGGGCTAGATTATGAAAGGCCTTGAATGTCAGCACTTAGTATATTATAGGAGCTTAAGAAATATTTGCTGAATAAGTAAATGAACAAATATTTAATTCAACTGAATTGAATGCAGGTCTTGAGCCTTTGAATTTTTTTTCTGATTGATGTTTAGTTTGCTGTTAAAGTACTTTAACAATTTATGAAGTTATTCAGTTGCCCAGGAGAAAGCAGCCTTCTATTCTGCTGTTCTGAATTGAATCTATGCTATGAAAACCCAGGAGAAGATTGAGCTTTGAAAAAGCACAGAATTAATCATAAAACTTTTTGGTTCTCAAAATAGAGCCTAGCTTCAGAGACGGGAAACAATTGTAACCAACTACTGTTAGATACATATACGCCAAAACCTCAAAAGATTGGCCAACTGCCTAGTAGTAATCTCTTGCCAATGGCATTACCTGTTATGAATTATTAGTGTTATTATTATAGTCAGCATGGCCAAGTGGATAAAGAACTGGCCTATGAGTCAGGATGGCCTGGATTCAAGTACCATCTCTGACACATATTTCTTTGTGACCCTAGGCAAGCCACTGAACCACTCGGTGCCCCCAGGGAGCTTTCTAAGACTATAAATTGCAAAACAGTTGCCAATCTGCATTGGTAGAGGGAGATTCCTCACCAGAAATTCCCTACATCAATGAAATGCTTTGTATGTGTATATAATTTTTAACTTTCCCAAATGCTTTCATGCCTATTATTTCATTTGCTGCTCATAACACCCCTATTTGGTAGGCAGAGCAGGGACCATTTCCCCAGGCTGACAAATGGTACAATTGACTGACATTCATATGTTGAGGCCTGCTCTTTATTTGTTGAAAAAGTTGTCATTGTGGGAACATTGCCACTTCAGAGACCACTTGAAGGAAGTGGAAATTTTGAGAAGAATTGGGTATGTGAAGACATCAATCATGCCCTTCTTACAGATTTTCAAAGAGAAATGGGATTAAATGCATTATGTGTAACTTCAGAGGACAGAACTAGGAGGAGTGGGTAGAATAACTGGTAGTGATCTTTTACCTTAATAGAAGAAAGAACTCTAAGAATTACAGCTATCCAAGAATAGAATGGGTTGCCTTGTAAAGTATACTTTCCATCCTTGGTAGAGGTTGAATGATGTTTGTTCTCCTACCTCTCCCTGCCAGCCCTCCACCAGATTCCTCGTAATCAGGGAAATCATGGAGTACATTCTTGTATGAGGTGGGAGGTTGGTCTAGGTGACCTCTAAGGTCCCTTAGAGTTCTAGAACTTTGTGATTTCATGACTTCCTGAAGGAAGGTGACTGATGAAGTAAGGGGAAATGAGACTCAAGGAGAGGAAGCCAGTTATCATTGGTATTTTTTTTTAGAAAGGAATAGCAATGATACTTTGTTTGGTCACCCAACACATATATTATTTGATGAGCCAAGCCTGGACAAGATTTCTTTAATGAGGTGATCCCGTGTTAAACTTATCTCAAGACGGATTGTATCTGGGTTTATTATTTGAAATCAGAACTGAACTTTTGGTCCTGAAGGTATGATCAGCCAAAAGAAAATTTCAGCAGCAAAGAGAAGCATGTCTGTTTGTGTCTTAGAAGTCAGCCAGCCAGATCTGAACTTCCTCTGAAGTTTCAAATTTCTATATTTGATATTCTCAACTGTATAGGCACTTCTAATGGGCACTTCAAAAATCAGAATGCACAAAACATAACTTATTTCCCCCAAACCTGCTTCTCCTTCTGGCTTCACTATTTCTGCCTATAACACTAACATTCACAACTTTCCAATGTTCATAAAACTAAGACTTCCCTTTTCCTCCTCTCTCATAGTCAATCAATTAACAAGAGTTATGGATTTTACCTACTTAATATTTCAGAACCACAAAATGTTAAAGCTAGAAGGAACCTTAGGGGTTTTAAATTAGATATAATGGGGAAAATTTTTTTAAAGAAAGTTTTCTCTTTATGTTACATATTTTTAAAGGATGATCAGAGAATGGATAAGGCCACTAGGTATAAATGAGACTTTGATGACAATAGGGATTATGATAATTGATTATGGAAAAAAGATAGAGCTGTTAAACTCTTCCCTCTCTCCTGCCCTTCCTTCCTTCCTTCCTTCCTTCCTTCCTTCCTTCCTTCCTTCCTTCCTTCCTTCCTTCCTTCCTTCCTTCCTTCCTTCCTTCCTTTTTTGCTTCTGTTTATCTATAAAAAAGAATGCTCTTTGGACTATAAAAGACAGAATGAAAGTGACTAATAGGAAGCTGATACTCAAGTAAAAAGATAAAGAACACCTAGTTGCCACTGATGAGAAGATCAAGTCACTAGACCAGAATTAACTGCAACCCATAGTACCAAAAGTGATATTACTGCTGATCTATCCATAGCGAACTTTGAAAGATTATAGAGACAATGAATAAGTGGTCAAAAAAATAAACTTTTTTAAAATTAAAAACTTTAAAAAAACTATATGCAAGATTGCTCTAAAACACAAATAATAAGAGGAATCAAAGTTGAAACAACTCTGCGTTTTTAGCATATACCCAGTGAATGGGCAAAGATGAAAAAAAATGGAAAGAATCAATATTGGAGGAAATACAGGCACACTAATACACTGTTGGTGAAGCTGTGAATAGGCACAATCATTTTGGAAAGCAATTTGGAAATACACTAAAAGAGTGATGAAAATATCCATACCTGGATGTTCCACTGCTAGGCATATAACCTACATAGGTAAAATCCAGAAAGCAAAGTCCCATATAATAAGAGTTATGATGAAAATTATCATGATAATAGCTAACATTTATATAGTGCTTTGCAAAGTACTTTACATGTATTATCTCACGGATCCTTACAACAATTCTGGCAGGAGGTAGGGAGAGCCAAAATGGTGGAGTAAAGGCAGGGCCTCACCTGAGCTCTCTCTAAAAGCCCTCCAAATACCTTTAAAAAGAACTCTAAACAAATTATAGAGCAGAAGAACCCCTCAAAAAGACAGAGTGAAACAAATTTCCAGCCCAAGACAAGTTGGAAGGTTGGCAGGAAAGGTCTGTTGCACCAGGGTGAATGAGGAGTGCAGTTCAGCACAGGTCACTCCAGTGCAGACCCTGCCCCAGCAAACCCAGAGCAGGCCTTGGGGTGACTGAATCACTGCCAGCAGTAGTGGTTTCCAGACCTCTCAGCCCACAGATGCCAAAGACAACTTAGAAGGTCAGCAGGAAAGGTCTGTCACACCCAAGTGAGAGTGGAGCACAGTCCAGTGCAGGCCACACCAGCATAGCCCTAGCCCCAGCAAATCAGGAGGAGGCCTTGTAGTGACTGAATCAGCAGTGGCAGTGGCAGCAGCTGCTTCTGGAGCTCTCAGTCCACAGAGGGTAAGGGGGTCAAAAAACTGGTAAGAAGGAGATTACAGGGGTCTTTTTGCTAGCACTAGGGTAGAACTCTGTTGCTTTACCGATCCTTGGATCTGGGTTGCAGTCCTGGGTGGCAGTCCCAGGGCAAGGAGGAGCACTGACACAGCAGAACTTGTGGCCACCATGGAGTGGGGATACTCCTCACAGTTCTAGGGCAGAAAAGAGTGTTTGTGGCTGCTCACAGACAAGAGTACAGACCAAAAAAGTAGCAAATACCACTCCTTAGATTATACCACTTTGGAAGAACTGAAAACTTACAGGTCCTTAGAAGAATTTTTGAAAAGAGCTGCACAAAACCCCTGAAACTTGGGACAGTGCACCCTCCACTGTGGAAGCAGAGTCCTACCTTAACAAAGAGTTAAAAAGTCAAGTAATAGTTTGGGAAAATGAGCAAACAACAGAAAAACTCCGATTATAGAAAGTTACTGTGGTGACAAGAAAGATCAAAACACACACTCAGAAAAAGACAACAAAGTCAAAGCTCCTACATCCAAAGCCTCCATGAAAAATACGAATTGGTCTCAGGATATGGAAGAGCTCAAAAAGGATTTTGAAAATCAAGTCAGAGAAGTAGAGGATATATTGGGAAGAGAAATGAGAGTGATACAATAAAATCATGAAAAATGAGTCAACAGCTTGGTAAAAGAGACACAAAAAATACTGAAGAAAATAACACCTTAAAAAAAGACTAGGCCAAATGGTAAAAGAAGTCCAAAAAGCCAATAAGGGGTTGAATGCTTTAAAAAGCAGAATTTGCCAAATGGAAAAGGAGGTCCAAAAGCTCAGTGAAGAAAATAATTCCTGAAAAATTAGAATGGAGCAAATGGAGGCTAATGACTTTATGAGAAAATAAGAAACAATAAAACAAAACCAAATGAATAAAAAAATAAAAGACAATGTAAAATATCTCAAAGGGAAAACAACTGGTCTGGAAAATAGATCCAGAAGAGATAATTTAAAAATTATTGGACTACCTGAAAGCTATGATCAAAAAAAGACCCTAGATATCATCTTTCAAGAAATTATCAAAGAAAACTGACCCATATTCTAGAACCAGAGGGTAAAATAGAAATTGAAAGAATCTATCAATCACCTCCTGAAAAAGATGCCAAAATGAAAACTGCCAGGAATATTATAGCCAAATTCCAGAGTTCCCAGGTCAAGGAGAAAATATTGCAAGCAGCCAGAAAGAAACAATTCAAGTATCATGGAACCACAATCAGGATAATACAAAATTTAGCGGCTTCTACATTAAAGGATCAGAGGGCTTAGAATATGATATTCTGGAGGGCAAAGTAGCTAGGATTAAAACCAAGAATCACCTACCCAGCAAAACTGAGTATAATCCATGAGGGGGAAAAATGGATATTCAATGAGATAGAAGAATTTCAAGCATTCTTGAGAAAAGACCAGAGGCAAATAGAAAATTTGACTTTCAAATACAAGACTTAAAAGAAGCATAAAAAGGTAAATAGGAAAGAGAAATCAAAAAGGGCTTATTAAAGTTAAACTGTTTACATTCCTACATGGAAAGATGATATTTGAAACTCATAAGACCTTTCTCATTATTAGGGAAGTTAGAAGGAGTATATATAGATGGAGGCCACAGGAGTGAATTGAATATGAAGGGATAATTATCTAAAAAAAAATTAAAAGGTGAGGGAGGAATGTACCAGGAGAAAGATAAAGGGAGAGGTAGAATGGGGCAAATTATCTCACATAGAAAAGGCAAGAAAAGGCTTTCAAACTAAAGGAGAAGAGAGGGGAGGAGAGGGGGAGTGAGTGAACCTTACTCTCATCAGAATTGGCTCAAAGAGAGAATAACATACACACTCGATTGTGTATAGAAATCTATCTTACTCTACAGGAAAGTAGGAGGAAAGGGAATGAGAGATGAGTGTGTGTGTGTGTGTGTGTGTGTGTGATAGAAGAGAGGGCAGATTGGGGGAGGATGGTGGTTAGAAGCAAAATACTTTTGAGGAAGGACAGGGTGAAAGGGGACAGAGAATAGAATAAAAGGGGGGAGGGAGGAATAGGATGGAGGGAAATACAGTTAGCAACGGTAACTGTGAAAAAATTTTGAAGCAAGTTTCTCTGATAAAGGCCTTGTTTCTTAAACATATAGAGAACAGAGCTAAATTTATAAAAATGAGAGCCATTCCCCAATTGATAAATGATCAAAGATATGATCAGTTTTCAGATGAAGTAATCAAAGGTATCTATAGCCATATGAAAAAAATACTCTCACTACTGATTAGAAAAGTGCAGATATAAAACAATTCTGAGATACTACTTCATAGTATTAGATTGGCTAATAGGACAGCAAAGGTAAAGGACAAATGTTGGAGGGTATGTGGGAAAAATAAGACATTAATGGAGTTGCGAATTGATTCAACCATTCTATAGAAAAACTTGGAACTATGCCCAAAGGGCTATAAAACCATGCATACGCTTTGAGCTAGCAATACCACTACTAGGTCTGTATCCCAAAAGAGGTAAAAAAAATGGAAAAATACCTATATGTACAAAAATATTTATAGCAGCTCTTTTCTGGGTGCAAAGAATTAGAAATTGAGGGGATGCCCATCAACTGGGGAATAGGTGAACAAATTGTGGTATGTGACTATGATGGAATACTATTGTACTATAGGAAATGATGAGCAGAATACTCTCAGAGAAACCTGGAAAGACTTCAATAAGCTGATACAAAGTGAAATGTACTATGCACAAAGTAACAGCAATATTGTAAGATGAATATTGCTGTTATTTTGTACATAGCATGACTTTAGTTCTTACACTGATTAGCCAAATATCCTTTCCCTGTAGAGGCTTGGGCCAACATCCACATCTGTCTTGAAGGAATCCTTCTAGTCCTATACCTTCTCTCAATTCCAATTTGGTTGGGGCTTTGCAGCCCATCGCAGAGACCTACCCCATAGACAAGTTAGGACATCAACATGCCCAGTGATTGGGATCAACTATCCAGTCACAGATGCCTTGTGTGACTTTTTGAGATGAGGATTTATTGGACAGAACATGTATCTCTGTTTCTGCTGAGTAACAAGAACAAACAGACAGCTCTCCTAAAAGCATAAGGTCAACCCTTTTAAAGCTACCAAGGCTCCTATCTGATGATCCTGGGAAGAGAGAAATTGCATACAATTATGTTCAATTAATAATGAGATTACCTAAATTGCTAAAGAGCCCCTACTTCCCCTTCACAAATTCCTCCCCACCAAGGACCAACAGCCTCTGTAGTAGAATTATTCACCCTTCATTGAAATGTCTTGAAAAGTGATTAACAGAATTAACAACTATTAGGATAGACATACAATGAACTTTTGTACCTCATCTGTCTGTCTTAAAAATAGCAGAGAACAGGAGAAGTGCTATAGAATTAGAAAAGGGCAAATGTTCTTATTTTCATAAAAGGAAAGAGAGTAGATTCTGCAAACTATAAGTGTCAATTCCTAGCAAAATTCTAGAGCATATTATTAAAGAGAGGATTGATAAACATCTTGAAAAGGAAGCAGTCGTCATAAAGAAGCAGCACTGCTTGATCAATCAATTGATGATCATTACTGTATAACTGCTATATGCAAGGCACTGTGCTAAGTGTTGGGGTTACAAACACAAAAGTGAGATAGTCCTTGCCCTTGTCAGGAAGACATGAATTCAAGTTCTGTCTCTGGCATATACCAGCTGTGTGACCTAGAGCAGGACACTTAACCTCTAACTGTGCAAGACAACTCAAAGACTTTAAGTTGCAGAGAAGGCCCCAATCTGCATTGATAGAGGGAGTTCCTCAGGAACTCCCTAAATTGGTAAGATCATAGGTTCAGTAAAAGAAAAGCACTTTACATGCTTGTGTTATGGCAGCTAAAATTGTGGTAGCCAACTAGTTAAGGACTGAGGTAGGCAGATAGACATATAGACAAGTGACTTATCCTGAGTCACAAAGTAACTGTTGCAGCGTAGAAAAGTGGTAGCCTTGTCAGTGGAAGGAAAAACCAAACCTCTCAAAGTTGCAGATTTTTGAAGTACTGGCATGATAATAATCCAATATCACAATCTCTATATCATTTTACACAATATATATTATATATGTGTATATATATACAGACACATACACATATATGTATATATGAAATTTCACTTGATCCTTTCAACCATAACATAAATCTGGTAGTCAACAGTGATTATCTATGTGTGAACAGTTTGTTGCTAACTTGGAGGGAAAGATAAGCTAATGCATGGTTTGCAGCAGTGGAGCAGAAATGGAGTGAGCAGCTTTCAGACATTTGGTGTACAGCACTGCATTTGCTCATCTTTGCCAGAACACTTGCAAATATCAAGATTGGTTTGACAAAAATGATGGGGAAATTCAGAAACTGCTAAATGAAAAACAAGAACTCCACAGAATTTACCAGGACAATAGTTAATCTGTCTCTAAGAAGACAGAGTTTAACTCCATCAGAAGTAAAGTGCTAGCAAAGTTTAGAGAGATGCAGGATTCTTGGCTCAGTAAGAAGGCAGATGAAATTCAGTTTTACATTGACAGTACTAATCCAAAATCCTTTTTTGATGCCCTGAAGGTTATTTATGGCCCAAAGACCTATGGTGCATCTCAACTACTCAGCAATGATAGAGCCACATTGATTAGTGATAAGGATGTGATCCTGAAGAGATAGACTGAACACTTTCATAGTATTCTCAACAGACTGACATCAATGCTGAAGCCATTTATCATATACTTCGGGTTGAAGTCAATTCCTCGCTAGCTGAATTTTCAACTAAAGAAGAGGTTTTGAATGCCAATAGACTCCTTTCATGTGGCAAAGTGGCTGGTGCTGATTCTATTTAAGCTGAGGTTTACGAGGTGGGGGTCCACTGCTCATATAAAGGCTGACTGAAATTTTCAGGTTATATGGCAAGAGGAGGTCATCCCTCAGGAGTTCAAGGATGCTTTCATTGTCCATCTCTATAAAGGAAAAGGAAATAGGTTGTCCTGTGACAATCACGGGGGTGGAGTGGGGTGGGGTGTCTCTCTCAGTCATTGCTTGCAAGATTCTTGTCAGGGTCCTCCTTAATAGGCTGATCCTTTACCTGGAAGATGGTCATCTAACTGAGAGTCAGTGTGCCTTCGGAAAGGGCTGACAAATGGTAGCTACTGTGCCGGCTGCCCAACAACTCCAGGAGAAACACCTGGAACAGAACAGATATCTGTACACAATGTCTGTCAATCTGACCAAGGCCTCTGATACTGTCAGATGTGAGGGCTTGTGGAAGATCATGGCCAAATTTGGATGTCTGAAGAAGTTCATCAGTACTGTATGCCAGTTACACAATGGCATGCTTGCACACATTCTGGATAATGTACAATGCTCTCAGACTTTCCCAGTCATCAATGGAGTGAAGCAGGGCTGCATGCTTGCTACCATGCTAAATTTTTAGCATGATGCTTGCAGTGATGCTGTCAGATACCTTCAATGAGGATGAAAAGGCAAGCCAAGACTAAAGTGGAGGGAGAGTTGGTGCGTGACTTTTTATTCTCAGATGACTATGCCCTCAATGTAGTCTCTGAGGCTGAGATGCAACAGAGTATGGACTGATTCTGTCACTTGTGCTATTTTGGCCTGACAATTAACACTAAGAAAACAGGCTCTCCACCAGCCAGCACTACAACATCGATATGTGTAGCCATTGGTTACAGCCAATGGAGAAATTTTGAACGTGGTGGATAAGTTCACTTACTTTGGCAGTATACGTTCCAAGGATGTACACAGAGATGATGAGGTTGATGTAAGCACTGCCAGAGCTAGCTCAGCGTTTGGGAGGTTTCAAAGGAAAGTGTGGGAGAGAAAAGGTTGTAGGCTGCCTACCAAACTGAAGGTCTACAAAGCCAGTGTGCTAACCTCATTATTGTGTGCCTGTGAAACCTGGACAGCCTGCCAGAAACATGCCAGGAAACTGAACTGCTTCCATTTGAATTGTCTCAGGAAGATTCTGAAGATCACCCAGCAAGATAAGGTACTGAATACTGAGGTCTTTTCTAGAGCTGAACTGCCAAGCATTCAAACTCTACTGCAGAGTACAGCTCCGATGGGCTGGCCACCTTGTTTGAATGCCAAATGTACATTTGACTAAAAGATAATTTTGTGGGGAGAACTCACACAGGGCAAGCTCTCACATGGAGGGCAGAAAAACTGACACAAAAACATCCTCAAGGTCTCACAGAACTTTAGAATTGATTATGAGACATGAGAGGCACTGGCACAAGACCACCCAGCCTGACGTGTCTGTATCAAAGAAGGCTCTGTGCTCTATGAGCATAGCAGAATTGTGGTAGTGAGATGTGCAAATTTGTAGACATCACCACTCCAAATGTTGATACAGACTATTTGTGCCCCACCTATGGTAGAGCCTTCTGATCCTGTACAGTCAAATACACTGTACCTTGACGCCGACATGATACTATCATTTTGGTCCTCTTTGAGTACAAAAGACAAGACAACACCTAACTAAGGTAGTTCAAAAATTGTTGACTGTTTTACAGATGGGGAAACTGAGACCCATGGAAGTGAAATGACCTAAGGTTATGTAGTCAGAAAGTGGCAGCACTGGTTCTTGAACCCAGGTCTTCTGACTTTGAGATCAATGTTTTTTTTTCCATTACACCCCATTACTCTTCTCATGACCGCTGCTTTTGGGTGTTTATTTCCTTGGTTTTGGTGATGAAAGGCTCTGCCAAGTAATTAAAAATATGGCATCACTAAGAAGAGGGCTCGTTTTTTATGCTAAACAAATGTACCCATTGTAATTGTGCTGGGGAATGCTATTTCATCCTTTAGAGAATGCTGCAATTAGAAAATGAATTAAAAACAAATTAATCTTTGCCCTTTCCCACTTGGATTGGGCTCATAAGCTTCACAGGGGGACATATGCTTCAACAAAGAGCACCCATATCCATTCAATAAATCTGGGATTGGGGCAGGGAGGTAGGTTTACATATTATACTTTATTTGCCAGCAAAAGGCAGGAGCAGAGGCCAATGCCTTCCTCGGGCCCACTGATAACTTGAATTGCACTGCGGAGAACTGAGCTGAAGTTTTTTCTTCCTGGCTTTTAAAGTCCGAATTAAGTTGGCTGACATTTAATGAGAACAAAAAGGGATTCTGGTCATGAAGAGTAACAATTTTGATTTTCATAGTTCTTTGCAGTTTGTAAAGTTCTTTTTTCTCAACAACACTGTGAGGTGGGTAGTATAAGGATGATAATCCCCATTTTATAAATGAAGATACAGGAGGTCAGAGAGGTGATCTGACTTGCCAGGAGTAATAAGGGTCAACACCAGTAAGTGGAAGAAATGGGAATTGAGCCAAAAATTCCTAGGCCAGCGCTCATTCTGTTATACCATACTGCTCTTCACACATGCCACATAAACTCTGGAATTGTGCCGGTAGTCAGAGGAATCACAGAATTTCAGAGTTTCGAAGAGTTTTCAGAGGTTATCTAGTACAACCTATACCTAAAAAAGCAGGAGGTTCAATATCAGTCACCAACCAATCAACAAGCGTTTGTTAAGTGATTTCTATGCACCAGGCTCTGGGATACAAAGGAAAAGAATAAAAAGCAATTCTTAATGACAAGGAGCAACATTTGAATGGAGGAGCAAACAGATACATAGAAGAGACACACGGAGTTCAATGGAGTTAGAGGAAAGGCAGCTGGGAGGACTGGGACAAGCCTCCTTAACAAGGTTGTATTTGATCTCAGTCAGTAGGAGTCATCCAATCTTTCCTTAAAAAGCTCCAGTGTCTGATAACTCATTTCCTCTTGAGACTGCACATTTACTTCGCTTGTGGATGATTCTATTAGCATATCTTCCTTTCTAGAGAGCTAAAATCTTTCCCCCTGTGACATTCATTCATGCACTTCTCCCCCTGGAGCCACATATGTCTGTTTTTTCTTCTGTATGATAGTTCTTCTAGTAGCAACCCCTACCCAACTTACTCTGATGTCTTCTCTTTGCTACACAGAGCCTGGCTCCTCACCCTCCCGGTCACCTTCCCCTTTGTGTGTTTTGGTTTGTCAAAGTCCTTTCAAATGTGGCACCTAAAACTGAACATAATACTCCAAATTAGGTTTTGCTATCATGGCCTAGATTAGATTATACTCTTAGTTCTGTCCCTAAGTCACTACATGAAATTGGGTAAGTTTCATGCTTGATAAATCAAGGGAGCTGATCTAGACCCTAGCGTACAGGTTCTTAACGTTCTGTGTGTCACAGATCCTTTTGGCAGTCTGGTAGAGCCTATGGACTCTTTATCTGAATGTTTTTAAATACACAAAACATATAAAATTTCAAAGGAACCAACTGTACTGACATATAGCTATCATATTTTCTAAAAACAAAAACCAAGAACTTCATGGACCCAGTCTCAGAAATCTGCTCTAGAGGATCTCTAAGGCTCTTTTCACAAGGAGGAAAAAATCTAGTGAGGAAATGAGGTTGGTGGTAGATTGTCCATGACAGGCTGGAACTTCAATAATTATCTAAGAAGTATGGATTTCATTCTGTGGTCACCGGGAAGCCATGACTGAAATCTGCCAAAGGGGAGAAACTAGAGAGAATGTTTAAAGAGCAGATCTACTTTGCTGAGGTAAGAAGCTATAAATTGCTCCTAGGGAAAGTCTCAAACTGTCTTTGAATGATGAGGTCAGGGAGCAGGTGACTTTTTGGGATTCTGCCTGCAATATTGAAAGCCAATTCCTCTTTTAACAGCAAGTCTCAGTGTCCGTTTTTGTCTGTTTGAGGGTTCTCAGTTCCTGCAGTAATGAAACACAACCATGTAAACATCCAACACAGTCTGGCACCCAGCAGAAAAATGAGGATCCCACGTTGCTAGAATGGACTTTATCAGTTCCCTTTCAGTAACTCAGGACAATGCCTGAAGAAGCATAAAACAGAACTGTGAAGAATTATAGACGAAGAATTCTAAGTTAGTGGAAAGAACATTGGCCCAGGAAGTAGATTTGAGTTGAAGGTCTAGCACTGTCAGGAACTACTCATGTGAACATATTCAAGTCACTTTTCTCTGGACCGCTGGACCCTTTGAAAATGGAGAAATACACAATTCTCATTTTATGGGTGGGAAATTTGAGGTGAAGAGAGGTGAAGGTACTTCACTGCTGGCCAGCTCAGCTTCTGCTTTTTCTATCAGAGTATGTAGAGAGTGCCGGATTTGGAGTCAGAAAGACCTTAGTAATAATTCTGCCTCAGACACGGATTCCGGAGACAATGTTTTACATATATTAAATCATGGACGGACACAAGTACCTTTTATTTAAGCATGTGTCCTCTCATGAAGTTTATGAGTTCAGTCCAAGTGGGAGAAGGAAAAGATTAATTTGTTTTTAATTCACTTCTGATTTATGACATTTTCCAAAAGGATTAAATCATATTTCCCAGGACAATTACACTAGGTATAAGTATTACTGTCCCTATTTTACAAATGAGGGAACAGAGTCTCAAAGAGGTCATGTGGGTTACCCAAGGTCATGCAGCTTCAAAGTGGCAGAGTTGAGACTTAAATCCAGATATCCTGAGTTCTACTCTTATGAGCTGTCCTCTACTATGCTGTAACTTTCTCCCTTTTTTGATTCCTAATGAGATTCCCAAAGCTTGTGATAAATGAGCTTCCATCACAGTTGCTTTGGTTTTTGCTTTGCTGCACACATGGAAACACAACCTTTAGTGCTACCACAAGATGCATCACATTAATTTACAGGAGGTGTTGCAAGGAATACAAAAAAATGAGTGTCATGTTATTTATTATTCTCTGCCTTTGGCATTCCAGTTTAGGAACTGGATCAAACTATTTGGAGCAAAAGCCCATTTGAAAACAAGTGTACTATGGCATATAGTTTTTCATATTTCTTTCACAGGCCCATACTATGAGGAATGGAAATGATATTTTAGTAGCCACACACATTTAGAAGTGGCTCTTGGAGGTGAAAAGAGAACAATTCCCATGAAAGCATCACATCTAAGAAAATAAGTGATAGTGGGACAGTTTACCCACCCATGACACTCAGTTTCTGGATAAACACCATCAATTAAGTTCTTTGAGAAGAGTCTGGATAACAACTCATCCAGGATGCCATATAGGGGATTCTTATTTCAGGTCAGAATGGATAACTTTGATATCCCTGCCAATTCTAATAGTCTACAATTTAGCAAAGGGATCTAACATTGCTACCATTTGCATAGGCTGTTCATCAGGCCTAGAATGAAGGCCTTTCCTCAAGTCTATCTTTCAAAATTCTTATTGCTTCACTTTGCTAGGTCTCAGTTTCCTTATCTGTACAATGAAGAGATTGGACTATATACTAGAAAGACAATTTTAGCTCTAAACCTATGATCCTATGATCCCTTGATCTTCCTTCAAGGATCAGCTTGAGTGATACCTCTGCTGTATAGCCTTTCCTGACTTCCTCTCTCCCTCTCCCATCACACTGCCATCACCAAGCCATTATTATTACCTCCACCCTCAAATATTCCTATAACACTTTTATGTTAGAGCTTTTATTACTTAATTATATTTCATTCATTTGTTTATGTCATTCCATCCCCTCCCTCTTCTGCCCCCTGAATGTGAGCTCCAGAATGGCAGGGACTGTACCATTTTGTTTATGTATTCCCAGTATAAAATTTTCTGTATAATAAGTCCTAAATAAAAGCTTGTTTATTTGAGCTGAATAGAATCTTAAGAACTGGAGACGATTTCCGGGGTCATCCAGTCCAATTCATACTTAGGCAAGAATTCCCACATCAGCATTCTTTGATAATCTCCACAGTAGAGTGGTAGCCACTAGCTCTGATTGAGTGGAGCCAAGGACCTTCCCCTTCCTCAACCAATCCTCATTTCCCTATTGCCCAGTTCTCACTGTCAGCTGGATGCTGAGTCCCCACATTTTCATCTCTGCTGGAGGTATCCCAAGGCCCCACTCTACTCTGTCCTCTTGGTAGGGGACTGTCTATCCTGTCAGTGTTCCCCAAATACTCAGGCCTTGCCATCTGCCCTGCTGATTTCCCTGCTTAAATGCTACCTAGCATTTTCATCTGCCATGAACTGAACATGGTCCCTCATTTATATGCTGTCTCCCTCAATTACAACATAAGCTCCTTGGGATGAAGGATTGTCTCAAATGTCTATTTGTATCCCCAGTATTAGCACGGTGCTTTGCATACAGTAAGCACTTAATAAACGGCTTTTAATTCAATTTCATTCCATACCAATCCTTTCTGCTTTTAGCTAGCTCTAAATGTTAGGAGATTTCAGAAAGAGCTGCTGTCTATCTTTGAAACTTCTAGCTCTGGCCTTTGGGGTAAAGCAAGACAAGCTTAATCACTCTTCTATAGGACAATCCTTTAATACTTGAAATGCTATCCTGTCCTCATGAAGTCTTTTCCAGGACAAATATTTCCAGGTCCTTGTGTAGGACTGGTTTGAATCCCCTTTAGAGACAACTAGAGACAACCAGTGGATAGAGTGTTGGGCCTGGCATCAGGAAGACCTGAGTTCAAATCCAATCTCATATACTTACTACCTGTGTGACCCTGGGCATGTCGCTTAACCTCTATTTGCTTTAGTTTCCTCAGCTCTAAAAGGGGGATGATAATAGTACCTATCTTGTGCAGTGCTGAAGATCAGATGAGATCCTCAGATAAGATAATATTTGTTGAGAGTTTAGCACAGTATCTGGCATATAATAGGTGCTATACGAATGTTTATTCCCTTTCCTTCCCTTCCTTCCCATCCTGCTTGTCCTCTCCTGATAATATTCTACTTTGCCAGCATTGTTCCTAAAATGTGGCACCCAGCAGTAAACCACAATATTGTAAAAGTGTATTCTGACTGAGGTAGGGTATAGTAGGACTATCAGACCCCCTATTTTGTGACACTATCCCTCTATTAATGGAACTTAAAGGTGAATTAGCTTTTCTGGGCTACTCTGCGCATTCTGTCTGTACTAGAAATCCAGGGCAAAGTCTCTATATGAGTTTACTTCGGGGAAAGGGAATATCTCTGGGGAACTTGTACTAGTCTTGTTTGTCTGCTGATATAGGATGAGACTGAGTAAGAAACCAAACTTGTTTACTCCTCTCTTAAGGGGTTCTGTTTCCTATTAGGGGTCTGGAGACTATTTCTAGGAAAGGGCATCATGTTTACTGTGTCCCTTGGCAAGTTTCCTTTCTGAGGCTCTGCTTGTCTATATGTATCTGGGTATGACTAGGAGGATTCATAAACTTGGCCTAAGCTGACCAAGACACCAAGAGTTGGAATCCAGAAATAAGAACAGTTTTAGGCTGGTCTTATGGAGGATGGCATGTGAGTACTGGGGTGGCTACATGGCACAGTGGATAGAGTACTGGGCCTGGAGTCAGGAAGACTCATTTTCCTTAGTTCAGATCTGGTCTCAAACACTGACTAGCTGTGTGACCCTGGGCAAGTCACTTAACCTTGTTTCCTCAGTTCGCCCACCTATAAAATGAGTTGGAGGCGAAAATGGCAAACCACTTCGGTATCTTTGCCAAGAAAACTTCAAATGGGGTCACAAAGAGTCAGATATGACTGAAAACGACAGAACAACAATGACAATAACATCTGAAGACAGGTATCACTCAGTTATAACCTGTGATGAGAAATGAAACCCAAGCCTGGCTATGTAACAGAAGCCTCATTAGTTTCTGGTGAGGTGATTTTGTTCTTCATGGTAAAGGTATAAAACTGGGAAGAAGGTGTCTTATTAGGAGCATATATCCTCTACGAGGATTTGTTTTGGCATCGCTTCCCATTGTGATGTTCCATAATGAATGTAACCAGTTCTGTTTTCTCTTAAGTCTTGACAGAATTGAGAGACCTCAGGCTTCACCTCCAAAGTAGCTAGTGTCAGTATAACTAGTAATGAATAACAGGCTGGCTTTATCATTAAATAACAACTCATATTTAGGCTAAACATCAGAGTGTGTGAAGGGAAGTAGTATGTAATAAGGCTAGACAGGTAAGGTGGGTTTGGGCTGTGAAGATCTTTAAATCCCCAAAAGGGAGTTGATATCTGATCATAGAGTCAATAGGTAACGACCTGAGTCTAGTAGGGGACTAACACGTTTATGTCAGCATTTTACAAAACTCATTGTGGCAGCTTCAGGTGCTTCTCATATACCATGATCTCAAGGTCTATCAACAACTTGACTGCTCTCTGGCTTACATATATTCTGCCTACAATGGTGCCCAGAAGGGAATATAATATTTCTGATGGGATGTGACCAAGGCAGAGTACAGAAAGACTATCACATCTCCTTATTTCTAGATACCATAACTCTTTCAATGAAGCCTAAATCTCTATCAGAATTGTTTTTTTTTTTTTTGCTACCATGTCACACACCATTAATTCAAATTGAGAATACAGTCTATTAAAAAACACTTGATCTTTTCAAAATTAACTACTTCTGGGCATGACTCTGCCTTCTTATTTTTGTGAAGCTTTTTTTTTTTCTAAATCACAGATTAAGATTTATTTATCATTATGAAATAAAATGTAGAACACATATGTTTAGAATTGGAAGGGCCTTAGAATACAGGATGTCAGGAAATAGAATGTTAATTCCTGGATGACCTCAGGCAGCCTTAGCATATTAGAACTGGAGAATGAGAGATCTGAGGTAGAGTATAGGTGACTTGCTAAAGGTGATACTGTAAAGTACAGGCAGAGTGAGGTTAGAATCAGAGTCTCCTGCATGCCAGGCCATTGCTTGAACTGGAATGAGGAAGCCTGTTTCTCTTTCTATCATAATTCCCATCACCCTTAGTACCCATAATCTCACTTCTTATACATTGCTTTGTTTCAGTAAACTCTAACAGTGATTTTATGCTTTAACCCCTGGCTAGAGCAAACATTACCTCAGCCCTCAGTCTGAAACTATAAAGCTGTGGTCAAACTGAAAGCTGATATCAGATATGTGGAGGTTCTACGTATATCACCTACACAAAGAACAGATAGCATATGCAATGCGAGGTGGCTGGCCACTGGCCTAATCGTGCAGACTGTGGTTATTTAAGCTTTAAAAGTCTGCTTTTACCCCTAGTCAGTGTTCAAAGATGCTGGGAAGAAAAATGACCATAGGCTCTATGCCAAACCTTCTCAGTACTCTGCTCTGCATGCCCAGAAAACGCCTTGATGGACAAACAAGCATAGTCCATAAAGAAATAAGAATTCACTGATGCAGGGTGATGTGGACAGGACCTGTGGTGGCCAATTCAATTCCAAGAACTACATCAGACCTAAATATAGGAACATGGAAGAAAATGATGGCTGGAGTGGTAGAGGGGAATGTGTATCAGACAGGAAGGCAGGAGACCTAGGTTTTAGTCTAATCTGCTCTGTGGCCTTCGGTGAGTCTGGGCCTCAGTTTCCTCATCTGTGAAATAGAGATGTTGGAGTAGGTGACCTCCAAAATCAGATGAGGAAGCTGAGGCTTGGTGAAGTCAACAGATTTGATCACGGTCACAGGGAGAAAAAGTATTAGGGTAGGATATGAACCCAGAAATCTCCTGATCGCAAGTCTAAGGCTTTTCACACTATAGTATGTTTGCCCCATTTGGGGAAAATTAGATATGGAAACAACATATCTAAGATCACAAAGCTAGAGTCAGAGCTGGAATTAGAATCCGGGTTGTGATTCCCAGACTAGAGATTTAGATTTCTCTCGTCGTTATTATCACTGCAGCATTATTATTCATTACTGAGCTATGGAGTCTCTAAAAATAACATGTTTCTCTAAGGAAGGACACCCATGTCTTTTATTTGGAAATCAGGAGCAGAGAAAGCATTTCCAGATGACTAACTGCCAATCAGGAGAAGAACAAAACACGATTCTGTTTCTTCCTCAAGCAAAGCCCTCAAAGCAGAGCCATTTGTAACATGGCACTAATGAAATAAGCCACAGGGAGTCTATCCATTTGGTGCTCAGGGTACTAGGGAGGATACTGAGAACAACCTGTTCCTCCCTGCGGCACCCACCTTATGAGGCCTATTCTTCTCCTTCCAGTAACAAGCCTGTCAAACCACCTGCAGTGAGATGGCCACACCTACAGACCTTCTAAAAAATGTCAAGCTGTCTCAGGGTTTGCGACTTGAATGTAATATGCTAGGTCATACAATCACAGAATGTTAGAATCTGTTTAAGTCTTAGAACATAGATTGTTACAACAAAGAAGGTAAGGACCTTGAAATATGGAATGTTAGCGTATGAAATTTAAGATCTTAGAACATATAAAATTGAAAATCAGAGCTGGAAGGAACCTTGGAAATCAGTTAGTCTAATCCTCTCACATTAAAGATTAAGAATTTGAGGTAAAGAGAAGTGAGACTTTTCTAAGTCTACCATACTTTGAGAATTGTGAAGCAATTTACAAGTATTTCATTTTATCCTCACGACCACCTGTGAGGTAGGTAATATTATCTCCATTTTGTAGATAAGAATACAGAGGCTCAGAGAGACTGAGTGGTTTACCCAAGGTTTATCCCCAGCTAGTATCAGAAACAGGATTTCAATTCAGCTCTTTCCTAACTCCAAGCCCAATGCTCTTTCCACATTTTAGATCTTGTCAGGCAGAGATAGTGTGAAGTTAAGTCAAAAAACTTTCCTTAAGCACTTATAATGTGCTGTGCTAAGCATTGGGAATGCAAATACAAGCAGAAAGGCCTGTCCTCAAGGAGCTTACATTTTAATGGGGGAAGATAGCACATTAAAAGGAGCTGAAAAGGGAGAGAGGAGAAAGTACCCACATGGAGGTCTTTGGGAAAGAAAGTCTGGAGAGTCAGAAGCAGAGCTTGGGGAGGAAAGGGTGAGAGACATTCTGTCTAGAGAGAATAGTGTGAGCAAATGCATGGAGTGAGGCATGTTTACCCAAAACGATGAGTACAACATCCTGTACATAGCAACATGGTACCTAGTACAAGCACATAAAAGTGCTTCTGATGGTCTTTCTCTCCATTTAGACTATAACTTTCTTCAAGGGAAGGGCCATATAACATACTCAGTATTTTCATAACTGTGCTTCAGCCCAAAGAAACTAGCATAGTCCTTTGTACATTATAGGCCCACAAGAAAAATATGAATGACAAATTTGTTATTGGCTGAAGATGAAAAATTTAAGTCCCCTAAAAATCTCACTTCATCATCAGCTTTCTAGTTCTTTAACTACCATCACAGATTCCAGTGGATGCCATCTATACATATCTGTCACCCTCCATTATCTACTAGCAAGCCAGTGCCAATCATACTTCTTAGAGTGTACTTTCCGGGAATATACATATGTACACTACCTGAAATCATCAGGCACTTTCATGATACCATAACTCAAGTTACAGTAATAATTCTATAATTTAGGAAATTATATTTCTAGGTAGTCAAAATTTAAACTAAAATAATTTAGCATTTTCAGAGACCCAAAACTAATTTTTTTTTTAAATGAGAAAAACAGCTCTGCCTCTACTGGTAGGTGAATAAGAAAGAATAACTCCCTATATTTTTTTCTGTTTTCTGCAATTAGACATATGGGGTTGGGGGTAGAGAGAGGAAATAGGCTCAGGCTATACTTTCCCAGCTACTAAAACTTTTGGGGAGACTGATGCAGGGCAATACAGAAGCCAAAGCAAGGAAGATGCCCCTTAGGATTTTGTTAATGGCATCCCAGGACTGTACAAGTACTGCGGGGTGTGTGTGTGTGTGTGTGTGTGTGTGTGTGTGTGTGTGTGTGTGTGTGTGTGTGTGTGTGATTGGTTTGACTCTTAAAGCTCTATGGGCTACTCTGCTTTGAAACGATCAGAATGAATGAGTGACTAAATGAATGAAGAAAGCTTTTATTAAGAGCTTGCTGTATTCTAGGCACTGTGTTAAGTGCTAAGGATGTATATATAAGCAAGTAAGACAGCCCCTGCCTTCAAAGAGTTTTACAGTCTTATAGAAAACATACAGAGGAATGGTGGCCAGGGAGGAATGTTCTGGACAAGGAAGTCATAGGGACGGTGATTGGAGTCATAGGAAAATTGATTGAAATATTTTGTCTAAGAGTGGCAAGATTGATTTGATTACTGTTCTCAGCATTTTAGTTAAAAAAAAAAAAACCATGGCATAAGAAGGAAGGATTTGAGCATGGAAGCAAGAAGATGCCTGGGGAGTAGCACAATGGCTCTGGGTTAGGGCTAGATATGGAGAATGATCTCTAACAAAAGCCCAAGGTCCAGAGAAGGAGCTGCAGTTGCAGGTGGAGACTAGGGTGAAGGAGTATGGTAGCACTGAAGTGGCTGAAGAGTGAATCAGAAGGTGAAAAGTGTTTGTGTCCCCTAGAATTAGCCTCTCTTACAGAACTCTAGTTATTGTATCTTAGAGTGAGATATTCATCCTTGCTTCCTTAGTTCATCCAACATACATTTATTAAGCACCAATTGTGTATAGAGTAGCATCCTAAGCATTGCACAGTACTGCCCTAATGGAGCTTAGCCTAGGAAAAAACAACTTGTATATCAAGAGGATTTACAATTTAGTACTAACATAGGCTCCATCAATCAACTAGCATGAATTACAGCTGAAAGGGATCTTAAAGGTCATCTAGTCCAATTACTTCATTTGACAGACCAGGAAACTGAAGCCCTGTAACAAAGAAATGAAGTGACTGGCCCACGCTGTACAGCTAGTAAGGAACCAAAGACTTTTCCCCATGAGAGCCCTCTGAGGTAGGTGGTTTAAGTATATTATCACCCCAATTCCATAATGGAACAATTGGAGGCTCAGAGTAACTAAAGTGACTAGGCCTTCTCACTTGGTTACGATGTATACACAACATTGACTGGTGCAACCTGACTTCAGAGTATGCCTGTATTGGACAGTGGGCTCAGTGGAAGCTCTCCTTGTTCTGATATTGAATATATAATAGCCAGGAGGACTAGGGAGCAAGGCACAGGGAGCAAAAGTAGATAACTTCTTAGTTTCCTGCCAAGAAGGAGTAATCTTTTTCAGGAAAGTGATTGGTATGCATGTCCCACTACCTGGGAACATTCCAAATTATTGTTATCTTCTGCTTTTGGGGCCTGCTTCCCATTCCCAAATGCCCTGACTTCTACTCCTTTATGGGGAATGGAATAGGAAGATACCGCTGGCTCCTTGGGACAAATGTGGAAGAACTATCATTCTGGAGATACTGCTTTAGGACAGATATTTCTATGGCTATGATTTCCAAAAGGAAAGCAAAGTGGAAAATACATTACCTGTGTCCCTGGGGATGAGTAACTACCCAATCTATGCCAAATCATCTGCTGTCTACCAGACCAAGAGGAGATGACTCATTTTCTGCTGACTCAGGGCTGGATGAGAAAACAGGCTGCCTATAGTATGAATGTGTTCAGAATTAGCTTACAGAATGTTAGAACTGGAAGAGCCCTGCCAACATGAAACAGAAAATGTCAGAAATAGAAGAGATATTAGGAAACAGAATGTTAGAACTTAAAGGATTTTAAAACAAATAATATTAGAAGATAGAACAAAGAATGTTAGGGCTCGAAAGATTCTTAAAACACATACCATAGATTGTATAAACTGGAAGAGAATTTGGAATATAGAATACTAGGACATAGAATATTAGAGCTGGACTTAGCCTTAGAAATAAGTTCATCCAAATTTTCATTTTACATACAGGGAACTGAGACACAGAAAGGGGAAACTACTTGCCCAAGCTCACAGAGTGAGTAATAGAATAAGGACTAGAACTTACATGTCCTAAACGTCAGCCTGATAATTTTTCTGCTATAATCCATTATTCCACTCTATTCTCAAAGAACTAACAAGGACGTCATGACAAGGAAATTAAAAGCAGTTAGCGCACAACTAAGTAGAAATGTTTCTTCAAAATGTATATAGAAACAAGAATTTGGGAAATGAATCATCAATTTAAAAAATTTTTTACTTTGCTTGCCATGGGTCTATAGCCCCACATATTAAACTTGGAATGAGGAGACAGGTTATAAACTCAAGCTGATCACAAAGCCACTGTTCCTATCTCAGGCTCAGGCTCCCTTTTTATAAAATAAAGGAGTCAGACTAGATGATATCTAAGTTCTCTTCTAGCTCTAAAATTTTATGATTTTATTCTGTTTGAACACAGACAGTTAAACTAGGACCAATTCAGAGAAATCAAAGGGAGAAAGATTTCAGTTGGAATTTCTTTTCCTTTATATTTGAAAGTCTTTTTCCTAGTTGCTTGCAGAAGATATTATTTGTCCTCAGAATTATTAAATTTAGTCACTATTTTCTTGTACTTTGAAGCACATGGCCTTTTTTTTTTCTGAAAGTGATCAGTGGATCCTATAGATTGGGGCTTTTTCCTGTATTCAGAAGTTCTCAACACTTTTGTTTCTTGCATTATGGAGTTCAGGTTTTTTGACTTATCAGATTCTTCTGGGAAGGCCTATAATCCTTCAGATTCCTTTACACATCCTGTCTTTGAGAGCAATGTGTTTTACTTGTATTGAGATTGCATATTCTTTTAATGTTAATACTTTTTTGGTTCTCATCTTACCAATTGTTCTCCAGTTCAGTGTACTTGCATTGTCAACATGTTCTCTTTTGCTTTTTTAGAAAAACTAGCCACTATAGATTTAAGTTTTCTATTTTTAATTTCTACTAATTATTTCTTCTTTTCAGAACACAAATTCTGACATACGTTCTCCTATAAGTTGTTCTTTCAACTTATATTGTGATTTCAACTTTCATTATGATTTGTCTTCCTGCAGAGGTAGCATGATCTCTTGGGGATCCACAGGATTCTGGGTTTCACCACTTTCCTTTATCTTGCAATATTTATTTAGGGATATTTGTAATCTTTTAAATGTCTTGTTACTCATCTTCCCTCTTGATTGTATTCTTTTCCCTGTTCATTTATATGATTGTGATTCAATTTCATCAAAACCTATTTCTTCCTACCATCATCTTTGTAATTATACTTCCTACTATGTAGCAGAGCTGACAACTGTTTATCTTTTTATCAAAAGTTTTTAATTTAATTAATTAAGGAAGAACTTTGGTATTGTAATTATGGAAATATATCTCTGATTTGTGAATAGAAATTAGAAAAAAAGAGGATTAGCTTTAGAGAAATTAATGGAGACAACTTTAATAGATAACATCTATTTTCAAAGAAGTAGATCTGTATTTTCAGTTTTTAAAAATCATAAAATTAATTGCTAAAAGGGATCTTATCAATTCCTCTTATTTTAAAAATAAGGAAACTGAAGCCAATGATTTGTAAGCAGCAAAACTGGATTTTGGACTCAGATAAATAATTTTTCTAATCTAATCTAATCAAACGCAGGTCCACTAATTTCAAATACAATCATAGAACTTTCAGAGCTAAAATGATCCCCAGAGCCTCATTTAATCCAATGGCCTCATTTTGTAAATAAAATTCATTCACAAAGTGACTTTTCCAGGTTATATAACTACAGGAAGAGTCACAAACTAAAACCTATGTCTCCTAACTCCAAGTCTAAATACTCCTCCTAATAATGCTTACTATATTAACACTTAAGTGGCACATCCCCATTCAATATACTCCTGTAGCTCCCTATTACCTCCAGAATAAAATTTAAAATGCTGTTTAGCTTTTAAAGCTTTTCATGTCTTGGCCCCTTCTTACCTTTCCCATCTTCTTACCATCTACTACTCTGCATATGCTCTGCAATTCAGTGGCACTGGCCTCTTTGCTGTTCCTTGCATACCACACTCTATTTCTAGGCTGAGTGTTTTTACTGGCTGTCCTCCACGTCTAGAATGCTCTCTCCTCCTCTCTGCCTCTTAGCTTCCCTGCCTTCCTTCAAGTTTCAGGTAAAGTTTCACCTTCTGCACAAAGCCTTTCCAGGTCCTCTTTAATCTTAATGTCTTCTCTCTTTTGATTATTTATCATTTCGTTTGTTTCTACAGTTATTAGCGTGTTATCTGTTTCATTGGACTGTGAGCTCCTAGAAGGCAGGGTCTTCCCCCTTCCCTCTTTTCTTTGTGTCTCAGAACTTAGTATAGTGCCTGGCACATAGTAGGCACTTCGGTGCTCATTGAATGACTGACTAAACTGAGTTTTCTCCCCCCTGAGATTTTTTATTTTAGTTGTGTTGCCCCCTTACATTTTCACGTTGCTCACTTTCTTACTCTTTCCCCTTTGATGGTAGGTTTAAAGCTGTCTGAATCTTCTTCCATATTTGGGAATTCACTTTTCACTGCCTTTGGTCCTTGCCCTACGTAACTTCTAGGGGGACAGGACTGGGCTCAGCTAGATGCCGGTTCCCTTTCCCTCAGCCCAAGTGTATCTATGGCCCTTGACCCAATTTCACACGTGCTTTAATTCTCTGGTCGGACCAAGTCAGTGCCTGCTACTTTTTGTGGGCATAAGGAAGGGTGGAATGAATGTCCTGGGAAGGGTTTCTCCTTCTGTTGAGTTCCCTAATGTATGGGCCTCCTCAGACAGAGTGTGGGTCCTCCTTGTATTTCTCTCTCCTCTGTATGTGACTGGGCAGAATTGAAGTTCACTGCTTTCTGCCATAGGAGTATGGTCAGGGCTGATGTGTGGTGGCAGAAATTGCAGCGGGAGGGACTTCCCAGAGTGGGACCCAAAGTGTGAGTTGATGGATATGTTTGTGTACCTTGCTGGAGAATGGAGGATGGCGGGGGAGGGGTGCTAAGTGAAAATTATGTATTATTGTTCTCTACTATTTGGTCATAAGGCTGTTACATTATTGGGCTTCTTGCTTTCTTATCTGGTGGAGACAGGTATAATTGTTTTTACCAGAGATTCATGATTTCTCTTTTGGGGCTTTTTTTTTTTTATAAAGAGTTAGTGGGGACTAAAGAAAATGTCTCATTCTCCATTTTGTTGGTCATATGACCCAGAAGTCAGATTTCAGCTCCATAGAAGGAAGAACTTTTTTAACAATCAGAGCTTTCTGTTGATCAGTCCATTAAAAGAATGGGCAAGCGGATATCTCTTGATCATTTGTTAGGACTGCTTTTGACGAATATTATACTTCAGTTTGGGGATGCACTACTAGGTGATTTTTAAAATCCCTTTCAATTTTAACATTACACCATAAGGTCTCTTCTAGGTCTTATATGCTAATATTCAATATCATATGCTCATAGATCCCTCTCAGCTCTAGCATTCTATGCCTCATGTAATAGAATTCTCAGTTTCGATGTCTCTTTTATCACTAACATTCCATGGTTCTATAATGCTTTCTGATTTCTGTTATTTGTCCCCAGGATAGGCCACAGGAAGAAATGTGATTGGCAAACTTCCATATTTCCCTATGAACACCACTCTCTTTGCTTTTGCTGGTCCCTTCTACCCAGGTGTCCCAGTATCCTACTTCACTTCGCACCTCCCTTCCCTGCACCATGGTGCTGAGCAAGACATGTATGCGTTTGAGTAAATGGTTTAGGATCATTTGCAAATTGCCTATCAATTGTAAGCATTTACAAGGGTGCTTCTTTATGTACCTAAGGGTACTAGGAAATAATTTGTTCTTTTCAGGAGTTTAACTATTATTCCTACAATCCAATTTATACCATTAATATACATTACTATGAGGAAAGCAGGGAGAAAAGTTTGCAGCTTCTATGAATGGTGGCTGGTGGTCCTGTGAGCTGATATTCTGATAGCACAATGGAGCTATGAGCACCACAGACAAGGGAGACTTTGGACACAAGGATGCTTTTAGCTTGTTATGACTTTTGTTATATGAAGTTATCTAAGTTTATTATTACTTCTTGTAGGATAAAAGAGAATGTCAACTTATCAACTATTAATGGCTCCTCCTCCCTTGTCCAATCCAACCCAGCCTGCAAATGCCAACCCAAATTCTATCTCTTCCAGGAAGCCTAACTTGACTACTCTATGATTCATGCTGATCTCTCTCCTCTTCTAATTCTGTTAATATTTATTCCATTGAGTCACAGAATGTTAAAGCTGGGAGGGACATTAGAAACCATTTAGACCAAAGCATATATTTTATAGAGGAAGAAATTTAGGGCTAGAGAGGTTAAATGAATCATCTAAAGAGGTAGCTTAGTGGTACAGTGGACAGGGCGCTAGGCCTGGAGTTATAAAGACCTGAGTTCAAGTTCAGCCTCAGATACTTAACTAGCATGATGCTGGGCAAGTTGCTTAACTTCTGTCTACCTCAGTTTCCTCAACTGTAAAATGGGGATAATAATAACATGTACCTTCCAGGGTTGTTGTGAGAATCAAATGAGGTAATAAAATAAAGTATTCAACAAAGTGTGTGCGGTAGATGCAAAATATATGCTTGTCTCCTCTCCCTTATTCCTAAAGGTCACAGAGCTAATAATCACCAGAGTTTACTTGAACTCGGGTCCTCAGGTCCAACATTCCTCACTCAGCACCACAGGTGTTGGCTTGACAAGGGTTAACAGCTGACAACTATTTATTTGAAGGCATCTGGCCACAAAAAGTAAAGAATCAAAACTGGAGGAAGACAGCTATGGATAGTGGAAGTATGAGAATAAGTAGGATGAAAGAGAGAAAATACTGGCTGGGGAGTTAAGAGATGTGTTGTAGTCTTACTTTGCACTAATTTGTGTGACCTTGGGAGAATAAGCCCTTCCTCTCTTGGGATTTCAGTTTCCTCTTCTGAAAAACAAAGTTATTGGACTAGATAATCTTTAAGGTTTCTACCAGCTCTGAAAGGCTATGAAAGCACTAAATCATGGTGAAAACTAGGAAAGCCTGAGAGAAAAGAAGTCATAAGATGTTATGACAAAAGGGGTCAAACAAAGTAGAGGTGAGAAAATGTTAATGGTAGGTTTTCACAATTGAATAAACACACAGGACTGGGCTTGAGGAAAAAAACCAAGGGTCAATGGTACAGCAAGGTTGAAAACTCCAAAGACATTAACCAGTATAGGAGGCTTGGGGCCATCAACAGGTCAGTTCCCTTTTCTCACTGTATGCCCCTGTCCTGAGTCCTTTTAATAACAACTGACATTTATGTTGCATTTAAGGTTTACAAAATACTTTCCTTATAATAACTCTATGACATAGGCAGTGCAAATATTATAATTTCCACTCTGCATATAAAGAACTTGAAGTTTAAAGATGTGACAAGACCCTATCCATGAGTGCACAACTAAAAACTATAGGGGCAGAGATTTGAATTCAGGTTTCCTGACTCCAAGTCCAGGCCCCTTTTCATTATGCCATGCTGCCTCACTTGCATGGGAGCTAGGGCTTTGCTGACCACACTTTCTCCTGATTCTTAAAGATGAGGCCTTTTAGAAGCCAGAGGCCAATTTCATATCATCTGTACTACATAATTTAACAACATTTAAATATATAAGATATTAGAGGTTAAAGAGAACTTAGGACAGAATATATTAGCAATGTGTAAACTAGACAGAACCTTAGAACAGGACTGTCAGTGCCGTAAAGGACCTTGTTAGAGCATAGAATATAGAACATTACAACTGGAAAAACATGTTAGGTATCATGTCATCATATTTCTCCATCTCATGGTTGAGAAAACTAGGTACAGAGAGTCAAACTGATTGTCCAAAGTGATAATGATTTGCATTTTCATATTGTTCTTTATTGTTTCCAGTGAGTTAATCTTATTTTTCCAAAAAAGAATGTAGTCAATCAATGAAGAAGTCTTTATTGAATGCGTATTACTTATATAGTTATGTGTTTGGCATGCATGTTGATTGATTCTGGGTACAACTTGCTATAATGCTTTCTTTTTAACCTCCACTGCACCTGGCATTGAGGCCCCCATGGATGCTCTGTAAAAAAACATGAACTGTAGGTAGCTTGTTTATGCCTAGTTATTTACATGTCTCCTCCACCTGATCACGATCTTCTTGAGAACAAGGACAGTCTTTTACCTTTCTTTTTATACCTATATCTACATGTCTCACACTCAATAAATGTTCGTTGACTGAATGACTGATTTGCCTTATCTAATCCAGAGCATTGTTTAAAAAAAGAGCTTTCTAAGTGGTTAAGTGCTATAAAAATATTAGCTGTTACCACATAGGTTATGTTGCTCACCTACTTTTTTCATTTAGGTAGGAGGTGTCTTCAGTTAAAACTTTATTAATTCTACTATTTGAATTAAGATCATTGTTAGGAATAATGATCTTTGTGAAAAGGATTTCTTTGAAATTTGAGGCAGTTTTAATTTTAAGTTGTTGCTCTTAACAACAATATGTTGGCATCAAAGAATTACAGAATCTTAAAGCTGGAAGGAGACCTCAAATATCAACTAGTCCAACACATGCCTGACTAATAGTCCCTTCCTAAGTTCTACAATTATGGTCACAGATATTCTAGTCTCACTTCTCTGAACATGTTCCAGCTTAGGAGCTGCATAACCTTACTCTGATACATAGCCTTAAAACTTTAACAGTGTTGATGACGACGGACGTTGATATGTCATGTTAAATTTTGTGGTGTCTTGAAGTTTGCATGATACTTTAAATCTGTGATCTCATTTGAGCCACACTAGTAAGTCAGAATGGCAAGCACTTAACAGATTAGGAAACTGATGCTCAGAGAGTGTGGTCACAAATCTTGCAACAGCAAAAGCAGAATTTGAACCCAGGACATACTAACATAGGTCTCTTGTACTTTGCCATGCTTATGTTTGCAGTTTCTGTTAAAGAATTGTAATAAGGGGAAGTAAAAAGAGTTAAATGACAAAGTTCCTCCTCTTAATAGGAGAAAAAAGCCTACTCACTTGTTAGTAAGATGTGGAAGAGGTAAAATCAACAAGGTTTGGCAAGAGATTAGCTATGTGCCTGGCTTACACATTAAGAGCTTACTAATGCTGACTGACTGACAGTTGACTAATCTCTCTGATTAGTTTGGGAGAAGCCAGAGTACTATGACTAGGGAACTCTAAGCTGCTGGCAGTGGAAAGATTTTAGACAAATTACGTAACCTTTCTATGCTTTAATTTCTTCATAGATTAAATTAAATGGTTTGGGCTAGAAGATGATCTCTAAGGTCCTTCTAGTTTTAATATTCTGCAACCCTATGATTCTCTACATGAGAAAGGACATCGATGTCATATTAGTGTGGGACAAAGAGAGCCAGCAAAAGGTCCAAGAGGCTTTGGGAACCAATTTAAGAATCATGGTATTATAAAAGAGTTTGGTCATAAAAGTCTATGCAAAATCATTATTAGCTTAAATTGTGATTTAATGAACCAAGGATTAGTGAGAAAGGTAATGAATTTCATTTTAATGTTTATTTCTTTTAGAAATTATTCTATATTTTTCTTTCCTTAATAAATCCAAATTTATTTGGATTTAATAACTTTGATGGAATTATAGTACATTTTTATAATAAAGGTCAGAAAAACATCCTATTTTTCAACAGAATATTGATGTTTTATGAGAGCAAATTGTTAACTCTTTAAAGGATGGTTTCATTTTTGTCTTTGTCACTCTGTAAGTAGGACACTAATCACACTAGTGTGTGAAACTAGTACTGTGCATACTGTGCGTACTGTTCATAGTAGAAAACTTAATGTTAGTTAAACTGAAAAAAAATGCCTTCATATAAAGACCAAACAGGTGGTGACAGTACACTTCTATTACCTGATAGCTGTGAACCTAAACTATAGGGCTAGTTTGTTTCTGAGAAACAAATAAACATTTTTAATAGTAATAATACCTAGCTTTATATAGAGCTTTATGGTGCTTTACTTGTGTTTTTACTATTTACTGTACTATGTTTTCTCACTAGACCCTCACAATAACCTTTTGAAGTAGATATTATTATCACTCCCATTTTTAGATGAGAACCTGAGGCTGAGAGAGGTGTAGTTACTTGCCCAAGGTTACACAGTTAGAAGTATAAAAGACAGTATTGGAATTTAGGTCTTCCTGACTTGTCCAGTGCTCTATTTACTATGGCACCTAGTCAAAGCTACAGTGTAACAAAAAAACACTAAACTGGATTTTAGGAGACTGGCATCCTAGCACTGTTTCTATTAGTAAAGAGCTGTGTAAGTTGGAACTAATCCCTTTGCTTCCTGGGGCCTCAATTTCCTCTCTGTATAGGCCCCTGTTACCTCTCAAACAGGGGCTTGATTAGATTCAACATCCTGTCCTTAAGAACCTTTACTGTTCTAATGTTCTATGTTCTAACATTCTATATTCTCAGGTCCCTTATAGTTCAAGCATTCTATGTTGTAGCACCTTGTATTCCAGGTTCTAACGTTCTGTGTTCAAAGGTCTCTCCCAACTTCAATGTTCTAAGATTCTGATTTGCTCTAAGTAAGGCTCTCTCTGCACCTACAATGGTATAGGAAGTTTCAACAATCTACTAATCAATATACTTTCTCAGTTTGCCTAACATCTAATGGAGGCAGAATTAAACCAATTAGCAGTAACTGCTAGAGTCACAGGTGAAAGCTTACGTTTGTTAAGTGCCCAGAGGAATATGTACAGGCCAATGAGCAGCCTAAATGATATCTGTATACATTTCCTTTTCTTTGGACTTAGGAGCAGAAGCAAGATCAATATGGGAGCTGTACCTACAGAGATCTGTGGCAGAGATTTCAAATCTCAGGTATAATCTGAATCTTGATCATAGACATGAGGGTTGTGTTGGCCCTGGGGAAATCTTTAAGCCAGAATACTGAGGTGACAGCCAGGGTGGTAGCGCCATGTAAAATCCTGACTGTGAAAATCAATCATAGGCCTGGTAAAGAGGCCTATGGAGCCCACAGATGAAGTCAATGGGAAATGGTTTTAATTGTTTTGTGCATAAGAAAGCAGCTTACTTTCAAGGGATTTCCAGCTATCTCAGACAGAAATATTTTGGTACAATTATGGGAAGGTAAGGAGGCTGAAGATGGGGATCAGAGGCACCAAGTACTCAAAGACCATTTGGAAGACTCTTTTTAGTAACTTGTTATCAGAAAGTTTTGTCATTCCCTGGATTTTTGATAAGTTTTTTTATTCTCTTTTAACCATAATGTGCCAGGCTATGCACATTCAAGACTAAGGGGATGAATTGACTGCCTTATTGTGTCTCAGCTAGTAAACAGAGGAGTTAGAACTTGAATTCAATCCTCTAATTTCCAGTTCTCATCTCTCCTCCCTCCTCTTCTTCCCACTCCCCTTCCCTTCATCCCAAACTATGAGTTCTGGACTATAGGCAGAATTCTTATAGAAAATGAATGACCCAATTCCCTCATGGAGCATATAGGCTAATTACAGCGGATAAGATGCATGTGCAAATATACAATTCTAAGGAATAAAAAGGAAGGAAAGAAGGAAAGATGGAAGGAAGGAAGGATGGATAGACAGATGGACTTCTGAAGTATCAACTATGTGATAGACACTTTGCTAAGGACTTTACAAGCATTATTTCATTTGATTCTCACAACAACCCTGGGAGATAGGTGCTATTATTACATCCATTTTATGGTTGAAGAAATCAAAGCAGACAGGTTAAATGACTTACTAGGGTCACACATCTAGATTTGCACTCATGTCTTCCAGCACTTAATGCATTGTGCTACCTAGCAGTCTCTATGCTTTTTCTTTAGTAGTAGTTTTCAGGAAAGGCTTTATGGAGAAGGTGGGCCTTGAATACTGTCTATGATTTGGAAAGGTAGAACTGCAGCAGGGCAGTAAGAGCAAAGCCAATTCTACATTACAGCCCTAGCTGAATGCTGGTTTCCTTTCCATTCAGTATCACTGCAAGGGATTTCCCTGGTCCCCTAAGGCTCCTTTCACCGCCTTTCTTCTCCCTCTCAACCCTGAGTTGTAAAGTTTCTTCAAGTTATAACGCTGTGTTCTGTGTTCTACCTCTAATGTTTTAATTTCTTTTCATGTTCATTTGTTGCAGTTTTTCTGACTTTTCGTGACCCCACTTGGGGTTTTCTTGGCAAAGATACAGGTGTGATTTACCATTTCCTTCTTCAGTTCATTTTACAGATGAGAAAACTGAGGCAAACAGGGTTAAGTGACTCACCTGGGGTCACAATGATGGTGTATGAGTCCAAGTTTGAACTCAGGAAGAGTCATTTTCCTGACTCCAGGCTCAGCATTTTCTCTACAGTGCTACCTAGCTACTCCTTTCTTTCTAGGCCAGATTTAAGGAGAAAAATGGAATTTTCAAAAGTAACTGATAAATGTAGTTTCAGGGTAGTTGGACATAAGAGACTGGTGAACACCAAAAAAAGTTTTGATGGGAGTCAGTCGTTATTGTGGTTAGAGTTAACCAAATGTGCACAGGAAAAAGACAGGTGGAAGTTGGGAGGTGAGGTGTGATATAGTTGGGATAGTACTTCTGGTCTTTGGTTGTGGGTCTCCTTGTGTCATCACCATAGCGTGTGTGTGTGTGTGTGTGTGTGTGTGTGCGTGTGCGTGTGTGTGCATGTGCGTGTGTGCGCGTGTGTACGTGTGTGTGCATGTGTGTGTGCGTGTGTGTGTGTGTGTTTTCACAGGGGACTGTTTTGGTCTTGGTTCATCACTTGTGCTGCTCCAAAACCTACCCATGAGATGCATCACTGGGGAAGGAAGCACTAATGAGGATTTTGAAAAGATCCTCTTTTTGTTATTATTGTTCGGTTGTGTCCAACTATTTGTGACCATGTGGACCACACTGTCTAGCGTTTTCTTGACAAAGATACCAGGGTGGTTTTCTGATTCCTTCTCTAGTGGCTTAAGGCAAACAGAGGTTAATGACTTGCCCAGTGTCCCACAGCTAGTAAGTATCTGAGGCTGGATTTGAATTCAGGTCTTCCTGATTCCAGGCCCAGTGCAAAATCCACTGAGTCACCTAGCTACCTCTGAGATCTTCTTTAGTTCCGCTTATCTGAATTGAACCAATTTAACACGTTTCCAGTTTCCCATCCCTAAAGAAAGAGGTAGTGGGTGCAAGTACCAACAGAGGTAAGTGCCTTGGCCTCAGAGCCAGGTCTGCTATCCTGGGATGTTGGATATCTTGCAAGAAGATCCAAGGGACTCACAGCCTGTCCCAGACTTGACAATCTAAATTCAGTTTTTCTTCTTAGTTTAAGCCTTCCTCTGGAAGTTTTATTTACATTATTTATTTCCTTAAGTAAAATGAGATAATGGAAAGAACCTAGGTCTAGGTTAGCAAGATCTAGTCTTTTTTCAATTCGCTTAGGAACTACATGCACTTGGGCAAGTCACTTAATCTGTATTTTTCAAAAAGCTAATAGGCATGGTATTGTTGCTTCTGCCTCCCCTTGGGGTCAGTGGGAGGATCAAATGAGATATTGGGTATAAACACAGTCTGAAAAGCATCTATTAAATGATCATTATTATGACTGCTAACCTGGTAAAAATGAAAAAAAAATACAGGTCTGGGAGAGCGATACACAGTGGAATCCCAACTCTGCTGTCATTTACTAGCTAGGTACCCTGCTTTGGCAAACCCCTGTACCTCTCTGAGACTTAGTTTCTTCTGTAAAATATGGATAACCATCCCTGCTCTCTCTTCCTTATAGGGTTGTAGTGAGAGGGATCAACTGACATAATGCCTATAAAGTGCTTTTTAACTGTAAAGAATTTTGTCAGTTACTATGATTTTTAGCCATAAATTCAAAATTGGTTGAAGCTAAATTGCTACAGATTTCTTGGCCATCTCATTACTGAAGACTATATTGTCCCATTTTTCATTGAAGGCATTAAGGCTTACTCATAATAGAAACACAGGCAACAGGCCAAGAAAAATACTGAATTTAAACATATACCACACACGCGCACACACACACACACACACACACACACACACACACACACACACGTCTCCTTGACAGAAAGGAATTATTTTCTTCTGTAACTTGCTGATAAGTGCAAGACTTAGGACAGAGTGATAGTTTCCATCATTTTCCATCATCTTGGAAATGCTGAAGAAAGATTCAACATCACCTTAAAGCACTAGAACAATCAGTATTCCATTTTGTATCACAGCCTAGAAGTCAGATAAACACATATCACGTTTTCTAGCCACAGTAGAATTAGGCTCTTCTGGACTTTGCCCTATCTTTTTTTTTTTCAATTCATCTTTCAAGACAGGTCTAAATTCACTATAGATACAATTTTCAGTTTTTAAGTGGGAAAATATCTTTTTCATAGATTTAAAGAATCAGAGGCCTAGAAATGACCTCGGAGCACAGCATGCTAAAGCTGGTAGGTACTGGAATATACTACAGCACGTTATAATACAGAAGACTGAATATTGTGGCTAAAGGAGATAGTAAAAAGAAAACAGAATGTTAGAACTAGAAAGGATCTTAGAGATAATCTTGCTCTATCCTTTCATTTTTTTTAGATTACAAGAAAGGGAGGTTAAGGTACTTGCCCAAGGTATTATAAGGATTCAAAGGCAGAGCTTGTATGCTGGCTCCCAAAACAGAGCTCTTTCTAGTATATCATGTCATTTAGAGGAATGAGTTTTGCCTCCCTCTGCCTTTCTCTTCCCACTCTCAAATTATTGCCTAGGTGTTCAATCAACTCATCAGTCAAGAAATCTTTACTGAGTGCCTTCTATGTGCCTAGCATTATGGGAAACAGAAAGCACAAAATTCTGAATAAGTCATCATTTAGCCTGTGTTTGAAAAACTCCAAAGACAGAGAATCATATAAAGTAACTTATTCCAGTCAGTCAGAAATCTGCCTCCCTATAATGTCCATCTATCATTCTTAATTCTATCTTTTAGATGAAACAGAACAACTCTAATACTGTTTTCACACAATAGTCCTTCAGATGTTTGAAGAAAGCTATTATCTATCCCTCAAGTTGTCTCTTCTCTAGACTAAACATCCCTGATTCCCTGAATGACATATTTCAATACCCTAACCATCCTGGTCACTCTCTTCTGAATGTGTTTGTTTTTCTCAATCCCTTCCTAAATTGTGGCCCTGAAAAGAAAATCTATATGTACAAAGATTTTTACAGAAATATTACATGTAATTCCTCTCTCAAGCCCCAACAATCTAAATGTTCAACAATAAGAAAATGGCTAAATAAACTGTTGAATGTTGAGGCAGCGGTATACTTTAATGTGATTGCCCAACAAATATGAGATATATAAATAAATTTGGAAATACACTGTTTATGAAATAATGTAAAGAAAAAAAGCCAAACTCTAAGAATGAAATACACACACACACACACACACACACACAATGGCTCCATTAACAGAAAAGTGAATAAGAAGGAATGCAAGGTAGTTTTGATAAGGAATTAGAGACAGCAATTGACGTGTATTGTGACATTTTTATCTTGGAAATTAATACATTTAAATGCAAATAGTTACTAAGGAAGTTCAGTAGGTTGTATTGATGTTCGATGTAAAACTTTTTATTAAAATATTTTAAAGTTGTGTTTCTGAGACCTGAACTAGAGGATTAACCATGCAGTATTCTTCTTTAGTAACACCAACATACAACAATAACCTGGAACTTCTGGTTCTTTTCACTTTTATATCCTATCTGCTTATAGCCCCAGAAAAAGAGAAAAAACTAGTGTAGTACTCAGAAGAACTGTTAGCAGTTGCTACATTAGTACTCTCACAACTCAGCTGCCATGGAATAGCAGTTATAGTTAGTATAGTAACAGCCAGATCTTTGGGGTCTACTTTGTTCTTATTAGCCCCATAAAGAGATGTCCAGTCTGTAATCCCATCGAAGAACAGAGACCTCTGGATTGAAATGCTTCTAGTTTTTGCCTCTGTGAGCAAGAAACAGAAACTATAGAACATACTGAGAGAGGAAGTAGTTACTAAAGAGAACTGATCCCAGACCAGGCTCCTTGTCAGCACCATGGACAGGTCTATAGAAGCCTAACTTGGGAACAGTGAGAGACTCAGCACTATGGTAAGGACAACACCAAGCAGAATTGTAGAAGCTGAAAAGCACCCAGTTATTAACAAACAAGAAGACAGGAGATTTAAGGAGGAACACTGAACTCTAATGATGCTTATACTAGACTAGCTATCATTATGGAGACTTGTGAAAGATTCTATTATTTACAAAAAGTGATTCAGATCCAAGAAACACACTGGGAATGAATTGTTGGGATCCCTGGGAGTCCTTCCTGATGTGGGCATTTCTGTGTATTTCTGGTATGTCAACCCATGAGAAGATGGTTAGGGCATCCATTCCTCTTTGATGTCCTTTTGCTGGGCTCTTGGTACCTGAGGATCTTAGGGGTCAGTCTTTTGACACTGATGAACTAGTGACAGAGTCTTCCTGAGACAATCTAGGCTGGATTTCTGATATAACAGACACTATTCTATCAATCTGTGGTGCATTTTAAGAGGCCCAAATATATTCTCTACTGCTTCATTTTTAGTCCCTCCTGGGGAATAAGGCAAGATTTTCACACTCAGCACCTAACTTCAAAGTTCAGTAAGCAAGAAGAGACCTGTGACTGTTTTTGAGTTTTGATAGCAGCCAAGTTCAAGTAGTGGAGAAAGGGACATAAAAACTGTAGAAAGGATGGTGCCTGAATTTGTAAGTGGGAGTCAACATTTCTGAAGAATGCTATTTGTGGACTCCAACTCAAGCTTTCACCTATCAGTATGGCAGAGCAAACAAACCAAGCAACAATTGGAAACTGAATAGAGTTTTACCAATGAGTATCAGTCTCTGTATTTATTGACCATTTCAATGGCTCTTCAAGCAATTTCCCTAACACTCAAACTGTCTGAACACTTTCAGACTATTTATAGCTTGGATAAAGCAAGCTATGCAGGGAACCATGCATTACCTCTCATTAGGTCTGTGCCAAAAAATGTCAGATGTTGCTTCCACAGACCAGTCTTGCTATATTCTGTCCCCATTTACTGTTCTCCTCAACAACTCTTTCAATCTTCCAATTTGAAAAATGTTTGCTTGAGGGCCATAAAATGTTTTTTCCCCTAATATCTGTTTTTGCTGCCGTTGCTGTTATTAACAATGTCTTCCTTTCCCAACCTTGTGGATTTTAATCTAAATTTTTCATTAACAGTCTAAGCCCACAGTCTTCCTAGAATGCCTAAGCCAAGAGGCCAAATGGTGACCCAGCCCTGGAACTAAGTTAACACAAAACCAAAGGACGAGGGAATATAGGGGCTGAGATAAAAGACAAAAGTTCTAGAGAGGTGATTAAGTCAAGCAAATGACCAACTCCTTCAACACACCCTGTATCTTGATCTAATGCTGACCAGTCCAAAAGCCCCATTTTATAGATGAATCTCTGTTTCTACAATCAATTTTCTCACTTGTTCCAATCCCTTGGATTTGGATGCTCTAAAGAAATCCAGGTATTGGCTAGCTGGAGGCTTCTGGTTTATGTTTATGTGGATCTCTTTTAATTATGACCTGTCTTTCTTTCCTTCACTGTCTGCCCTCCCTCCCCCCACTATGAGGATCACCTTTCTCCACATTTAGCTAATAAACAGCAAGTACCAGACCACCCTGGGCAAGATCATACAACAGACTTTTAAATTAAAGGAAACTTCTGTGGTCATAATCTCCATATTTCCTAGCTTCCTCTAATCACCAGAGGATATATGAGGGGACTGTTTTCTTCCTAAGAAATTCCAATAAATGCAACTAGATTTGGATTAGTCCTAGCTCTGCAACTAATCACGCTGTATAGCTTGGAGTAGTCACTTTACCTCTCTTGGCTTCAATTTCAGCCTCCACAAAATGAAGGGGTTAGGTTAAGTGACCTTTAAGTCAGCTCATCTTCCAGTTTTATGAGTCGGTGACTCTTTCACTGCAGCTGAGATGACTGAGTACAGATAAAACTTTTAAGAAAGCAGATTTCCATTCTGTATGAGGAGAGACTTTCTAATTAGAGGAGATATTCAACAATAGACTTCTCCTTCTAGAATGTTCAAAAAGAGATATGAGATTGACCTAGACAACTTGCCAGATTACATCCTTCCTTTGTATTCCATGAATTCATGACTGTTTACACATGGAAAAACATGAGGGAAGGTGTTTTAATTAAGGGAAAACTATTTTCTCTTGCTCAGGAAAGAAATAAGGCAAAATAAACCAAGATGCATGTGTAAAAATGGAAATTCCTTGGAAAAGGGAGCAGAGACATGAAAGAACAAGATCTAAATCTACTCTTTGGCAAAGATTAGGAACTTCTAATAAAAGCAATGGCCATGTTAGCCTAAAATCAATAGGAAAGAGATAAACACTGTCATTTCCCTTTAGAACTACTTTGCACTTCAGAGGAAAGCAATAAGCCCCACCTTGCAGGGATAGCTCACTTTCTCTTCAGAATACTATCTATCTAGAAAGATATGAGTGCAGCCACCAATGGTTTTATTTATGAACCAGTGAAGCATCTCTTGGGTGAGTAAGAGGAATATGGTTGACAGTTGCTGAGCAAAGCTGACAGAGGTATCATGATAAGTCCCAAAGGCATCACAGGCCTTGATAGCCTGTCTATTCCAGATCACCTAGATCAGAGAAGTTAAGGTCACACAGCTAACAGGTTCTGGAGTTCTAACTCCAATTCTAAGAAATTTGATTCCAAGCCCTAGTCCACTTTGCCTCTCTCAGTTCTAGGACGTGAAGTGATGGTGGATGAGAGGTAAAGGTGACAAGTCTATCCATAGAGTCTACCGTTTAGTATACTGTAAAACAAAACAAAACACTGAACTTAGAGCCAACAGAAACTTGGAGTTTACATCCTGATTCTGATACCTATTAGCTATATGACTATGGGTAAATTACAGACTTTCAAAGCTATAGACTCTTCATCCATAAAATTGGGATAAATATACCTGCAATTCCTACCTCACAGGTCAAATGAGATAACATGTACAGTGATTTGTACACTTCAAAAATTGATGCCAACGCCGGCTTCCCATTTCTTTCTTTTTGCCACCACCAGCAAATGATAAATGATTGCTTAGAATTCTCTGCAATTGTGTACAACATTATAGTGACCAAAAAACTAGACTCAGAATCTAAAGACTTAGGTATTAGACCTGAGGCAGTCATTAATTTGCTGTAGGACTTGTGGGCAGGACACTTCACTTCCCAGGGCTTCAGTTTCTACTTCTATGAAGTGACAGGGGTGGTCATTCCCAGTTCTACCTCTAACTAACTGCATCTCTTGTCAGATTACATAAACTCTCAGACTCTATTTTTTTGACCTGTAAGATAAGTAGGTTAGATCAACTGATCTTAGGATCATAGGCATTTTGACTTGACCTCAGAGATCAAATAGTTTTGCTTCTTCCTTTTACAGGTTAGAAAACTCAGACCTGGAGAACATTAGTGACTTGCTCAAGGTCATGTAACTAGCAAATGGCAGAGTAGGGTCCAGCCAGGATATTGAGACAGAGAGAAATGAAATGATTTGCCTGAGATCACACAGCAATTTGGTGACAAAATGAGATCTAAAATCCTAGCAATTCTGATTGATGACTCCTTTTGCAGTCTAGTTTCCAGATCTAATATGTCATATTCTCAGATTGCTTCTAGCTCAAGAATCCCTTCTTTCCTTCAAAGCTCAGTTCAGACAGCAGCTTCTACATAAGACCTTTCTTGTCCTCTCTAGCTGATAATTTCTTCCCAACTAAGATTATCTTATATATGCTGTACATGCTATCTTCCCCAACAAATTATAAGTTCTTTGAAGGCGGGCACTGTTTCAATTTGTCTTTGTATTCCCAACATAGTGCTTGGCACATGGTAAGTGTTTAATAAATTACTGATTGATCAGTGAAGATCAAATGGACTAGGAGTTGAACTAGGTACATTTTAGGGTCCCTTCCAACTCTAAGATTCTATGGCTGGCTGACTAACAATTAAGCATAGTTGTTCTAGGCTCCTGAGATATTAAAAAAAAGACATGAATCAGAGTTCCTCCTCTCCAGAAGCTTTCAGTAGGATTGTGGAGATAAGACATGTGCATAAAGAAGAAAAGAACACTAGGTAGGAAGTGATAAGTGGCAACTGTGCTTTTCAGACACTATAGTAATTCAGAGCCACTTGCCCAACATGAGTGCCATAGAAGACAAAGCTTCCTCCTCTGGATTGTCTGAGTGAAGTGAAACTCTTCCTGGTCCATATCCAACTGTTGCTGTGATTACATAGGTGCCCAAAAGGCCTGTGAACATCAGGGTTACTGAGATGAGGAGACATTACAACAGATGGATGTCTACAAGACAAAAATAATTCCAGTTAGACCTCGGCTACTTCCTGATAAACAAAGAATAAATGCCAAGCTAGCTGTATAAGGCAGTGATAGTTTGCTCACTTTGGGATTCAAGGACAATTTACCATTTTGTTAGCATTTTATCTCTATGAAATAGGCCTTCCCTGGCTATCACAGTCTGATGTCTTCCTTTTCTGACTTCTTTAAGTACTTACTATATCAATCATGGAACCAGAAGATGTGAGACCTGGAAGGCCATTTAATCCAACTCTTTTCTTGATGCACGATAATGAATGGTCATTAATCTCTTGAAGCCCTCCAAATATGGAAAGTTTGCTATGAGTAAGGTCAGTCCTTTCCATTGTTGAGAGAGGTTAAGGGGCTTGCTTGGGGTAACATAGCTAATAAGAGTAAGAGGCAGGATCCAACCCGAAGTCTTCTGAATCCAAGTGTAGTGTTCTTCCACTGTAACCATCTTGCTGCCTCGTGAAAGGAGGAAGAAGAAAGCCACTGGAAGAGGAAATGAACAGTCAAAATAGCTGAATTGTATGCCTGGATTTCTCACCAATTCATCCTCTAGTTGGTCATGTGCTTGGACAAGTAATTTAAACAGCCTAGTTCTCAATTTAATTATCTATAAAATAAGGAGCTTGGATTAGATGATCCATAAGTTTCTTTTCAGAGCCCAAATCCTTTAATTCTATAATTATAAGGTTGCATGACAAGATAATGTTGATAAATGTCATTATGATCTTCAGAATCCTTTACATGTAAAGCTATTTAGAATTTACAAGGATATATAAAATTTCATCAGCATCCCACACTAACCCTGTGAATTAGGCATAGCAAGAATTATTATTATTCATATTTTCCAGATGAGAAAACGGAAGCTTAGGTAGCCTCAGTAAAATGCTTGAGGTCGTAGTTAGTAAGCCAGTAAGTGGTCGATACAGTCATAATAGAAAATTAACAACACTGAATTCAGAGTTAGAATCCCTGGGATCTGATCCTGATTACCGCCCCTCCTAGTTCTGTGAGTAGACAAGCCACTTTATCACACCAAGCCTTGATTTCTTCATATTTTAAAATGAGATAATACTTGTACCTTAAAGAATTGTGAGGAAAACTCTTGTAAAAACTTAAAGTGCTTTAGAAATGCCATTATTATTGTTATCATATGTTTGTCCTCCCACTGTGCTTGCTGCCTTCATACATGAGTATAGACATGATACGAAAAACCCATTTGTCTTGGATAGAAGGTTCAGAGATTAGGTTGTTTCAGTTAGACAAGGTGATGCCATTTCTTCCCTATGAATACGAATCCACAGAAAACTGCTATAAAGCAAGAGCACCCTTTCCCTTATTCAAAAAATATCAGCTGATGTGCCTCCCACGATACACAGTGAAGGGCACATCATCAGAAATGACCAGCCGGCCAAGAGCTGAAAAACGACCTGCTCCCTGCAGCGCTGTTTGCTCACTGAACCAGATGGACAACACCACATACTGCTGAAAAGCAACCTCCTCTACTTCCAAAACCAACTGACAGATTTGGAAAAGCCTGTGGATGTCTGCCAAGCTGACTGGCAATTCTGGTCTGAGGGTAGTCTCTTCAGTGGCCCCTGCCAGGGGAGTTGTTGGGGGTGGAATAGGAAAATAACACATCCATCAGCCAGTACAACCCAAATTATCCTTTCAGCCAATGGTTTAAATGACTGTGCCTGGAATAAGATTGTTGGCCAATGAATGATTTGGGGTATTTTTGCCTAGGCAACATTTTTTTTTTTAGTAAATTTTATATAATATATTTAGTTTTCAGCATTGATTTTCATAGGAATTTGAATTACAAATTTTCTCCCCATTTCTCCCCTCCCCCCTACTCCAAGATGGCGTATATTCTGGTTGCCCTGTTCCCCAGTCTGCCCTCCCATCTGTCACTCTACTACCCTCCCATCCCCTTTTCCCTCCCTTTCTTGTAGGGCAAGATAAATTTCTATGCCCCATTGCCTGTGTATCTTATTTTTTTGTTGCCTGCAAAAACTTTTTTGTTTTTGTTTTTGAACATCTATTTTTTAAAAACTTTGAGTTCCAAATTCTCTCCCCTCTTCCCTTCCCACCCACCCTCCCTAAGAAGTCTAGCAATTTGACATGGGCCACATGTGTATCATTATGTATAACCCTTCCACAAT